>CM053594.1:101294242-101326951 GCA_028646575.1 Pseudocheirus occidentalis
GAGGATACAGGGAGAGAAAAAATGGGGTTACTCATCCCATATAGAAGAGGCAAGGGATAACTGTGACAACTTTATTTTCATTTATTCTCATTAGTTCTAGTTTAGGAAAGGAATGACATAAACTCTAAACTGGGTATCATGCCACACAGGAGAGTAGGGGGCATGGGAATGAGAGGTGTGATGACAGAGGGGATGGCATGGTCTGGGGGAGGGTTGCTGGAAGCACACACTTCAGTAAAGGGACAGGGACAGGGTAGAGAACAGATCAAGTGGGGTGGGAAAGGAAGGAGGGACATATGATCAGACTGTCACGATATGTCCACTGTGAAGATGTCCTGTATAATTACACATGCACAGCCTGTATTGAATTGCTTGTCCTTCCAGTGGGGGTGAGTGATAAGGGAGGGACAAAAAGAATCTAGAATTTAAAGCTCTTCAATACATTCAACTAACAATTAAGATATACAGGGACTTGGGTAGGGAGACCATCCCTGCCCTACAAGAAAGTTAGTAGGCTGTTGGAGGAGGGCACAAAAGAGAGCAGATCCATGGAGGGGCTTTACAATTGTATTGTTGCTCTTTTGGGGTTGGGGATAGGGGAGAGATGATCATGGAAATGAATGATGTAAACAAGAAAATAAATTTTAAAAATTATACTAAAAAAGAAAAAAATATGAATCCAAATGTAGTACATAGCAACTCCAAATCCTCCAACTACACAATGGAGCTGAGTAAGGATATTTTATTATATCTCTTCATTTGAGCCCCATTTGATCTTTGTTATTTTGATATATCTGCATTTGAATTTTTGGTCTCAGTATACACTTTTAAGGTTAATCTGATTATGAACATTTCCTCCATCACTTTATGCTTCAAATCTAGATAATTAATAAAATAATAAATCAAATTGTGATTTGTAGAATTTAGTAGTTTCAAAAATTCAAATGCTCATTCTGAAATTTTAATGATCCACTTGGCTTTTGGAGAAAAATACCTTTTAAAGGCTTTAAAATTCTGATCAACGCAATGATAAATTGACTCTCAATAACAGAACAATAATCACTCCAGTCACCTTCGTCCAAAAAGGTGATGAATAAAATTTAAAGAGGAAGATACATTTTCTTTCATCTTCTTTCAATAGAAGATTTTGTTTAATTTCATTATGCATGTTTCTAAGGAAGGATTTATTTTTCTATTTTTTTTGCATTTTTTTTCTTTTGGTAAATAGGGAGGGCACTGTGAGAGACATTATAAATGCATGAAAAATAAATTAATTAATTTAAAAATAATAACTTTTTGGAGAAATGAGAATGCCTAGGTTGTATTCCTAAGTCTAATAACCTTTTTACCTAAAAATTTATCTGAACAATTATTTGAACAACCCCACGAATTGGTGAATTTGGAGAGTAAGTGTTTTGTCTGGGGATTGACTATCTCAGGCCATCATTTCTTTATCTGTAAAATTCTATCCCTTCCAGATCAATATGTATGATCCTAAGGACAAAATAATCACACAGAGTTTGGACAAGATATATACCTAGGATTTCTTTCATCCAAGGTATTCTCTGCTATCATTCATAGTTTCTGGCCTCAAATTACATGAGCTATGTAAGGTAAACTACATTGCTTAAGGGAATTACTGTTTCCTAAATGGTTGAGACTGATTTTTACCCTGCCAGCTTAATTGTCAATATTTCTCTTTTGAATAATTTGAATAAAATATATTTTACACAAACTTGACAGTATGAAGATCCAAACTATATTTTCTGGAATATAAATGCAAAAGGAAAGACTCTAATATTATTAAACATAGGCTTTTAAAAAATTCTCTGTATGTGACAATACAAAATATATTATATTTAACAGCTGTCTTTAGTACTATCTCCCAAATGTGTAATATTTAAACTTATGTGATAATCTACACCTTATAAGAGAATGTGACAATTTTAAATATGCCACAGTAATTCTAGGGTCGGTCGTGGCAAAGGGTTTTTGCTTCTTGAAAGATGTAGAGACAATTAAATTTGACAAGGTCAGTTTCCCACCTAAGATATCACAAATATTCTTAGTTATTTCCTTTTTATTATTTCCTTTTATTTTAATTATTCTTCACATAGGTCCCTGGAGGCCAATGACTACTCAAGATAAATGTGAAATCTCTTCTTGGCTTGTGATTTTAGAACTGATTGATAGCCTAGAATGCTAAAAGGACACAATAAAGGAAATTCCTGTGGTAAAATATCAATCAATCAAACATTTAAGTTCCCTCCTCATGCCAGGCATCATTTAAGTACTGGGAGAACAGACAAAAAATAAACAGTTCCTGCCTTCAAGGAAGTTCCATTTTAATCTTCAAAGACAGACAATTGGACAGAATACTCATACTTGACTTAGTAGCGAATTGTATCACAGGGTGAAATATCAGCATTGCTGAGATCATAAATGCATATCTATTTGGATACCTTTGAGCATACTTCATGGTGGGTTTTTTTTCATGATGGTCTGATAACAAACTCAAAACAACCATAAAAAAATTGCAAAAAAAAAACCAGCCACTTGCTAGAAGTATAATTATAAACAATGGACTAGTTAATACTCTAATGAATTAAGTTTAGATGTGTTTCAGAGTCTTGTATCATATTACCTTTCACTTATGCAACACTAGACACAAAAGGCACAGGCAAATACTGATGGGGTGTTACAGTAAAATTTGTTCATTTTCTGACTACACAAAGAGAGTTTTCTCTCCCTCCATCCAGCCTGTATCTAAAGGAGAAAAACACAACACAAAACAAAATTTCCTTTGTCTGAAATGTATATTAGCCAAACCACATTGAAAATGTGGATTTAAAATGGTAATTAAGAGACCTGCCTGGATTGTCTTCAGGGAAATACAGAGTTCTTTCAAATGACCCCAGGTTTTTCCTTGCAAAAATATGCATTTTTAAAAAAATCAACATTCTTCTGGTAATATTTTATGCTTATGAGTTATAGAACACAAGGGTCTGTATATAAATGAGAGTGAAGATTACCCAAAAGGCAAAGGAAAGCCTTATGGGAACTCAAAGCACTTTGAAATATTTAAGAATGAGAAATTAAGTAGAAATTAAGGAATCATGCAAATGGTTTCTGTTTTCAGGGAAAAAATGACTGAAAAAAGAATGGGGAAAACATATGCACATCAATAGTGTTATCACATCAAGAGAAAGGGAGCTATGGACCTTAGTACATTTGATGAACATCTTTTCATAAACTTACAGAAAGACATGGACTTATAAAACAGAAGCTAGGGATCATTTTTAGTCAGCACTGTTGTTGTAGGACATACACATATCAATGAAATCAGAGAGCTATTGCAGTATCAAATAAGCACTTAAAACAACTATATCTCTGAAAAGTGAATAATTATATTTGGGTACACATTGATTTTTATACGTTCTCTTCAGTGGCATTTATTTGGAGATAGTGCACATCAATGTGTGAGGAAGCATTGTACTACCAGAAAATACAGGGGAAAGACCCTAAAATTTTTACACACAAGATAGGCTTTTAGATGCATGAAATAATAACAGCTCTCTTCTACTGATACCATTGCTAACCTGCAATAATACTCATTGGTACTAATCAATCAATGAATCAATAAATATTTATTAAGTACCTATCATATACCATGCATGATCTTATTAAAATAAATATTTTAACAGGTCATCATAATAACGAGTCATATTTGAATGATTTTCAAGAGTTATGCATCCTTTTCCATGTGCTCCCATATGTAAACCTTATCACCTCCATTTCAGAGATGAGAAAAACTGAGGTTCACTAAATTGTTCACATTCACTCTTTCATTAATAGTTTGTCATATATTTCTGCATCATTTTTTGTCTTCATTGGTTGGTTAGTTGGCTACCTAATCATATGTGACTAAACATTGAAAACTCAATATATTCTTTTCCTTGTCAAAATATTTAACCCAGAAAAGAAATATATGTGTGGGTATGTGTATGAATGTATATAATTATGTGTGTATATATGTATGTATATGAGGGGGAGAGAGAGAGAGAGAGAGAGAGAGAGAGAGATTATGCTTTACAAAGATGGATTTCAAATTATTCAGAGAAAAAAATAAATAAATGTGGTCTTGTGGCCAAGGAAGGAGGCAAAGAAAAGACTAAAAGAGTCAGAGTCTCCAGCTCTGAAATCTCCAACCAACCAAACAACAACAACAACAAAATAATCCAACAAGTAGAGAAATGGAAAATTGAAAATTCTGTCATGAAAATCAGGCATTTGCTTTTATAAGTGTTCTTAAGTAAAGAAAAGATCATCAGTTTCCATAAATATTCTAGAAGACATGTGTGTATTATATGGAAAAAATTGTCTAAATGGCTTCTACATTCAACTCCAAATCTGATACTTAATAGTAATAATAACAAGGCAGTTATACTGTACGTTATGATATGGGAAAATTTATCTACAACAAATGTTATTTTCCCCATTTTCTATATGAGTAAACTGAGGTGTGCAGAAGTGATTTTCTTATGAGAGCATAGGTCATAAGCACTGGAAATACCATACAGTTCTATGATAGTTTAGAAGAGCACTTTATGTACAGTACCTGGCACATGATAGACACTTAATAAATATTTATTAAATTAATGAATGCAAGATAATGTCTCTGAGGTCCAATTGAAGTGGCTCAGTTAATTTCCCTATGTCTTGATGGGTGCCCTTCTCTAGCCATGTTCCTTTAGGGAGTTTGTTTAAGGATCATATATCCTAGAGAATTAAGAAAGTCAAAAATATGTTCTCCTTCCTGTGCATATAAAACATGTGTGCAATAAAACTCTACCCATGGAAAGAAAGGTGGGACCAACTAAAATATCTCTAGTAATCAGGGGCATGCTGATAAATGTTTAACAAGTTGCTCTTTGAAAATACATGAGAAACCTTTGAGTTTAACTTACACTATTATCATTTTTCCATTACTTTCTTAAATCTAATCAACAAAGTAAATCAGTCCCTCATTTGTAGCATTTATCAGATTTCAAGGTGTAAATATATTGAATATATGAAGATTATTTCAGGAATCAATAAAAGTTATTCCAGTTAGTACAAAAGTATCACCAAATATCATGGTAACAGATTATTGACTCTAAATTAATAGGCAATAAAAGCTCTGATCACTCTACAACAGTTGCTCAATCATTAAGCAAAAATTTTTCGTATGCAAATAGGAAACTTGTATCTCTAAAACTGGGAAGTAAGGCAAGTTTGTTTTTTTTTAAACTTGCATTCTCTTCCTGAACTGTAGATCTGCATGCTAAGGTTGGTCCACAGGCAATTTAAATTATTTTCTGCTAAATCAAGTGAAGGGGAGAAAAGACACCATTTTAAAAACATATTGTGTAATTAAATGACAACCTTGTTCTGCCCTCTGGGAGTTTTCCAGTAGACCATCTACAGGGAGTATAAGTCAGAATTCAAGTTCATTTTGAAATTCTTCTATGATATGCTTTAGGCTACTCCCTAGGAATAACAACAATATCACAGTTATACAGTGCCTGTTTGTTCAATAGTCCATGTCATGGGGAGGGAATAATGATGCCTCTTAAGCTTCCCTACTTCAATTCCAACTCAGGTGTCCAAGCATACACTCAGAAACATTTAAGAAAAGGGGTAAAACATAAAAGGAAGAGAAATTTTGATGTATGAATGACTGAAGGCAAAATATGTATCTGAATGGGTCAATCAAAAGACAAAATAGGATATCGGCTAAATCAAAAACTAAACAGAGGTCCAATATAAACACCTCAAAATAGGTCTCTTCTACCGAATTAACCACAAGTGATCATACCTCTCTATTCAAGAATTCTCTGCTGCTGAAGTTTCTGATCACTAAAACAGTTCTGCCCCTACATCAGGACAGACTTAATATACTTCAACTAATGAGTCTCTCCTTTTGAAAGCAGGTTGATGTCTTAATTATGAAAGAACTGATTGAAGGAAGAGCATAAACCTTTGGGAACATTCTAAATTCTACAGTCCTTTCTATCTAGCTTCAGTTAACATTAGTGGTCTATTCAGCTCTTGTACCTTTATCAGCTTGTTCTTGCCCAGCATAAAATAGTGTGAACCTTAGGAAGTCTCATTAATTCAATCAGAGGATATGAATGCGTCCAAGAAAAAAGTCAAAAACATTACTTCAAGAACTTTGCCTGAATTTCAGGGATATTTCAATTAAAAAATGAATGCTAGGAAAGACTTTAAATTATCTGGATGATAATATCCATCCTCCAAGTCTTATTAACAAGTAATTATTAAATGCTTACTAAGTACAAGATACCAAATCCTAGACACTGTGGCTAACAAAGATTAAAATGAAATAGTCCCTGCCTTCAAAGAACTTATATTCTACTAGGGAACACAGGTTGTCTACTAATAGGGAAACACAAAGTACATTAACACTAAATAAGAAATAATTTCAGGGATAGTGGGACAGTGACTAATAGCTAAACAGCAATGAATAAATACAAAAAGAATATAACTAAATATGAAATGATTCTGAAGCCTAGGAACAGTACTGGGAATCAAGAAATGTCTCCTACTGAGTTGGTATAAGACTTGATTATTGAAAGCACCTAGGCATTCCAAGAAGTCAAAGTTAAGAGAGACAGGGAATGGTAGACTAAATGAGCAAAGGTATAAAAATTAGGTTATGGTATAACATTTTAGGGAAGATCAAGTAAGACAATTTGATTGGAACCTAAAATGTATGACAAGAATATTTATAAAATAAGTTTCAAAATAGTTTGAGGTCCAAATGTGAAAGAACTCAAAGTATAAACACAGAAGTTTATATTTTATTATAGAGACAATAGGACCACTGAAGTATTTTGAGTAATGGAAAGAAATGACAAAGACTTGTCCTTTAGTAATATACAGCTAGCAGTTATGTTGGGGATATATTGAAAAGGTGAAAGACTGTAAGAAAGCATACCAGATAGGAAGCTATTACAATAGTCCGGGCAAGAAATGGTGAGGACCAGAATTCTGACCATGGTTGTTTGAGTAGAGAGAAGGGGATATTGAGAAAGATGTGGATGGAGGTAGAATCAACTTTTTTTGGCAAGGAATCAAGTATAGTGACTAAATGTAAGAATGGTAAGGGTGAGAAAAGAATTGATAATAGCTTCAAGGCTGTGAATCTATAAAAGTGGAATTATGATGGGACCCTTATAAAAAGTAGTTAGGAGGTTTTGTAGGAGAAGATAATAAATTCAATTTGAGACATGTTTAGTTTAAGATAATTGTCTAAACTCATAATAGAGACATGTAACAAGAAGCTACTGATAGAGGACTAAAGCTCAGAAGAACGCAAAGAGCTGGATATATAGATTTGAGAGCCATCCAAGTGTGCCTTGGTATATGTTTAACCACCATCTTTCTGTGCACGGTTGGGGAAAATTCTCTCTACACACTTAAATTTTAAATGTATTTTAAATATTTTCTCCACTCTCTTCTTTAGTCTAAACAACCAACAAAAATCCAGACCTCTCTCCTATATCCTCCCCCATCACCCTTCTGACTTATTTAAACATTTGATTTTAGAACTTTAAATTTTAGATTCTTTCACTTCCTCCCTGTCACCCACCCCCACTGGAAAGACAAGCAATCAATACAAGCCATACATGTGTAGTTACAAAGAACATCTCTACAATGGACATATTGTGGAAGACTAACTGCTTTCCCTCCTTCCTATCACTCCCCCACTTGTTCTATTCTCTACTTTGTCCCTGTCCCTTTACACAAGTGTGTCCTTCTAAGAACCCTTCCCCCCAACTTTCCCTTCCCTCCATCATCTCCCCATCTCATTCTCTTTCCCCCCTACTCTCCCATAGGGCAAGATAACCAATTTAGAGTATATGTCATTCCTTTCCTAAGCCAAAGTCAATGAGAGTAAGGTTGGCCCATTCCTTTTTGCCTTCTTGTTCTTCCCCTGCATTGTAATAGTTATCCCTTACCACTTCTATATGAGATGATTAACCCTGTTCTGTGTCTCCTTGTCTTCTCTCGTTCTATTCCTCTCCTACCTCTCAATTTCACTTTTTAAAATATCATCCCTTCATATTCAATTGATCTTGTGGCCTCTGTGTACATATATAAACAGACACTCACATATATATTCCTATGCATATATACTCTCCTATATAGACTTACATCTTATTTACCAATTGCACGTAAAATCAATTTTAACATCTGTTTTTTAAAACTTTGAGTTCCAAATTCTGTCACTTCTTCCCTACCCACCAAACTTCATTGAGAAGGCAAGCAATTCAATATAGGTTATACACATGAAATTACGGAAAACACTTCCATAATAGTCATGTTGTGAAAGACTAATTATATTTCCCTCCATCCTATCCTGCCCCCCAATTATTCTGTTTTCTCCTTTGACCCTAAACCTTTTTAAAAGTGATTGCTTCCAATTACAGCCTCCCCAATCCCCCACATAGATTTGATTTTGTTAGATAATAGTCCATGCCCGGTTTCTGCCATACTATATTCCAGTTTCCCCAGCAGTTTTTGTCATATAGTGAGTTCTTATAAAAAATAAACAACAACAACAACAAAAGAAAAACAAGAAAAAAACTGTGGTCTTTATGTTTATCAAACAGTAGATTACTATAGTCATTGACTACTGGGTCTCAGGAACCTTATTTATTCCATTGATCCACTACTCTATTCCTCAGCCAGTACCAAGTAGTTTTGATAACTGCTGCTTTATAACACAGATTAAAATCTAGTATGGCTAGGCCACCTTCCCTAGTACTTCTCTTCATTAACTCCCTTGATATTCTAGACCGTTTGTTCTTCCAAATGAATTTTGTTGCTATTTTTCTAGGTCTATAAAGTAATTTTTGATAGAATGATTGGTATGGAACTAAATAGGTAAATTAATTTAGATAATATTGTCATTTTTATCATATTCACTCCACCCAACCACGAGCAATTGATGTTTTGTTTTTTCACATAGTTAGATGTCACTTTATTTGTCCCAAAAGTGTTTTGTAGTTTTGTTCATATAGGTCTTGGTTTTTTTCTGGCAGGTAGATTCACAAATATTTTATAATGTCTACAGTAACTTTAAATGAGATTCTCTTTCTATCTCTTGCTGTTGGATTTTGTTAGAAATATATACGAATGCTGAGGATTTATGTGGATTTATTTTATATCCTGCAACTTTGCCAAATTTATTATTGTCTCAAGTAGTTTTTTTTACTTGATTTTCTAGGATTCTCTAAGTATATCATCATATCATCTGCAAAGTGTGATAGCTTAGTCTCTTCTTTGTCTACTTTGATTCTTTACATTTTTTTTTCTCTAATTGCTACTACTAACGTTTCAAGTAGTAGATTGAATAAAAGGAGTGATAGTGGACATCCTTGTTACATCCCTGATCTTATTGGAAATACTTCCAGCTTATCCCTATTACATATAATACTTTCAGACAGCCTTAATTAGATGCTACTTATTATTTTAAGGAAGACTCCATTTATTCCACCACATTCTAGTTTTTTTAATAGAAATGGATATTGTATTTTGTCAAAAGCCTTATCTGCATCTATTTAGATAGTCACAAGGTTACTGCTCATTTTATTACTGATATGATCAATTATGCTGATGTTTTTCCTTATATTGGACCATCATTGCATTACTGGAATAAATCCCACCTGATCAAAGTGTCTTATTCTGTAGTGATTTTGTTAATGTTTTATTTAAAATTTTTGCACCTATGTTTATGAGGGAAATTGGTCTACAACTTTCTTTCTCTATTTTATCTTTTCCTGATTTAGGTATAAGTACCATATTTTTGCCAGAAAAAGAATTTGGTAGGACTCCTTCTTCACTAATTTTCCCAAATAGTTTATAGAGTATTGGAATCAATTGTTTTTAAACATTTGATAGAATTCACTAGTAAATGCATCTGGCCCTGTAGATTTTTCCCTAGGTATTCAGTGATGGGTTATTCAATCTCTTTTTATAAGATGGGTTTATTTAAGTAATTTAGCTCCTCTTGAATTAATCTGGGCAACGCATATTTTTATAAATATTTATTCATTTCACAAAAATTGTCAAATTTATGTTCATACACTGATTGTTTTAATTTCCTCTTCATAGGAGGTAGATTCATGGTTTTCATCTTTGATACTATAATTTGTTCGTTTTATTACTTTTTTATCATATTCACTAAAAGTCTTCCAATTTTATTGTTTTAATTTTCATAAAACCAGCTTTGTTTTATTTAGTAATTCAATATTTTCTTAATTTCAATTTTATTACTCTTTCCTTTGGTTTTCATTATTTCTAATTTAATATTCAATTGGGGATTTTAAATTTGTTCTTTTTCTAGCATTTTCAATTCCATGCCCGATTCATTAGCCTCCATTTTCTCCAATTTATTCATGTATGCATTCAGGGATATAAAACTTCCCCTAAGAATTGCTTTTGCTACACTCCACAAGTTTTAGCATGCTGTCTCATTATTGTCATTCTCTCGAATGAAGTTGCCAATTGTTTCTATAATTTATTTTTTGACCCACTCATTTAATTATTTACTTTCCAATTAGTTTTTGGTCAATTTTTCCGTGACCCGTTATTGCATGTGATATTTATTGCATCATGATCTGAGAACGATGCATTTAATAGGTATGACTTTCTGCTCTGAATTGTGAGGTTTTTATGCCCTAGAACATGGTTGATTTTGGTGTATATATCATGTAAAACTGATAAGAAGGTATTTTCCTTTTTATCCTTATTCAGTTTTCTCCAGAGATCGATCATATCTACCCTCTCTAAAATTCCACACAAAAAAAAATCCACTAGCTGCGGCTCTTTTTCACTCCAATGTAGTCTGCTCTCAGGTCCATGCTCATGCAGCCCCTATGTGCTCCATGCTTTCCCAGACCTATGTGGGCACTTTCCTGGGCTGGGAATTTGCCATCCTCTGTCTCCCAATGAATTCTGTCACTCTAAAATCTGTTCAGATTCACTTTTTAAGTGATGGAATTCATGGAAGAGCTTAGGAAAGACCCTGCTTCCTTCCTGCCATCTTGGCTCTGCCCTTTCATGATTTTATTGCACCAGTCACATTTCTGTCTGAAATTTTCCCTCTACCTCTCTTACTTGATTTTTCTTTGGTAACATTAAATTATTTATTTTTAGTTTTAAATAATCACTTTCATACATTTTAAATTTTCTCTGCCTTACTCTCCCCTCACTCCCCAAGATGATTTGAAATCAAGTATGGATTATTCACATACATTCCTATTAAACACTTTTTCACATTAGTCTTGCACAGAAGAATTATAACTAATATGAAAAAACTGAGAAAGGAAAAACAAAACTAAAAAGAAAATAGTCTGTTTCATTCTGCATTCTGACTCCACAGTTATTTCTCTTGATGTGTATAGCATTTTCTATCATGTGTTCTTTGGAATTGTTTTAGTCCTTGCATTCTTAAGAAAAGCTAACTCTACCAAAATAATTTCTCTCGCACTGTGGATGTTATTGGGTACCATGTTCTCCGATTCTGCTCCCCTCATTCAGAATCAGTATATATGTATTTTTTGGTTTTCTCTGAAGTTGGCCTGTTCATCATTTCTTATATCACAATGGGATATCATTACATTCATATATCACAACTTCTTTAGCCATTCCCCAGTTGATGGGCACCCTCTAGATTTTAACTTCTCTGTCACCACAAAAAAGACCTATGGTACATATTTTTGTATATCTGGATCTTTGTCCCATTTGAATGATCTCTTTGGAAGCAATTTCTGGGTCAAAGGGTATGCATATTTTTGTACTCCTGTAGGCATAGTTCCAAATTGCTCTCCAGAATATTTGGATCTGCTCACAGCTCCACCAACAATGTATTAGTGTTTCAACCTTCCCACACCCACTCCAATGTTTATCAGTTTTCTGTTTTGTCATGTTAAACAATTAGACCAATGAGATGTGGTGCCTCAGTGTTTTGATTTGCATCTCTCTAATCAATTGTGATTTAGATATTTTAAAAAATATGCTCACAGATATCTTTAATTTCTTCCTTCTAAAACTGCCTATTCATATATTTTGACCAGTTGTCAATTGTGAAATGACTTGTATTCTTAGAAATTTGAGTAAATTCTCTGATTCAAATTGAATCAGAATTGAGTCCTTTATCAGAGATACTCATTATAAAAATTCTTTCCCATTTTTCTGCTTCCCTCCTAATCCTGGTTGCATTGGCTTTCTTTGGGAAACAAAAACTTTTCAATTTAATATAACCAAAATTATCCATTTTGCAATTCATAAGTTTTTTCTACCTCATGTTTGGTAATAAATTTCTCAATTCTCCACAAACCCGAAAGGTAAAGTATTCCTTGATCTCCTAATTTGTATATAGCTTCAACCTTTATGCCTATGTAATTTGCCCAGTTGGACTTTATTCTTGTATATGATGTCTGACATTGCTCTATGCCCAGTTTCGGCCATAGTACTTTCCAGTTTTCTGAGTTTGTTTTTTTCCAAACAGTGAGTTATTATCTCAGAAGCTGTGATCTTGGGGTTAACAAATAATAAATTGTTATACTTATTGACTACTGTGTCTTGTGCATATAATCTATTCCACTCATCTACATTCCTATTTCTCAGCCATTGCCAAGTTGTTTTGATGATTGCTGCTATTTAATACAATTTAAGATCTGTTATGGCTAGGTCACTTTCCCTAGCATTTCTTTCCATTAGTTCTCTAAATATTCTGAATTTTTGTTCTTCTAGATGAATTCTGATATTATTTTTTTCATGCTTTAAAAATAAATTTTGCTAGTTTGTTTGGTATGACCCTGGATAAATGAATTAATTTAGATAGTATTTTCATTTTTATTATATTATCTTTGACTATCCATGAGCAACTGATTTTTTTTACAATTAATTAGATCTAACTTTATTTGTGTGAAGTGTTTTGTAATTGTGTTTATATACTTATCAGAGATTTTTGGCAGATAGACTCCCAAATATTTTGTAATATATACAGTAATATCAAATGGAATTTGTCTTTCTGTCTCTTCCTGTGTGTCTTTGACAGTAATATATAAGAATGCAGATGATATATGTGGGTTTGTTTTATATCCTGCAACTTTACTGAAGTTGTTTATTATTTCAAGTAGTTTTTCACTTGATTCTCTATGATTCTCTAAGTGTATCATCAGATTGTCTGCAACAAGTGATTGCTTAGTTTTTTTCTTTCCCTATTCTAATTCCTTGAACTTCATTTTCTTCTCTTATTGCTAAAGCTAGCATTTATAGTACCAAATTGAATAATAGGTGTGATAATGAGCATCCTTGTTTCACCCCTGATCTTAATATAAATGCATCTAGCTTATTCCCATTACATATAATGCTTACTTATAGGTTTTAGGGATGTGACAATTATCGTTTTAAGGAAGGCTCCATTTATTCCTATGCTCTCCAGGGTTTTTAATTGAAATAAATGTTGCATTTTTTTTCAAAAGCTTCTTCTACATCTATTGAGATAATCATATGGTTTCTATTCCTTTTTCTGTTACCTAATTCATGGGGAAAAGTCAGCATCCTGAACTTCAGAGAAAATTCAAATAGAAGTTACACTCAAACAAAAAATACAGACAGAGAAAATAACACAGTTAAACAGACCAACAGTCAGGACTTCAAGATGTCAGACCATCACATACCTACATAATTAGTTACCAGAGAGAGAAGCACCACCATCTGGGTTTTCAAAGTCAGGGGGCTTGATGGCTTCCCAGAGTTTCATCTGACCAAATCACAGAGGACCACAAATGAGACCCAAAGCAAAATATCATGTCAGGGTATATACACATATACATATATGTGTATGCATACATGCATGTAAGCACATATATATGAATATGCATGTATGTATGAAATATACATGTGTGCATGTTATATATAAATATATTTATAATATGTATATAATGTAATATAAACATGTCTGTGTGTGCGCACACACACACACACACACACACACATAAATTTTAGAGATACAGAACCCACGATGTGACAGAGATACACATCTCTTACTGAAGTTACACTGGCAGGTTGACAGGAATGGTTCATCATAGCATGCTGGGAGAAAAGAAGAGGCCCATGTGAGCCATATAGTTTTGGCTCCAGGTAAGCAGTGTCAGCTGAAGTAGACTTCAGGAGATTGAATCACCAGCAGCTGTGGCAGGTTCCAGACTGCCTCAGCTGCTCCTGGCATGCAGATTTTAGGGAGACCAAGACACCATTCAAAGGGTAATCATTCTTGCTTTGATCTGTTTGGATCTGGGATGCTTTCTTCTGTGGTGGTCCTAAGGTGAGAAACACCAGTTTGCAAGTGTGGTGTCTGTAGAGAGGGCTCCCTCCTCAGACCTCTGACAATATCTGATAAAACTCAAGCAATTTGTGACAAATCTCTCCTCTCCGGAAGTATAGTTCTACCATGGCAAAGAGGTCAAAACTCAAGTAAATGACTGGCAATATGAGCCAACAGTGGAAGCACAAACAGACCATAGAATACTTTTTCTGGACAAAAATGATCATAGCATGGAATGGAAGGGAGACAATGAAATCAGAACTCCTGCATCAAAAGCTTTCAATAAAAATATGAATTGGTTATAGGCCATGAAGGAGCTTAAGAAGGATTTTGAAAGCCAAGTAAGAGAAGTAGAGGAAAACCTGGGAAGAGAAATGAGAATGATGCAAGAATATAAGGAAAAGAGAATCAACAACCTGACTGAAGGAAATAAGACCTTAAACAATAGACTAACTCAAATGGTAAAAGAGGCCAAAAAAGCCAATGAGGAGAAGAATCACTCAACAAGTTAAACATGGCAGATGGAAAAAGAATTTCAAAAATTCACTGAAGAGAATAATTCCTTCAAAATTAGATTTGAGAAAATGTAAGCTAATGATTTTATGGGAAATCAAGATACAATTAAATAGATGCAAACAAATTAAAAAAGAAGGCAATGTTAAAGATCTTCTGGAAGAAAAACTACTTACCTGGAAAATAGATAAGGATAGATAATTTTAAAATTTTGGGGTAACTGACAGCCATGATAAAAAAAAGTCCTTGAAATCATCCTTCAAGAATTTCTTAAGGAAAATTGCCATAATATTTTAGAAGCAGAGGGCAAAAAATAAATTAAAAGAATGCACCTGTTGCCTCTTGAAAAAGATCCTCAAAAGAAAACTCCTCAGAATATTATGGTCAAATTCCATAGTTGCCAGAGCAAATATAAAATATTACAAACTGTTAGGAAGAAACAATATGAGTACTGTGGAAACACAATTGAATGGCTTTGAATATGATATTCAGGAGGTTGAAGGAGCTAGGATTCAACCCAAGAATCACCTGCCCAGCAAAACTGAGCATAATGTTTCAGGGGAAAATATGGTCATTAAATGAAATAGAGGACTTTCAAGCATTATTAATGAAAAAAACAGAATTGTATAGAAAATTTGACTTTAAAATACAAGAAACACAAGATGCATGTGAAGGTAAACAGGGAAAGAAAACATAGAGAACTTATTAAAGTTGAACTATTTACATTCCTACATGGAAAAACAATAATTTTAACTCATGAGACTTCTAAGTATGAGGATAGTTTAAGTAGTTTAAGGGAATGTATATATATATATACACACATATATATGTATGTATGTATGTATAAGTATATGTATATATGTATATGTAAATATACTTCTATATGTTTATATATGAGGGTATATGTACCTAGAAATACATATGGGAGTATATGTGTACAGACACACACACACACACACACACACACACACACACACATATATATGTATGTATATTTATAGACAAGGGGCACAGTATCAGTTGAATAGGAAAGCTGATATCCAAAAAATAAAATTAAGAGGTGAGAGAAGAATATAATGAGAGGACATTGGAAGAGATAGAATAGTATAAATTACCTCATATAATAGAGGTAAGAGAAAACTCTTACAATGGAAAAGAACAGGAAGACAAAAGGCAATGGGTCAACATTGGTCTCACTGAATTTGGTTTTAGTAAGGAATAATATGCACATTAAATCAGGTATCTCAACCTACAGAAAAGTAAGGGGGAAGAGGATAAGAGGGGGGATGATAGAATGGAGGGCACATTGGGGTGAGTATACTTAGAGGTACAAACTTTTCAAATGGGACAGGTTCAAAGTAAAATAAAGAGTAAGAGGGGGAAGGGATAGGATGAAGAGGAATATAGTCATTCACAATATATCTTCTATGGAAATGTTTTGCATAATGTAATGGTAATTAATTTAAATTTGAATACCCCTTTAAGTTATATCAAGTATGCAGGTACTTAACCATTAGTAACTAAAGGCTAAGTACCTCTGTGAAAGAAACAGAAGGTGTGAACTCTGTGCTCTGTTGCTGAGATAATAGGAAGGAGTTGGCTGAGACAGGAAGCCAATGTGTATATGTGTGTGTGTATGTGTGTATGTGTGTTTAAGAAGAGCCCCAGAGAACAGACAGTTAGAATAAAATAATTGTCCTCTTGGTGGAGGGAGCAGAATTTTCCCAGCATATGGAAGCTGGGCTGCTACTTACTGGACTGAAAATTGAGTTGGAGTTCTCTTGAGAGCAGATTCTGTCGAAGGCAGAAGGTGCTATAGAGGAGGCTGCCTGAAAGCCTGAGGTCTCTTTCCAAGAAGGGTGCCAGGAAAGCTGAGTTTTCTTTTGGGTCCTAAGGCCAGCCAAACAGCTGGAGGACTGAATAAACATGATCAGGATAAGATTTTGTTTGTGACTTGGTTGATCCTTGAGTTCCCAGCAACAGAAGTTATGAAGGTTTTCAGATGTGCTGGACCCTGTGAATTTCAGTGTGTAACAAGAACTGCCCAGAGGACTGGATGAGAACCTGGGAGCTGTCTGCCTCTGAATCCAGGTGACTTGTGGATTCAGGTAGGAGCTGAGACCATGGAAGGAGATAAAAGGAATCTGAGAGACCACCTCAAGTTAAGATGAAGAAAAGGCCTCTTCTTGGATATTGTAGGTGTGATGAAATTGAAGTTTACTAGACACTGAGGGGTGGAGAGTTCATGTAATTATCTAATGATTATATTTAGTGATTAATGATTCTTAGTGATTGATTGCTAGATAAGTGACTGATTAAGTTAACCTATGATTGCCCTATGAGTGGAAGACCGATTTGTATTGTGAAATGATCAATAATTAAATAATGAGGCAAACCTGCTTATGGATACCAGATGATTATTCTTTTGTTCTTTGTTCTAAAAACTGTGACCACTTTGGTGAAAACTATGTGGCCATTCTAATGTTAAGCTATTGTGAAGACTATATTTTGATTTTCTTTGACAAAATGAAATATTGTGTATGTTATATTGTGGTTTGTTGTGAAAGTTTGCCTTGATTTGTTATGCAATAAATGGAGTGTTCACTATTCTGTGTAATCATAACCTTAAAAGCTGTTCACAGTAGCATTCTTTTGGGAAGCTGCTTGTGCATAGTGTTACACATAATTATATATGTATAACCTATATTGACTCACTTTTCTGCCCAGTAGGGGTGGGTGATGAGGGAAGAAGGGAAAGAATCTGGAAATCAAAGTATTAAAAAATTGAATGTTAAAAAAATTTTAAACCATCAACAAATATAATCTGTAAAGGGAAAAAATTGTAAGCCATGTCAATAAGGTCTGGGGGTGAACCAAGGGTGCCCATTATGACCAGTATCATTCAATTTAGAAGTATAAATGCTAGGTATAACAATAAGAGAAAAAAAGTAACCAAAGGAATTAGACTAGGAAATTAAGAAGAGACCACCCTATTCTGTTCTGCTGACCAAGCAGGGTCCCCACAACCTTCATACAGAACATGACCCTGGTCTGTTCTGGGAAATTGACTGTTATCCACTCCCCCATTGCCCAACGACCCTCCACCCTTTCTGGGAAGCTGACCATGACCTTCCACCCTGTAACCTCATCCCTGTTCTGGAGGGAACCCTTTGTTCTCTGGAATGTTGCACCCTTGTAGCCTTGTGCCATATTCCCAAGTCCCTGAGCTTTAGCTTCTGTATGTCATTGATTATGCTAGCTTCCTTCCCTGATTGTGGTTTTTGTGGTTTTAGCTTTTTTAAATACTTCATGTACCTTCAGTTAGGGATATCTGATCTGAGTTTACCCTCTGGGTAGTAGCAGGCTTAATCAATAAATCCACAGCTAAATTTACCTTGAACCCAGGTCTCGGTTCACTCTTATTCTCAGCACAAAATTGTTTGATAAACTCAAAGATTCCAGTTTTGGGGATAAGTACATACCATTTGACAAAAACTGCTGAGAAAACTGGAACACAGTATAGCAGAAATTGGGCATAGATCAATATCTAACACTGTACACCAAAATAAAGTAAAAATGGGTGCATGATCTAAGTATAAAGGCTGATACTGTAAGCAATCTTGGAGAGCAAGGCATAGTTTACCTGTCAGATCTATGGAGAGGGGAAAGTTTCATGACAAAACAAAAGTTAGAGAGAATTATAAAATCAAAAATGGATAATTTTGATTATGTTAAATTGAAAAGCTTCTGTGCAAATAAAGTCAATGTGACCAAGATTAAGAGGGTAGTGGAAAATTGGGAAAGAATTTTTACAATCAGTGTCTCTGATAAAGGCCTCTTTTATAAAATATACAAAGAATTGAGTCAAATCTATAAGAATACAAGCCCAGCACTCTATTTATAGTGTCTCCTAGGAGGATAGCCATTATCCCTTGTCAGTATATTTTATATATTAGCCTCCAATCAGATATTTCTCTGCTGGGACATGTAAAACCTCTCATAACTAATGAGTGTTCAGGAAAGATTTATATTGAAAGATAATGGTGGTGGTCAGAGATGAGTTTGATTGTTAAAAAAATGTCTCCCTTACTTTGTAATTTGACTGGAAGAAAAGGAATGTCAAATGCAGACTCCATTTATTGGTGAGTGTTACCTTCATCCTGTCATAGATTTAGAAACATTTTAAAGCCTCCATATACAGATTCAAAATAGTTCTTCTTAAAGATTCACATTTTATTCTAGAAATTTTAATAGTCTGCCAAATCAAACTAATTGCTATTGGTCCTAATTAATACTCTAATAGATAAGAATGATCTTTACTTGGATTGAAATGGCACTTTAAAAAGATGTACAATTCATTTTTACCTTTGAAGTTATCAGGAAAAAATCAAAGTAATTGCTTCTACTGTGCCTTTTGTAGACAAATATCTATTGCTTAGAGAACTAAGTCAAAAACACATTGACTCCAATGAGAAATGTCATTTGCAAAGTGAGATTTAATTCATGTTGCTGAGTTCTCATTATAAGCAATGATCAGTAAGACTGAATTCTGGTGTAGCACTTTTCATCTTCAAAGAACTCTGTAAACATTATCTAGGAAGTCATTAGGGTTACATTTTGTAGTATAGGCATATTTAGCTAGGAAATAAAAGAGAATAGATTAAATAAAAGAAGTTTTCAGACTCAGGATAGGGAATCATTGAGGCATGTTCTACTGGTGCCTAAATTAATGGATGGCATCTTAACTCCTTCAGATCATAAAATTTTATTTAGAGCTTAAAAAGTGAATACATTACATTTTAATGGAATAAATAATTCCTCATGTCTCTCTACACCTGCCGACAATGCAGAAGTAAGAATACTTTCACCAGGCCAAAGCTACTCTTCCAGAAATATGATGGAAGAAATAAGGTACTTAGTGACTTTGACTCAGTGTGATGAAAATGTAGAGAAAAGCAGAATTATCAGTAATATGAGTAGTTATTCAGCAATATGAAAAAGAAAAATCAAAATTCTACACCTAGTAATTTTCCCTTGGTAAGATCCTCTTAAATCACTTTTATTTTCTTGTTATATCTTTTGACACAATCATGGTAATTTTCCATTCATCCTCTTTTGAATATTCAGAGGAAGGTTCTCAAATTAGTATGTGGAGATCTGTGCTTGTCTTTATCCACACCTGCCTTTTTTCTTTAATGTTAAGTGTATATATCTTTAAGAAAATCACTGTTCAAGATAAAGCTGGAAAAGTTTTTTCAGCTATTTTTTCCAGTGTAGTGATAGGGAATTTGTGTTTTCTACTAGTGACATCCGGAGTGCATAGAAAACTGGCCTTCAAAGTTACAAAAAAGCACCTCTGTTCAAGCCTAGCCTCCAATACATATTGACAATGTGACTCTTGGAAAGGCAATTAGCTTCTTTGCACAACTGTCTAAGGGCATAAGTTTCAGGGCAGGTAGCAACTTGCATTGGGAAAAGGTTAGTTCCTGAGAGTTCTGTATGCTAACAAAAGCACACATCACAATAAAAAATGTTTTGATTTTCTGAAAAGATGACACAAGGAATAGTGCTTGTCTACTCTGAGTAGACGAGATTAAAACACATTGAGTGAAATTTTCACAAATTTCTCCCTGATACAAATAAGCATTCTCTTCATCTGGTGAGGTTGTATTGCTACAAAATAAATACAACAGGGAAATTTCTTAAGTTTTGGATCACAAAAAATGTTATAGGCACATGATGGGTATGAGTATTTTGCAATAAATTGCCAGGGATATATTATTTATGAAAAAAGTATCAGAAATTTCATCAGAATTGCATAAACCTAAACTGTTTTAGTCTACTCATGTAGAGAAAAAGAAAGAATAGCAATGTTCCTGTACACCAATGTTATTAGAATTAGGTACATTAAGTAGACCCTTGGTAAGGACTTGTGGTAGAACCTGATGAGAATCCATCAGAAGAAGGGAAAGGCATGGGTATGATGATATTAGCACTGCTGGAGAAGTCACATAATTGTTTCATAATCAAAGTAAAGGAAAACTGGAAACTTTTGATTTAACATGTACTCTCAGTAGTTGACTGAAAAACAAAACATTTGGTGGGTGGAGCCAAGATGGAGGCGTGAAAGCAAGAACTAACATGAGCTTGTCCCCAGTTACCTCCAGCATCTATAAAAATAACTCTAAACAAATTGTAGAGCTACAGAACACACAAAAAGACAGAGTGAAACACATGTACAACTGAAGTCACCCAGGTAAACCAAGAGGAAGGGTCTATTACACCAGGTTGGGAGCAGAGTGCAGGCCCACATGGGCTGTGCTGCCACAGATTGGTGGCATAGACAGGACAGAGCAGAACTCAGGGGACTGAATCACTGGCATCTGTGGAATTTTCCAGGCTTCTCAACCTATAAACACCAAAAAGAAAGTTAAAGATTACTACGGAAACTCTGTTGTAGCTAGGTGAAAGAAGCCCACAATCTGCCCCCTGGCCCCTGCCCCCTAGGCGGTGATGATGCCTGTGACTACAGGGGTACTAGCAGAATTGCTGTGGCAGTGGGACAGCGGTTTCTGGGGTTTCAGATCCACAGATAGTTGGCGAGCAAAGTGGCTGATCAGAAGGCACTTGCAGGAATCTCTTTACTAGTGCAGAGGCAGAGGCAGGATTCCCTTGATTTGCCATGCTTGGATCTAGGTCACAGTCTGAGGTGGTTGTCCTGGGGTGAGGAGGAGCTCTTTTGTGGTAAAACCTTTTGAGTCTATGTGGAGGCTGTCACCTTCACAGTTGTGAGGAAGGTGCCTTGAAGATGCTGTGACAACAGCTGCACAATACCTCAGAAATTTGTGACACAGCACTCTCTAATCTGGAAGCAGAATTCTACTGTGGCAAAGAGCTCAAAAGCCAACTGACTGACAAGATGAGAAAATAGAGGAAGATAAATCAGACCATTGAAGCATTCTTTGGTGAGAAAGATGATCAAAACATAGAACCAGAAGAAGACAACAAAGTCAAAACTCATGCATCAAAAGACTGAAACAAATATGAATTGGTCACAGATCATGGAGGTGCTCAAGAAGGATTCTGAAAATCAAGAGAAGCATAGGAAAAATCGGGAAGAGAAATGAGAGTGTGTAATGGTAATGGAATTTGGAGATGCCCCTGAATTGACTTGGTTTTTGGGTTGTGTTAAAACACAGAAGTTGTGAATCCCACTTGTGCGATGGACTTGTTGATGCAAAGAGAGAAGGCTGAACTGGGAGGAGCCATGAATTGAAAGAAAGGCTCAAGCACAGAGAAGGCTAGAAGAGGGACTTTGGGGAGTGTAGTATCCAGTGTTGTGGAGCCTGAGTTGCTAAGAAAATGTGCTTAAAGCCCATTGGAGCTGCCCAGGACTTTTGAGAACTACCACCTGGAGCTGCAAAGAACTGAGGAGGCATGGCTCTGATGCCAGTATCTTTGTCTGTCTGTTTTGATGTTGTTTTACCAGATTCACCTGATAGTGGACAATGCTGCTGTTGTAGAGGTCTTGGAACCTGGCTATTGGTTCAGAAGCCCTAAAGAACGATTTTCTTGTTGTAGGTTCACAGAAATCCTGAAAGAGGCATTTGCTGATATTTTCATGCATTCTGGGACTGTTCTACAGGCAGAGAATGACTTGATGATGACTCTGGCTATGACTTTGTTGGGCCTTGTCTCCCCAGGAACTGAGATTGCTGAGGACTTGCCTCAAGTGAAATAAGGGCCTTTCCTTGGGTTTTCAATGCTGAGATGTTATCTTAACCTTCTTCTGGCTTAAGGGCAGATGGCCTTTTGTGCTCTCCTGCTCCCTTTTTAGAAAGTGTTTGGTGTTAATGGATAGTATTGTAATTACTTGGAGTCCAGGGGTGGGAAACCTTTCGTCTTTTTGTGCTCTGTGATCGACCAAATGACTGTACTTTGTTTATGATTGGAAAATGATCTCCATTTGAGAAGAGACTTTGACTGACTAAATGAATGTACTGTCTATAGGTGGAGTAGTACCTGGATTGAACTGAGAACTTACTTGCTAAATGAATGAGCTTTAATGTATTTTGACTTTCTCTGTTCTGTGAATATTTAGTGACTTCATGGAATTTTCTATGCTGGTAATCTGAACCTTGGAAGTTGAGTTTGCTTGGCATTACAGAGTGCTGCAAGACAATCATGAAATATGAGTCAACAGCTTGCTAAAGGAGACCCCCACAAAACAGGGAAAAAAATAACACCATAAAAATGGACAAACTCAAATGGCAAAAGAGGCCCAAAAAGCCAATGAGGATAAGAATGAATGCCTTAAAAAGCAGAATTAGAGAGATGGAAAAGAAAGTTCAAAAGCTCATGGAAGAAAATAAGACCTTCAAAATTTTATTGGAGAATACGGAAGATAATGACTTTATGAAAAATCACGATACTATAAAATAGATACAAAAGAATGAAAAAAATAGAAGGCCATGCAAAATACCTTACTGGAAAGCCACTGAACATTAAAAGATATTGAGGAGAGATAATTTAAAAATTATTGGACCACCTGAAAGCCATGATCGTAAAAAGAGCCTAGACATTACCTTTCAAGAAATTCTCAAGGAACACTGACTTGATATTCAAGAACCAGAGGGTAAAACAGAAATGGAAAGAATTCACTGATCACCTCATGAAAAAGATGCTAAAAAGAAAGCTCCTAGAAATATTATGGTCAAATTCCAGAGTTTCCAAGTCAAAAAGAAAATGTTAAAAGAAGTCAGGAAGAAACAACTTGAGTATTGTGGAAACACAACCAAGATTATACATGATCCAACAGCTTCTACATTAAGGGATCAAAGGGCTTACAATATGATATTATATATATATATATATATGCATAGTCTTGAATATGAAGGAATGACATCTAAAAATAAAAGTAGCTTAAAGAGGAATATATTGGGAGAAAAAGAAGGGGAAACATAGAATAGGATCTCACATAAAAGAGGCAAAAGAAAGCTAGGGGAAGAGCAGTTAGGTGAAAGAGAATTATTCAACCTTACTCTCATTAGATTTGGCTTAAGGAAGGAATAACATACACACTCAATTGGGTATGTTATCCTACTAGAAAGTTGGGAGGAATAGGATAAGAGGGGGAATAATAAAAGGGAAGGGAATTTCAGAGAGAGAATAGTAAGAAACGAACACTTTTGAAAAGGGATAAAGTCAAAGGAGGAAATTGATAAAATGGGGAATGTGATAGGATGGAGGGAAATGTAGTTAGGCTTTCATAGAATTACTACTATGGAAATGTTTTGCATAACTACTCATGTATAACCTATACTTAATTGCTTGTGTTCACAGTGAAAGGGTGGGGTGAGGAGGCAAGAGGGGAGAGAATCTGGAGCTCAAAATTCTAAAAACAAATGCTAAAAGAATTGTTTTTACATGCAACCAGGAAATAAGATATACAAGCAATGGAGTATAGAAATCCATTTTGCCCTACAATAAAGTAAGTTGGAAGAGGGAAAGAGGAGGGAGTGGAGGATTTAAAAGAGGGAAGATTGGGCAAAGGGGTAATCATTATGCTTACCAACTTGGGATGGAGGGTAGGGGAGAGACGGGGAGAAAATTTGGACCTCAAACTCATGTGGAAATTTATGTTGAAAACTAACAACAAATCCCAGAGGAAAAAAAGAGAAAAAAACAAGTTTTCCTTTCCTACCAACAGCTTTATTCTATCCATTTCTAAAAAAGTACCATTCATTAAGTGCCTATGGCATACACAGCTCTAAGCCAGGCACCAAGGGTTTATATTATGTACAGGCCCTTTTCTTCAATCCTGAAGTTCTCTAATATTAATGGTAGCATGACAAAAGACAAGAAGTGTCTTCAACAGTATAGGGAAAATATGGTTCAAGTGATTCAATCAATCACTTATCCATTATGGAAAATTTCTCTGAGCAAAGACCTCTGAAAAAAGTTTGAAACAGTGATTAGAGATCTGAACCTAGAGTAAAAAAAATTAGATAAAATCTGATCATGACCCTTACTGGATATGTGACCTTGGGCAAATCAATTACCCTCATTGGAAATTAGGCAATCATTAAGTGTAAAAGTTAAAGGTGAGTTGCTATATGTATTAGTCTGATGAAATTCCCAACTTATCACACCAAGAAAAATACAGATCTTTTAGGCATTGACTTGTACCAAAACGTAGTATGTAGTAATGCTGGAAGTCAGCTGGACCTTTCAGTCAATATAAACACATAATGTCTCAATAGCTGTGCTTAAAATCTACATATAAATTAGTTTATGTAAATATAATATAATTACACCAGAGCAGAATGATCTAAATAAGTAAAGGCTTCTTAGAGGAGTTGAGTTTTATCTGGCCGTTAAGAATGAAGCAATGTGAGTTGTTTAAAAGAAAAGTAGACTTTTCCAGGTTGGGAAATTGCGAAGCTGGGGTAGGAGCATGCACAAGAGTATAGAGATGTCATGAAAAAGAAAATAACGTTCTGATTATAATTTTATTTTCCAAAGTGCTTTCATGAACATTATCTCAACAAATGGTGTGAGGCAGATAGATTGTGGATCTGCTTGGCTGGGAAAGAGTATATGCTGAGAAAAAATGAAAGATAAGATTTGTTGGGTAGGGGATGGGAGTGGGGGTTAGGAATACTAATACTTTGCTTCACTAAAGTCTCACTCTGATGTTCCTTGCTTCCAAAGGATCTGGAATTAACTCTGAGTTCTTATATGCTATGATGCAGAGCAAAAGTTCCAACAGAAAGTTTTCAAGTAAAGGTTGAGAGATAAGGACCACATGAAAGAATTAGCCTAGTTAAATTCTGAAAATGTCATTGCCAGAAGGGGGTCCATGTACATAATTATTGTTCCAGCCACAGTTTAAGAAATTATCTCCTAAGGTATGTAAGGAATGGGATAGGAATTGATAGAGGGAGACAAGAGTAAAATCATTTTTCTTTTGAAATATGAGAAGATGCCAGAGTAGGTCAAAAATTCCAAGTTCTCAAGATCTTCCCCCACAAAAGAGTTAAAATATCAACTTAGGCCAAATTAAATGTGAGTGGAGAAAAATAAGAACAGGGGAATAACCAGAGTCCTCTTGGGACAATTTGAGAAGATCAGAAGAAAAATCCCAGGACAAAGTATGGTCCCTGTGAAGAGTAAACACCCCAGGCTAGGTTCCCTTTTAACAGAAAGCAGAAAGCCTCTAAAACAAAAAGCAGCAAATACTGTGGTTAGTTGAATTCAGAGATGGCCTCAGCCACAGCTACCAGAACTTTTACCCTTGGGATAGTGAAGGGAGGTGGGTGGCTGAGTCCAGGAAGATCTTGTGAACCTCTTCTGACTGGGAACACCTGACCCAGATGTGCTGTGAAGAGCAGTGAGGATGAGAAGGAACCAGCACATGGCAGGGAGTGCAGAAGCAGTGGTGCAGAAAGCCCCTGCTGTGGTCACTTACAGGAGGCTGGATGTTTGACTTTTGTTTTAGGCTAGAAGGAAGAACTGAAGATCATACCCCAGGATTAGAGGTGAGTACAAATATTTAAGATATCACCACAAAAAATGCACAGGCAAATAATGTAAATGTAAAATATAAAGTTTATGTCTAAGATTCATATTAATAGTTGTGTAGTTCATAAGAAAGATTGAGGAAAACCCAGGCATGATTTGAATTTAAACAGCAAAATCATTTAGGAACAGCTAAAAAAGAGTAATTCTTTTTTTCAAGTGAGTTACAACAGGAAGAATAGATACATAAAAATTAGATGGCAGAGGAGGGCTGGTAATTCTGGCAATCTACTTTCTTTGGGAATGGGTGTAAGAGGGAACAATACGCATATACACACATACATACGTACATACATACATGCATACATACATACATATATTTGAAAGAGTAAAGAAGTCTAAATTCAGAAAAAAAAATAAATGGTAAGGACATACGGAGGTGAAAGAGGACAAGGGAGTTATCTTTAGAGGAGAGGGTGAGAGAAGAGGTAAATAAGGGTATGGAAAGGTATTTATATTTATGGGAATGGGAGGATAGGGGAGGGATACATAGAGAGGAGAAGGCAAGTCATAGGATTAAAAGGAAGGGGGTAAAAGAAAAGTAAAGGGTGCAGGAGGGATATGTAACAAGAGATATTTGTATCCATAAAAACAAAGAACATGAGTAGAACAGGTTTGGGAATATATATATATATATATACGCGTATATGTTTATGTTTTTGTATACATGTATAGCTATAGAGAATCATATCTAAACTTTATTGTGACCTTCAGTGATTGAGGGGAAAAAAGAACAAAGAAAAAATGAGCTCAGCAGAGAACAAAAGAACACTCACAATGAAGCAAAGAAAAGATGGACAATTCTCAACATGAGTATTATTTATCATATTATTTCCTGCTTTCATTATACAAAGTACTATGGAAGGGGAACAGGGACAAAGTATAAAATATTTTACTATGAAGAAAATACATTCTTACAGAGTGATCAATGTGATAGGATTTATTAGGCAGATGGGTCATTGTATAGCTATTTCTCAGTAGTGTATGAATCTTTGTGAAACCATTGTTTTTTTTTCCTGCAAAGGTAGTGGGGGTGGTTTGACTTTTGCTTCTCCAATTCATTTTCTAGATGAGGAAGCTGAGACAAAGGGGATTAAGTGACTTGCCTAAGGTTACACAGGAATTAAGTGTCTGAATCCAGATTTGAACTCAGGAAGATGAGTCTTCCTGACTCTTGGAAAGGGATTCTACCCACAGTACAATCTAGTTATTCTAGCAACTCCTAAAAATTCACTATTCTTTTAGCCAGAACTATGTTGTATTTCAACATAGTTCTGTCCACTTCATACCTCTCACAGTCTCTGTTCCTAGGAAAACAAGGCTCAACAAAACCACAATAACATTCATACACATTAACAAAGCCACAACAACATTTGTGCAAAGTACCAGCACCACAATCATGTTTTGTCAAACTTCAGCAGCTCTGGCTAGCCCTTGGAAATCTTTGGCTGCTCCAGCTCATCCTCTGAAGACTTGGCAGCTCTATCACTGTAAGTTTGAGTGCTGCCACCACAAGTTCGTTTATCAAAATCAAAATCATTTTATCCAGCTCCATTCTCAAAATCAAAATCACTTTATCCAGCCTCCACATGGCTTGCTCCAAGAAAATCTATCTCAGTTCTCAATCATCATTTCTCTTCTCAGGTCTCTTAAATTCTCAGGTCATTCTCCAGTCCAGCAATAACAGCCTAGCCTCCAGATGCTCACTGAGAGAAATTCAGTCTTTCTCTTTGTCTGTCCAGCAGTAGCTGCTGTGCCTCCATGATGCTTGCCTCAAGAAGTCCTGACTCTCCTAGCTGGAGCTTTTCCTTATATATGGTATTAGCTCCTCCCTGTTCAGCCACTTCCTGTTATTTTAACAATAGGGGTTCATATCTTCTGTTTCTTTAACAGAGGCTTGATGTAATTTACTTGACACGAAGTGCTAACTACTTGTTAGCTTGTGAATACAAAAGGATGTTCAAATTCCATTACTATTAGAGTATGTATATATGTATACACACATATAACTACATGTGTGTTTATATTATGCATGTGTGCATATATACACATTCACATGCATATGTGTACGCACATTTGTGTGTATGTACAGACACACAAACATTTCATTGTCCTATTTTCCACTTTCCCCCTTCTCCAACCTGCTCCAGTAACATGTAACACTCTTCACTTGAAGGCAGAAACTCTTTTATTTTTTGTCTTTTGCATTTGTATCTTCAGTAAGCCGAATATCTTTAATAAAAAAGAAACCAACTTTTTGTTAAATGATGGAATAAAAGAATGAATAATGAATATATATATATATGGAGATACACACAAACATACACACACACACATATATATATATATATATATGTTATACATGATGAGTATACATACTATATTTTATTAAATGGGCTAGCATGTTGTAGGGTGTTAGACTTAGGGGAAGATCTGAATTCACATTCCAACTCTAATTCCACCCTTGATAAGTTATCTAAGCATTTTATGATTTAATTAATACCATTGGACTTATCTACTAAGGTATAGGTGGAATGAAATGGAACCACATTGGGGTAAGTATTTTCTATTTCTAGAGTTCTAAGTTAGTAAAATCACAGACTCTGAATTATTATGACTTCTACAGGAAGTGCTAACATACAAATTATCTTCCCCCCTTCAGAACTAAAAAACAGACTATCTTATTGAAAATTTCCAAGCTATCAGAGCAAGGTCATAACTTCATATTAATTATTCATATTAATTCATATAAAGGTCACCTTACATAAGAATTAACTTCAATGTTTAGTAATGGAAAACTTAATTAAATCAGAACAATCTGTTAGGTTGCAGTATGTTTCAGTGACTGAACTTGACATGAAAAGTTGACCTCATAATTTTTAAAACATTTATACTTTGGATATAACCAAATGACTTCAGCACCTGTTTTTTTTCTGTTGCATGAAAAATTAGAAATTAAGCCATTCACATTCCTACAAGAACTTCTACCTCAAAACCTGTTAATCTGTCTTCAGTGACCTTTGGTTCTCCTCATGTCCAATAAAATCAACATATGCACAGCCATTACACTGATAAAATGAGTCACTGTACAATAATCAAGCTTCCACTCATGGGGCAACCATTAACATAATTAGGCACTCATCTAGCAATCAGTCACTAAGCTAGATTCCCAATTGCTAAATATCATTAGTCACTAATACAGTCATTAGAAAACCACACAAACTCTACACCTCTTGTTTTCCAGCAAACCTCAGTTTTGTCCAAGGGGAGGTCTTTTCTTCATCTTGACTCTGGGTGCTCTTTCTGATTCCCTAGATCCCCTTCCATGGTCCCAGCTCCCTCCTGAATCCACAAAACAGTCACCTTGATACAGAAGTAGACAGCTGCCAGGTTCTTATTCAGTGCTCAGAGGTAGACAGCTCCCAGGTCCTTGTCCAGTCTTAATGGAAATCCCTGGCACACATTCAAGTTCACAGGGTCAAGCACATCTTAAATCCTTCACCACTTGTCTTGCCTGGAACTCAAGGATCAGCCAGGCCATGAATAAATAAAGTCATATCCTAGTCATGCTTCTTCAGTCTTCCAGCAGTTCAGCTCGCCCTAGGACCCAGAAGGAATATCCGCCTTCTGGACAGCTTTCACCAGATTCTAGTCTCAGGAAAACTCCATCTCTTTTATCAGTCAGCTTCCATATGCTTGGAGAGAATCTCTCTGTCTCTGTCTCTGTCTCTCTGTCTCTGTCTCTGTCTCTGTCTCTCTCTCTCTTTTTCTGTCTCTGTCTCTATTTCTCTGTCTCTCTGTCTGTCTGTCTCTCTCTCACTCTTTCTCTGTCTCTGTCTCTGTCTCTCTTTCTATCACTCTATCTCTTTCTCTGTCACTCTCTGTCTCTCTCTCTTTCTCAAAATTTCCAACTCACTTCCAGCAGGCCAGCTTCCAGATGCTGAGACAATCCTGTTTCCTCTACAGGAAAATTCCAATTCTGTCTCTTTGTCTCTAGAATTATTTTTATATACAGCACTTGCCTCCTGTTTCAGCTAATAGCTTTCTTCCATGTCAATAGGGGAGTTCACACCTTCTCAACACTGAACAGGCTCACATCTTCCATACTTAGCCCTAAGTTACTAAGTGCTGAGTATCTGATACACTGATTGCTATTACAATTGTGTATTTGAATATATATAGAGAGAGACATACACACACATATATGTAAGTATATATGTAAGTAAATATATATGTAAGTATATATATATATGCAAGTACATATATACACACATACACAGAGACACACACGCACACACACACATATATATAAACATCTATACATTAATATACAAACATATACATATTCTGAAAGTATGTACATAATATGAAAATATATTAAGCAGCCTTTTTCAGAATGCTGGATTTAAAAAAAAACTTTGGATTTAGATTACAAAACCCCAGCTCTTATTCTAGTCTGGATAAGTCACTTAACTACACACACACACACACATACACACACACACATGCATGCACACATACACATGGCCACATACAATTTGAAATTTGTGCCCATTGCCTGTAGAAACATTCTTTTAGGAATGTTTAAAATTATTATGACTCAAGTAACAGTAATACTAAAAAGATGTAGGGGGATTTGTATAGTGGGGATTGTAAATCTTTCTCTTTATGGCCTATGAGGGGTTCCATCCTGAGGGGTAGATAGAATGGAATTTTTCTCCCTCCTACATGTTTTAGGAAGCAACATTAGTTTGAATAATTCTGTACATATTGACAAGAGAAGTGCATAAGACTCGTATGTAACTTCGGACATAATATAGTGTTCATACCCACCAAATGCCATAAGTTATAGAAAATATGCCTGCTATTAAGAGTCTTACTATTCAGGTACTAGAGGAGAGGAGCACACACTATAATAGGTTTACATGATCTCATATATTAATAAGGAAGGAGGCTACTTTTAAGATGAAAAGGGATTGTTTTACCCAAATCTACAAACTTGTTAACTTTATCATATATTTTATTAATATTTTCTATTATGAATGGGTTTTTGTAAGAAATATTATTTGTATTTTTATTTTATGGAGTTAAAAGCCTTATTTTGAGAATTAATTTAAAATATTATATGTCTCACTAGGCTTACAGAAGGATCCTCTATAGAAATAAAAGTTAAACAGCCCCTTATCATTGAGTCTTGGGATTGTTTTTGTATACACTGTAGGGTTAAAACCACTCAAGTATCCAGGTCTTAAGCTCCCACCACCTGACACCTGGTAACATATACATGTCTTTGTAAGACTTTGTTTATTTCTTTGTTTTTTGAGTTGCATACACAATCTGTCAAGACAGAGAATTCTTGTGTCTGGAAACTAGAATTATGTCAGAAGAAGGAGGACCAAAGAGCCTATGATGTATACCCTGATATAGAGAATACTGGAGGCTGAAGAGAGCTGCAGAGAGTCCCTGCCAGGGATAGTTATGCAACAACAGAAGGTGTGAGAAGAAATGCAGAGAATTGCATGGGGGGAGGAGTGGAAGCGGGTAAAAATATAGGGGAACAAATCTCAGGTCTCCAGTTGGAGGCCGAAACAGGTAAGTGCTGCAATTTACTCTTGCTTCACAGGTCTCTCAGATGATAATTTCCTTAAATAAATATTATTTTGCTGTTTGTTCTTCCCTATGGATTCTGGTATAATTCCTTTCTGCATTTTTAACTTGTGAATACATTATATGAGACTTTAACATTTCAATTTAAAGTGAAATTCATGTTTACACTTGGGAAATTATTGACTCTCAAAAAGAGTTGGAAGTGATCTCAGAGTCCATCTAGTTCAACCTGGGATTCAATAAGAATCCCTTCTCCGAAGGGTGGAGCCAAGATGGCGGCATAGAAGCAGTAAGGATCAGCAGCTAATGCACGGCCACCTTAAATACACATAAAATCAATAAATTTTACAGCTCCAAAATCCACGGAACTGCAGAAAACATGTCCCCACTGAAGGCAGTTTGGCAGGAGGAACCCATCGCAGCAGGTCTGGAGCCAAGGCGACCAAAAGTGGCCTGAGCCCAGGGCAGTGGGGAGAAGCCGCTGCCGCAGCCAGAGCCATTCTAGCGCTAAACGCTAAAGGCTAAAAAGTGAATCTGTACGAATTAAAGAGGGACAGAACCCACGGAGAGACTGAGCTAGGCGGATTCCCAGCCCAGGAAAGTGC
>CM053594.1:101327451-101340050 GCA_028646575.1 Pseudocheirus occidentalis
TTGTACAATCTTATGCATTCTTGTGGGGAAACCTTAGCAATGTAAAAATCACGGTTTGATAAGCATTATGATGGCACATGTATTAATTGTATGATTTCTGAATGTCATGATTATATTTCTTTGGGTCAATTACTAGTTGTTATAAGAAGAGCAGGTATAATTATGCTTCCTGTGGAGAGGGAAAACTGGTTTTACTAATGAATGCTGATAATTCTATTGCTAAAATCAATTATCAATTGGGTTTTAATCAAAAAAGTGGTGTATTTCTTATACTATAGTATATACTATAGTATATACTTATACTTCTGTTAGCACTGTACAAAATCAGATAGCGCAATTTCAGTTTTTGCATAAATTGTCTGTCAATGTTTCACAAGGATTTTGTTACAATCAGAAATCCATAAGAGTTTCTATAAAGCAATAACTTAGCTCAGGTATGATGAAATTGCCTTAGCCGAGGAAACTGAGTTAATGCAAATTAAGCAAAACTAGTATGTGATTATAGGTATATGTATTTCTGTATTGGTAAACAAAAATATAATGAGTAAGAATATGCCATAGCCCAGATTAGAAATTATCTTAATGGGGACCAAATCCCGAGGCACAATAGAGCTGATTGGATTAAAAGAGCTCAGGCAACATTACCTGGGGAAACACAACAAATTATAACCTATGTAGGGGTGGCATTACTAGGTTTGTGTACCTGCTTACCCATCCTTATTTCCAGTTTTTCTCACATCATTCAACAAGTTATATATAATGTCCAACTGCCTGACTCTGCCCATGGCCCTATACGTTATAGGGGGGATGAAGGGAACTCCCAGGAGTCTATTAGGGCTTTGCTAATGGGATGTTCCCCTCCAAATAAAAAAGATGGGGGAGATGTTGTACGACAAGACTTTCAGGGTCCTTGGCCACATAGCTCCCCAGTTCTACAATATTAGGCAGATATGCAAGGAAAGTATAATCTTGTTGGGTGGATGCTCTCATTGGTTTCATGAATATCTAAAGAAAGTACTGAGTTAATTTGCAAGTCTTCATTGTAACACCCTGCTTGTGCCTCTGGAAATGGCCCCAGGATAAAGAGCTTAACAAGTGATTGGCTTTCGGCTGGGGTATATAAAGATTGAGACAAAGGGTGGTTCCTTACATTCTGCTAAAGGTATATAAACCTTGTATCTTCCATGTATCTTTGGCTCTGTATGAAATAGGTCTGCAATAAACAGACTATGGAATACAACCCTGTCTCTCTCCCTCATTTATTCAGCTAGAAGCTCTCTCTCTCTCTCTCTCTGTCCCTTTATTTCACTCAGCTGGTAGCTAGACCCAGACTTGCTAGCTGCAGCAGGATTCAGCTCTAGAAGTGGTACTGCTAGATTAAAGGGTGTGCCCTCTGGACATAGTTCCAAATTGTTCTCCTGAATCATTGCATCAGCTCACCAAAAATGAATTAGTAGTGAATGACTATAGTAATCTACTCTTTAATAAATGCAAAGATTCCAGCTTCTGGGATAAGAACTTGATATTTTAGAAAAAAATTCAAAATCATTGTTGACTAGAGAAATGCAAATCAAACAGCTCTCAGGTAGCACATCACACTTATTTCATTGGCTAACATGATAAAACTGGAAAATCATAAATGTTGGAAAAGATGTGAGAAAGTTGGAATACTAATTCACTACTGTGTATTATGTACCTAAACTATTCCACTGATCTACCCCTCTATTTCTTAGTGAGTACCAGGTGCTTTTGATGATTGCTCCTTTATAATGCAATTTCATATGTGGTACTGCTAGATCACCTTCCCTAGAATTTCTTTTTGTTAAATATCTTGTTACTCTGTGATTTTTGTTCTTCCAGATGAATTTTGTCATTATTTTTCAAGTAATACTTTTTGTTAGTTTGGGTGGTTTGTCACTGAGTAAGTAAATTAATTTAGGTAGAATAATCATTTTTATTGTATTAGCTCAGCCTATCCATGAGCAACTGATTTTTTTTCCAATTATTTAGAATAGACTTTATTTGCTTTAAAACTGTTTTGTAAATGTGTTCTCATAGTCCCTGGGTTTCCTTTGGCAGGAAGACTTCCAAACATTTTATATAATGTCTAATGTAACTTTAAATGGAATTTCTTTTTCTGTCTCTTATTGTTGGGCTTTCCTAGCAATATATAGGAATAGTGAGGATTTATATGGCTTTATTTCATATCCTGCAACTTTGCTAAAGTTGCTTATTATTGCAAGTAGTTTTTTACTTTGTTCTTTAGGATTCTCTAAGTATATCCTTATAATGTCTGCAAAGAGCGATAACTTTGTTTCTTCTTTGCCTTTTTTAATTTCTCAATTTCTTTTTCTTCTCTAATTGCTAAAACCATATTGAATAACAGTGGGGTTAATGGACATCCTTGTTTCACCCCTATCTTATTGGAAATGCATCTAGCTTATTAACATTACATATAATGCTTGCTGATGGTTTTAGGTAGATGCTACATACCATTTTAAGGAAGGCTCCATTTTATTTCTATGTTTTCTAGTTTGTTTGGTTTTTTAATAAGAATGGTTGTATTATTTTGTCAAAAGTTTTTTAAAAATTCTACTGAGATAATCAAGTGATTTCTGTTAGTTTTGTTGTTGACATGATCAATTATGTTGATGGTTTTCCTAACACTGAACGAGCCCTGCATTCCTGGTATAAGTCCTAACTGATCAAAGTGTAATATGCTCATGATAAATTTTGTTGTAATCTTTTTGCTAATATTTCATTAGGGAAATTGGTTCATGATTTTTTTCTCTCTTTTGGCTCTTCTCAGTTTAGGTATTAGAACCATATTTCTATCATAAAAAATAATTTGGTAGGACTCTTTCTTTACCAATTTCTCCAATAGTCTACATACTATTGGGATTAATTATTCTTTAAATATTTAGTAAAATTAACTTGAAAATTCATATGGATTCTGAGATTCTTTTCCTAGGTCATTCATTGATGGCTTGTTGCATTTCTTTTTCTGAGATGGGGCTTTTAAATATTTTACTTCCTCTTCTGTTAATCTGGGCAATTTATATCTTTGGAAATATTTATTCATTTCCCTAAGATTGCCAAATTTATAGGCATATAATTGGACAAACTAATTTGTAATTATTGTTTTTATTTCCTCATCATTGGTCATGAATTCACACTTTTCACTTTTGATATTGGTAATGTGGTCTTCTTTCTTTGTTAATCAAATTAAATACAGATTTATCTTTTTTCACAATATCAGTTCTTAACAATTTTCTTAGTTTCAATTTTATTAATATTTCACTTGATTTTCAGCATTCAGTATTAATTGAGTATTTTAAATATGCTCTTTTCCTAGTTTTTTTCATTTGCATGTCCATTTTATTAATCTCTTTCTCTATTTTATTCATGTGAGGATTCACAATTCCTAAGAACAGCTTTTATTGTTTCCTGTTGATTTTGGTATGCTGTTTCATTATTGTCATTCTTTTGAATGAAGTTACTGATTTTAACATCCCATTGATTTTTAGTCTGTCTTTTCATGGCCTTCATTACATACAAAATGTATTGCTCCATGTTGAGAAAAGGATGCATTTAATATTTCTGCCTCTTTGCACTGGGTTGTGAGGTTTTTATGCCCGAGTACATGGTTATTTTTTGTGTATATTCCACTGAGAAAATGGCCCATTCCCTTGCATCCCTATTCGGTTTTCTCCAGAGGTCTATCGTATCTACATTTCCTAAATTTCTATTCACCTCCTTAACCTATTTCTTCTCTATTTTAAGGTTAAATTTTTAAAATTCAGAGAGAGCTAGGTAGAAGTCTCTCATTAGTTTAGTTTTGCTTTCTTTTTCTTCCTGTAACTCCCTTAACTTCTCCTCCAAGAATTTGGATTCTATACCACTTGGTGCATATATGTTGAGTAAAAACGTTACTTCATTGTTTATGGTGCATTTTAGCAGGATATAACTTCCTTATCTATTTTAATTAGGGCAATTGTTGCTTTTTCTTTGCCTGAGATTAGGATTGCTAGCCCTGTTAATTTTTTTACTTTGCTTTAAGCATAATATATTCTGCTCCAGCTTTTTATATTTATCCTGATTAATCCCCCTGTTTTGACAGTGTTTCTTCCAAATAACATTGTAGGATCATGGTTTTTAATCCATTATGCTGTACTCTTCCATTTTATAAGAGAGATCATACCATTCACATTAACAGTTATGAACAGAATCCATGTCTTTGTCTCCATCCGATCCACCTCCCCAAGGATGCTTTTATTCTGCTCTTCCTCTCCTCAAAACAGTTTTACTTTAGAATACTGCCTCCCACAATCTACCTTCTCTTCTATCAGCTCTCCTCCCTTTTTGATTACTTTTCCCTTACTACTCTTTCCCTCCCTTATAATCACAAGCTTTTCTTTCCCCCCTTCAATCCTACTGCCTGCAGGGCAAGCTAGATTTCCATACCTAAATGAATGTTATTCCCTCCTTCAATGAAATCTGATAAGAGTAAGATTCAGACAATATCCATCTCCCTCCCTTCTTTCCCTCTATTATACTATGCTTTTGTGCCTCTTAATGTGATGCAATTTACCATGTTCTGCCTCCTCCTTTTTCCTTCCCCATTTAAATCCCATTCTACCCCTTAATTAAGTATTTTTATTATCATATCAGTTAATTTATACCTACACCCTCTATCTATGTATATCCCTTTAAAGATGTCATAATAATTATACAGTTCTCAAGATTTACAAGTATCATCCTGCTGTATAGGCATGCTAACAGCATGTATTTTTTGAACATCATCTTTTTCCCCTGTTTACATTTTTATGCCTCTCTTGATTCCTATATTGAAGATCAATTTTTCAATTGAACTCTGACCTTTTAATCAGAATGTCTGGAGGTCTTTATTTCAGTGAATGTCCATCTCCTCCCCTGAAAGAGCATGCTGCATTTGGCTGGCAGTGGATCTTTAGTCTTAATCCAAGCTCCTTTACCTTAAACTGTGTCATATTCCCATTCCTCCAGTCCTTTAAAGTAGAAGCAGCAAAGTTTTGTGTGATCAAGACAATAGTTCAATGATATTTCAATTGTTTCTTTCTGGCTGCTTTCAGTATTTTCTCTTTAATCTCATAATTCTGGAATTTGGCTATAACATTGTTTCACCTTTTCTCTTTGGGACCTCTTTCAGGAGGTGATCAGTGGCTTCTTTCAATGACTGTTTTACCCTTTGGTTCTAGGACCTCAGGGAAGTTTTCCTTGATGATATCTTGAAAGATACTGTCCAGGTTCTTTTTTTTCATTATGCTTCTCATGCATATCAATAATTATTAAATTATCTCTCCTGGATTTATTTTGCTGGTCAGTTGTTTTTCCAATGAGGTATTTTATCATGTGTTCTATGTTTTTCATTCTTTTGATTTTGTTTGAATAATTCTTAATGTCTCAAAGAGTCATTAACTTCCACATGCCCAACTCTAATTTTTAGCAGATTGTTTTCTCCAATTAGGCTTTTATTAATCCTCCTTTTTGCATTTGGCCAACTGTAGAACTTTTTAATGAATTGTTTTCTTCAGTACACTCCCCCTTTCCCCATTTTGCCAACTGTATTTAAATTGTTTTCTACCTCTCTTATTTGACTTTTAAAATACTTCTTTTTTTGGAGGGCAGTTGGTATTAAGTGACTTGCCCAAGGTCACACAGCTAGTTTTTGTGTTAAGTTTTGGAGGCCAGATTTCAACCTAGGTCCTCCTGACTCCAGGGCTAGTGCTCTGTTTACTGTGACACCTAGCCTCTCCTAAAGTACTTCTTAAGTGCTTCCAAGAAGACTTTTGGATTAGAAACCACTTCATATTCAACTTTAAGTTTTTAGACACGGGTATATTGACCATGAGGTCCTCTCCTGAGTTTGTGCTTTTGTCTTCCCTGTCACCAAGATATTTCACTATGCTCATTGATTTTTTTATTATTGTTCATGTTGTTTTCTTTTTTTTTTGCTTTTCAACTTGATCTCTTATTTTTGTGCCCCCGTGGGCACTGTCCCAGACTTTCTGTGCTGGAGGCCAGGGTCCTGGTTACCAGTTTTCTCTGCTAGGGCCTCAGGTGCTTGCTGTTATATGTTGAAGTGGTCTGGTATTTTATGTGATACTGACCTGGAGGTAGAATGTGTCTGCTGTTGATGCTTGCCTGTTCATCTTCCCCTGTGTCTTAGGATCTCCCATTTGTTCAGTGAGGTGGGGCTGCCAGATTGCTGGGACACCTCCACTTCTGTACTGCTCCCCTTCAACACAGCAAGAGGGGGCTTGCCTGTTAATCTGTTAACCTCCAGAGCTAGAGGTAAAAGACTGCAAAATTCTGTCTTTCTGCTTGTTCAACTACTTCAGTATTTTTCTTGGGTCAATATTCTCTGGGTTTTTCAAGGTCAAGGGAGGTTGGAAGTGACTTAAGATTTACTCTGCCATCTTGGCTCCTGGAAGTTTAAATGAGTGACTTTCAAACATTCAGTCTCTTGGCTGATAGCTCCATGATTGGCTTCTTCTGCTCCCTCCACAGGCCCTGCACAGGATCATTCCTCTCTCTCCCCCAACTCTGCTAGACCCCTCTCCTAACCAAAAAGTCTGCAGGTCCCACTGCTGCAAGTGATTCAGTCTGCAGTGGTCTGCTCCTGACTTGCTATAATCAGGTCTACAGTGGTGTAGCCTACACGCTAGAAAGAACTCCTTTCCCAGCAAGGTGCAACAAATCCTTCCTATTGACCCTCATAGTTGTCTTGGACTGGACATTTGTCATACTCTCTTTGTGGATTCCACTGCACTAAAATTTGATAAATTCACTTTTTAGAGGTATCTGAAAGAATCTATTGGAGGATGAAAGTGAATCCCTGCTTTCAATCTTCCATCTTGGCTCTGTCCTCAGAATCCACATTTTCTCCTTGATAAATTTTTGAAAGATGATGTTTAGAATCTTTTTTTAAATCATTGTTTTCAGGTAGTCTAATAATTTTAAAATGCTTTCTCCTTGATCTATTTTCCATGTCAGCTGGTTTTCCATTGAGGTAATTCAAGCTGTCTTCTATTTTTTTTTAATTCTTTTCATTTCATTTTTTATATATTTTTTATTTTCTCATAAAGTCATTAGCTTCTATTTATACCATTTTGATTCTTAAGGAATTGTTTTCTTCAGTGAACTTTTGAAACTTCTTTTATATGTGCCAATTCTGCTTTTTTAAGGCATTATTCTACTCATTGGATTTCTGCATCTCTTTTCCCATTTACCCTACTCTATTTTTAAAGATATTATTTTCCTCAGAACTTTTTGTGTTTTAACAAGTTGTTGACTCATATTTTCATGATTTTCTTACCTCACTCTCATTTGTCTTCTCAAATTTTCTTTTCTTTCCCTTATTTGATCTTCAAAATTCCTTGACCTAAGAACAATTCATAATTTTCTTGGAGACTTTGAACATAGATGATTTGACTTTGTTGTCTTCTTCTGAGTGTATGTTTTAATCTTCCTTGTCACCAAAATAAGGTTTTATAGTTTGATTTTCCCCCCTCTCTTTGCTCATTTTCCCAGCCAATTACTTTTATTTTTAGTTCTTTGATAAGGTAGGACCCTACCTCCACTGTGGAGGGTGTATTGTCCCAAGCTGAAGGGGTTTTCAGCAGCTGCTTTCAGAGATATTTCCAGGGACCTGTAAATTTTCACTTACCCTAGGTTGCATGATCAAAGGAGAATTGTTCACTCCTCTCTTGATCTGTGTTCTGGGCTGTTAGTGATGACAATCACTTTTTCATGCATTGCAACTGTGAGGAATATTCCCTCTCCATTGCTACCACAAGCTCTGACATGCCAGGTCTCATCCTTGCCCTAGCACCACCACCAAGAACTGTGACCCAGATCAAATTAGGTCAAAGCAAGAGAATCCTGCCTAAGCAAGACCAAAGAGATCCCTCTAATCCACTTCTAATCAACTATATTTGTGGGCCAAGAACTTTGGAAGCAGTCACTGCCAACCGCTGCTGCTGCTGCTGCTCTCCTTGCCTCCTCATGAGGTTGGAACAGGGGCTTGCTCTTCTGTCACCCAGGTCCAACAAACCTTTCCTAGTGATCTTACAAGTTGTCTTTTTCCTTTGTGGATTGAGAAGTCTGAAAACTGTCACAGCTGCCCATGATTCAGTGCCTTGAGGCCCCAAGTTTGCTAGGGGTACCTGCATGTGCTTGTATAGCCACAGCTGCTATTAACTTGTCTCCCAGTCCAGTGCAACAACCTTTCTGGTCAACCTTCTAGGTTGTCTTGGGATATAAATTTGTTTCACTCTGTCATTTTGTGGGTTTTCCTGCTCTGGAATTTGTTTAGAGTCATTTTTTGCCGGTATTTGGAAGAGTTTGGGGGAAAGCTCAAGTAAATCCTAGCTTTTATTCTACCATCTTGCTTCCACTCCCAATTCCCTTTATTTTGAAGGAAGGTTGTTTCAGCTTTATGCTTCTGAAATTTCTTTAAACACCTTTCTATGATTTCCTGACCAATATCACATAAAATACTTCTCATTTTCTAAAGCAAATGAGTTTAAAGTTAAGCTATTATGTGCATAGTGTTTGGAAAAATGTAAAAAAAAAGTATGGTTTATCTTAAAGGCAATCTCCAATCACCCCATCTAGAAGTCTTGTAATTATGGCCCTGAGTTTCAAATTGTATTGTAGCTTGTGTGAGATTTGCAAATCTCTTGAAATTGGCTTCAAAGTTATTCTTTTTGTTCATTCCATAAAATATGATCCTCAAATGGAAAAGAAATCATAAGGAACTTATCAAAGTCAAACTATTTACATGCCAACATAGAAAATGATAATTCTAACTTATGAAACTTTTCTCAATATGAGGACAGGTAAAGGGAATATAAATGTGTATATACATATACTTACACATATAACTATATAGGATGGTTTATATATGTGTATGAACACATATCTGAGTATGTGTATATAGAAGTACACAGAGGGCACATGATCAATTGAATATGAAATTCTGATGTGGGAGAGGATTAGAATGGGAGGAGACAGGGAGAGACAGAATGGAATTAATCGTCTCATATAGAAGAGGCAAGGGATAATTGTTACAATGGAGGGGAAGAACAGGAAGGCAAAGGGAAAGCGGCAACCTTACTCTCTTTGAATTTGGCTTAGGGAATCAATGACACAAACTCTAAACTGCATATCTTGCCACACAGGAGAGTAGGAGGATGAGGATGAGAGGTGGGATGATAGAGGGAAGGTCAGGGTGGGGGGGATTGCTGGAAGTACACACTTTTGTAAAGCGACAGGGTCAGGAACTGGGTAGAGAATAGAACAAGGTGGGGGGGTGTGGATAGGAAGGAGGGACATATAATCAGTCAATCATAATATGCCCACTATGGAAATGTTCTGTGTACACATGTACACTCTGTATTTAGTTGCTCGTTCTTCCAGTGGGGGGTGGGTAATGAGGGAGGAAGGGAAAGAATCTAGAATTTAAAGTTCTATAATCAAATGTTAAAAACATATATGTATTATTATTATTATTATTATTATCATTATTATTATTATTATTATTATTATCTACATCCAACTGGGAATTAAGATACACAGGCACTGTGGTAGGGAGATCCATCCTGCCCTACTGGAAAATCAGAGGTGTGAGGGGGGAGGACATAGGAGAGAGCAGATTGTTGGTGGGGTTATGCAGTGGGATGTCTGTTTTGGGGTGGTGGGTAAGGGAAAGATGGGGAGAAAATTTGTAACTCAAAATCACATGAAAATGAAGGACATAAACAAGAAAATAAGTAAATAAGTTTATTTTTAAAAATATGTCCCTCAAATTACTGCTGAATGAATCTACATGATATGACAAACATAGAGATACATCCAGCCAAATGGCTGCTTAATTTTTCTTTTCACCCCACCTCCAAATACATACACAATACATGTATACACACACTATTTCTTTCCCAATGACAACTGACTTGTTTACATGTTTCTTTTTTTCAGAAATAAGTGGTTGTTTTCATTTCATGTGCATGCATCACATACATGCTGCCTTAGACTAGTTATTAAAGGTCACCAGAAGTCAACATTATTCTGAAACCTGGGAATGTTCACTATTTCCCTGACTTATGACGCTGATTCTCATCCTCTTTTTCTTACTTATAGAAAATGATTCAAATAATAAATGAATAAATAAAATTAACAGCACACAGTTGTACTCTCTAAGATTAATTATTATACACTGATTTGTGAATTTTTTAGATGTTCTTCTTTGGTGGGGTCAGCACAGTAGCTGCATGGTATAGCGCAATGGCCATGGACTCAAAGGCATTAGAAAACAGGACTTTGCCACTAATATTTACTAACTAGGAATCCTTGAGGATGTTACTTAACCTCTCTGATCTCTTATTTGTATTACCCAATTTCAAATGTTTTTTTGAGAAAAAATGCTTTGAAGATCTTACTGTACTTTATGAATGTAAACTACTGTTACTACTAGGCATGCAACATTAAAAGAATTCACATACAATTCATGGTCTTGGTGTTTGTGTTTGCATAGGGAATAGAAGAACAACATTAAGAGTCCTGAATTTATTACAGGTGATTTCTGCCCTCTTTTCATATAGACAATAAGAAGCTTCGTTGTTTTAGTCTGTCTAGTTGTTCCATTCATTTGCACATCAGCATATTCATATGTTAGAATAAGAACATTAACAACAATGACATTTTAATTGAGGTCAAAATACTAAATATCCAGTCTCTAAACTATGGAAAGGAAACCTTTCAAAAGATGGAGTTCTAATAAATTAATGAAAAGTGAGCCTATTAGGTGCTTACTATTTGCTTAGAATTAGCTTGTACACTGGGGATGAAAAATATGAATGGCAACAATTTCTTGCTATTAAAACTTTAATTTTAATTTGGGATATATAATATACATGTTTATTGTATGTTTATATATCTCAAGGAAAGAAAGTAAGTGTTTTTGGCCTATTCACTGCTCATATATTTCACAGAATCACAGAATTTCTCTTCTTTCTTTACTTCTTGGCAATCTGTGACACTGTTGATTACTCTCTTCTCCATAGATTTTCCTAATTCTACTCATCTTATTCTTGGCAAAAAAATCTCAAATGGGGTCAAGAAGAGTTGAACGTGACTGAAACAACTGAACAACCTGTCCAACCTACACAATAACTCAGGAATTTCCTCTAAAATTTTTCATAGACTGTCACAATCTACTGGAAAGTCTCATTGATGGTAAAAAAAAAACCAATACGCTTTAAAGGCATCTCATTCTACTTTTTGGTAGCTCTAATATTAAAACATCCTGGTGTAGAGCTGAATCCTATTTCTCTATAATTTCTACCTATTTCTTCTAGTTTTCTGTTCTAGGGCAATGAAGAAACAGTTAAATCCTTCATTTATTTGACAGTCCTATAAACAGTTCTTACGGCTCTCAGAATCTTCCCTATATTGAACATACTTAATTGCTTTAGTATAAATTGGCATATAACACTATTTTAGTTATTCTAATCATCTTGAAGATGATCCCCAGTTTGATAATGTGCTACCTAATACACGGTACCCAGAATTTATCATATTATATGATCACCTTCCTTGCACTATTCAATATGCTTGTATCATTGCTGACTGAATTTACATTAGCTTTATTTTGGGTGTATCATATTGTTGACTAATAGTAAGCTTTAAGACCTTTGTATATCTAAATCTTTTTCACATGTGTTGTTTTGTAGCCCCTAATTGAGAACTCATGCAATGAAATTTTGAACCCTTTCCATTTTAGTAGATTCTACACTTTGGGGATCACTGACATATGCAATACATGCTTAAAAAGAAATGCTTAATAAAACAGGCAAAAGATCTCACTTCAAAACACACCTTTGTAAAATTAGGATTATCAGTCTAATTTATTAACCTGATACAGTTGTTGATTTTTATTCTGTCTTCATCTATTCGCAAAACATTTCTACCTTTTAATTTTCTCTTAATTTCACAATTCTCTTTACCTAAGCCAAGTAACATATTCTTTCACAACTCTGTAATATGTTCACTAGCAAGCAGCTTTTGTCAGCGTTCTCATTTTTGTTTTGAATGTATTGACCTATCTTTCTAGTTTTACACAACCATATGCTCACAACTAATTGCTACCAAGCAGTTAGATTTAAACTTTCAATCACATCATCTCCATCCAACACTTCCTTACATTGTTGATATATTTTCTTATACCTACAAACATTATTGAAATAAAACTTCCCAAAGAATCCAAAGAATACATTGCATTAGAAGACCCTGGTTTCCATTATAGGTCTTCTCTTATCTTTTGCTCTATTTTTTTTAAACATTTCTCACTAATGGATTTTTATTTATATGTCCAGTGGGGGTTTCCTTTTTTGTCTGTCCTCATCTGCCGTAACTTCTCATTAGCATTGAGTATTATGGTCACTCCTCCTTTTTAATATCTTTCCTTTAATTCTTTTTTTGTTTGTGTGTGTGTGTGTATCTCACTATATATAGTGAGATAGCTATCTGGTGGTATGAATGAACAACCTGGCTTCAAA
>CM053594.1:101340150-101352650 GCA_028646575.1 Pseudocheirus occidentalis
AAGCTTTAGTGCTTAGTTCATAGGTATTTAATAAATGCTTCTTTCTTTGCTTCTTTGATGATTTCCCATCTATCTCTCTGATAATATTTTGTTAGTCTTGTTTGTGTCTTTATTCTTCTCTAACCTATTGTATAGCTTTTTGGGAGGAGCAATTAGATCGAAGTGTCAGTCCTCTATATAGCCATTATTTAACACTGCATATCATCATCATCATCATCTACTAACATCAGGCCTCACTGTTTTTTTGAGGGGGATAAACATGTCTAGAAACTCTTTGTTATGTGCTAAATAAAATTTTAGCAACTGCCTAATATGTAAAGCTTTTAACAATCTGGCTTTAACCTACCTATTGTACCTCATCTCATTTTTTTCTATCTATATCTATCCACCTCTTACCTCATGCCATACTCATTGACTAGAATAAACCTTTATTTCTGTATGTTGAAGTATTTCATTCTTTCTTTAAATTTCTTTAAATTATTTATTCATTTATTTAGTTTTTGTTTTCAACATTTACTTGTCATATTTTGAATTCTAAATTTTCTCCCCCAGACAGCATTCAATCTGATCATATGTTATACATGTAGAATCTTATTAAACATATTTCCACATTAGTCATTTTGTAAAGAAGAATTCTGACCAAAGGGGAAAACCATGAGCAAGAAGAAACAAAAAACTGAGAAAATAGTATGCCTTGATCTGCCTTCTCCTTTGTCCTTTTTCTGAATTAAATTCCATTGTCCTTTTTTTGGCTGTATATAATATTTTCCATCATGAATCTTTTGGGATTTTCTCAGATCCTTGAATTGTTGAGAAGATTTATATCTATCAAAGTTGTTCATTGTCTTAAATATCTATCAAAGTTGGTCATTGCATGATGTTGCTCTTAGAGTGAACAATGTTCCCCTGGTTCTGCTCACTTCATTCTGCCTCAGTTCAAGCCAGTCATTCATGCGTTTTCTGAAGTCCACCTGCTCCTTATTCATATATCACAACTTGTTGAGCCATTCCCAATTGAGGTACATACCCTCAATTTCTTTTTTTTGCCTAAACACAAAGAACTGCTATAAATATTTTTGTACATGTGGTTCTTTTACCCTTCTCTGTAATCTTTTTGTGGTACAAACCTATCAGTGGTATTGCTAAATCAAAGGGTATGCATAGTTTTATAGCCCTTTGCGCATAGCTCCAAATTACTCTCCAGAATGGTTATATCAGTTCACAACTCTTTATTTGTGTGAAAAGTGTTTTGTAGTTGTATTCAGAGTTCCTGGGTTTGTCTTGACAAGTAGACTCCTAAATAGTTTATATTGTCTTCAGTAATTTTAAGTGTAATTTCTCTTTCTATCTCTCTTTTTAATTTTTTATTTTATTTTTATTGACTTGTTTATTTACTTTTAGTTTATGAGATTCAGTTCCAGAATCACTTGAGATGCAGATTTTCTCCCTTTCCTTTCCCTCCCCCTCCCCATGGTGGAGTTCACTCATGTATAGGATGTGCAAACACTTTCACATTATACAATAGTCTGCATGTATAGATCTCTTTCTGTCTCTTGCTGCTGAGCTTTGTTAGTTATATATAGAAATGCCAGTGATTCGGATGGGTTTATTTTATATTCTGAAAATTTGATAAATTTGTTTAAAATTTTAAGTACTTTTTTACTTGATTCTCTAGAATTCTTTAAGTATACCATCATATCATCTGCAAAGTGTGATAGCTTTGCTTCTTCCTTGTATATTCCAGTTCCTTCAATTTATATTTCTTCTTTTATCATTAAAGCTAACATTTAATAATGGCAGTAATATTGAACATTCTTGTTTCTCCACTGATCTTACTGGAAATGCTCCTAGCTTATTTCCATTACATATAAAGATTGCTACAGGTTTTAAAAACTTGTCACTCATCGTTTTAAGGAATAACTCCATTTATTCCTGTGCTTCCTAGTGTTTTTAATAGGAATTGTACTTTGTCAAATGATTTTTCTGCATGTGTTGATATAATCATGTTTCTGTTAATTTTGTTATTGATATGATTAAGTATACTGATAATTTTCCTGATATTGAACCACCATTTCATTCCTGCTAAAACCCCCACCTGATCATAGTATACTATTCTGGTGATAAATTTCTGAAATTTTTTTGCTAATATTTTATAAAAATTTTTGCATCCATATTCATTAGGGGAAATGATTTATAATTTTCTTTCTATGTATTCTTCCAGGTTTAAGTGTCTGTATCATGTTTATCTTAAAAATAGTTTGCTTGGCCTCCATCTTTGCTTATTTTTCCAAATAGTTTGTATAATATTGGAATTAATTGTTTTTTTTTTAATGTTTGGTGGAATTCACTAGTGAATTAATCTCACCCTACAGATTTTTTCTTAGGTCATTCACTGTTGGCTTCCTCAATTTCTGTTTCTGAAGTCATGTTATTTAAGTATTTTATGTCCTCTTCTCTTAATCTGGGAAGCTTAAAAAATTTTTTTTGTAAATATTCATTTCACTAAGATTGCGAGATTTACTGGCATACAGTTGGGCAAAAAAGCTCCTAATTATTGTTTTACTTTCCTCTTCATTGGCAGTGAATTCACCCTTTCCATCTTTGGTATTGGTCATTTGGTTTTCTTCTTCCTTTTTTTTAAAATCATATTAACCAAAGGTTCATGTATTTTGTTGTATTTTCTCCATAAAACCAGTTCTTAGTTTTGTTTGGTAGTTCAATGCAATTTTCCTTATCTCTCTTCTGATTTTCAAAGTTTCTAATTTATCTTGTTCTAAGAGGAGGAAGTGGAGGTTTCCCACTAGTGTACTTTTGCTGTCTTTCTTCCTGCAATTCACTTAACTTCTCCTCTAAGCGGATGATGTACCACTTGATGCATATATGTTTAGTATTGATATTGCCTCATTGTCTATGCAGGACATAGTTTCCTTCTGTATCTCTTTTAATTATATCTATTTTTGTTTTTCCTTTGTCTCAGATCAGGATGGCTATCCCTTCTTCTTCTTTGCTTCAACTGAAGCATACCATATTTTCCTACAGTCTTTTACCTTTACTCTGTGTAGCTTTCTACTTCAAATGTGGTTCTTTTAAATAACATAATGTAGGATTATCGTATTTAATCCACTCTACTATCCACTTCCATTTTATGGGAGAGTTCATCCCATTCTCATCCACAGTTAAGATTACTAACTGTGCCTTTTTCTCCACCCTATTTCCCCCCTGTTTGTGCTTCTCTCTATCCTTTCTTCCTTTTTCCTCCATGCAAGTGCTTTGCTTCTGACAATTGTCTCCCTCAATTTACCCTCCCTTCTATCAGTCCCTTTCCTTTCTCTTTCCCATTTCCCTTTCTATGAAGTCTTTCATTCTTTCTGAGCCTAAATCAGAAGCCACCTTTTCTACGAAGGCTTCTTCAACTCTCCTAGACAGAAGCAGTTTCATCTTCCTTTCTCAGTGGATTTTGCAAGCATGTTAACTTTGCACTCACCCTTGTTTCATAGCCATTTGTAGCCTTGTGTCATAGCCATGTGTAGTTGCCTCTTTCTGACTCATTTGATTTATAAATACCTGGAAAACAAAGCTTGTTTCATTTCTATCTTTTATTTTCTCTGCCTCTGGTGTAGTGGACAGAGTGCAAGTATTGGAGTCCAAAAATATAACTTCAAATCCTGCCTTAAACTTATATTACCTCTGTGACTTTGGGTAAGTCACTTAACTTTCTGACTCAGACTCCTACTCTTTACAAATTAGGCAAAGAATGACCTCTTAAAAATAGATCTGGCAGGGGAAGACCCTCAGGTTTTTGGCAAAACAGAAATAATTGTTACTATATTCATTCTGAGGCAATCGGGGCCCAGTAAACAAGGAGGTCTTTGTCTGGGACCAGAGTGATTTGGGGTTTGTTGAATTGAACTACACTGATGATATGCATTCTAGAAGGGATTTAATTTAGTCTTTTAAGACCCTGTAAGCCTCTTGGTTACTGAGATACTTTGGTGGTTGGAGCTGTGATATCATCTAAGTGAGTAATACCTCCAGCAATGTAAAACTCATCAATCCATCCACTACACTTTATTTTGTGGTCAAATCCTTCAGATTTTTCAAAGATCTTTCATAAACTCTATTTCATTTTTTTCCTCCCAAACACTCCAAGGTAGATGACACCTTTTATCAGTAAAAGAGGCAAGTAATAAACATGTCTTAAACATGACAATGGCATGGTCCCCTTAAAAAAGAGGATAAACAGAAACAACCTAATATTTAAAATGGAGATAATAATGAGAGTCACTGCAGAGGGTGGTTGTGAGTCTCAAATGAGATAAGATGTGTAAAATGCTTTCCTACCTTGGAGTGCTATATGAATGCTTGGTTTTCTTATGACCTGATTTGGTACATGTGAGAAAAAAGTTGGGGCATTTGAAAGGAAGCAATTTCCAAATTATAAATCACTATATATTATCATCATAACTATAAATGATTAAAATATTGCAGTAGTAGCCCAACAGCTGTGGCTTAGCAAGAATTATAGTAGGTGAGCTAAATATTAGCATTCCCATTCTGCAGAGGGGGAAAAAGGAGCTCTTAACAAATTGCAACTTGCCCAAGGACATTTGGCTAGAAATGGGCAGAGCTGGAAGTATCCATGTAATGACTTGTGATAATTCTTAATGATCTGTGGTTCTTCTTAAGGATTATACCTCTTTAATTTAAGAGTATATATAAAAACCCTTACCCCAGAAACCTAAATTCCTATGCAGAATGTGGGGTTCAACACTAAAATCAAGATATTGCCATAATACTGGTTGAAATGTGGAGTCTTAGAAAATATATCTTTGCTACAGTTACCTCAGTTCCTCTAATGGTCCCTTGTACTTTCCAGGAATTGGTTTGGGAATTAGTCTAAAGGGTTTCTCTTGAACTTTTCAAATAAAAACATATGTTGTAGCCTGATAATTAAACTTTTGGAGCTATATGATAAATCTACTTGATTGGTACTTACATCTGTAGGAACAATGGTTCTATATTCCCTAAAATAAATGTGAACAAATAATTTGTAGTTAAATTTACATCCCTCAAATTTGGTGATGTATCTTGATTGTTCTGAACTATGATAGGTAGTAGATTTGATTTTTTTTTTTACTAAACTATATTTGTATTATTTTCAGATGACAGATTTTATTAAATTCTTTTCAAAATATATTAGTTAGAAACCTGCTTTTCCTCTGACCTATCTTACTGGGATATTGAGGAATTATTTCTTACCTTTACTAATACACCTTCTCACATAATGTTACAAAATTATCTCAAGCACTGAGACATGATTTTCCCAGGTTCAGATGGTCAATAAGTGTCACAAGTGCAATTGAAACTTAGATCATTCCAGCTGTAAGTCTATCTTTTACAAATTATATATACATATATGTGTGTATGCATGTATACATGTATATATGCATGTACATACATATACATATAAATATACATATATACACACATATGTATGTGTATACACCCACACTCACACCCACCCACACCCATGTGTATATGGTACATGTGTATATATATATATTGATATACATATATATGTATATCAATATATATGCATGTATGTATATCAAGATGGAAGGAATTTAAAAGAGCACTGCAAATAAGTGCTGCACAGTCATAAAATACTACATGATTATCTTATAAATAATACATGAATCAAACCCAGACTGAAAACTTTCACTAAGTTTGAAATGTGAACTACATTTAGTGTGTGTGAGTGTGTGTGTGTGTGTGTGTGTGTGTGTTTCTGGGCATGTGCACTTGCATGTGTATTTTTGTTTACATACATCCATCTGTGTGGTGAGTGTTGTAATGCATTCAGAGAAATAAGGTGGAATAATTCTAAATAAAAGCTTGAAATCAGAAATACAAAATCTCATTAATTCTAAGAGTTGAACAGGATAGCAGGAGATAATGTAGTCCATTAGACTTCTGAATAAAAGTCTGTTTTTTCATAGTAAATAAGTGGTCAACCACCTTATGTTTAAAAAAAAATACTGAAAAGGAACTTAAGAGCCTCTCTAGGTATCTGATTCTGCATGTCTCTAATTTCAGGAACCATGCCTCTTAACACTGTCTTCTGATGCCTTTAGCATATTCCACCCTTTGGACATAGTTCTGAAGCTCTGGGGAAGGACAGAATAATAAGAATTATCTATCTATCTATCTATCTATCTATCTATCTATCTATCTATCTATCTATCTATCTATCTATCTATCTATGAAATGACAAGAAAAGACTGTTTAAAAACTCACATGGACCATGGAAGTTGTATCTAGTTGACCACTTGTTTCTATGCAGGACTGTACTAGAGCATCATAGAAAACTTTCTGTCTGTTCTTAGAAATCTCCAGGGAGGGAAATTTACTCACTTCTACCAGAAATCTACTATACCATTTTGCTTAACACACATTCTCATTGAAAACCCCAATGTGTGTGTGTTTTTTTTATGTTGTTGTTATTCTAACTTCAGGAAAAGTGGTAAACAAGACACCGTACTCTAAATGTAGTTTCAAATTTATCTTTGGGAAAACTGGTGGGTGAGCTCACTACACTTACTGTAGTGGCATATTTATACACACATATGTATTTTACATGGTCATGGGCATAATCATCTCTGCCTCATTCTACTTGGAAATGTAAGGTTGCAGACTAAGGTGCACTACCATCTAGTGTGAATAGAAGCACATTCCAAGAAAAATCTTTTAAGCATGACATCTTCTTGTTTCTTTGTAACCCTTTTGTTCATTTTGCTTTTGTATTTTTTGACAAAATCCCTTGAGAAAAAAGTTCACTGTTAAGAGTTTTTGTTTTTCTTTACCCCTTGGCCAGTGCTGTGACTGCCAGTTTACATTTGTTTTTCAGAAAAAGACAGCCATCTCATAAATGGAAAGAAGCAAAGAAATACTTAAGACTTCCTACTGACAATTTCCCAAACGAAGACAATATATTTTTCTTCTGCACTCCTTAGTTCATCTTACCATAGTAACCAAGGCAAATGCTACCAAGTGAGAATGATTATTTCAAGTATAATGAAGAGAAGTCAGGTTAATTTTGAAAAATAGGAATGATACTGTAATATGTCCTTTTGGAAGCTAGAGCTAAACAAAGCCAATTCCATTTAGGGTATTTAGTCAAAGCATGACTGCAATATCCTGTAGATAATTAGCTAAAATGGCAGGTTATTTTAGGGGCATACAGTTATCAGCAGTCAAAATACCAAGGAGAGAAATGACCTTTAGAGGGCAGTTAGTCTATTTTTTTTCTGTCTCCAGGCAATATTTCATATAAACTGTATGCTATGGGTATGTTTCTCTGACTGCTTAATTGATTGTGAATTTTGAGCAATTCAGAGGAAAAAATAATACAGAAATTAATAGATAAATATACAAATATGTCCAAAGGATGCATTGTTGCTTAGAGGTAATGTTGTATGATAGAGAGAAGACTGTTCATAAATACAAGAACACTTGTGTTCAGTTCCTGCCTTTTACAAATACAAAGTACCATTGATTTTGGCAGTTCTCTAAGATTAGAGATTACACAAGAGTTTCCTATATGCAGGGAAGGGGAGTAGTTGTAATTTCCTGTGATTCCTATATTATAACACAATAAGTCCAAATGAAAAAAAAACCTACCATACTTTATTGCTATAAAACACTATTTTTTTCTAATTGAACGAGAGAATTCATATAGAATAAATTTTGCATTAGAAGCGACTTTAGAAGTCATCGAATCAACCCTTTCATTTGAAAATGAGGATCTGATGGCTGAGAGAGGTTAACTAATGTATCCAGGGTCATCTAACTAGTAAGTACTTAAGGTAGGATTCTGATTCTGGTCTTCTTGGTACTACTTTTGTTATACCATCTGCTACTACACACTAAGTTAAAGCTTCTAAAATTACCTTACTAGAATCACAAAACTAGAGAATGAAGCGGTCTGTGATTCCTTGTAGTCCAACCTGCTCATTTTAAAGATTAAGGAAACTGAGGTACAGGGAACTGAAGTTACTCCCTTTGGGTCACTGAAGTATTAAACATCAGAAACAGAATCTGATTACTTAGATTAGCTTAATTCAATGAGTCAGCTGATGTTGACCATTTGGCTTGTCATTAAATTTCTATTTAAAATAGCAAAAAAAGTTGTAAAAAGACAAAGAAGAAAAGGATTAAAGGAAAAGGAATACATATTCCTGAGCTCCTCTACTGCTCTACAAAATAATTCCACTACAGGAAACCTTGAGGACTGAGCAATTTTAAAATCATTGAAGGATTTTTGATGATCATTTAGAGCTAGTAGGCTGCATAAAAACAAACAATAGGCTAAATCTAGCCCATGGTCTGTAGTTTTCTGATCTCAAATTTAGAACAAAAAGCAGCAATAATATATAGCAATGTGGAAGCAATTAGCACAGAGATGCATGAATAAATCAGACCTATGTATATGTATAATTATAAAAACAGACCATGGCAGGGCCAAACTAATTGTCTAACTTATAATCATATAAATTCAATGAGTTGGGATGGATTATGTGACAACATTTGATACCAGAGAGAAAAGTCACAAGAGACATGCTCAGGAAACCAGATGACTTCTAGCTAAGTTCCAGGGGAACAAATCTCTATTTGCACTAGCATGTCTCTGTTTTGTAGGAGTTTTCTTGTGTTACAACACCTCCCCAAATATATCAATAAGAGCTTTCTCAGGAGTCTTGGAGAATTGACTTCTCTTTGCATCTTATAGTTATCAGCTATGTATTTTTTAATAGATGTTCTATATCTTCCTCTAGAATATAAGCTCCTTTAGAGCAAGGAGTGATTTTTCATTTTGTATTCCTAGTACATAGCAAGGTGAATTGCACATAGTAACAGGTGTTTAAGAAATGTTATTGAATACAGTTGGATTTTAAACAGCCAAAATATTTCTCCTTTGTATTTTAACAGCAACAGTTACTCAAAGAAAAATGAGTATGTGCTTTTGTGCATCATTTTTCCCAATCATTTTCACAATATAGATAATAATGAAACCATCAATACTATCATTGAGAACAAAGAAAAAAAGATCTCTTACTTGAGAGCCAGAAGCCTGTAACTATATTTCTAGCTCTGATATTCATTAGCTATATCACTGTGGTAACTTGGTGGTATTATATTGCAATAAATATGTGTATAAGTCTATTTTAGGTGCTAGGGAAAATATGAAGTTTTTATACGTCATGACCCCATCCACCTTGGTGCTTATATTGAAGTAACAGGAACAAAAAAAGAAGAAAAATAAAGCATAGGGAGCAAGCACACACTATTATAAGCTACACTGTGAAATATGAGAAGAAAGGTCATTATTGAGTAGAGGATCAGGTAAGGTTTTTTCTTTTTCTGGAGGAGATAGCATTTGAATTGGACTTTAAACAATAGGTAGGATTCAAAAAGGGAACAAGGGAGAAAGAATTGACTGTAGAGAGTTTAATTTTGGAAATATTTGGCAACACTATGACAAAGAGCATCACAGCACAGCAACAAAAATAGGCCTCAGAAAGAGAAAAAAAGGATAAGATGGGGGGGGGGAAATCTGTATTTATGATAACAGTACAAAGCCTAGTAAAAATCCCCATGGAGAGAGATAGCAGTATCAGGAGGTACAAACATTATAGGCTTGGTTAGAGTGGAAAACTCCCTGAGCTAGGCCAAAGCAATGACTTTAATATATAACTGATTACTTTGAGAAAGAACTCAGCAATTATATCTTGCTCAAAAGGTCTCACCCATGCAGAGGTGTTCTGGAGTTGTGACAAAATTTGCCGATAACAGTGGATGGGTAATGTTTCAATGAGTCAATTTAAGGTTTAGAAACCAACAAACATTGATTCAGAGTTAGATTTTTATATCATTTTGTGATTGTCTAGATTTAAGAAAGTGATGGAGAAATGTTATTAATGCAGATTAAATTTTAAAGTAGAGATTCAATTGCTAAACATTTGCCTTTTCACCCCTGCAATCCATATTTAACACTCAAGTATTAGGTAACTAAGATGGCAAATAAAGAAATGCTGGTAGAAAAGTTTAGTTAAATGTCATTACATATTTGATACAGAGAAAGAGCTTTTGCTTAATTTTGAAATTTTATTTTTGGTTTCAACATTCACTTTTATAAGATTTTGACTTCCAAATTTTTCTCTCTCCTTCTCTCTCCTTGCCCTTCACCAAGACAGCAAGCACTCTGATATAGATTACATGTTTACAATCATGTGAAACATATTTTCTTATTAATCATGTTGTGAAAGAAGAAACATAACAAAATGTAATAACCATGAGAAAGAATAATAAATTCAAAAGGTGAAAATAATATGCTTTAATCTTCATTCAGTATTCATAGTTCTTATTCTATATGTGGATAGTGTTTTTCACCATGAATTTCTTGAAATTGTCTTAGATCACTTTATTGCTGAAAAGAACCAAGTGTATCAAAGTTGATCATTGAGCAATGTCACTTTTATGGTGTACAGTGTTGTATTGATTCTGCTCACTTCACACAGCCTCAGTTCATGTAAGGCTTTCCAGCTTTTTCTTAAATTCATCTGCACACCATTCCTTAAAATGTAATAATATGCCTTTGTATTTATGTACCACAACTTATTCAGCCATTCCCAAATTGATGGACATACCCTCAATTTCTAATTCTTTGCCACAACAAAGAGAGCTGCCATAAATATTTTTGTGCATGTGGGTTCTTTACCCTTTTTTTGATAATCTCTTAGGAATACAGACCTAATACCACTATTGCGGTATCGAAGTGCATGCACAGTTGTATGGCATTCCAGATATAGATGAAAATTGCTCTCCAGAATAATTCAATCAGTTTACAACTCCACCAACAATGAATTGGTGTTCCAATTTCCCCACATCTCCAATATTTATCATTTTCCTTTTATGTCATATTAGTCAATCAGATAGGTATTGGGTGGTATGTGAAAGCTGTTTTAATTTGCATTTCTGTAATCAATAGTGAAATAGAACATTTTTGTATGATCATAGATGGCTTTAATTTTGTTATCTTAAAGCTGCCTGTTCATATCATTTGATCAATTATTATTTGGGGAATGACTTGTATTCTTACAAATTTGACTCAGTTCTCTTTGTATATTGTAAATGGGACCTTTATCAGAAACACTGGTAATAAAAACTGTTTCCCATATTTCTGCTTTACTTCCAATCTTAGTTGTGTTTGCATTGTGCAAAATCTTTTTACTTTAATGTAATCAAAACTGTCCATTTTGCAATTCATAGAGTTCTCTTATCACTTGCTGGATTATAAATTTTTCCATTCTTCATAGATATGACAGGTAAACTATTTCTTGCTCTCCTAATATACTTAAGGTATCAACTTTTATGTCTAAATCATGTTCCCATTTTGACCTTATGTTGGCATATGGTGTAAGGTGTTGGTCTATGCCTATTTTCTGCCATATTATTTTCCACTTTTTCCAGAAATTTTTGTCAGTTGGTGAGTTCTTATCCCAAAAGCTGTAATTTGGGAGTTTATCAAACAGTAAATTACAGTAGTCATTAACTACTGTGTCTTGTACTATTCCATTGATCTACCACTCTATTTCTTAGCCAGTACCAAATAGTCTAGATAACTGACATTTTCTAATGTGAGTTTAGATTTGGGAAAGCTAGGCCATCTTTCTTTGCATTTTTCCATTAATTCCCCTAATATTCTTGACCTTTTGCTCTTTTGTGTGAATTTTATTATTTTTTCTAGCTCTATAAAATATTTTTTCCACAGTTCCATTGGTATCGCACTGAACAAGTTAACTCATTAATTAATCTATTTCTAACTGCAACTCACAACATCTACTTTAAGAATTTGGATGCTATACCTCTTGGTTCATATACATTTAGTACTCTTATTACTTCATGATTTATGATATCTTTTAGCAAGATGTAGTTTCCTTTGTTTCATCTTTTTATTCATTTATTTTTGCTTTTGCTTTGTCTGATATCAGAACTGCTCATTTTTTTTACTTCAGCTAAAGCATAATGTATTTTGCTGCAGCCTTTTACCATTACTACGTGCATCTTTCTACTACAAATGTGGTTATTGTCAAAAATACATTGCAGTATTATGGTTTTAAATCCACTCTGCTATCCACTTCTATTTTATGGGTGAGTTCATCCCATTCACATTCACAGTTATGATTACTAACTGTGTGTTTCCTTCCTTTCTAATTTCCCCCCTTCTTACACTTTTCTCTTTCTTGTCAGCCTATCTCTTCTCAGCAAAGTTTTGTTTTTGACCACCTCCTCATTTACATCTGCTCTCTCTTCTATCAGCCTCCCTCCAATTTCTTTCCTCTTCCCCTAATATTTCTGCCCTCTGTTCTATGCACTCCCAACTTTTTTTTACCCTTTCTCCTCCTACTTACCTATAAACCAAATTAAATTTCTATAACCAA
>CM053594.1:101354236-101374957 GCA_028646575.1 Pseudocheirus occidentalis
AATATGATTGCACGTGTATAGCCTATATCATACTGCTTGCCATTTGGGGGGGGGCAAATGAGGGAGAGAGAAAAAAAATTTGGAACTCAAAATATTACAAAACTGAATACTGAAGAGTATCTTTATATGCAACTAGAAAAAACAAAATATTATGAAATAGAAAAAGGAAAAAATAAAGCTTAAAACTGTAGCAATAAAAATATCTCCATGCAAATAACTCCAATGTCCATGCTAAATCTAAAATATTAGCTAGCTTACCTCTATACAAGGTAGTTCTTTTTTTGCCTAAGCATTCAAGAGTGAAGACTGGTTTCTCTCATCAAGAGCAGTTAGATGTTTCTAGTAGTGGATAGAGGACTGCACAAGGAGTCAGCAGGAACTGAGTTTAAATTTTGCCTCAGAGATTTTCTAGCAGTGTGATCCTGAACAAGTTACTTAGCTTGAATAATCTCAGTTGTGTAAAATGGATATAAGACTAACACTGGACTCACACATTTGCTCTGGATCTTCAATAAGATTGTATAGAAGGATAAAGATTGATATTATATGCAAATGTATATTACATATCTTTATAAAAATCTTATAGCAGCACGCACCCTAGCATTAGCAGGATGGATGCTAACACAGGTTCTTTGATCTGCTTTTCTAAACAAAACAAGTTCAAAAAGTGGTTAACAATATTACTTTAATCAAACATATATCCCATTACCTAGTTCGGGAGAAAAGTCAGCATCCTGAATTTCAGAGAATACAAGTGTAAGTTATAAACAGACAAAAAATAACTGAGAAATAGACTAGCAGACAAGACTTCCAGCTGCCTATTACCTCCATACCTAGTTCGTTACCAGAGCGAGAAGCACCAAATCTCAGTTTCCAAAGCTGGGGGTCGCAATGGCTACCCAGACTCTCACCTGTCCAAATCACACAAGCCTCCAAAGCAAAACCTCACATCAGGGTATATAATAGCCTTCACCAGGGTCAGAGAATGTCACAGCCGTCATGACCCACTGCCCAATCACAAAATAACAAGCTGTGGGTGTTGCTGAAAAATAAGCCTCCCCCACAGGATCCATGTGACCACATACAGCCTGTTAGAGGGTAGAGTTAATTTCCAAATCAAGAAAGGTGCTCAAATTCACTTAAGCCTATCATGGGATCAAGAGGAAGGGAAGATCTTCAAATTCCCATTCCTGTTACAAATCTCTATATATACATATATGCATACAATATACACATTCACAGACATTATACATTAAGTGTATATGCATGTGTCTGGGTGTGGGTATATTCAAATACATAAATAAACACATATATAAGTACATATTTCTGCATGCACAGACATATCTTCTTGTAATGTATAGGATTTGCTGTGAGTTGAGTGAAATGAAGGTCTTTTAAAATTCTTCTTCCTCTATTTTACTGAAATTTGAGATAATTATTTATGTAATAGTTGCAACTTTCACTATGAAAGATACCATATCAATCATAAGTTATGCGACCCTGGGCAATCTCTTAATCTTTTTGGTCCTTGATTTCACATCTGTATCATGGGTGTAATACCTACTGGCTCAAAGGGTTGTTGTAACGTTCAATCAAACCTTCTGATTTATGTAAAGAAGATTAAAAACATTAAAGGAATATATGACTTATTTAATTACAAAACTGCTATTTTACTGTGAGTGAAATAAGTAAACAAAATGTTTTAAATAACCTTGTATTTTTTATTTATTATCAAATAAATAAGTTGAATGGACATAAAACAAATGTTTTCAATGCAAATGCCAGGCTAAAGTTAGCATTTTTTATCAACAGAAAATAAAAAATAAGGGTTCTAGGACTAAGGGAATTTGTCAGAGGTTATTGGTTGCAGATGTCTCCTGAACTATTTTTTTCCACCCCCAGAAACTCCAATTTATGCACTAAATGTTTATATTTGGGGATTTCATAGCATAAAAAAAGGAAAAGGCATTTTTACAATACAAAAATTTCTTACAAATTTTCATTTGCAGTAGATGTTCAGTAGTTGTATTGTTTTGTGTTGACCCAATTCTGACTCTGAAATTTGTCTCAGTTGAAATTAGAACATACTGTAAAATAGTAACAACAACAACAACAAAACCAAATATCTGTATTCAAAAGTTAACCATCCTGACTACTAAGGATTGTATTTAGTGGTTTGGGAGCCTCTAAATTTTTTTAAATAATCTACATTCATATGGTTAGGCCAGTATTCAACTGTGACAATTTGATATGAATTTTTATTTTCAGAATAATCTTTCCACAGAGACAGAAAAACTACAATGATCAGTATAAAGTGCTCTGGGATTATCAGGCAAGATATAAATAAGTGACCAGGCTCTTCACAAACGAAACATTTCACAAAAGAAAATTCTGTCATAACTGGATCTACTTTGAATTTAAATCTGGCAGTTTCCTATTCTGTGGGTCATTATTGGTAACAGGTTTCATAGTCCATATCTTGACTTTCAAGGACAGTTGGGCAGGCTGCCACTTTATGACCTGCTTTAGACAATAAGAAATCTTTTCTTTTTCTTCTTTTTTTTAAAAATTGTTTCAGTCTCCCTATTTTGGGGTAACTACTTTTTTGGAGCAATTACTATTCTCTTATTTCCTGACTACCTTTTGCTGTCACTTGCACATTCTGTCTTGTATGTAATATGAAACCATTTATATATGATTTGATTGTTTTTTTTCTAGGATGCATAATTCTTAAGGGGAAGAGATGACTAAAATGAAGTTGTTTATGTTTTTGTAGATGTCAGGATGTTATTTCAGTAGATCACATCTTCTTCATATCTTCCTACAATATTGCCTTCAAAGTCTTCTGTATATGTTCTGTATTAGTCTGTGTTCACCTGGTCTTCATTTCATCTAAAATACTTTACCAATCAGAATGAAGACACATACCCCTCCTAAGGAGAAATTCACTAGTCAACCTGTGTAATAGGAAATAATATACCATTCAGAAGTGGCAAGGATATTTTCTACTCGTTAGTGGAAAGATACTTAACAAATTCATTCCCATTAAAATCCTTTTGTGATAATTCATTAGAGCAACTCAAGGACTTTTGTTGGTTCTTCTGTGTCCTAGTACAAGAACACTCAATCTACTCAAAATACAGTTGTACTGCTTGCTTATATCATACTGTATCTCAGGAACTTCACATACAGCCTACCTGCTTCCACAGGACCTAGCTCTCAGATAGGTAGAATATTTAGAAAATAATTATGTGTTAAATTAATCTGTCCATATTACCTGTGTGACCTTGGAGAATCATATAACATCCCTAGACCTCAGTTTGTTTATCTGAAAAAATGAAAAAATTAGTTATTTACTCATTAAGTCTTGTCTAAATCTTCCTGACCTCATGGACTATATAACACCAACCGTCCGTGGGGTTTTCTTGGCAAAGAAGCTAGAGTGGTATAATGGTAATTAATTAATTTAAATTTGAAGACCCCTTTTTGTTATGTCAATTAAGCAGGTAATTAACCCTTAGTAACTAAGGGCTAAGTATCTCTGTGAAGGAAACCGAAGGTGTGAACTCAGAATCCTGTTGCTGACATAACAGGAAGGGGTTGGCTGAGACAGGAAGCCAATGTGTGTGTGTGTGTGTGTGTGTGTGTGTGTGTGTGTGTGTGTGTATTTAAGAAGAGCCTCAGGGAAGAGATAGCCAGAATCAAAAATTTTCCTCTTGGGAGCTCCTAGTGCAGGGACCAGAATTTTCCCAGCATCTAAAAGTTGGGTTGCTACTTGCTGGACTTAGAACTGAGTTGGAGTTTTCTTGAGACCAGAATCTGGTGAAGGCTGGAGTTGCTGCCAAGTAGGCCACCTGGAAGGCTGAGATTTCTTGCCAAAAAGGCTGCCTGGAAAGTTGAGGTTACTTGTGGGTCCTAGGGCCAGCTGAACTACTGGAGAACTGAAGAAGCATGACCGAGATAAGACTTTGTTTGTGGCTTGGTTAATCCTTGAGTTCCTGGCAACAGAAATTGTGAAGGTTTTGAGACATGCTAGACCCTGTGAACTTCAGTGTATAGCAAGAACTGCCTGGAGGACTGGAAAAGAACCTGAGAACTGTCTGCCTCTGAATATTGGTGACTGTTTGGAGGATCCAAGTAGGAACTCAGACTGTGGAAGGGGATCCAGGGAATCTGGGAGACCACCCTGAGTGAAGATAAAGAAAAGGCCACTACTGTGGAAGGGGATCCAGGGAATCTAAGAGACCACTCTGAGTCAAGATGAAGAAAAGGCCACTCCTCGGATATTGAATGCTTGAAGAAATTGAAGTTTACTAGACATCAAGAGTTGTAGGGTTTGTGTAATTTTCTAATGATTGTACTTAGTGATTAAACGATACTTAGTAATTGTGAATCTGAATAAGTGACTGATTGAGTCATCTCGTGGCTGGTTTCTGTATTTTCTAATGATTTCATTTAGTGAGTACTAAGTGAATGAGTGCTAGACAAGTGACTGATTAAGTTATCCTATGATTGCCCCATGAGTGGAAGATTGACCACTGTATTGTGAGATGACTGAATGACTGAGTGAGGAGGCAAACCTCCTTAGGGATATCAGATGATTATTCTTTTGTTCTTAGTTCTAAATACTGTGACCACTTTGGTGAAAACTATGTGGGCATTCTAATGTTAAGCTGTTGTGAACAATATTTTATGATTTTATGTGATAAGATGTAATGTCGTGAATATTTTATTGTGATTTGTTGTGAATGTTTGCCTTGATTTGTTATGGAATAAATGGAGTGTTCACTATTTTGTGTAATCAGAACCTTAAAAGCTGTTCATGGTAGCATTCTTTTGGGAAGTTGCTCATGCATGGCAAAACAAGTGGTTTACCATATCCTTCTCTAATGGTTTAAGGAAAATAGAGTCTAAGTGCCTTGCCCAGGATCACATAACTAGTAAGTGTCTGAGACTGAATTAGAACTCTGATATTCCTGACTCCAGGCCCCGCACTCTAACCTCAATGCCACCTAGGTGCCTCAGTTTTATGATAAAATGATTCCAAATTTGACAGTAAGGTTTTACTTCTTCCAAGCTCCTTTTTTTCTCTTCTTTTGCCCCTCTTTTGAAAATCAAAAAGATTCAAGTCAGTTGAAGAGAGAAAAAAAAGTAGCTATACTAATAGTATCTCAACTCATACTATAAAATCAGTTTCCTGTTCACAAGGTTGGTCATAGTCTCATTGTAATTAATTTAAAAAAATAAAATAATATTGCATAGCATTCTATTTTTACAGATGAAGAATATGAGACTTATGAGATGAATTGTGTTGCCCAAGGTAAAATAGCAAGTAGCAGAGTGTTTGAACTCACACCCAGTGACCTTTCTCTTGTACCTCACTTTCCTATATCATACCTCCTGCCGTTGTTGTTGTTGAGTCATTTCAGTCATGTTTGATTCTTCATGACCCCATTTGAGGTTTTCTTGGTAAATATATAGGGGATGATTTGTCATTTCTTTTTCCAATTAATTTTAAAGTGAGGAACTGAGGGAAACAGGGTTAAGTAGCTTGCCCAGAGTCACACAAAGGTCTGAAACCACAGTTGAACGCAGGAAGATTAGTCTTTCTGACTCCAGACCCACTGCTCTATTTACTCTCCCACCTAGCTGCCCTACCATGCTACTTCCTAGCTTGGTTATTACAATTAAAAAAGGATATGTCTGCTGATTTCCATGTAAAATAAGACATCACAGTAAGCCATGTGAAATACTGTACCTCCCTTTGATATGAATAATGTGAAGCTAAAGGTGAAATAACCAAGGGATCCTTTTTCAAATTCTTTTCAGGGAGCCCAGAGACAGGAACCAGGTTTAAGGCTTGGATAGACTTCTTAAGCATTTTTTCAAGTAAAAAATTACTAACAAAGGGAAAATAAAATAAAATGTCACTGTATGAAGGATATGAGGATATATGCTCTTTAATTTCCTGTGGTCCAAGAAATCCCCTCCCCACTGCAGTGAATAGCCACAGCAGAGTTTGTTAATATCTATGGGAGTTTTGAGCAATGCCTTATTTTCAAGAGGAAAAAATTTTTACAGTACAGTTCTCAGCACACAGGTATGGTGAACTGGATGAAGAGTCAATTTGGGAAAAAGATAGCTCTGCAGTTCAGATTCATGTACTTCATATACCAATAGGTGCCACCATTGTACCATCACAACTATTTAGTGTCTGACTAGAAGTACCTTATTTGCCTCATCCCCATCCCTCAGTAAAGTTTGCTTTATTATACACACACACACACACACAAACACAAACACAAACACATATAGTAAATATAATTTAGAAGTTGAAAAATATTGGTACATTTTTTGTTTTTCTAGAAGTTTATTTTTTTCTTTTCTGAAATTGTGAAGAGGAGCTCATATTTCAATCCTGAACTTTTACTGATGGATTCAAATTTCTTTAAAAATTTTCCAGCTGCTGTTTAGTTTAGCCAAAACATTACATGCTTGAGAACTTTCCCTGGAATTATTCAAAGCCTCTTATAATAAATATCTAAATTAATTAAGCTTCTGCAAAAAAACCCCAAAACAACAAACCTGTATATGTTGCTGAGGAAAAACAACAACAACAACAAAATTACTTCATCTGATTAATCTCTTTTTTCTTGTGACCTACATACTAATGTCCTTAGCTTCTGTTCTGAAGGTACTCAAAATGCAAACTACGTACAACTGGCCAGGAAAGAATTTTCACAGAATGTGCTTTTAGAAAAAAACAAGAAATATTACTGTTCAAAAGTGGTTAATAACCAGCAGTGCTGTTTGATATATGGGCTCATTGGAAATGATCCCCACCCAGCTCTCAGCTAGGACTCTCCAAAAGTAAACAAAGGAAAGAAAGATAATTGCTTTTAATTGTTTCCCACCTCCAATTTTCTCAGATACTCATAAAAAATAGAGAATATTTTCCTTAAAGGAAATAACTCTTGCATTAATATTCAAAGTCCTTGAACATGGGATTAAAGCATATGGTATGATTTACAGTCATTCCACACAGAACTGTCCAACTCACATTCAATATATTAGAGGACTAGAGGTAGCTGATGGTGCAGTGGAGAGTCCTGGAGCATGAGTCATGAAGCTCCAAGTTCAAATCTCGACTCAGATGTTTACTATCTATGTATGTCCCTCGTTAAGTGATTAAAACTTTTTTGCCTAAGTTTCCTTGACTTTGAAAAGAGGACAATAACAGGCTTCATATCGCATGGTTGTTCTGAAAATCGAATGATATTTGTAAATATTTTTAAAAGCACATAGCACAATAATTGGCATATAGTAGGTTCTAGGTAATTGCTATTCTTGTCCCCCAATTAGAAGGTCTTGTCACTGTATATTTTTCAAATGTTCTGAAAGACATCGTCTTAGTAAGTTAAAAAATATCATATCACCATTTGGAACCACAGATTTTTCTGCTACTGGCCTAGCCTTGTAGTCTACTTATATGGTAGTTGATATCATAGCGTTTTTGTTTGTGAGTGTGCTTGTGGTTGTGTTTGTGTGTGTGTGTGCATGTGTGTGTGTGCGCGTATGTGTGTTCATGCATTTGTCTTGGATTTTTTGGTCTAGACTGGTGGTTTTTGAGGGAACCTAGGTATGGGAGCTCCCTTCACTGAGGCAACTCATTTGTCACTTAAGAATTTTAAAGATGTGGCTAATGTGCAAAGAGATGAAGTGTCTTCCTGGGTGAGTAAATGACTTTCTGTCACATGGAAGATATGGACCCAGTTCTTTCAGACTTTAAGGACCACCCATTCTCCACTATGCAACACAAAATTGGACAATTTATACAGCATATGTTTCCATCATTTTTATTTTTTCTTAACCCAAGTCAATATAAATGATTTCCCTGAGGCAATTTAGTTATTATGCATTCTCTCTTTCCATCTGATCCCATGGAGATGGATCTACACCAAATAAAGCTGTAGTGAAGGTGCTGAGAGGAAAGGATATCATTAGCAATAACACATGTGCATGTCACAATGCAATGCCCTGGAGAGATTTATTGTTAGCAAAAATTGTAGTGTTTGAAAACTTGTGGTGAACAAGTTTAGTTTGCAGTATAAATTTTTAAAAGCCAAAGGAATTTGTATAACATGAATCACCTGAAAGGAATTCAACAATTTTGGGTCAAAGATTGACTTCCATAATACTTCTAGTAGATGGAAACTTCTACCTTAATATAAGTTGACCTTTTAAAATATTTAACAAGTATTACTCATGGACACACTCCTTACAGAGAAGAAAAAAGAGGAGGAGGAGGAGGAGGAGGAGGAGGAGAAGGAGGAGGAGGAGGAGGAGAAGGAGGAGGAGGAGGAAAAGGAAAAGGAGAAGGAAGAAGAAGAGGAGGATTAGGGGGAGCACTTATATCAGGCATTAAGTCTTGCAAAGCATTTTGAAAACATTCCATTTTATCCAAAAAAAAAATAACCCTGGGATGTAGATGCTAGTATTATTCCATTTTAAAGGAAAGGAAACTGAAGCAAACTGTAAGTCAGTGATGTACCCTAGGTCATATAGCTATTAGGTATCTGAGGCAGAATTTGATTTCAGATCTTCCTGACTTTAGGTCCCAGTATTTGATCCACTTGTTCACATTTCTGCCTCAAATTCATTATAAGCTAAAAAAAAAAAAAGTAATCCTAGTATCATAATTTTAGATTTGGAAGTGACCTCATCAAGCATTTGAGACCAATCTGCATGCCAATTCAAACCTATTTTGCCTATCTTACAAGAGTTTTATCCAATATACTGTTGAAGATTTCCAATGAAATGGAATCCTACCTTTCCCATTTTGGATAGCTTTTGATTGTTTGGCGGCTTCTTTTTGTTGTGGTTTGGTTTTGCCCTCAAATGGAGCTTAAATTTGCCTCTTTGAGTTTTCCATTCACTGTTCATTCTGCCTCCCAATTCAGTGAAATGAAAGTTTGCTGGAAAAAATATCTAGAGACCAGTGGTAGAACACAATTAACAAGACCCTTTTGCAGGATGGGGCAAAAAAGGATAAATCTAATCTACTTCTACATACAGGCCATTTGCTTATACACATTCATTTTTCTACTCTTCAGCAGTCTTTTTTTCTTTAGTTTAAATATTTCTAGTTTCTTCAACTTAATATTATATAACAAGGACTTGAACATGTTTACCATGTATGTGGTCTTCCTCTGGCTTCTCTAGTTTATCAGTGAGTAGTGTGCTCTGCCTATTAAAGTGAATATATGGTGAATATTTACAAGTCTCTGTTGTATGATGTTTTCCTATTGCTTAGATATAACTTTATTTGTGTGAAAAATGTTCTATAATTATCTTTATATAGTTCCTAGGTTTATCATGGCAGCTATACTCTCAGTATTTATTTTATATTGTTTACAATTATTTAAAATGGAACTTCTCTTTCTATCTCTTGGTGCAGGACATTGGTGGTATATAGAAATGCTGATTTTTTTATATGGTTTGTTTTCTATCCTGCAATTTTGCTAAAGTTACTAATTATTTAAAGTAGTATTTATGATTGATTCTCTAAATGTATAATTATATCATCTGTAAGGAGTGATAGTTTTGTCTCTTTCTTGCCTAGTCTAATTCCTTCTATTTCTTTTTCTTCTCTTATTGATATCGCTAATAGTGCTAGTACAATATTGAATAATAGTGATGGTAATGGGAATCCTTTCTTCAACCCTAATCTTACAGGGAAAGAATCTTAAATCCTCATTATGTATAATGTTTGATGATGACTTTAGATACATCCTGCTTGTCATTTTAAGGAACATTTTTTATCCCTATGGTCTCTAGTGTTTGTAATAGGAACAGGTGCTATATTTTGTCAATACTTTTTTCACATCTATTAAGATAATCACATGATTTCTGTTAGCTCTGTTATTGAAAAGGTCAGTTATGTTGAAAGTTTTCTTGGTATTGAACCAGCTCTGTTTTCCTGGTAATGGTTATCATATCATCTATGACCCATCTGATCATAGTGTATTATGCTCACTATAATTTGCTACAATGGATTTGATATTTTATTAAACATGTTTGCATTAATATTACAGACCGAAATTAATTTCTAATTTCCTTTTTCCTTTTTAACTTTCTCTACTGTAGGTTTCCGCACCATTTTTGTGTAAAAAAAGAATTTGTTAGGGATCCTTCTTTGCCTATTTTTCGAAATAGTTTATAAAATATTGGAATTAATTTTTCTTTAAATGCTTGGTAGAATTTGCTTGTGAACACATCTTTCACAGGGGATTTTTAGGGAATTTATTAATGGCTTGTTCAATTTATTTTTCTAAGATGAGATTATTTTTCCTCAGGTTGTCAGATGGATTGGTGTATAATTAGGCAAAGTAGTTCCTAATGATTGTTTAATTTCATTTTCATTGGCAGTGAAATCATCCTTTTCATTTTTGATACTCAATATTGGGTTTTCATTTTTCTTTTTCTTAAATCAAACTAACCAATGGCTCTCCAAAAACCATCTCCTAGTTTTATTTGTTAGCTCAATAGTTTTCTTACTTTCAATTTTATTAATCTGATCTTTGGATTTCAGGATTTCTAATTTGGTGTTCAATTACGGATTTTTATTTTGTTCTTCAAAGTTTTTGTTTGTTTTGTTTTTGCTTACATGCCAAGTTCATTATTCTGCCTTTTCCCTCTTTTGTTTTTATAAGAATTTAGAGAAATAAAATTTCCCCTAATCTGGAAGAGAGTTTGGTATGTGTTAGTCTGGTCCTAGCATGGCATAATAAAAAAGAATTCTATAGTTAAAGTCAAAAGACCTGAGGTAAAAACTTGGTCTTACGTGACTAGGTTGTGTGACTTCGTAAAATCACTTAACTTTTTTGGACATATATTTTCCTCATCTGTAAAATGGTATTTGCAATATCTACCTCACAGAGTTTTTGTGAGGAAATTATTATGTAAATTGTTAAGTAGTATATCAATGTGAACTAAGTTATTCTGAAAGTCTTCTGCAACTCTGACATTCTGTATTCCAAGATCCTTTCTAACTTTATCATTCTATTATCTATTTTTAAGGGATGTTATTGAAGTTACATCTTCTTTTGACTGGGAAAATAGCAAACACTCTTTATTCTATCCCTCCTCCTTTATAACTGGAAACCTCAACACTTATGGTAAATTATGAGAGGTGTCAGTCTTAATAATGAATGTCTTAAACAAAATCAGTCCTTAGTAAATAGTAGTAAATTTGGGGCTTGTTATGGTTAAAACTATTGGGGGTGAGGAGCTTGGACAGGGAACATATGTGGAGAAATAATTGAGGGTTGGGTTCTTTTATCCCTGTGTTGAAGATTTATTTTGGAGTTTGCCTAGGAATTTTTCAGAACAGATTTCTTTATAAACTAAGAACCTGGGGATCCTTTAATTACAATGGTGGCTATAATATTTCTATGAGTTTTATTTTTAGTATCTTTTTCAAGAAGCAATTGGTGAATTCTTCAGTTTCTATTTTGCCTTCTGTTTCTAGAATATTAGGGCAATTTTCCTTGAGGATTTCTTGAAAGATGATTTCTAGCCTCTTTTTTATCATGGAATTCAGATAGTCCAATTTTTCCTGGATCTATTTTCCAGGTCAATGGTGTTTCCAATAAGATATTTCACATTACCTTCTATTTTTTCAATTGTTTGAATTTGTTTTATAGCATCTCAATTTCTCACAAAGTCATTAGCTTCCATTATCTCTTATCTAATTTTGAAGGAATTATTTTTCTTCAGTGAGCTTTTGAAATTCCTTTTGCATCAGGCCGATTCTACTTTTTTAAGGCATTCTTCTCCTCATTGGTTTTTAGGACCCCTTTTCCCATTTGAGTTAGTCTATTTTTAAGATGTTATTTTCTTCAGTCAGCCTGTTGACTCGTTTTTGAGGATTTTCTTGCATCATTCTCATTTCTCTTCCCAATTTTTCCTCTACTTCTATTGTTGATTTTCAAAATCCTTCTTGAGGCCCTCCATGACTTGCAAGCAGTTCATATTTTTCTGGGAAGCTTTTGATGCAGTTGTTTTTACTTTGTTGTCTTCTTCTGAGTCTATGTTTTGATTTTTCTCTGTCCCCCCCAAAATATTTTGTGATCTGATTGTGCTTCCTCTTTTTGCTCATCTTACCAATCAATTTCTTGGCTTTTGAGCTCCTTCCCATGGTAGAACTCTGCTTCCAGAGTGGACAGAACTATGTCCCAAATTTCTGGCATTTTCACAGTTTTGTCATAACTGTTGTCAGAGCTATGAGGAGGACACCCTCTCTATAGCCACCACAAGCTCTGGCACACTAGTGTTCCTCACCCCAGGACCACCATCTAAGACTGTGACTCAGATCTGAGCAGGGAAAAGTAACCTCTGAATGGTCATTTGGTCCCCTTATGTCTGTAGGCCAGGAGCTCAGGAGGCAGCCATACAGCAGCAGCTGCAGTCATATTGCCACCACCTCTGCTGCCACAGGGCCATGGGTCAGGCTGTGCTTTTTCTCACATAGTTCCAGTTCTTTGCTGTTTATGGGTTGAGAAGTCTGGAAACAGCCACAGCTGCCGGTGATTCCCTCTCCTGAAGTCTGCTCTGGCAGGTCTGGGCTGGCTCACACAGCACTGTTCTCAGCTCCCAGCTTGGTGCAATAGACCCTTCTTGTTAGCCTGACTGGGTGCCTTCAGTGGAAGATTTGTTTCTCTTTGTCACTTTGTGGGTTCTGTAGCTCTAAAATTTGTTTAGAGTCATTTTTTATATGTAGTGGAGATGGTTGGAATGGGAGCTCAAGCAAGTTCCAGCTTTTACTCTCCTTAAATGTACTTTACAAAACATTTTTCACATCATAGAATCTCACTCAAAGATCATCTAACCCTTGTTGTTGCTGTCCAGTTATTTTAGTTGTATTTAATTCTTCCTGGCCCCGTTTAGAGTTTTCTTGCAAAAAAAATGCTATAGCCCTCTGCCATTGCCTTCTACTGCAATAGTAGGACCTTAATAAATGTGCATTGAGTTGAAATGCTCGCTACCTAGCCAACCAAAACTAAACATGATACTCCAGATATATTCTGATCAGGTCAGAGAACAACTGGGACTCTGAACGCCCATATAATAGATTCTATATCTTTCTTAACACTGCCAGAGATTGTTAGCTCTTTCAACTGCTGTATCACACTACTGACTCACATTAAGTTTGCATGTTTTTCCAGTTCCTTCTCTCCTATATTTTTACCTCCCTTCTAGGCCTTTGTAAACTCTGTAAGGCAGGCTATATAATTTTCAGAGTTAGTAAAAAAATCTCATTAGGAAAGCAAATGGTTAAGACATTTATGAACACTAAATGTATTCTCCTTTTAAAAAGACTTCTTACAGTGGTTTTACCAGTATTCCATAAAAGGGATCTAATTGAATGTTTAAACTGACATTTTGAAATTGACTTGAAAGGAAGTACCTTGACATCCTTTTAACATGGGACTCATATACAAATTGAACTTAGTTATTTAAGAAAATGTGGAACTCTGGACACGTACACTATCCTAAGTCCCAAGACATTATATGAGAAACAGTTCCATCAGTGAAGGGACACATTTCAGTTTTCAATGAATATGAAGTTATCATCATCATTAGGGCAGTCAATGAGAAAGCAATGGGTAAGTCAAGTCAGTGAGGTAAGCATTTCTTTAGCACCTACTCTGAGCCAGACTCTGTGATAAGTGCTGGGAATGAAAAGAAAGGCAAGCAAACAATCACTCTCTACTCTCAAGGAGCTCACAGTCTAATGAGAGAGACAACATTCAAATAACTCTGTAAAAACAAGATACAGACAAGGGTCAATTGGAGATAATCATAGAGAGAAGGTACCAGTCTTGAGGGAGAATGGGAAAGTCTTCTCTTAGAGAGGGAAATTTTAGTTAGGACTTACATGAAGGCCGCCAGAGAATCTAGGAACTGGAGAGAGGCAAAGACAGAGAAAGAGACAGAGAGAGGACAGAGACAGAGAGACATAGACAGAAACAGAGAGAGACAGATACAGACAAAGCGAAAGAGACAGAGAGAGCGAGACAGAGAGACAGAGACAGAGAGAGAGATAGAGATAGAGAGAGACAGAAAATTCCAGGTAAGAAGAAGAACAGCTAGTAAAAATGCCTGGAGCTGGGAAATGTCGTATTGCATGTGAGGAAGAGTAAGGAGGTCAATGTCACCGTATCACACATAGTACAACATAGAGGGGCTTATGATGAAAGAAGCTTAGGGGAGAGAATTCTGGTAAGAAAATTTCAAGATTTTCCTCCACAAAAGAAATAAAATAGAGCAATCAGGTGGAGGACTTCCAAGCATTCTTTATGGAAAAACCAGAACTAAATAGAAAATTTGAAATGCAAATACAAGAAGCATGAGAAGGTAAACATGGGAAAGAAATCATAAGGAACTTATCAAAGTTGAACTATTTACATGCCAACATGGAAAAACAGTCATTGTAACTTATGAAACTTTTCTCATTATGAGAATGGGTGAAAGGAATACAAATGCATAAATATAAATATATACATACATACATACATATACATCTGTCTATATAGGAGGGTATATATGTGTGTATGTGTGTGTGAATACGTATTTGAGTATGTGTATACATGTGTACATAGAGGGCACATGATCAATTGAATAGGAATGGACAATTCTTTAAAAGGTGAAATTCTGAGGTGGGAAAGGAATAGAATGAGAAGAGACAGGGAGAGACAGAGTGGGATTAATCATTTTATATAGAAGAGGCAAGGAATAACTGTTACAATGGAGAGGAAGAACAGGAAGGGAAAAGGGAATGGGTCAGCCTTACACTCCTTGAATTTGGCTTAAGGAAGGAATGACATAAATTCTAAATTGGGTATCTTGCCACACACAAGAGTAGGGGGATAGGCAAGATAGGTGGGATGATAGAGGGGAGGGCAGGATGGGTTGTTGGAAGAACACACTTCTGTAAAGGGACAGGGACAGGGTAGAGAACAGAAAAAGGTGGGGCAGGATAGGAAGGAGGGACATATAATCGGTGTCTCACAAACTGTCCTTTGTGGAGATGTTCTGTGTAACTACACATGCACAGCCTGTATTGAATTGCTTGTCTTTTCAGTGTGAGTGGTTGATGAGGGAGGAAGCAAAATATTCTAGAATTTAAAGTTCTATAATCAAATGTTAAGTATATATATAGGTATACATATACATACATATATACATATACACATACACATACATATACATATACACATACACATACATATAAATAAACATATACTATATATGTACATATATATGTGTGTGTATGTGTGTGTGTATATATATATATATATACATATATATATATATATATACACACACACATACATAATTAATTACATGCAACTGGGAATTAAGATATATAGGCACTGGGGTAGAGAGATCCATCTTGCCCTACCAGAAAGCCAGAGGAGTGACGGGGGAGGACATAGGAGAGAGCAGATTGGTGGAGGGGTTATACAATGGCATGGCTGTTTTCGGGTGGTGCATGGGGGAAAGATGGGGACAAAATTTGTAACTCAAAATCTTGTGAAATGAATGATGTAAACAAGAAAATAAATAAATGAATTAAAAAATTTAAAAATAAATAAAAAGAAGTTAAGATTAGCTATAGTCATATTAAATGCTCTAAACTACTCTTGATTAGAAAAAGGCAAACTGAAACATTTCTGAATATGAAAAATTGAAATTGAATTGAAATTGAAAGTAAACATTTGGGTTGGGGCTTAAGATTCTATTTGTTAAGAGAATTAAAGAATCATTTCATAAAACTAAATAGTAATTCACCAGATTGATGACTCATAGCTGGTCCAAGCTGGAAGCAGCAGCTTTCAGTTGGTACACTCTGTGAGTAATACAACTGAACATTCTCTTTCATGTTACCAGACAACAGTCAAAGGCATATGTGCAAACATGTTCCTTTGCCAGTCAAACATATAGCCAAAATGAGTAAAAATTAGTATATAGAAAGGAAAAAAGTCAGTATACAGAAAGCATTATGGTAGATAACAGGAAAACAAATCACAACGAAATGTCTCCTAATGAACAAGGTAGAGGGGAATATGAGAAAGTTTAGTGGCTCCATATCTCCTTCATGGTATCTGTAATCTGACTGGAGCTTCAGTCACAAAGTCAAGTGCTTATAATTAAGAGCAATCAGCCTACCTCTCTGAGAAGCACATTTGTTTTCCTTCTCCCTGTGGATCTGCAAGGGGATACCACCACTCCACTACTACTACTGATAGCATTTTTATGATTATGCTCTTAGTTGCTTCTTTGATTTCTTAATTGAGCTGCTTCTGCCTCTGTCTCTCTTTTTATCTCTGTCTCTCTCTACCTCTGGTATACCCAGTTTCTTGAAGTATTGTCTACAAATTGTGCATGAAGATGCAGAACAAAATTTTCCAGGGGTTATGCATTTAACCTCTGGAGTTCTTATCTGTCTATAAGGTGTTACCTTATCCAAAACTGAATTGACAACCTTGGGTGATATTGTTAAGACCTTCACTAGAGGTCTTCCAAAAAAGTCTAGATACCCACTTCTCAGTCACATTGCTCAATGGGTCCTTGTTCAAGTACAATTTGGATTAGATGGTCCCTGAGATCTCTTTCAGCTATAATACTTCATGGTTTGCTGGAAATGTACATGATACAAATGTATGCAGCAATAGTTTTATTAAAGCCATCTTGTGTTATAATTTTACTGAAACATAATTGCATGATTTTGTTTCTATTAGAAAAATACATAAAATGCATGGTAAAATAAACAAAGAAAACTCATCATTCTCTTTGTTCAAATCGGGGAATATTTTCATTGTTGCTTTTTTTGTTTGTTTCCCTTATGATTTGCTTTCATCCTTCCAACTGCTCCATATCACAGTTATAAATGGTTTTTTTTTATTGAAATGAATAGCAGGAATTGATAGTAGAATTCCAGGATATAGTTATTTCTAACTAGTCTCACTGATCTCTGACCCCAAACGAACTTGTAAGATTATTAAGTTTGTTTTGTTTTCATCCATTCTTATAGAAAAGGAGTATTTACTGACATAATAGAAAGCAAGATTAGGAATTAAGAGACCTGACTTCCAGTTTTGAAACTGCTGGTAATTTAGCTGTGTGTACTTGGGAAAATTAGTCTCTCAGTGTCTTTATAAAATTGAGGGTATTGTACTAGGTCATCCCTTAGTTCCTTCATAGCTCTAAAAATCTGAGACTTTCAGGCCAGAGATAAAGGAAGTGTTCATTAACCTTTCTGCTTCTCTATTTCAAATGGGAGAAAGTACCACCTGACTAGCTCCTATGGCTCATTCCATTATTCAGAAGGAAAACTTTAATATAAAATTATCTGCTTTATAGAATTGTAAATTATGCATGTTTGGGATTTATTTGTCCCAAGAAAAATGTGTCCCTATTTTCATTAGGAATGGTGATTTCTCTCTAAAAAAAAGTCCTTAGGTAAGCTTCAAAAGTGACCTCTACAGTATAGATAGCAAATGTGGTGCTTTTGTAACAAAGAAAAGCTTTTTATTTCCTATAAGGAAATTCTCCAAACATGATATTATTCATCCAGAACACTTTCTCCTATGAGCTGCATCAGGTCTCTTGAATTTGTCTCCTCACTTATTCAGCATATATGTGAGGCTGCTCTGTGAGATAGGGCTTTTTAAGACATGATTTTGCTGATGCCTTTCAATTCTAAAATTGACCGTTTCTTTGTTCCTCTTCCCTTCATCTGGTGCCACTTTCCTTCTCTTAACTCTTTTGAATCATATTATTTATCTTGTATAGCTTGCTTGTACACACTTGTTTGCTTGGTGTCTCTCCCATTAGAATGTAAGATTCTCGAGAGCAGAGAAATATCTTTCACTTTTTCTTGAATCCACAGAACTTAGCACAGTACTTAACACACAGTAGGCACTAAATAAATATTGACTGTTTGATTTCATACTTAAATTTAGCCAGGTATAGATGGAAGAATGGTGCTCTCAGCTTTGGGGTAGAAAACAAAACTAGAAGTGAGAGAGATGGGTTAAAGTTCAGCTCCAACACATGACAGGTGTGACAATGGAAAAGTCACTTAATCTTTCAGTGCCCTCAATATTTCTCTAATACTATAATCTTAGGAAATACCAATCTAATTTGAAAGAGGGAGTTTATTCACTGGGAATTTTCTATACCAAGGTAGTCCAAGGTCCCAACAAAAATGTGCAACAATAACAACAAATAGTTTAAAACAAATCCCCTTAACTTTAAGAGAAGTAACTTAAAATAATCCTGCTTGTAGCACTAAGACCAAAAGGCAAAGGAATGTAATTGAAAATGTGTTTGAAGCTATTCCACACTCCCCAAATTCAAAGAAACAATGTGAGATTCAAATCAACACTTGCATTTTATAGATAAAGAAACTAAGATCCAGAATGGTTCAGTGAAAGAGGCAGGATTTGAACTAATCATCTAACTCCAAAATGGATTTTCCCCACAGAAATATGCATAGATATTTCTCAGTCTTCAGAAAGAACTTTCAAGTCCAAAAGAGGAATTTTCACTTCTGTCAGCTTTGGAGGTAATGAAAAATCTCTTTGCATTGTCAGTTATTCCTAACCTACTAAAAGGAGCCTAGGAAAAGTAGGAGATGGCCGATTCCTCTATCTTCTAGAGTTAGAAATTGTCTCTTGAAATAGGTTGGACCTCCTGTTGAGTGTAGATGTGTCTGATATTCCAAGAGGTCCTATAATAAAATATGGTTATATTTTTCTGACAGCAGGCAGTCCTCACCTAATAAATACTCATGTAAACAAAGTTCATCTTTGGCGCCTGAGGCTAATCTATGTGTTTGTCTTCATTTTACTCCTTCTTTAGTTGTGTCATGGAAGTACCAAATTCTGTTATGTTCTCAACTGCCCAATAAAACTTTTTCTCTTGAGACTTTACTTATTCACATAGAAGCAAAATTGCATTAATGTAGTTCATTCAAAAATATTCAAGCATACTTTTTAAACAACTATTATGTATATACGCATTTTGTTAGGTCACAGGGAAAAGGGAGATTCAAAGACAAAAAAACCCCAAGAAGAATGGACTTTATAGGCGCACATTTTATGAGAAAATAATAATGCAACTTGCTACAATGCAAATTTAAAAACAATACTAAGAAGATTCAATAAGACACAGTTCATAGAGCATTGGGACAGGACCAGATAGAATGAGGGCTAGACCTTATTGCTAGCACAAACATCACTTTTTGTATGTTTCTATACAAATCACTGAACCTTTTAGTTTTTAGGCAACTTTATAATCTTTTGTTTTGTAAATCATAGACATGTTATAATCTGCTTTGGTGAAGGGAGATCCCACACCAGGAATTCTCTACATTCATGTTAATCAAAAATCACAATATGCAAAACAAAAAAAATTAATGTAGATGAGAATGGAACCACTTCCAGTGACAAGGTACAATGAAGCTGAGGATGGATGGAATGTCATCATACAAAAGTGAAGGAGGAGGAGGACATTCTAGGAACAAAGGTTGAAAAATAAAGAACAAAGGTATGGAGACAGAAAAAGTATGGGAAATAATTTATGGACTTATGAGTAAGATACTTGCTCCAGTCTAAAGATATTAAGAGGTAACAGAGTTCCATATAATTTCTTAAAATAGCAGTAGTATTTCCATTAGCTTTAGTTAATATAGAACAATGTAGTTAAGTTTATAAAATAAATAGGTTAATATAGGTTAATGTAGCTTTGGTTAATATAGGATTATGAAAGACATAGGATGCCTTTCATAATGAAAATAACACTATTAACAATAGTGATTGGCATTCATAAGGTGTTTTAACACTTGTAAAGTATTTCGTATTCACAATCTCTTGTAATGCTTATAACAGCTTTATGAGAGTAGGACTATAATACTTATTTTTATCTGATTTTAAAGATGAGGAAAACAAGTCCCATAGAGATGATGAGACTTTGCTAGAATCATATCTGTTGTGTGATAGGCAAGTCTTGTAACTTGGTCTTTCCTGCCATTCTTTCCAATTTTCCAGGCTGAGTACTAAAGGATAGGCCTAGTATCTATTTTTAAACACTTTGACCTTTCCAGAATCCTTTAAACTACATTATATAAGTGGTCACCTGTTCCATCTATGCATAACCTAGGCCATATCTCCCAGGATTCCTACTATGTGTAAAATTATATAAAGAGGAAGCAATTAATTCCTCTCACTTCATCTTTAAATATGTCTTATCTCTCTACTATATGTAATAGATTTATAGAAGAGTGACCTGATAATATTTATTTTTTCAAGCTAAAGCACGTAGGGTAAAATATTACAAAGAATCCTTGGGGAAAACATGCAGAAAACTGGAATATATTGACCTCACTGACTAGCAGTAGATGTCATTTTTTAATATTCTTGAGTCAACTCAACATGCTGAGGTTCCTCAGGCATTTTGTAGAACAATTATGTGAACTTCCCCAATTCTGTTACCTCCCTTCTCAAAATAAAATTGTCTGACTAGGCTGTATTGTATTGTGTGAAAAACCAATATTGGCAAGAAAAAATATCCCTTCAAATGAAAGATATTTTTTGTTTGAAAGTGAATTTTTCATTGTGTATTTAATTAAGGAAAATGATTTGAATGTTAAAA
>CM053594.1:101375457-101392787 GCA_028646575.1 Pseudocheirus occidentalis
ATGTTAGAAACCTAAACTTAAGTGGTTATACTGATCCCTCTTTGAATCAGAAACACTGAGAATAATGTTCATATGATGCTTATCCCTCCTTCCTTCACTTCTACTTTAGTATGTTTTTATGCTTCTTTGTGTGACACAATTTACCATTTTCTGCCTCATCCTTTCCTTTTCTCCTATTGCAATCCCTTTGTTTCCCTTAATAGGTTTTTTTAAAACCTTCAAACAAATTAATTTATACCTATGTCCTCTATTTATGTAAATCCCTTTTAAGTGTTGCAATAATTACACAAATTTTAGTATTCACAGGTATCAGCTTCTCATATGGGGATGTAAAGAGTTTGCTCTTATTGAGTCCCAGGTTATGTGCCTGTGTATGGGGTGGGGGCATGTATTTGTGTATGTGTGTCTGTCTGTCTGTGTGTGTGTGAGTGAGTGTGTGTTTTCCTTGTTTACTTTTTTATGTATTTCTAAGGTCTTATAAATGGAGATAAAATTTTCCATTGAGCTCTGGATTTTTCATCAGGAAAGCCTGGAAGTCCTTTATTTCATTAAATGACCATCTCCTTGCCTGAAAGATTATGCTCAGATCCTTGGTCACAGTCCTAGGTCTTTTGCCTTATGAAATATCAAATTCCAGTCCCTCCAATCTTTCAATGTAGATGCTGCTAGTCCTGTGTAATACTGACTGTAGTTTCATGATATTTGAATTGACCTTGTAGCTCTGTTATTTGGCTACTATATTTCTTGGAGTTTTCAGTTTGACATCTCTTTCAGGAGGAGACCAGTGATTTCTTTTGATACCTATTTTACCCTCTGATTCTAAGACCTTAGGACAGTTTTCTTAGACAATCTATTGGAGAATGTTGTCCAGGTTCCTTTTTTCATTATGGCTTTACATTAGACCAATAACAATTTTCCATTTTAATATTTGAATTAATAACCATTAATTAAAATGAGAAGTTGCATTGTACCTTGGTTTTAAATTGTTTAAATTGTCAAATTAGAGGGATTCCCCAGGAAATACTAAATTATATTAGGGAGGTTTTTTTCTTAACATGCACCCATTGCAAGTAAAACTTGAAAAACTGGGGAACTTAAAAACATAAAGAAATAGAAAATTTTTAGTCCAGTAGATATTACTGATTTAAACACTATCTTAATTTCAGTGACTATAAGAAAGATTTCACATCTAAGCATTTTTTTCTCCTGATGGGTCCTACACTTTTTGGAACAAGGTATCCAATAGGGGACACCATGACTTCATAAGTTGATACTTGATCCTGCTGACTTGAAATTCTTTATAATATTTATGAACTGAGGTACATGTCTGCTGGATCAGTCTTGATGATCCCCTCCTACTTCTCCTGTGCTTCTTAAACTACATCACACAGGGTTGCCATTGGTGCTCTTCTTTGATAGCAGGAGGATAGTTGTTTTAAATATAGCAGGAGCATGAGAATGATCAAGAAAAATGACAAAAATTAAATAGCATGAAAATATAGTGATAGATTAAATGTAGTTTTATTCATAAAAGTACAAAAATGATCTTTGTATATATACAATATTGGTTAATTAGATGTGAATCAGTATTCACTGCAGTGAAGAGTGTAATCAGCCAATAGGTGGTTTAATAGGCAAATAACCCGAGGAATTAAAAACTTTTTTGCTATAATTAGGTCATTTTGATGTCATCCAAATCATTCTATAAAATAACACCATACTCACCCAAGTTGACTAACCTATAGGAAATATCTTTGAGCTATATGTGGATCTGAAATGACAGTTATTGTTTTTATCCTATGAGATCTTCAAAATAATTGGTAGAAACCTAGCTGTAACAGTTTTTCACTATCATACCAATTATTCTAAATATTTTAAAATTTAACCATTTTAGTGTTGATTTCAAGTTTAAAGAAGAAAAATTATAGCAGAAAAAAATATTAACCCATATACAATATTTTGTTAGTAGAAACCTAGCTTAAAATTGGACTGTTCACATATGTAGTTATTTAGGAGCATAGGCAACCATGCCTTAGGTAAGCAGAAAATGCTCTGGTAAATTGGCCTTATACTCAAATATACTATCATAATATCAGACATGAGACATAACTTCAAAGTCATTAGCAGAACATTGACACCTACACAAAGTTGATTTCAAACCTGCCCACTATTAGGACAACTATCACCCATGCATTTTTTTTCCAGAGGAAAACAGCAGTAGTAATACTTGAAATTAAAGAAAAAGGTTATATAGAAAGAAAGGACATGCATTCTTCCTACTGAATTTGGTTGCCTTTTGGAAGCTGGATGCAAATATGATCACAGGTAATATTTATAAATTCACAGATAAGAGCTAGAATCAATCCTTAGAGATTTCTATGTTTATCTAAACCCTATTTTATAGATGAGGAAACCGAGGCTCTGACTAACACAGATAATAAATGTCTTCCTATCTACTAGTCCGTTGTGATATTCATGACAACACGATGTCTCTGAACAATTTCCTTTCACTTTACCTTTTTAATTCCTCTCCCTCTAATCACCAGTGGCATCACCTCCAATAAAGAAATCTGGATTTAAAAAAATAAGTAAGAAATAAAAATAAAAGACTATATGAAGTTAAGTTCATCTTTAAAGAAAAAAAACCAAATGCAGAGTGCTGAAGAATAATAAATAAAAACAACAGTAATTTTTTAAAAATGGGAATAGGGGATAAGCATTCATATATTACTGAATACACACTAGGTACTGGGCTAAGTGAATTTTTCTTTTTGTTTGGTTTTGTTTTGTTTACAAATATCTCATTTGCTTCTCATAGCAATCCTACAAGGTAGTTTATATTCTTATTCCTATGTTATAGTTTAGGAAATTGAGACAAAGTGAAGCCAAGTGACTTTCTCAGGATCACACAGTAAGAGTTTGAGATCAAATTTCAGATCACATCTTCCTAATTCCGGGTTCCACAATCTATCTAGTCTGTCACCATCTATAGAAGTTTGGAAAATATTTCCACATTACTCGTGGACCAAAAAAATGTTTAAAAAGTATACGTTTATCTAGATTCAGACTCCATAAATTATTTCTCTGGAGATAGATGACATTTTTCACCATAAGTCCTTTAGAATTGTCTTGTATCATCTATTTCTGATAATAGCTAAGTCATTTATAGTTTATCATCAAATGAATAGTCTTTAAAATATCTGAAGAAAGGTATCCCATTTTTTTCTTTCTCTAAGTATCTTAGCCAGGATAAGCATTATCAGGTCTATCGATTATGCCTTGTTTTGGCACAATTATGAGGCCCTTTTCATCAGTGTGGTAACCTTCCTCTAGATATTCACTACCTTCTCTGTATTTTCCCTAAATTTCAATACCCAGAATTTAGACCAATACTATATATCTGATTTGACCTCTGACCATGGCAAAATATAGAGGGGCAATAATTAAATTTTTGAAACTACACTTCTTTTAAAATAGTCTTCAACTTGCTTTGTTGGATAAGAAGGTCTTTGTGAACATTGAGTTAGAAGTTAACCTACCAAATCTTGTAATCTGTACTTCTATCATTCAAATGTATTAATTATTATGCTTCTAATATTTACAGAGTCAAAGCTGAAAAACATCACCTTCTACCTTTAATCTATTAAAATTTAAAATTATTTTTTCCAGAGCTTTGAAAATGGGTCATAGTGTTTGCATTGAAGTGGGAAAAGATTGATTTCTGGGATATATTCACACAGACACACAGAATTGCTCTATTATTTTGGTTTTCTGCAATATTTCTCACACTGTAAAAGATATACCCTTTCCTTTAAATAATCATGTAAAAACATTGTTTTCTCCAATGATTTGTTTCTATCTCCATTATTGACATCTATCTCCATTACTGGCACGTTGGAAATGCCTCCGGAGCCTCTGTCACTGTGATACACAAGAATCCAGATTAGTATGTCTTTTGAAAACAAACCCTTATAATGCCAACTGATACAATATCAAAAAAATTCTACAGATATAATTCAGACTCTGGAGATTCATTCAGCTGAGAATGTGAAATTTATTTCATGATACAACATTTATCTAACCTGAGCTCTACACTGTAAAAATGATGTAGTAGTTTAAGATTATGTTAAGACGTGTTTCAGTTTTTACATGTGTGTATTTTCTTGGTATATTTATGACTTCCAACTCATATGTTTGAGCATAGCAAAACATAAGCATAAAGCATCACTTCATACTGTATACCAAAATAAGGCCATGGGAAAAATACCTGTCATATCTATAGATAGGGGAAGAGTATATGACCAAACATGACAAGATCACAGGAAGTAGAGTTAATTTTAATTAAATCAAGTTAAAAAGTTTTTAGAAAAACAACACAAATTAATACAAAAATAGAAGGAATGAAATCATATAAAATATCAGTTCCTTTGATAAAGCCCTCATATAAAAAATAAACATATGATTGAGACAAATTATTTTCCAAATGATTAATGGTCAAAGGATATGAACAGGCATTTATCAGAAGAAATCAAAGATACTGATAGTCAAATGAAAATTATCTAAATCAATATTGACTAGAGAAATGCAAACCAAAAAGACTCTAAGGTACCATTTCACACCAATCAGAATTACTAATATGACAAAAAAGGAAAAGAACAAATCCTGGAAGGGATATGAAAAATAGGTACTGATGCACTATTGATGCACTTGTGAACAGGTCCAACAATTTTAGAAAACAATTTGTATCTCTGCCCTCAGGGCTAAAAAAATGCATATCCTTTTTACTAAGCAACAGTCTTTCTAGGTCTGTATCCCAAAGAGATTAAATAAAAGGTAAAATGATAAATTTGTACAAAAATATTTACAGCAGCTTTTTTAGTGGTGGCAAAGAATCAAAAATCGAGGGATGCTTATCAAATGGGGAATGGCTGAACATATTGTGGCACATCAGTGTGACAAAACACTATTGTGCTATAAGAAATGAAGAGCCAGATGATTTCAGAAAAAAAAATGGGAAGCCATATGAATAGATGCGAAGTGAAGTGAGGAGAACCAGAAAAACATTGCACACAGTAAAAGCAATAATGCAAGGTTGATCAACTGTAAAAGACTTAGCTACTCTGATCAAGAAAATGTTCTAAGAGAAAGACTAAAATGACTAAAAAAGACTAAAGATGAAAAATGCTATCTACCTCCAGAGAGAGGGAGAGAAGTGAGGAATTCTACATGTAGATTGACAAATACTTTTTTCACTTTCTTTTTCTTGGGGGTTTTTGTATAACATAGTGAATAGGGAATTAAGTTTTACAAAAAAAAAGTTACATTTTTTACAATTACATACTATACAATTTTAGTATTTTACAATTATATTTACATCTCATTTTACAATTATATACTATATTATTACAATTATATATTTTACAATTATATACTATACCTTTCCCCCAAGATGGCGCCAAAGGAGAAGAAGGAAGCCGTTGTCCCCCCCAAGACAGAAGCCAAATCCAAGGCCTTGAAGGCCGAGAAGGTGGTGCTGAATGGTGTCCATAGCCACAAAAAGAAGAAGATCTGAACATCCCCCACCTTCCGGGGACCCAAGACACTAAGACTTCAAAGGCCGCCCAAATACCCTGGGAAAAGTGCCCCACAGAGAAACAAGCTTGATCACTACGCCATCATTAAGTTTCCCTTGACCACTGAGTCTGCTATGAAGAAAATTGAGGACAACAACACCCTAATCTTCATTGTGGATGTCAAGGCCAACAAGCATCAAATCAAGCAGGTCGTAAAGGAGCTGTATGACATCACTGCGGCCAAAGGCAACACACTTCTCCGGCCTGATGGAGAGAAGAAGGCCTATATTCGTCTTGCTCCAGACTATGATGCATTAGATATTGCCAACAAAATTGGAATCATCTAACTTACTGTGTCCAGCTGGGTCCCATTCCACCTACAATAAAGAGTTTTCCAGAAAAAAAAATATATATACTATATACTGGTGCCTGAAGAGACTGAGTGACTTCCTCAGGGCTATAAATGTAGTAAACAGCAAAGCCAGAATTTAAGCCCAGGTCCTGTCCTTTAAAATTCATTTCATCACACTACTAAACACCATTTATTTGTATTCAGAATTTAAAATTACTGACTGTATAGTAGGGTCATGAGGGATATTTAATCCCATTATAATACAATAGAGAAAAGATTAGTGTTATGGTTGGCTAAGAACTGCCTAAAGGTGTCAGTGAATTTGCTTGTTTTTTAAATCTTTAATAACAATTTGTAATGAACATACTCACCGTGCATATGCAAAATATTTATTAGAAAAGGGTTTATAAGGGTTTGGGGACAGTTTGCAGCATTTTCCTTTCAAGTAGCTTGTGCTTGTTCAGTTGGTTTACTTTGCAAGTAATTGCATACAAGTAATGCAGCATTTGACTTCAATTCAGGATATCAGAATTACTATATTTTCCAGTTTTCCATTATATCTGGAATGTCTAACCCCTTTCTCTTTTTTTCTAAGTATGAAACATTAATAACAAATACCTAAAATATGATTATTAATTGGTGGAAAAATGGAAATTCATCACTTTAGGTCAACCAAATTAGTTCTGTGTATAAGCATTTAATGCACTTTTCACTGTATCTTTTCAATATACTTGAAAGTTATATATGCATCCATTTTTCAGATCACTTAAACACATCTCTATAGGGATTGTACTTCTTATGAGAGAAATATTGCTTGATTTAAGTGGTGTAGTATGATGTGATTGATTCCGTGTATCACTCAAAGCATAAAGAATTTGAAGGAAAGCCGAAGGGGTTCAATATTTCAAGGAATCCTGAAGCTGAGTCAAGTAGAGCTTTATTATTAATAATATTCAGGGTAAAAATCTTTCAGTGGACTTATTAAGATATGTGGTTGTCTCAAACAAAAGATGAACAGACTCAGGATAAGAGGCCCATGTGATAGTGATGGCCTAAAGATAGCATGAAACTGACAGAACTTTGAATATTTACTTTTTCCCAAATGGAATCATCATATGGGACAATTAAAACAAAACTAATACCTAGCCAGAAGTTTGTTTTGACTGACAATTCTAAGTCATAAATAAGCTTTGAGATAAAGCATAAAATGATCTACAAATCAAAGAAGAAAGATTATTTTAAACTAATGAATATAACTGATAAAGTAAGTGAGAATGCATCAAAAACAAGATGTGTTTCATTGTGACAAAAATATTGAATGAGTAACAGCAGAAAAGAGAGAGTAGATAATATTTAAAGCAATGTATGTAAATATATGTAAAAACAGTAGAGTAAGAAATATTTTTTCCTAGATTTTTATTTGAATGTAACTATGAAGATCATGAAGATCCTATTCATCTACTGGGCAGTGCTACCATATAGTCAACACAGGGCTGGATCAAAAAGTAGTTGCATAAATCATGTATTAACAAGACAGTTTGAAAATGGGAATGATAAATGAAAGTAAAAGTTTTATAAATAAAACCGGAACATTAATATATTCAATATACTTATGAAAAGAACATGAATAAGCAATACAGGAAAAACCAAAATTATTTCATGGAAGAAAATAAAATATTGGGTGGCTATGTGGCACAGTGAATAAAGCACTGGCCCTGGAGTTAGGAGAACCTGAGTTCAAATCTGGCCTTAGACCCTTAACTCTTACTAGCTATATGACTTTGGGAAAGTCACAACCCCAATTGTCCTGCCTTCTCCCCTCTAAAAAGCAAAATAATAATAATAAAATGGTTTAAACTTCAGAGACATTTGCTGAATTTTTCTGTCTTTCCAATGCAATATAGCTGATAAATTTATGGACTCCAATGATAAAGTTATCTTTAAAAAATAATAGTGAAAGGATCGCTAACCTCAATCTGATTCTTACTAACAAACAGTAACTGGTGTTATAAAAAATGAAAAAATTTTGAAGAAAAGGCACCATACCAATAGAATTCATGATAAGAGAAGAGGAAAGCTTGAAACATATAGAGAAAACAGATTTTGTGAAAGGTGATTTCAAGAGGTTCTCAAAAAAAAGATAGGGAAGACCTAGATGCTTAATATTTTACATGTGAAATTAGATCACATAGGTAGTTTGGTTGTACATGGAATAGAGCACTGAGCGTGGAGTCCTGAAGACCTGAGTTCAAATCCAGCCTCAGGTACTTATTAGCAAGATGACCCTGGATATGTCATGTATTCACTATTTGCCTCAGTTTTCTCATCTATGAATTAGAGATTATTGTAGCATTTAAATTACAGGGTTATTGTGATGTTCCAAATAAACAATATTGATAAAGTATTTAGGTCAGTGCCAGACACACAGTGGGCCCCAAACACATTGTTGTTATTGTTGTTTTTATTAACAAATGTGGTAGAAGGGTACAACTGAAGGTCAGATTACAAGAATTTGAGAGAAAGGGAAAGTGGTGTCAAGTATTTAAAATGGTCTTCTCAAAGAGTTTAGCTACAAAGATCAGAAGATATAATTATGCTTGTATTTTTTCAGGTTGGCAAGATATGTAAACGTCATAGGCAATAGGGAATTATCTGGTAGACAAAGAAAAATTGTACTTTTAGCATGCTCTTTGCAGAAATAATATTAATCTTTTCTTACATACCCATATTTTCATCTTCTGAGCATTTATTCTTTTTAAAACTTTTGTGGAAGAGAGGCTCCTAGGAAGATGGGAGAATAGGTCAGAAAATTCCAAAGTCTCAAGATTTTCCCCCATCAAAGAGTTAAAATAGCAACTTAGGGCACACAGTGTGGGTGGAGATAAATAAGAATAAGGGTAAAACCTTAGTCCTCCTGGGACAACTTGAGAAGATTGGAAGAAACTGTGAAGAGTAAATACCTCCAGGTAAGGGTCTCTTTAAACAACAAGTAGCAAGTCCTGGGGTTAGTTGGTTCCAGAGATTGCCTCAGGCCCAACCACCTGCACTTTTCACTTAAAATTGTGAAGGCAGTTGGGTGTTTGAGCCTGGAAAAATTGAGGGAACCTCTGCTCATAAAGAGTTTTAGACCCAGCTGTGCTACACAGAGCAGAGGGGGCTAGAAGGAACAAGCACAGGATGGGTGAGTATAGAAGCAGTGGGGCAGAAAGCCCCTGGCTGGGGGCACTGACAGGAGGTTGGGGGTTTGTTTTTTGTAGTTGACCAGACTTTCAGGGGTCCTGGCACCATTAAGGAAATGCTCCCCATTTCTACAAGGTCACTAGGCAGATATGCAGGAGGAATATAATCTTGTTGGGTGGGTGCTTTCCTTGGTTCTATGAATATTTAAAGAAAGTACAGAGTAGTTAATTGGCAAGTCTTGTTTGTGACTCCCTGTTTGTTTATGCCTCTCCACATGGTCCTAGGATAAAATCTTAATGAAAGATTAGCCTTGGGCTGGGGTAGGGAAAGGTCCAGACCTAGGGTGAGTCCTTGCATTCTGGTCATGTAAGAATCTCTGCTATAGGGAATATAAGCCCAATGATTTTCTTGTATCCTTAGCTCTGTATGAAATGGTTTTGTAATAAAAAGGCTATGGAGTACATCCTCATCTCTCTCTCTCTCTCTTTTATTCAGCTGGTAGCTAGGCCATACAACTGTGCTGGACACAGCAGGTTTTGAATCCAGTCTAGAGGGGAGAACTGAAGGTCAGGGGGAAGAGGCATTATTTCCCACACCCCAAGGGCTAAAAATTAAGTTATTACCACAAAAAAATTCACAGACAAAGGAGAAAGAATGCAACCATAAAAAACTATTATGGGAATAGAGCCAACTATGGTTCATCTTCACAGAAGGATATTGAGGTAATGAAACCCCCAAAGAGTAATGAAAAATGGAAACTTGCCCAAAAAGAATTCATACAATATCTTAAAAATACTTTAAAAATCAAAGAACGGAGGTGGAGGTAAAACATTTTTAAAAATAAGAATAATCTAAGAAAAAAAGAAGGGTGTGAAAGGAAAGTCAACAAATTAGAAAAGGAGATTGAGAATTTTAAATAAGAAAATTACACCTTGAAAATTACAACTGGGCAAAGTGAACAAGTAACATTATAAGAGTTCAAGAAATAATTCAGCAAAATATGAATAACAAAAAATAGAAGAAAAAGTGAAACATAAGAAAAACAACAGATTTGGAGAATACATCAAGAAGAGAATATATAAAATAATCATATTAATTTAAAGTTGCAATAAAAAACAATCTTGATACAATAATAAAAGCAATAATTAAAGAAAATTGATCTGAAGCATTAGAATGGAGGGGGAGTAGAAAAAGAAATGTCATTAATGATCAGTTAAAAGAAATTCTAAGAAGACAACTTATAGGAATATCATAGTCAAATTCTGAAACCCTCAGCTCAAGGAAAAAATATTAAAAGCATCAGGATCAAAACAATTTAAATATGATGGTGCCAAAATGAGAATTACACAAGACCAAGCAGCAGAGAATTAAAGAAGTACAGGCCTTGGAAGACAACATATCAAAGAGCAAAAGAACTGTGGTTCTGGCCAAAGATAGCATACCATGTAAAGTTAAGTATTATCCTCAATGAAAAAAATGGAAATCTGATATGCTCTCAGATTTTCTAAACTTTGTTAAAATAACATTCTGAACTTAATAGAACATTTGACAGACAAGAACTAAGAGAAATATAAGGCACATAACAAAGACTGATTATAAGGGATCCATAAGGACAGAATGTTTACTTTTTATACACGTAAAATGTATGTCTAAGATCTTTATCAGTAATAGGGTAGCTCAAAAGAAAGATTGGTGTAAACCTGAGTATGATACGAATTTTAAAAATAAAACCATTTAGGAATAGCCTAAAAGAGTAGCTATTTTATGCAAAAGACAAGCAAGAGGAAGAATTGATATAGAGGAATTAGTTGTGGGAGGAGGGCTGGTAGTTCTGGTTACTTACTTTCTTTAGGATTGGGTTTAAGAGGGAACAATACATACGTACATTTCATATATGTATATATGTATATATATAACATATACATATATATATATATATATATATATATATATAAAATATTTAGAAGAGTATAAAGTCTTCTAAATTCAGAAGAAATGAAATGGTAAGGGCATAGGGAGGGGGGTGAGGACAAGGAAGGGATCTTTAGAGGGGAGGGTGAGAAAATAGATGAAATAAGGGTATAAAAGTTTATTTCAATTTATGGGAATGAGTGGATAGGGGAAGGATCCTTGGAGAGGGGTGGGCAGGTCATAAGAAGATGAGGTAGTACCTAGAATAAAGTAGAGGAAGCAGGAGGAAAAGGAAATTAAAAGAAATATGCACGTACCTAAAAACAAAGATCCAGAGTAGAATAGGTTTGGGAAAGTATATACCTATATATGTATGTATATGCATATGGATATATATTCTTGAGTATCTCCCATCCCTCCTGTACCTCACCCATAACATTTTAGACTAAGGTATCTGATAAATTTTTGAACTCTGTTTTTCTTCAAATTAAGGATCATGCCAGACATACCAGGATTGACTTCCTTCCTCTGCCACAAGCTGTAAAAATGAAGGGTTCTTCTCAAATAAATTTCAGTTTGAAATCATATATTAAGTGGAATTAAATTATGAAACAAGAAAAATCTTGGCAAAATAATTTTGTTGTCTTTTCTAATTCAAGAATTAGCATGGCAGTTAGGGGAATATTGTAAACCTAATCTAGATTTCAATACTGGTTTCCTTTCTACACATGCCTATACATATTATATATAGTTGGTATATAGTAGTAAATATGTGTAAAGTGCTTAGTATAATCCCTGGCACATATAGTAGGCATTATATGAACACAATAAGTATTATACACATACTTGTGTGTTCAAATGAATGTGCTATTACCATCATTCTTATTATTTCATCATGATCACTAGTAATAGTAATAGGTAACAATGAATTTGAATTTCCACCCTTCTCAAAATTATTTTCTTAAATGTAATTTATTTCTTCATATAATATATAACAGTGTTCAAATGCAATTATTTTACTTATTCGGATAATTATTTATCTGAAATGTGGAAGCTTGGATAATGAGTCCTTGGGCCAGAAGGACACTGCATTTATATGTTTATTGCATGCCAAGCAAATCCCAAATAAACATCTGAGGGTTCAGGTTTATATACTATAGCTAAAGCATTTACTCCATACTTTCTTATGGGAAATTTTACATTGTTTGCTTCATGAAGCCACTAGCTTGAAACTTTTGGGAGGCCATTCCCTTGGGGCACTTCCCTGCTGTTCTTACCTCATGCGTCACTACTTTTTCTGTATCACACAAGAGGTGGCCAGGGTTTCAGGGATAGTTAGAATTATTCCAAGCCTCCCTTGCACAGGGGGTGGAAGAGGGCAGGAAAGGGTGAGTAATGGGGGGAATGTGAGTCAACATCCTAAGATACTGAGCTCAGGTAGGTAGAAATAGGCTCAAGGGGGTCCTTGGCCTGGATTCACACCCATGGCAGACCCCTGGGAGCTAATCCTCAACAGTGTCCCCTACAGAAATAATGGCAAATCTTTACATTTTCATTGATAATTTTTGTCATCTTTTGGTTTTTAAGTATAATTCATTTTGTGACAGTCAATAATGTATTGCATATCAAAACAACAATTTATATGTCATCAAATCTTAGATAAGGCGTGCAACTCCACTTACAATTAAAGATTCTAGAACTATAGCTTTGAAACAGGAAATTAATTTACAAATTCTCTGGTTAAACTCCCAGATAGATTAACTGACTTACTCAGTGATGATGGACCTATAATCTGAAACTAGGTTCTCTATTTACAAATTCAGAATTCTTCCTCTATAACGCATCCTTTCCGTGCAAATTCATTATGATAGAATACAATAACATAAATTAGGATTATACATGTATATTTTTGAGTGTGTAATAATGATGTGACTTAATGGTTTATTTTCATGTCACTTTGTAAAGGCTGATTGAGAAACTTAGAGAGAAGGGCTGCTTGCCAACATGGTAGAATGTCATTTTCAATAAAGATTAGAATTTATACATGTATTCCCAATTTTCCAAGTCATGGGAAGGTTCAGGAGGATCTTGGAATAAAAGGGGATCTTTGGACTACAGAGAAGGTCTACTTGTTAACAAAAGTATACCATTTTTTCCCAACACAGGTTAGAATTTATAATTTTATTTCCTATTTTCAAAGTAACAGGAAGGCTCAAGAGAAGCTTTTTTGGAATCAAAGTCTTTGGATGACTTTCTTAAGATAACAGGAACTCTGTTGGACAAACTTGAAATAATAGTAAGTCTTTTGACTAGATTATAGGGATGCAGAAGACTTCAGTTTGAACAGTTCAGTGGTCCTAAGAAAGAGTTGTTGAGCACCACCACACATTTTCTACCATGAGAAATTCATACTTTCCCCCCAAAGTAATTAATTCTAAGTAAAGTGTCAAAACAATCAACAGATTAAATGGCCATTAAATCTCCCCATTCCACTTAACATAACTCAAAGATGCTCTAAATTTGAATTCTTTATTTGGTCAGAGCAAGGTGGCTCTTTTGAATAATTCAGTAAATCAGTCTAAAGAATTAAACTACATATGAACAGTCCTTAATTAATTTGGAAAAAGACAAAGAATTAGATAATGTGAAATGGCAATATACAGAATGATTTGATAAAGAGACTCACATGTTCCCTGTGAGTTTTATATAAAAGAGAAAATCAATTCAGAATTTATATATTTAGGTTGAGTCAATTGTAGAAGGATATGTAACCAAGATACTAAGAGAAAATCACTTGGGTGAAATGAGAAAAGGATATCTTTTCTCATTCCTTCCATGACCAAAAGACAAACTTGTATACTTTGAAGGGTTCAAAGATTCATGATTTATTATTTGTTGTGATGCTTATCCAGAATATAAGTGTCTGATTAAAAAGTGCCATTAAGTGCTGAGAACAAAGCTGATAAAGTGAAGGAAGGCAGTTCCACGTTACAGAAGAGCCCAGAAGAAAGTTTTATGTTGCCTGAGGAGGAACTTCATGAAGAACCAAATGGGGGGGGGGGGGGAAAGGTACATCCAGTATTTAAAGCTTTTAATATATCTCCTTGCCATATAATATCTATAAGACTGAATCTACTCTCAGATGGACTCTGTATGTACTTATGGAAGAATATGTCCAAGGTTTCTGGAAATACATTTTGTACCAAATATTCTAATCAAATAATTATAGCAATTCACCTGTAATCTATCTTAATATTACCTATTATTACTAGCACCCTAGTAAATATGTATTTATAAAAATTAAGTCGAACTAGCTAATTAATTTCAATTAGTAATCAAAGGGAGGAGAGCACCAGAGAGGGGCTCAATATCACTGTCACAAGAAATCTCAAATATTGTCTAATACCTGGAACACTGTGGGAAGAACCAGCCTATTGCTTTCTGTTGAACCAACTTACCGGTGTAAATAGGAATTTGTGATAGTAGAACAAAATTTTCCCTGTAGTTTCTAAGTAACAAAGTGTTTGTCTTATCTCTAGAAGTCATGTGTATTCTAGTCAACCATGACACTGTCTGCAAAACGACATTTTCCTGTGCCATTTTGGTGTTGTTGATGGTTGACAGGATATTCTGACAGCAGCCAATTTGAAGTTAATATCTTTAAAAATAATCTTACATAAAAATAATTTCTTGACTGAGGAGAACAAGGCAGAGGTAGTATCTGTTGATATACAGAGCACCATAGGAATTAAAAAGAAAAATGGGGAAATAGAGGGCAAATATAACTCATTGGTAAGTCTTCCCCTTCTGTTCTACCTTCTCCAATTCTATGCCCCAGCTTTTTTCAGTCCCTACTGAAGAATCTTTTTCTATAGTCTTTCACTGCTGGGAATAAAACCCCTATGGAGATTTATTACTATGTAGCTATCTGGACTGGGTATGCTCCATAAGTCACAGCAAGCTCTGCTTGCGAGCTCAAAGCTATTGAAAGTCTCCCTGTAGTAGTTTATTTTTTTATTATCATTGTTCATCTGAGAGTGATACATCAATTCAACAGAAAGACAAGCAAGAAATTCAACCTCTCTACAAAAGATAAATATTTCCTGAAATCTGTTTTAGATAAGCAATCCCATTGTTAAAAAGATATTTTTATGTAGGTGTAACACTAGCAAACAAATTTGAGGTATAAAAAATTACTGTGAATTAGAAATCCCAAAATTTGATATTTTAAAATCTCTCAAGTAGTTCACTATCAGAAGAATCTCTCTTTTTTCCTGGTAAAGAATAAGAACAATGATTTTAAGGTGAAACATATCTGAGAGGTGATCTAGTCAAAACCCTTCCTTTTATAGAAGAAGAAACAGAGGACCACAGAAATTAATTGACATTCCCAAGAGCACAATGCTGGGAAGAAGTATCTGAGGCAGGATACATACAATTTCCTATCACTCTAACATCAGAATTATTTCTGCTACAACAGTGTCTATTTATAAACAATTTATTATAAGGATACTTAGAAAAAATCATTTTAATACATATGCACATTAAGATGTGTATGTTACCATGTATGTATTTGCCTAGAACAAAGGACAATATCATATTGGTTCTCTTTTTGAGGGATTAACTTTTATGTGAAACTTACATGAAACTCTAAATCTAAGATCTTATGACTCTAAATGAAGCAATTTATGAAATATTTACTCAACAAATCTCTGGCATATTGACCCACAAAGACATATTCCATCAGTGAGAAGATATTAAACACATATGGAATATAGATGTCAACAACTCATTTATAGAGAAAATATGTGTCACAGATGGTTATGAGGCAAATCATACCTCCAGTACAAATGAGAGAAAGATGCCTTCTTTCTATGTTACCACATTTGTTGCAACAGATCTGTTCTCAGTGGTTTCTCTCTACTGGGCATGTAGTCTTCATCAAATGTTGCCCCACTGATCATCTCTTCCTCTACTCAAACTCACTAATTTTACAAATAAGGGTAAGGAAAACTTTGAGTGAATTTTTTAAAATTTTGTTTATTTTTAGTTTACATCATTAATTTCTATGAGATTTTGATTTACAAATTTTCTCCACATCTTTCCCCTACCCACTATCCCAAAACAGCAATCCCACTGTATACCCCCTCCCCCAATCAGCTCTCTCCTCTATCCTCCCCTATCACCCCTCTGAATTTCTGGTAGGGCAAGATGGATCTCCCTATACAAGTACCTATATATTTCCCTCCTTCCTATGCCACCCCCTACTTGGTCTGTTCTCTTCTTTGTCCCTGCCTCTTTACAAAAGTGTGTGCTTCTAAGAACCCTTTCCACCCCAACCTGCCCACTCCTCCATCCTCCCCCCTCTTACCCCTTTCCCCATACTCTCCTGTAGGCCAAGATACCCAATTTAGAGTGTATGTCATTCCTTCACTAAGCCACCTTCAATGAGAGTGAAGTTGACTCAATCCCTTTTGCCTTCCTGTTCTTCCCCTCCACTGTAACAATTATCCCTTGCCTCTTCTATATGAGATGATTAACCCTGTTCTGTTTCTTCCTGTCTAATCTCATACTATCCCTCTTCAACCTTTCTATTTCACCTTTTAAAATATTATACCATTCTGTTCAATTAATCCTGAGTCCTCGGTCTATATGCACATATATGCACACCCTCACATATGTAACCATATGTATATATACCCTCCTATATAAACATATGTATAGGTATACATACATACATACATACATATATGTACATTATATATATGCATTACTATTCCCTTCGACTATCTTCATACTGAGAAAAGTTTCATAAATTATAATTATTATTTTTTTCATGTTGACATGTGAATAGTTCAATAGTTACTTTTGAATTCTTTTCCATATTTACCTTCTCATGCTTCTTGCTTTTGAATGTCAAATTTTCTACTCAGTTCTGTTTTTTTCATCAAGAATGCTTGGAAGTCCTCCATCTCATTGAATAACTATATGTTCCCCTGGAACATTATACTCAGTTTTGCCGTGTAAGTGGTTGTTAGTTTTAATCCTAGCTCCCTTGACCTCTGGAATATCATATTACAGGCCCTTTGATCCCTTAATGTAGATGCTGATAGATCCTTAGTTATCATGATTGTGTTTCCACAGCATTTGAATTGTTTCTTCTTGGCACCTTGTAATATTTTCTCCTTGATCTGGGCACTCCAGAACCTGGCTATAACATTCCTAGGAGTTTTCTTTTGGGGATCTTTTACAAGAGGTGATTGGTGAATTCTTTCATGTTCTCTTTTGCCCTCTCGTTCTAAAATATCAGGGCA
>CM053594.1:101393287-101411760 GCA_028646575.1 Pseudocheirus occidentalis
TTAATTGATTGATTGAATCTTTAAATGTGAAGTTAAGCTGGTTCCTCTCTTAGGGAAACCAGGTGATTCTTTTCTTGTTCCTTGTTACCTTCTGTAATAAGATATGATATTGAGATTTTCTTTAATCTAAATATTGTATATAATATTGTGAATTGTTGATATTCTAAATATTGTACTGAATCTTGATTTGTAATGGAATAAAGAGAGTGTTCACTAATACTGTGTAATCCGAATCTTAAAAGCTGTTCACAGTAGCATTCTCTCAGGAATCTACTGTTGGTTGGCTTTACAAATAGCAACCATAATCCTTCAACATGCTATATAAAAGAACATATTTGAAAAAGAGGGATACACACAGTACAGGTAAAAGACTGGAGCAGAATATATTATGTGACAGGTGAAGGAAGAAAAAAAAATCAGGGGTAGCAATCTTGATCTCAGACAAACCAAAAGTAAAACCAGATCAAATTACAAGACATAACAAAGGATAGTAAATCTTGTTAAAAGATAGCATGCATAATGAAGTAATACCATTTCTAAGCATATATGAACTCAGTGGTGTAGCATCCAGATTCATGGAGATAAAGTTAAGGGAATTTCAGGAAGAAATACACAACAAAACTATACTAGTAGTGGACTTCAACTGCCCCTTTTCAGAATTAGATAAATAAAACCACAAAATTAACAAGAAAGAAGATAAAGAGTTGTATCAAATTTTAGAAAAGTTAGATATGTTAGAGCTCTGGAGAAAACTGAATGGGGATAGAAAGGAATATGCCTTTTTCTCAATGGTACATGGCACCTACACAAAAATTGACGATGTAGTGAGTTTAAAAACCTCACAATTCAAAGCAGAAATATTAAATGCATCCTTGGTCATAATGCAATAAAAATCACATGTAATAAAAGGCCATGGAGTGAAAAACTAAAAATTAATTGGAAACTCAATAAGCTAATACTAAAGAACAACAAATAATAGAAAAAATCAAGAATTTCATCCAAGAGAATGACAATAATGGGACAACATACCAAAACTAATGGGATGTAGCCAGTATAGTTCTTAGGGAAATTTTTATATCTGTAAGTGCTTACGTGAATAAAATAGAGGAAGTGTAATCAATGAATTGGCCATGCAACTAAAAACAAAAACTAGAAAAAAAAGCAAATTAAAAATTCTCGATTAAATAACAAAACAGAAATTACAAAAACCAAAGGAAAGATTAATAAAATTTAACTTTAAGCTATTAACTAATAAGTAAAACTGAGTTGATTTTATGAAAAAACAATGAAATAGATAAACTTTTGATTAATTTGATTTTAAAAATTAAAAAAAAATCAGTATTAAAAATGAAAAGGCCAAATTCACAACCAATGAAGAGGAAATTAAAACAGTGATTAGGAGTTATTTTGTCCAGTTGTGTGCCAATAAATATGAAAAATTGAGTGACATGGACAAATATTTCCAAAACTCTAAATTGCCTATATTAATGGAAGAAAAAATTAGATATTTAAATACCCCTATTTCACAAAAAAAGAAATTGAACAAGTCATCACTGATGTTCCTAAGAAAACATCTTAAGAGTCAGATGGATTTACAAGTAAATTCTATCAAACATTAAAAAACAATTAGTTCCAATACTATTTAAACTTTTTGGTAAAATAGGGAAAGAAGAACTCTTACCAAATTTTTTTTTATCGTAGAAATATGGTGCTGATACCTAAACGAGGAAAAATCAAAAAAGAGAAAATGATAACGGTTTGGCTAATGAATATCAATGCAAAAATATAGATAAAATATTAGAAAAGAACACAGCAATTTATCTCAAGGATAATATACAATGACTAGGTAGGATTTTTAGCAAGAATTCAGGGCTGGTTCAATATCAGGAAAACTATCAGTGTGATTTATTGTATTAGCAAGAAGACTTACTGAAATCACATGATTATCAAAAGAGATGCAGAAAAAAACTTTTGACAAAATACAGCTCCCATTCTTATTAAAACCCTAGAGAGCATAGTAATCAATGGAATCTTCCTAAAAATGATAAGTAGCATTTATCTAAAGCTACCAGTAAGCATTACATGTAATTGGGATAAACTAAAACATTTCCAATAATATTAGGGCATGAAACAAGAATGTTCATTATCACCATTTCACCACTGTTATACAGTATTCTACTAGAAATGTTACTGTTAGCAATAAAAGAAGAAAAAATAATTGAAGAAATTAGTAGAGGCAAAAAAACTATCACTCTTTGCAGTTGTTATGATGATATACATAGAGAATCATAGGGAATCAAATAAAAAATTACTTGAGATAAATAAATTTAGCAAACTTGCAGCATGTAAAATAATCCCATATGAATCATCAATATTTCTAAATATTACTAAGACCAGCAGTAAGAAATAGTAAGAGAAATTCCATTTAACATTTTGTAGACATAAAATATTTGGGAGTCTACATGCTAAAACACATCCAGGAACACAGTTACAAAATACCTTTCACACAAATAAAGAGAGATCTAAATAATTTGAAAAAAATATCAATAACTCATGTGTAGGCCTAACTTATGTTATATAAATGACAATTCTACCCAAATTAATTTGCTTAGTGCCACACCAATATAACTAACAAAAAATAACAAAATTAATTTGAAAGAAAAAAAGTTCCAGAATATCAAAGAAAGTAATGAAAAGAAATACTTGCAAGGGAAGGGAGCCTAAGTATATGAGATCTTGAATTGTATTATAATGTTGCAGTTATCAAAACTACTTGGTACTGTCTAAGAAATAGAGTGGTGGATCAGTGGAATAACTTAAATACAAAGGACACAATAGTCAATGACTGTAGTACTCTACTATTTCATAAATCCAAAGACTCAAGTTTCTGAGATAAGAACTCACTATTTAGCAAGAACTTCTGGGAAATGTTTTTTACTTGTGTGGCAGAAACTAGGCATAGAACAACATCTTACACCCTATAAAAAGATTAAGTCAAAATGGGTATGTGACTTAGATATGAAGGCTGATATTATAAACACACTAGGAAAGCAAGGAATAGTTTTCCAGTCAGTTCTAGGCATAAGGGAAGAATTTATTACCAAAAAAAGAAATGGAGAACATTTTGAAATGCTTTTGTTACCTGTTAAAGAAGATTGGCTTAAGGATGATTACTTCTTGAGAATGATTGGCTTAAGGATGATTGGAATCCAGATTTAAGTCAAGCTGAAAGAAGACTTTGGTTGGATACTCTATATTGAGTGTTGAGATTGTGACTTACTAAATGATATGTTTTCTTTAAGACTATATGACCACCTTAATAATAAATTTTATTGTTACATTATGTTGTTGTGAGTATTGTACTTTAGTTTCTTGAATGTCTTGCTTCAGTTTATTGCTGAATAGAGAGTTCCCTATGCTATGCTATTAGATCCTTAAAGTTATTCACAGCAGCAGTCTTCAGAAGAGCTGCTTGTAATTGGCATTACAACAGTTCATAGAGTATCAGAATCAATTGTTCTTTAAATGTTTGATAGAATTCACTTATAAATCCATATGGCTCTGGAGATTTTTTTTCTTATGACTTTCATTGATAGCCTTTTCAAATATTTATTTTTTCCTGAAATGGTGTTAAGTATTTCAGGTTTCTTCCTTTAATCTGGACAATTCATATTTATGCAAATATTCATGCATTTCACTAAGATTGTCAAATTTATTGGCATACAATGGGACAAAAGAACTCCTAAGTATTATTTTAATTCTCTCTACCTGGGTGGTGCATTCACCCTTTTAATTTTTGATGGTAGTAATTTGATCTTCTTTTTTAATCAAATTAACCAAAGGCTTATCAGTTTTATTGTTGTTATTTTCTAAGACCAGCTCTAAGTTTTATTAGTTCAGTAACTTCCTTAATTTCAATTTTATTATTTTCTCCTTTGGTTTTCTGAATTTCTAATTTTCTGTTTAATCGAGACCATTTAATTAATTTGTTTTATAGCTTTTTTAGATGTATGCCAAATTTATTGATCCTTAATTACTTTATTTTATTCACATAAGCACTGAGAGATATAAAACTTACTGGAATGTGTTCACTGCATAATTTTTGGTGTTGTCTCATTATTGTCACACTCTTAGAGGAAGTTAATGATCATATTATTTGTTGCTTGATCCACATGTTCTTTAGTGTTATATTATTTAGTTTCCAATAATTTTTTGTTTATTTTTCCATGACTCTTTATTATATGCAACTTTTTACATCATACTCAGAAAATAAGATGCATTTAATATTTCTGCCATTTTGCCATATATTATGAGGTTTTTATGTCTCAAAGCATTGTGTAGGCACTATGTACCACTGAGAAAAAGGGGCATTTCTTTCTATCCCCATTCAGTTTTTATAATTCCAATTCTATATTCACAGCACCCACATTGGCTATGAATATACTGGTATAGTTCTGAATCAAAAAATGTAACAGACTCTACACATGGAAGACAAAACAAAAAACATTTACTAGAATACTAGAAAGCTGAAGGCTAACACCAGAAAGCTGACTCCCAACACCAGAAAGCTAAATCCATCATAGCAGCCAAGAAGTTGCTGCATATAACCAATGTAGCAAGCACCAACATCCCCAAGCCTTCTCTCCCTCAGACTTTTAAAACAAAGGAAACTCCCTTAAGCAAAAATGTCTCTTTCTCACTCATAATAGTTGCTTTGCTTCCCCTCTGCTGGCTCCCAGGTTTGCAGGTGCACTTTACTGCTCCTTCCTGCTCCACCCTTCCTGTTCCACTCTTTTAGCAAGCTCCTCCCACTATGGAACTCCATGTGATTACATTTGGTCTATTAAGGGCAGGAAAAAAACTTCCAATTCCCATTATGATTACATTCATCCCCAAGATCTTTCATGTCCCTTACATATTTCAATGGGAATTTGGGTGGAACTGGTGTCAACAGGCTGAGGGTTAGGAGGACTACTAGCATAGCATAGCATGACACATCAGTGGAGGGGTGCCTTTCTCAAAGTTCCAGGCCAGAAAAGAGTGATTGTGCTTACTGACCAAAGAGAACATAGACCAAGCTATGAGTAAACACCTCTCCTTAGATCACAACAACTTAGAATAGCTAAAAAAAATTATAGGTCCCTAGAAGTATTGTTGAAAATAGCGACACCAAACCTTTGAAGCTTGGACAGTGTGCCCTGCACTCTGGAACAAAAGGACTCCTTTAACAAAGAGAAAAAGTCAAGTAATAAGTTGAGGAAATAAACAAACAAGGGGAAAAACTCTGACTGTAGCAAGTAAACATGGTGACAAGGAAGATCAAAACATATACTCAGAAGACAACAAAGTCAATACTTAACTGAGTATTTACCTACACCTAAAGCCTCCAACAAAAAAAAAAAGAATTGATCTCACATCATGGAAGAGCTAAAAAAGTATTTTGAAAATTACGTAATAGAGGTAGAGAGAAAAGTTGGGGAGAGAAGAGAGAGTGATGAAAGAAAATAATGAAAAACAAGTCAATAAATTGGTAAAGGGGACAAACACACACAAACAACATGCTGAAGTGACATGTGAAAAAACACAATAAACCAAATAGCAAAAACAAACAAACAAACAAACAAAAAACCCAACCCTCCAAAAAGTCAATGAGGTGAATAATGCCTTAAGGAGCTGAAGTGGACAAATGGAAAAGGAAGTCCAAAACTGTCTTGGGAAATATTTCTTCAAAAAATTAGAATGAAGCAAATGGAAACTAATAAGTTTATGAGAAATTAATGAAAAAAAGCAAAATCAATAGAATGAAAAAATAGAAGACAACATGAAATGTGTCATTGGAAAAATAATCTGACCTGGAAAATAGATTGAAGAGAGATAATTGAAAAATTATTGGGTTATGTAAATACCATCATCAAAAAAGGAGCATATATATATTAACTTTCAAGAAATTATCAAGGAAAATTGCCCTGATATGCTATAACCAAAAGGTAAAATAGAAATTGAAAGAATCTACTAATCAACTCAAGAAAGAGATCCCAAAATGAACATTGTCTAAAGTATTTTAGCAAAATTCCTGACTGTGCTGGTCAGGGATAAAAGATGGCAATCAGCCAGAAAGAAACATTTCAAATATCATGGAGCCACAGGAGGATAACATGAGATTTAGCAGCTTCTACTTTAAAAGATTTTAGGGCTTGGATTATGATATTCTGGAGGGTAAAGGAACTAGGATTACAACCAAGAATCACCTACTTGTATCATTAATGATATTTGTAGCTCCTGTGGAGTATAAGACCAGTAACACCAGTACAAAGAAGGGTTTCTAGTACAGGTCCTTTGATATGCTTTTCTAAAGGAAAGAAAGTATCAAAGGAGTCAGCAAATATGCTTTAATTAAACAATGCAGACAGATAAATAGAACCAAGTGAGTATCCAAGGAAGAATCCAATAGACAGGGCCCCAACTATCTAAACTGAGTAATAGATACTTAATCACCAGTTCAAGGAGCACCAACATCTGGGTTCACAAAGCCAGGAGACTCCTTAATAACAGCTCCCCAGAGTCTTGTCTGGTCAAATCACAAAGAAACAATCTTTCCATGAGTGAGCCCCAAACTAAAATACCAACCTCCCAGCATATATAATTTTCACCTAATAGTCTCAAAACCAGCAGGCATCATGGCACATATGACTCAGTGCCTCATTGGTCCAGTGTCAAAAAATGTGAAAACCTTCCTGTAAGCAAGCCTCCCACTAAGCAAGCTCTTCCCTAAGCAAGTTCCTCCTCCAAGGCAATGTAAATCTCCCTGAATAGGTTCTATATAACTAAAAACATGTCACAGTTGTGAACTGGGACAGAGTTTAAAGCAACAAGACATCTAGGCCCAAAATACCTGTATACCTTTCAACCTGAGAATATGGTCCTTGTTCCAAGGGAAAAAGGGGGGCACATGTGGTCACATAGGCCTATTAATGTACAGAGAAGAAGTTATATTCCATTAAACCTACACTACTCTACAAAACTAAGTATAAGCCTTGAGAGGAAAAAATGGAAATTCAATAAGATAGTTTTCAAGCAATCCTGATGAAAAGACCAGAGCTGAATAGAAAATTTGATATTCACATACAAGGCTTAAAGTACACATAAAAAGGTAATTAGGATAGGAAAATCATAAGGGTCTTAGAAAGTTAAACTGTTCATATTCCCATATGGGAAGATGATATATGTAGCTCATAAGACCTTTCTCATTATTAGGATAGTAGGAGTAGATATAGATATAGATAGATAGATAGATAGGTAGATAGATAGATAGATAGATAGATAGATAGATAGATAGATAGATAGATAGATAGACAGACAGACAGATAGATAGATAAACAGATGGACAGAATGTGTAGGTGTAAGTTGAATATGAAGGGGTGACATCTAAATTAAATAGAATTAAGTGGTGAGAGAGGAATATACTGCAGAAAAGAGAAAGGAAGATGGAGAATAGGATAAATCATCTCACATAAGAGGCAAGAAAAAGCTTTTACACTGGAGAGCAAGAGAGGGGGAAGTGAGGGTTAGTAAGTGAACCTTATTCTGATCAGGGAACCTTACTCTCAAAGAGGGAATGATTAGCACACTTAATTGGGTAAAGAAATCTACCTTACCCTGCAGGAAAGTAGCAGAGAATGGGAATAAGAGACAGGCTGGGGAGGGAGAGAAGAGAGGGAAGAATGGGGGAGGGCATAACCAGAAGCAAAACACTTTTTCTTTTTTAAAAATTTATTTATTTACTTTTACCTTGCAACATTCAGTTCCATAAGCTTGTAAGCTCCAAATCCCGACCCCCCCAATATGACAAAATGCAATCTGATAAAAGTTCTACAAATACCTTCATGTTGCACATTAGTCAGGTTGTAAAGAAAGACTATAACAAATGGAATCTGAACAACATGAAAGAAGGAACAAAACAAAACAAAAAAAAAAGAGAGAGTGCAAGTAGTTTGCTTCAATCTTAATTCAGGCTCCATAAATCTTTCTCTGGATGTAGACAGCCTTTTCCATCATGAGTCCTTTGGAGTTGTCTTATAAACTTGCATTTTTGAGATGAGCCCAATCTATAAAAGTCAGTCATCACAGATATGATTGTGTCTGTAATTGTGTACAACATTCTCCTTGTTCTGCTCCCCCAACTCATCATCAGTTTATGTAAGTCTTTCCAAGTTATTATGAAATTGATCTGCTCCTCATTTCTTATAGCAAAATAGTATTCCATTACATTCATATACCAAAACTTGTTTAGCCATTCCCCAATTGATGGACATCCACTTGATTTCCAATACTTTGCAACCATAAAGAGAGCAGCTAAGATTTTTTTTGTACATATGGGCCCTATTCCCACTTGTATGATCTTTTTGGAATACAATTTTAGAAGTAGTATTGCTGGGTCAAAGGGTATACCCACTGTTATAGCCTTGAGATCATAGTTCCAAATTGCTCTCCAGAATGGTTGGGTCAGTGCACAACTCCACCACCAATGCATGTGTTCCAATTTTCCCACATCTTGTCCAGCATTTATCTTTTTCCTCTTTTGCCGTGTTACCCAATCTGACATATGAGATGTGGTAGCTCAGAGTTATTTTGAATTGCATTTCTTTTATCAATAGTGATTTAGAGTGTTTTTTTCATTTTTATTTCTTAAATTTTTAAATTTTTTCTCTGAAAACTGCCTATTCATATTTTTTGACCATTTATCAATTTATCAATGATTTGTTTCCTTATGAATGTGACTCAGTTCTCTGTATATTTTACAAATACCTTTATCAGAGACACAGGTCATAAATATTCTTCCCTAATTTTCTGAAAGCAAAAAATTTGGGGGGGTGGGGCAGAATGAAAGGAGAGAGTATAGAACAAATGGAAGGAATAGGACAGAGGAAAATATAGTTAGCAGTTTTAATTGTGAAAAAATAAGCCAGTTTCTCTGATAAAGACATCGTTTCTCTAGCATGTAGAGAACTAAGTCAGTTTAATGAAAATAAGAGCAATTCCCCAAATGATAAACTGAAAAGATATAATCAGTTTTCAAATGAAATAATCAAATCTACTTAGAGCCATATGGGAAAAAATACTTTATTGTGCTATTGATTGGAGAAATGCAAATTAAAACTATTCTGAGGTATTCCCGATGAGGGAGATAGGGAGGTGGATTTCTAGGATATCCTTTGAGGGTTCTTTTTTAGTCTGAAATGAATTACCAGACTCAAGCAAACTTTTGGCAGAGTTATAAAGCTTGTTATTATGCTGACTTTGCATCCAGCAGGAGAGGAGAGTAATGGCAACTGCAAAAGCACACAAATGAGAGATACAGTTTTTAAAGCCATAAAGCTGTCAATCAGAGATTAATTACGCTAACTAGGTGGGTAAGGGTCAGATTAGGGAGGAATTTAGGAGTGGTCAGTGCTTAAAGAGACATGCACTTTTATAGCAACCTTATAGGCATATTGCCCATAATTCACTGGAAGATAGCCCATGGGGGGGGGTGTTGAGGAGGTGTGGTTTTTGCCTTGACATGTCACTAGGTCATCTGTGGTCAGCACTGACTGAGATATGTCCAATCTGTTACTCTTCAAGGTTTGGGAGGATAGGCTTGATTGTTTCAGGAGATGCCAAGTTTGGAAGCTAGACTGATTAGGGCTTCAGGAGGTATCAAATTGGGAGGGAGTTTATCTCTCTGAGAGCATATTCAAGGTTTTTGGGTGCACCTGGCCACTTAGAACAAAGGAGGTATACATATCTCTAAACCAAGTGTTTGTTTGAATGCTTGAGTGATGTGTTTGTAGGTACGGCTACTGTAGCTAGGGAGAGTGATTGCTCAGAGAAAAGACTTTTAGGCTAGGGGCAGTGTGATTTTACAACTTGGCTTCACAGGCTGATATCACAAACATAGATACCCAAACACAAAAATATGGTTTTTACAAACTGAGGTTACAGACATAAGCATTCCAAACCCCATCATTGCCTCTTTTCTTATTTTTGAATTGGCAAAAAGGACAAAAATGTTAAATGACAAATTCTGGGAGATATGTGGAAAAAAATGAGACCCTAATGCACAGTTGGTGGAACTGTGACGTGGTTCAACCGTTCTGTACAACAATTTGGTATCATGACAAAGTTCTACACAACCATGTATATTCTTTGACCTATCAATATCACCACTGGGTCTGTGCACCAAAAGAGATTTTTAAAAAGCAAAAGGACCTATTTGTGCAAAAATATTTATAGCAGTTCTTTTCTGGACACAAAGAATTTGAAATTGAGGGGATATCCATAAATTATGGAATGACTGGACCAGTTGTGGTATGGAATTATGATGGAATATTATTTTACTATAAGAAATAATGAGCAGGATACTCATGGAGACTCTTGGAAAGATTTACATGAGCTGATACAGAGGGAAATGGACTGTTCACAATATTGTAAGATGATCAATTGTGAATGACATAGCTATTCTCAACAACACAATGATCCAAGACAACACTGAATGACTTATTTTTTTTAAATGTGATCCAAGCCCAGAGAACAAACTGATTGCTCTGAATGAAGTTTCAACCATATTTTTTTTCTTACTTTCTTTTTCTTGAATTATTTTTTACTATAATTTCTTTCCCAGCATAGTATTGAGATATATTGCATGAATGCATGTTTAAGCTATATTGAATTGCTTTCCTTCTTAAGAGTACTAGTGTTGGGAGACAGGAATGGAGAGAATTTGGAAATTAATGTTTTTTAACTTGTTTTTACCTGTTAGTGGAGAAATAATACACTAAATAAAAAATTAAAAAAAATTAAGAAAATCTGGAAACTTACGTCCTCTCTCTCAAAAATGGAAGCCAGAAGACTAGGTTCTCTCTTTGTCTGAACTCTTGCAAACTCCAACACTCACATGAATGAGTAGTATCAAAGAATCATAGAGTGGGCAATGCAAATAACCTTTAGCAATGAGTTACAATTAATTCAACAAAATATTGATTATTTTTTTATCATATATTTTGCATTATCTGCAGAATTTTTTTTCAAGACGCACTAGAATATGGTATAGTAATGATTTCTTGTCTTTGTAAAGAGAGGATTATAATTATATCCTACATTTTCTACTAATTTCCCAACTATTTAAACAAGAGTTGCAATTTGTCAGGAGACTAGTATGCTGTGACGTTGTAGAAAGAACTGGCCTTGGAGATAGGAAGAGCTGGGTTCAAACCAGATCTCAAATACATCCAGAATGCGTGACTCTGGGAAACCCTAAATGCTAGAAGCACCTAGTAAAGATTATAAATGATTAAGAATATGCTAAAAAGTATTTGTTTATATAAGAATTCCCTTTACCTTGAGTTTCATATCAATTTTTAGGACAGAAATAAGTGCGTGGTTGTAAAAGTTCTTAATTTTACTTATTGAATAAAATCACTGAGTTAGCTCTAAGATGCTAATGAGCAGGTATTCTGTTTAACACCCTTCTCTTAGTGACCACTACAATATAATTCATATATCCATAAATACTACAAAAAATAGAATAAATGTTTATTGACTGGCTGAGTGAAAATGAATACCCAGCCTCCATTACCCACAAATGACCCTGTTACCTTTTGGATTAAGTGAAGTCTTAATCTTCCAGAGTAACCCCTGGACTTGCAGACAGGTGGGAGAACCATTAAGAGGCTATTTAAAAAGGGCAGGGTGAAGGAAAAGAAAATTTATCTGTTTGAGCAAAGCCATCAAGAGGCCTGAGCAGGACAGTAAGATGCAGTCACAAACAGCAAGCTGCAGTTTATGTAGCAATCACTTGAGACAGAAATTGCCCAAAGAAAAACATTACATGTTAACATTGTCACAAAATGCTAAATGTCTCTTGTCAGAGTTCACTTTATGCAATTTGAAAATATCATGATATTTTGGATAGAATTGCAGGACTACTTTCTAGCTCAGTGGTGTACATCCTGCATTTATGGATTTTCTGTTTTGTGACTCCTACTTTTCCTAAAATTTTTGCTGCCTAATAACATTTTTTTCCCCAGGCATGTCAACCTCAGTGTTAATTTGTCCTCTCTTTTATGTATGCATGACATTTCAGCAAATTTCTATCATTATAACTTCATTTTTATTAGGAAAAAATTGAAGCCACAACAAATCTTTGATTATCCATGTTAAGTGGGAACAAGAATAGTATGGGTAATTAAATCTGCAGATAATTAAAGAACCTCATTTTAAACAGTAGAGGCAGATAGCATAGTTGCCTGCTTCTTCCTCTATTACCCCCACACACTTAAAACAAAACTTCCCAAAGATCACACAAAAGAATTTATCTGTTTCCACATTTTAAATTCATTTATAAGATTAGATGAATAATGAGAAATGAAATGACAGAAATCCAAAGCCCTAAGGAATGACATTTTTAAAAAAAGATTGCATATTTCAAAATTTGATTTTCAGTCCCCACAGAAAAGAATATATGATGTGCTCTTTATAGTCTAGAGGATAATAAAGGAAAAGTGAGTTGAGCAGGGTTGTGTGTATGTGTATACTATATATTCCCATATACTTATAAAAATGTCACTAATTTTTAAGGGTAAAAGTAATAAAAATCTTTTCACCCTAAGATAATATAACCATTTAATATTTCTTGGAGGAAATATGAGTTTAGTTCAGTCAATGCCTATCTAATTGTTTTGGGGGGTTAAATTATATGAAGAGACTAAGTTTTAACTCCATAGATTTGTTTCTGTATTACATATGATTTGACAATTCACCTTAAACACTATATCTCTATTAGTACAAATTCCATTAGAATAATCTTTCCAGTAAAAAAAATACTTATACTTAGGGAACACAGAACCCTATGAATTGTGGCAATTTATTAATTTTTATCACAATGATATAAGGTATAGTGAATTAACAAATGTACTGATACACAACAAAGGAGTGAATAAAATTAGTACCTACACTCCCATATTAATGTCCCGCTTTCTACCAATCAATGTTAAGTGATCTTTTACATGACAGTTTTAAGTGCATTAACAAGCATGGTCAGCATTGTGAACAATTTTTTTTTAATCTGACATTTTCCCAAGATGATTAAGCAAGACACATCAATTTATAAAAATAAAATTAGGCTTTCTTTGCCATACTAATCTGAGATAATGGACAAAAAAATCAAGTGATGTTCATCCACTTATTGCAAGTGTTAGAGGCATATTGTATTTCTCCTTGGAAAATTCTGTGTTAGGTATTTATATATCAGCTCAAAACCTTTCTTACACTTTGGGAGTTGGCAAGTAGAGAATCAACCGCAAAGCAGAACTGTCATTTTAATAGCAAATTTTAGTCTGTATTTATGTGATAAGGTAAAAAATTTCTAACTTACCATAGTGAGGTATGTTAAATGAGATCATTAAAATGCATAGGGAAAAAAATTTAACATGTCTTGAGTCACAACAATGTTTCCCCACTGAAGGGCAACCATGTACGAGCTGATGTGGCTTAAATATGGCAGTGGAAGTTATGGGTAAGATCTTCTTCTAGAACCCTGAAATCATCATTATGTCACAGTTTCTTTAGTCTGTGAATTTTTTATTGTGCTTTGTTTGCCCAGTTACATATATTATCATATACACAGGGTCTACAATTAATCTGGTGAGTCCAAGAAAAAATAAGGAAAATTTAATAAAATATGCTTCTGACCACATTTTGGGGAAAAAAACATAAAAAAGCAATGCATATAAAATATTCTCTTCACATTTTGGTTTAAAAAAGATTTTATAGAAATCCCTTTAATCCAATACAATAGTTTTATGTTAGTGACATTCAGGGGCCTAACTTAGATGCTAACCATAAAAAAGAAAAACAAACTAGTCTCTCCCAAACTAGTCTATGCCCTGATAGAGTGCCAAGAATACATGTTTTTCAGCATTGTCTCCAGTAAGTAACTTTCATCATGACACTGAAAGAGTTACAATCTCTCTGAGCCTCAGTCTCTTTCTCTATAAAAATGAATGAGGTTCTATAAGAACTTTGAGATTTCTTACAACTTTAAATCTATGATCTTATGGTTAAGTCTGAGGATGACAAGAATACAATATTCATACAGTTAAGCAATGAAGTCAATAAAATTTGACATGGAAGAGGAAACTTATAGGGTTAGACAATTTTTTAAAGAAGAGTTGGATCCTGAGCTGATGATATTTCACTTATCCACTTGGAAAACAAGATGTATGATTTCATAAGAAACTACTTTGTGCAGAGTACTGTGCTGGAAGCTTAAAGAGACGTATGATTTCATAAGATCTGTTCTCTTTCCCAATGAACTTATGGAACCAGTACTATCAGAGCAAGTAACTATAACACCTGCTTTAGCATTATAAGTGTATTAGAGAATTACAATACAAGATATTATGTGGATCCAAAAGATAATGTACAGTATTGATGTCCTGGCCATAGTATTAACAAAAAATCAACAGCAATGGGAACTTTATATACTATAACCATTTAAATCCTTCACTAATAGACAGGGCTGTGGGTGAGAGAGAAGAGAGAAACAAAATAAAAAATGACAAAATCTTTGGTCTTATCCTGCCTACTATATTTTGAAGATTCACAACACCAAATACAATCTGTCATGAGTGGCATTAAATAAAACTAAACAATTTATTAAGTGCCCAGGAGAGTAATTTAATAGTCAAGGTAGGCTCTGATGAACATGAATCCAAGTTTGATATTCTGGGGAAGTTCTATACAGATAAAGATATTCTTGTTCTGAAACCTTCAAATTTATATATTCAAATTTATGCACACACATATATAAGCATGTATTACTACATGTGCATGATTTAATTGTATAGTTGGCGTATTTTTTTCTTTGCATCTGAAGATGAATGGGAAACTAGGTTTCAATTTCTTTTTACTTTTTTTGTTTTACTTATTTTATTGTTTTCAGCATTCATTTTATTAAGATTTTGAGTTACAAGTTTTTTCCCTCCTGTCTCTTTCTTCTCACCAAGACAGTACATAATCTGATATAGGCAATACATACACATTCATATTAAGTATATTTCCACATTAGTAATGTTGTGAAAGAAGAATCAGAACAAAGGAAAAAAATAAAGAAAAACAATACAAAATAAAGCAAAAAGAAAATAAAAAAAAACTTTTTAACAGCTTTCAGATTCCATAGTTTGTTTGTTTGGGTTTTTTTTTCTCCACCTCTGGATGTGAATAGAATTTTCCATCATGAGTCTTTTGGAATTGCCTGAGATCACTGTATTGCTAGGAAGAGCTAAGTTGATCAAAACTGGTCATCACACCATGTTGCTGTTAATATGCATAATATTCTTGATCTATTCACTTCACTGAGGATGAGTTTATGCAAGTCTTTCTAGGTTTTTCTGAAATCTGCCTCCTTATAATTTCTTTTTGAACAATAATTTCCCATTACATTCATATACTTGTTTGGTCAGCTCAATTGATGGCTATCCTTTCAATTTCCAATTCTTGATCACTGCAAAAAGAGTTGCTATACATATTTCTGTTCACATGTGTGCTTTCCCTTTTTCATAATCACTTTGGGATGTAGACCTAGTAGTGGTATTGTTGCATCATGGAAAACACATCATTTTAAAGCCTTTTGAGCAAAATTCCAAATTGCTCTCCAGAATGGTTGGATCAGTTCACAGCTCCACCAAGAATGCATTCATGTTACAATTTTCTCACATCTTCTGCAACATTTGTTATTTTCCTGTTTTATCATATTAGCCAATCTGATAGGTGTGAGGTTGTACTTCAAAGTTCTTTTGATTTGTATTTCTCTAAAACATGGGGACATTTTTCATATGGTGGCAGCTTTAATTTCTTCAACTCTTCAAATCCTTTGACCCTTTATCAATTAGGGAATAACTGGTGTTCTTACAAATTTGGCTCAGTTTTATATATGATTATTAGAAATGAGATCTTTATTTGAAAAACTGAAAAAAATAAGTCATAAATATTTCACTTCTCCATACATCTGTTATGTAAACTCTTCCTTGTTTCTCTAATTTGATTATGGTTACCACCTTTTATGAATAAAATTATGTTCCCATTTTGACTTTATCTTGGTATATGGTGTAAGATATTCAACTGTGCCTAGTTTCTACCATACTATTTTTCAGTTTTCCCTGCAGTGGTTGTCAATTAGTGAATTTTTATCCCAGAAGATGGAGTTTGGGGGGTTATCAAAGAGTAGGTGACTGTAGCCATTAACTACTGTATCTTATGTGAAAAACTGATTCCACTGGTCCACCCCTATTTCTTAGTCAGTACCAAGTATTTGAAGATTGACACTTTGTAATATAATTTTAGATCTGGTACAGTTATACCACCTTCCCTTGCATTTCCTTTTATTAATTTCCTTGACATTACAGACCATTTATTCTTCCAGATGAATTTCATGATCATTTTTTTAAGCCCTATAAAATAATCTGTAGCAGTTTGGTTGACATGGCATTGAATAAGTAAGCTAATTTAGGGAGAATTGTCATTTTTATTATATTACCTCTGTCTATGCATCAGCAACTGATATTTTTCCAAATTTCTTTGGTCTTTTTGAATGGGGAAAGACAGGGCAATTGGGGCTAAGTGATTGGCTCAGTGTCACACAGCTATGAAGTGTTAAATATTTGAGGTCAAATTTGAACTTAGGTCCTCCTGACTACAGGGCCAGTGCACTAACTAGCTGTCCCTATTTTTCCACTTATTTAGATTTCATTTTATTTGTATGAGAAGCATTCTGTAATTGTGTTTATGCAGGGTTTATCTCATATAGAAAAGGAATTTATTTTTCTATCTCTTGTCCCTGGGCTTTGTTAGTAATATACTGAAATAATGATGATTTAGGTGGGTTTATATTTTACCCTACTACTTGGCTAACATTGCTAATTATGTCAAGTAGTTATATTAGTTGATTATCTAAGTATACCACCTTATCATCTTCAAAGAGTGATAGCTTTCTTTCTTCATTGCCTATTTTAAACCTTTCAATTTACTTTTCTTTTCTTATTGCTAAAGTTAAAATTTCCAGTACAATATTGAATAACAGTGATTATAATGGACATCTTTGTTTTACCCTGTTCTTATTGGAAATGTTTCTAGCTCCTCCCAATTACATACATTGAATTTGCTGAAGATTTTAAATAGATTCCAATTATCAGTATTTAGGAAAATTTCAGTTACAATTATATCCTCTGCTATTTTTTTAAAAATAGGAATGGGTGCTATATTTTGTCAAGAACTGTTTTTCCACATCTATTGTGATAATCACTTGTTATAGGTATGGTGAACTATGCTGATAGATTTTCTAATATTGAATCAACCCCCATCCCTGGTATAAGTCCCACCTGGTCATAGTGAATTATCTTCATGATAATCTGCTGTAATATCTTTGCTAATATTTTATCTAAAATTTTTTGCATCTTTATTCATTAGGGAAATTAGTGTTTAATTTTATTTCTTATTTGGCTTTTTGTGGTTAAGGTATCAACACCCCATTTGTAACATAAAAAGAATTTGGTAGGACTCCTTGTTAATCTTTTTATTTCCAAATAGTTTATATACTATTGGCATTAATTGTTCTCTAAATGTTTGATATAATTTACTTGTAAATCCATCAAGCCATGGCAATTTTTTCTTTGGGAGTTCACTGATGGTTTATTCAGTCTCTTTAAGTATTTTATTTCATCTTCTGTTGATCTGGGGAATTTATATTTTTTTATAAATATTCATCCATTTCACTAAAACCATGATATTTATTGGCAGTTGGGCAAAATACTTCCTAATTATTTTTTTAATTTCTTCTTTATCTGTGGTGAAATTATTGTTTTCATTTTTTTCATTGGCATTTAATTTTATTCATTTTTTTCATTAAATAAACCAAAGGTTTAGCTATTTTGTTGGATTTTTATGAAATCATCTCTTAGTTTTATTAGATCAACATTTTTTCTTAATTTCAATTTTATTAATCTATCCTTTGGTTTCCAGACTTTTTCATTTGTTATTTATTGGTGATTTTTATTTCTTTTTCTCTACCTTTTTAATTGCATGACCAATTCATTAATATCTCCTTCTCTATTTTATTCATGGGTACATTTAGAGATATAACATTTCCTCTAAGAAATGCTTTGCCTACATCTCATAAACTTTGGTATGTTGTCTTTTTATTGTCATTCTTTTTGATGAAGTTTTTTTATTCTTTCCATATTTTGTTATTTGATCTTCTCATTCTGTAGGATTATTTAATTTAGTTTCTGATTAATTCTTATTCTATCTTTCCACAGCTCTTTATTGATGGAATTTTATTGTAATCATGATCTGAAAAGGATGCATGTTGACACCTGTCTTTCTGAATTGAATTATTATGTTTTTATGCCCTAGTACATGGTCAGTTTTTGTGTTTGTAC
>CM053594.1:101412260-101426268 GCA_028646575.1 Pseudocheirus occidentalis
TTTTATGAGTTTTTTTAGCATATTTGTGTGGGAGCTGTGGTGCTTTGCTGTTTCTACGCCGCCATCTTGGCTCCGCCCCATTTGTATTTTTCTAAGGACTTTGTTTTCTATAGTATATTTTTATCTTTCCTTGTCCAACCTACTGATTCTCTCTTGCATACCTCTCATTTATTTTTGTCATTTTTTTTCTTATTTGACTTATAAAATCCTTCTGGAACTCTTCCAGGAAAGGTTTTTCTGGATGTGAGACTAGTTCATATTCCTATTTTAAGTTTTACTTGTGGACATATTGACAATGTTGTCTTCTTTTTAATTTGTGTTTTCATCTTCCCTATTCACATATAAATAATCTATGATCATTGTCTGTTTCTGCTTTTTGCTCATGACATTTGCCTATTTCCTGACTTTTCAAGTTGAACTCTCCTGCTGGAGCATAGGAGGCACTGCTCCAAGATACTTGTCCTGGGGTCTAGGGACCTTTGTTCCTGGCTTTGTCTGATGAAAACTCAGGTACTGGGAGTGGAGGCTGTGGAGATATGGCAGCTTACTTCCTCCTGATCTGGAGTACCAGTGGTGGTGACTGCCATGTGCTGAGGCCAGGTAGGTTTTTTCTGAGTTTCCCCAGGGCTACTCTGAAGCTCTCAGAGTTGGTGGGTGGTGTCTGTCCCTTTTGGGAAGCCTGCTCACCTGGGCTGCTCTGAAGCATGGGGAAGTTTGGCTGCTGGAGAATTCCTGCCTGCCTGGAGTTGTGCTTCATAGAGTGGTGCTGAAGCACAGAGAGCTTACAGTGCTGGAGGATTCCTGTCTTCTAGTATACCTGGTCATCCTGGTCATTTTCTGTGGTGGAGTCTACTGGTTCCCCTGCCTGTGCCAAGGCATACACAAGGTTCTGGTGTGGGAGCTTGTCTGCTCTACCACCCTGGAACTGAGGATCTCTCACTGGTTTCCTGATGCTTGCCGCTGACTTGCTGAGATGTCTCCTGTCCTGTACTGCCCCCATTCTGCCAGTTTGAGGGGGATTTTTCCTGCTAATACTCCAGTCCTCCTGGTTTAAAAGACCACTGCACCCCATCTTTCTGCTGGCTCTGGTGTTTATGGGTTTTTCCTGAGTGATATTTTCTGGATTTTTAGATGTCAATAAGAGAATGAGATTACTTACCATCTACTGGCTCCCTAAAATTGATGGATCCTGATTTTTTTTAATGAAGGCCTTTCATAATATAGCCCCAAATTAACTTGCTATTCTAATCTCACACTATATTTACTTTATGAGCTCTACTCTCCAATTAATTTCTAGTGCTTAGCCTTTTTTTTTAAATGATCCAGTAACTATGCTATAGATTGTGCAAGAAAAGAACAAACGAACCAAACACTGTCTTCTCTGAGCTTATATTCTAATTGTGGAGATATGTAAATAAATCAATAAGGCAAAAATAAAAATCCATAGAAGGCAATTTGTGGATCAAAGACATCCAAAACTCAATTAAGAGGGAGGTACTTTGAGTATAAAGTGGCACTTCAAAAAAAGAAATGAAAAGAAGAGATCCTAAGGGCCAGGGTATATTGTAGACATGTGAAACAGCAAGTGCAATGGCTTAGAGAGAGAAAAACTTGTATGAGGTGTAAGAGGAAGGTCTATGTGGATGGTTTATCAATTGCAAGAAGAGGAGTATTATCTTGAAATCCTGAAAAGATAGGCTGAAGATAGAGTATAGTAAAATTGCTTAACTCTCCATCCATCCATCCTCCATTTTCACCTTTTCTAATTCATTCATTCAAAAATCATTTATTTTATATCTCCTATGTACAAGATATCTATGTGATAGGCTGTAAATTCAAGCACAAGTAGCTCTCTTGACCACTTTAAGGTTCTTATCACATAATATAGTGAACTTTCTATTTATTCAGCAATAAAATGAAGCAAAACATTCATAGAAATCAAAGTACAATATTCACAACAGTATAACATAATAACTTATTACTAAAGAGGCCACATAGTCTTAAGCAAAAGATTTCAATGAGTAAATAACTATCTGAAACAATCAGTATCAAGAATCCATCTAAAGTCTACTTTCATCTTTATTAGAGACTACTTTCCAACCAGCCTTAACTCAATCATTCTTAAGGAGCAATCATCCTTAAGAGGTACAAAGGTCTACCATCCCTAGGTCACATTGTTTGAATCTCTCAGGCATAAAGTATTCTTTCATTTTGATTGGAGACTGGTTTCCAATCATCATTGAACTCAATCATCCTTAAGGAGAATTCATCCTTAGGGGGTACAAATCAATCTAAGGTCTTTAAAAGGTATGAGTTTGACCAAGGCAAAGTCTATTCAGTGATTAACGCTTAATAAGAACTGAGGCAAATATTGGCTGCTTCAAAAAATAAAAAAGATCTGGGAGTGGAAGATCCTCATGGATTCTTGCCAAAACAGAGTTAATTTCTATTCACATTCATTTTCAGTCAATCAGCATTCAAACAATGGCAAAGTAGGGCTTGGCCTGGGGCCTATTATTGCCCAAACAATGAGAATTGGAGTGATTTAGAGAGTCACAGTGATTTGGGGTTAAGTCTGGTCTTTAAGAGAAAAGTGGGAATCTTGGAGGGAAAGACCTTCAGAGTTTCTGAGGAGCCTAGCAAGAGTTAACTAAGTGCTACATAAACTTGATATTACTACAAACTGACTTACTTTTAACTATGTAAATAAAAACTCTTGACTTTTCCTTCAAGCCAATCAGAATTCAATTTCTGAGTGAAGGCTGAATGATCAACTTGCACCACTGCATCAATATACATCAGACAAGAGAATATCTACCTCAATAAACATTTTGTAGAAAAGAAACAAAGTCCGCATAATAGAATTTCCCTATCTTATAAATGTCTCTCAGTTTGAAAACAAATACATCAACTTCAATTTTCCCTTACCTTTGCCTTAGAATCTTTCTGGCAACAGGAAACCATTATCTTAAAACACAATTCTAGACAACAAGGCCTCTCTCCTAATTTATCTTTGCCCTGTCAGAAGTTCTAAAACTAAACACACACTCTGTCTTATTATTGCTAAATTACATCCAGGCAAATGCTCTGAGGAATTCAAATCGGACACACCGTCCTCAAGGAAATGAATTGTTTTTATGTATCACAAAAGCATGTAATATTTTCCTGATTCTTTTATGGATGTTGTTTGTTTTGTTGTTTTTTGTGAAAGTAGCTATTTTTTCTTTTTGTTTGGCATACTTAAGATACTTTTGAAAGTATCTTATACATCATCCTAGATTCCTCCCACCTGAAACTGAAGGACCTTCAAAGGTCTTTCAGCTAGGTTTGAGGAAGCATTAATTATTTATATCTGTGGAAGTTTCACTGCCTCTAGGTTACTAATATTTGGGTGAGGTGGGGTGAACAGTAAAGCAAACTCCCTACCCTTCATTCTTATCTCAACTTTATTTCTTTCAATCAGAATGAATCCTAAGTTGAGGCCACCTTAATGAATGGAGTTAGTGTGTATGTTTGCATTGGAGTAAATAGCTTCTACACAGCATCCAAAGCTAGTTTTCAACAATGTCCTGAAATTTATATTTATATTAAATCAAACTTACCTCTCAAAGCATGAAAACTGACTGATGAAGAGCTGATAGTTGGCATGCTATCTTTATGAGGAAAATTTAAAGGAATATAGAACTTATAATGAAGTATAAATTTATGGAAAACTTTTTTGTTTACAAATTATTTTTACCCACCATATTTCCTGTGATTCTCATAGTTACTAGTAGCTAGCATAGGCATTGTTTTCCAGATTTAAATGTTGAAGATACAGCTAGGTGGATATAGTGCTGGGTCTGGAGTCAGAAAGACTTGTCTTCCTGAGTTAAAATCTTTCCACAGATTCTTAGAATTTATGTTACCCCAGGCAAGTCACTTAACCCTGTTTGCTCACTTGTAAAATAAGCTGGAGGAAGTACTCAGTTTCCTCATTTTTAAAAATAAACTAGAGAAGGAAATGCTAAACCACTCCAGTGCCTTTGCCTGGAAAACCCCAAATGTAGTCATGAAGAATCACACATGACAGAAAAAAATGAATGAACAAGTTTGAAGAAACTGAGATTCAGAATTTAAGTGACTTATGTAAGATAACAAAATTAGCAAACATCAGGGGCAGAAATTGGATCCAAAACTTTCTGATTCTAAATCCAATCAAAACTTTCTGATTCTAAATCCCTCAACTAGGGAAACCCCATATTAATGAAATCTCAAATACATTCCCTAACAACATTTGATATACTATATTTTAAATACTGTATGCATATATATATAATATACAATAACACATACTATATTTCATATATAAAATTTTGCATAATATACTAAATTATTACAATTAATTATGTACATGCTCACTTGAGAGCTTTTTCTGAAATAAGGGCATAATGTGGTTAAGTGAAATTCAAGATAACTTGGGGGTGCATTGTTTAGAGTACTAGGCATGAAATCAGGAAAACCTGAATTCTGATCTAGTTTCAGACATTTACTAGCTGTATGACCTTGGGCAAGTTGCTTAACTTCTTTCTACCTAAGTTTCCTCAACTATATAATGGTGATATTAATACAATCTATTTCTTGCGAGGACAAAATGAGATATTATCTATAAAACACTTAAAACATTTAATACAGTGCCTGGCACATAGTAGGTGCCATATGAGTATTATTAGGTATTATTCAATGATTTTTAAATAGGGATATTTTGGAGTCTGAAAAATTCTTCTTAAATTATAAACCTTTAACTAGAAATCCATGTAAATATTTGATTTTTTAGGAATAGATAAATTATGTACCTTATAAAGCATCATCTCAATTCATTAAATGTTATTTGGAAATCAGTATTAGTGATGATATCTTAATATTCATAACATAATGTAGTACAATAAAAAATCTTTGTTTTTGAAAAAATAATTTCATATCTTTTATTACCTAATAAATTTTGTCTTGCTTTTTTATTTATGTAACACAACTCCATTTCTTAGCCTTTGAATTAAAAAAAAGAGAAAAATAATAACATAAGAAAATCCAAGGTTGAGAAACAGTAAATTAAGCCAGTTTTCCTCAATAGTTGCAAATGAGGTTTTTACCTTCACACACCCAAATCCTTTTAATTTCTGGTCTGATTTCATCATGCCAATTAATCCTCACCTTTTGGCACAAGTGAAAGGGTAGATAGATAATTAATTATATATCATGAGCACGTGAGGTACTGTACCTCACTTTTTTCTATGTGTTTGAGTTCTTTTATGTATTTGGTTAATGACGAAAGGCCCCAATATTATTTGAGGATCTCTCTCCTCCAACACAATTTGTGATTTGTCTATGAAGGGAAGTAAATGGAATAAGAATTTTTAAGCATCTACTGTGTTCCAGGAACTTTTATAAGTACTTAATATTATCTGATTTAATCCTCACAAGAATCCTGGAAGAAGAAGTTATTTATAAAATAGTTGGTAAGGCAAACAAGTATTTTACATTGAAACATTGTGGTCGTCCCACTGAAGCTGTTCTCTCTACAGTAGAGTTTGAATGCTTGGCAGGTCATCTTGAGAAAGGATCTCAGCCCCTGATACCTTATGTTGCCAGGGGATCTTCAGTACCTTACTAAGGCAATTCAGATGGCAGGGATTTCATTTCCTGGCATGGTGTTTGTTTACTGAAAAGGTTTCACAGGCATGCAGCAAAGAGATCATCTTAATAACTCTGCAGACTTTCAGTTTAGTAGGCAACCTAATACTTCTCTCCAACACTGTTTTTTGGAACCTTCAAAACACTGAGTTAGCTCTTGTAATGTGTGTGTCAACCTCATAATGTGTGTGAAAATCCCTGGAAAGGATACCGTGAAAATGAGTGAATTTATGCATAACATTCAATTTTTCCATTTTGTTGTAGGCAGTGTGGATAGTATGGGGTTACTGATGGAGAAACTTTATTTTTCTTGAGTTGATTGTTAGGCCAAAATTAACACCAGCAGCAGGAAATCCATCTATGTATTATTGCTTCTCAGCATCAGAGTCTTTATTGAGTGCACAATCATCTGTGAACAAAAAGTTTCACAACTTTTCCTCCACTTAAGCCATAGATTATAGCCTTTTAAAGTTATATAATTTACCATCAGTATGATAACTAACCTTGAGACCATTTTTATTCTTGTTGAAGGTGTCCAATATTATCTCTGATAATATTATGCTAAAAATCATGAGAATAAGCTTCATTCCACTGGTGAATGGGAAAGCATGAGAGCATCTTGTGTGCATATACATATATATATATATATATATACTTACCCACATCTATACACAGGTATATACACACACATAAAACATACGTGCATATGTGCATGTGTATACACAGAGACATAAATTTACTTCAGTATATCTATAATATTTGCTGTGGTAACAAGCCCATTAATCATTTTAATTTTGTGAAATATTTCACATAGTTATGCAACTTAAGCCTCATAATAGAGCTGTCAAGTATGTAGTTATCATCATCATCATCATCATCATCATCATCATCATCATCATCATCATCATTACCTTTTGAATGAGGAACAAAAGAATCAAAGTGAGATTCCTTGCCTAAGGAAAACCACTCATTTAGAAAGTTTTGGAGCTATTTTTTTTTCAAATAAGACCTTCATATTTTAAGTCTGTTGTAAAATAAGTGGCACATGGTATAGAGTAGTGGACCTGATGTAAAAAAAAATCTGATTTCAAATTCAGTCTTACTAATTTAGTGAACTGTGTAATGTTGGGCAAGTCATATAATCACTTTCTGTTTTAGTTTCTTCAACCATAAAATGGGAATAATAAATACATCTGTCTCCCATGATTTTGTGAGGACCAAGTGAGATAACATTTGTAAACTGTTAAGGACAGTGCCTAACATGCCTAAATTTAACTTAATAAATGTTTGTTTCCTTTTCTACCTCACTTTATCTTTTCTCTTACTATTTTAAAAAATTATTTTGTTCAGTATTAACAAATTATATTTAAAATTTAACATTCCTTTTTAAAATTTTGAGTGTCAAATTCTCTTACTCCCTTCAATCCCTCTTCCAGCCCTTGAGAAGGCAAGTAAAAAAAAATCAATTTCACATATAAAGTTATGCAAAACATATTTCCGTAGAAGTCATGCTACAAAAATAAAACTAAAAAAAGTTTTTTTTAAAAAATATTTTTCAATATGCAAAGTTCATCAATTCTCTCTGGAAATGGACAGGATTTTTCATTCTGGGTCATTTGAAACTATTGAATCATTATCTTGAACAGTATTGTGAAGTCTTTCATAGTTGATTATCCTTATAATATTGTTTTTACTTTGATCAATGTTCTTCTAGTTCTGTTCACTTCACTTTGCATCTTCATATAAGACTTGTTAGGGTGTTATGAAAACACATTGCTCATCATTTCTTATAGCAAAAAAGGGTTCCAACACAGTCATATACCAGATCTTGTTAGGTCATCTCCCAATTGAGGGGTATCCTCTGTATTTCTAATATTTTGCAACCACATGAAAAAGGAGTTACAAATATTTTTGGACAAATGGTTTAATAGTTTTTTTCTCCTTTCTTTGAACAATTTGTGAACAGACCTAGTAGTGGAATTACTAAATAAATGTTATATGCACTTTTATAGTCATTTGGGGGACTTAGTTCAGAATTGATCTCCAGAGTTGTTGGATCAATTCATAAGCCCATTAACAATTCATTAATGTTCCCATTTTCCATATCTCCTATAGATTTTGTTATTTTCCTTTTTTTGTCATGTTAGTCAAATTCTGAGGGCTTTCCCCTCACAGAGTGATTCTTTCTGAAGTCAAACTAGGCCATCTTTTGCCTCAATTCTTACCTAGTTTTTAACTACTGAAAGCATGGTTCCTCAGACAAAGTGAGACCTGGGAAATATCTTAGCTTAAAAACAACAACCAGTGTCTCCCACTGTATCTAAGGCCATTACCATTAATCCTGATTTACTTCTTGTCACTAGGCTCTGATAACTCTGGAGGAAAGAATGAAACTAATGACTGCAAAGCTCTGCCTCACTATTTAATTCACTTTTAAGTCAAGGCATCACCCTCCCAAAGTCATTGATCTTCTTTGAGAATCAAAACAACAACAAAGCGGAGAAAGGCAATTGCATCATCAACACTGATAAAACATACAATAGATCTGCTATTTATTAGATTATTTATCATATGTCTATTTTATCCTCTGGTTCTAGTGAATCATGGCAATTTTCCTTGAAAGTTTCTTGAAGTATGATGTGCAGACTCTTTGATCATGGCTTTCAGATAGTTTGATCATTTTTAAATCATTGCTCCTCAATCTATATCTACGTCAATATTTTTCCAAGAGATATTTCACATTTTCTTCTATTTTTTCATTCTTTTGACTAGGTTTTATAATATCTTGAAGTCTCATAGTGTCATTTGCTAACACTTGTTCCATTCTAACTTTTAATAAAAAAATATTTTCTTCAGTGTGTTTTTGAATCTCCTTTCTCATTTAGCCAATCATGATTTTTAAAGACCTATTTTTCTTAGTCAAGTTTTGTACCTCTTTTCAATTTAGCCAATTGTTTAATTTTATTGGATTATTTTCTTCAATTTTATAGTTGGCATTGTTGTCATTATTGTCATTTGTGATTTCTCTTTTACCAAGCTATTAAATGTCTTTTCATAATTTTCATCTTGGACCTTCTTTCCTTTTTTTTTTCGAGAAGGGAAGGTAAGATAAATGGGGTTAAGTGACTTGGCCAAGGCTACACAGCTATCAAGTGTGTCAAATGTCTGAGTCTGGATTTGATTTCAGGTCTTCCTGACACCAGGGCCAGTCCTCTATTCACTTCACCACCTAGCTACCCCATGGCTCTCATTTCTTTACCTAATTTTATCTTTACCACTTATATCTGATTTTGAAAACAGTTTTCAGTTCTTCCAATTTTAGTTGTTGGGATTGCATCCAATTTACATATTTTTAGGTTACGGGTTTTTTGGTTTGCTTGTTTTGTTTTGTTTTCTTGTTGTGGTGGTTTTCTCATGTTCCCCAGTTATATACCTTTGCTTTGAATTTATGTTAGCATTGGTTTCTGGTCCCAATATGAGGACGTAGGGACAAAGTCCCAAAATCCAAACTTTTCACACTTCTATTTTCAAGACTGTTTCTGGAAATTTAGAATTTTTCAGTGCTTCCAAGGTGATGTAATCTTGCCAGAGGTGTGGTCACTGCTCTCCTCATCTTCACTCTGGTCCTCTGAGAATTATTGTCTGATTATTTTCTCTATTTCACCATATTGGCTCCACTCCCTGAAATGTTTCTCCCCTTTTCCTCTCAAAAATGGTGCTTGCACCCATTGCTATTGAAATCACATTTTAAAATAAATTTCCCATCTTGATATGCAAAAAAGATCATTTCTTATAATAAATTATTCACAAAAGCACAAAATTCCATGTTTGGAAGGGAACTCAATAGCCATCTAAACAGACATATACCTTAATTTAATGTCCAACTTTAATTTTTAGGAAGCTGTAAACTTTCATGTTGTTGATGCTGCTGTTGTTTTTCAACTGAAATCAAATCTACATATATTTCTTTTCCCATTGCTTAGATCTCTGTCTTCTGATGCCAAACATAAGAAATCTCTTATATGTTACATAAGAAACACTTTAAATACTTGAAGATAGCTTGTTTGGCATGGTCTTGATCACTTTCATCATTTAGTTGTCCTCCTCTAGAATTTTGCCATCTTATCAATTCCCTCCTCAAACTATGCTGCAGATATTGTTGTATTCTGACAAGAGCACAGTAGAATCACCACCTAACTTCTGTGCCTCCCAAAGTACAATCCAAGGTCATATTTACTCTTTGATTTTGTTTCATTTTCAATATCAGACACTTGCCTATGGCTGACAGTTCATTTATGCCAAATTTCATGATGAAGCCCAAAAGGATATAACTGGATCATGTTGGATATTATCCAAAGGATCAAACTTATTTAGAAATGTATTAATATTATGTTATTTCATTTATGAGAGTCCAAGGTGGCATCAAGAATAAAGAAAAGTGTTTTCTTCCCTCTTCCCTTCTTTCTACTGCCTTTTCAACTCCCCATATAGATTTCTCTCTATTTTTCCCAACGAAGAGAAAGGCAAAAAAAAACCCAGAGTATTCTGGAAGTTGTCACAGAATTTAAGGAGCAGGGGAAGAAAATGAAAGGCCTTTAAAGAGAAAATGGAATACTTTCTGTACACTCTACCTTCCCAATTTCAGGGAACTTTTGAAATGATGAGAGAATGTTTCAAGGCTTACAAAGGGACAAAAAAATGATTATTTTGATATTCCTGGCATAATCTAGCATAGGAGTAAAGGAGAGTGGTTCTGTAATAGGAAAGAAAAATCACTTTTTCTGGGATCTGTGCACAGGATGTGGCATTCTCTAGACCCAAAAGGAAGAATTAGACTAAATGGTTTTCATATCAGGAGCACAGCACTGCTGCTTCTATGGGTGATGTATTCATTCTGGTTAGCATGAATCTGTCACTACTAAAACTCCATATGACTGTACTTTCTACTCAGGCTTTTGTGCCTTTCAATTAGGTACCTGTTTCTTGGGAACTTAAGCATAAGACACATTCAGTGAAAGAATTTTTCTTGGGGGACAGCTGCCACTATTTAAAGGGGTTTTGACAACTGGAGCAGCCCTGATTGATTGAAACACTTCTATTCAGGAAATCATAGATCAGCTCTAAATCTAATATGCACCAAAATGTTACCTTTTAAAAATGCAATAGCAGAAAGTAACATTGTTGAGAAAATATACTGAAAGAATGCTTAGGAAGGATTTCATCTTTTCTCAACTGGATGTGACTATACATATATGTGTGCACACATGCATGTCTTTAACACACACATGAACACACACACTATTTTCTATGCATTTGTATGTAAATTTTGGACATGGATATGTACCCAATAACCTTTAGAATGATTGAAATGTAGCTAAAGCATATAATAAAACTATTTTTTGTACAGAAAAAAGGAGCACAAGACACCCTTGAAATCATGTTTAATTCATGTTTTGCTGAGAGATAATTGTAGTGAACAGCTTCTGAAAAAATGTGACTTCATTGATTAGCATGACATATGTTTCATAATTATATAAGTTTTTTAAATTGCTTAGTAGAGATGATTTTAGAACTGTTCAATTGAGTCAATTTTCTTGTTCTATAGACAATGGTTAGGTCATTCAAATACATGATGCTCTGAAATGGCAGTTGTATGCAATAGTATACTGCACCTAGGAATATGACCCTAAAAGCAACAACTAAAATGAGCAAATATTTTCTATTGATCATAACAACTAAGTTTTGTGTATTACTTTAAGTTTCATGTAATAGCCATAAAAGCTTAAAGAGAAGTAGAACATATACATTTTACAGGTGGGATTAAGAGTCATTCTCAGTCATATAACAGAGTTGTTATCATAAAAGAAAAAGAGATCATTATGATTATATGAAATTGCAAAGTTTTTTTAGAAGTAACATTAATACATCTAGACAAAGAAGGGAAACGTCTGAGTGTGGGGAACCCTTCTATCAAATATGTAGAAAAATGTGTGGCATCAAAAATATAAAAACAAGAAGCATACAGAAATATTATGTTATCCATAATAAATTGATAATATGTAATAGTATAATTTAAAATATACATAAATATATTTTTCATGGGCATGTGTGTGTTCCTGTATATAAACCAGCATATAAGGTGTCATAAAACTTTAATTCTTTAAAACTACACTAAAATATTTGGAACACTATACACATACACACATGTATACACACACATTTATGTGTGTTAATGTGCAAACATAATTGAAAGTTATTCCCTAATAAGTGGTAAAATAATATAAATAAATTGTCTCAAAACAAGAATTTCAAACTGTAAATATTTTTATAAAAATTCTTTAAATAATTACAGCAGTTACCGATCTTTTCTGTGTCTGGTTTAGTTTCTTCTTTCCCATTGTTCACTCCATTGGTTACAACTCTTTTATACAACCAGACTAATGTGCATTGTAAAAGTATACTTGATTGCATGCCTCCATGATGGGTGGGGGGAGCACAGGGATAGGAGAAAATTTGGAACTCAAGGGATTGTGGAACTGAATCTTATAAACTAAAAGAAAATAAATACATCAATTAAAAATAATAAAAAAATAAATTCTCTCATTTACAATATGCAAATACATATGGATAATGTTTCTGGGGGAAATGTGGTCTTTCAATGAGGTGAAAGACTTTCAAGAATTCTTGAATGACCATGTTTTCCCCGTGAACATTATACTCAATTTTGCTTGGTAAGTGATTCTTGGTTTTAATCTTAGCTCTTTTCATCTTCTGGAATATCATATTTTCAGGCCCTTCAATCCTTTGATGTAGAAGCTGCTAGATCCTGGGTTATCCTAATTGTGTTTCCACAGTATTCAAATTGTTTCTTCTTGCGATCTTGTAATAGTTCCTCCTTGGTCTGGGGTCTCTGGAACCTGGCTATAACATTCCTTGAAGTTTTCTTTTTGGAATCTTTTTCAGGAGGTGATCAGTGAATTCTTTCAAGTTCTATTTTTCCCTCTGGTTCTAAAATATCAGGGCAATTTTCCTTGAGAATTTCTTGAAGGATGCTTTCTAGGTTCTTCATTTGATCATGATTTCAGGTAGTCCAATAATTTTTAAATTTTCTCTTCTGGATCTATTTCCCGGTCAGTGGTTTTTTCAAGGAGATATTTCACATTGCCATCTATTTTTTTCATTTGTTTGTATCTGTTTAATAGTATCTTGATTTCTCATAAAGTCATTTGCTTCCATTTGCTCCACTCTGATTCTGAAGGCATTGTTCCCTTCAGAAAGCTTTTGAGATTATTTCATCTGGAAATTAACAGTGTTCTTTGATAAAGGGCTACTTTAAAACATATAGAGAACTTACTCAAATTAATAAGAATACAAGTCATTCCCTAGTTGACAAATAGTCAAAGTATATGAACACATGTTTCCAGGTGAAGAAATTGTCTCTTTTGTCATATGACAAAATGCTCTAAATCACTATGGATTAGAGAAATGTAAACCAAAACAACTCTGAGGTACCACATCACAACTCTTAGGTTGGTTAACATGATAAAACAAAAAAAAATAAAAAATGTTTAAGAAGATGTAAGAAAAGTGGAAAACTAATGCATTGTTGGTGGAGGTGTAAATTGATCCAACCTTTCTGGAAAAAAATTTGAATTATGTCCAAAGGTCTACAAAATGAGAATTCTCTTTGATGTAGTAATACCATTTCTAGGGCTGTATCTCAATCTGATCATAAAAATTGAAAAATGACCTACATGCACAGAAATATTTATAGCAGCTCTTTATGTGATGGCCAAGAATTGAAAATTAAGGGAATACCCATCAATTGGGAATTATTGAAGAAATTTTGAAATTTGAATATAATGGAATACTATTGTTCCATAAGAAATAATGAGCAAGTAGAGTTTTAAAAATGTAGAAAGACTTGAATAAATAAAATTAATGAATTAATAAAAGCTGAATAAAATAAGTAGAACCAGGAAAAAATATTGCACAAATAAACAGCTATAATTGTGTGATGACCAATATTAACAGACTTAGCTATTCTGAGGAATACAATGAACTAAGGCAATTCCAAAAATACTCATGACTGAAAATGCTATCCCCTTCCAGTTAAAGAAATATGGAATCATAAAACTATAGATCAAAGCATAGTACATCCCTTCTTTTTTTTTCTTTTTTTTCTTTTTTTTCTTTCCGAATTCAGATTGAAGCAAACTACTTGGTCTTTCTTGTCTTGTTTTCTTGTTTGTTGTGTATTCCATTGTTCATAATCTTTATTTACAACATGACTAATGTTTAATAGGAAGGTACTTGTAGAACCTATATAGGATTTGAT
>CM053594.1:101426368-101447699 GCA_028646575.1 Pseudocheirus occidentalis
TGAATGTTGTAAACTAAAAGTAAATAAATTAATTTTTAAAAATTTAAAAAAAAAGAAAGGAGGAATAAAGATGCCAAATACTTGGCAGAAATCTTGATACAGTACAAATGTGAGAGTGCTCTCATCCAGCAATATAGTGCACTTAACAGGGGAATAAGTTAGTTGGTTATGTGCAATTATTCTTAGTACATTAATTGTGACTCTGAGAAAACAGAATTCCCTTAAAAAATTTCTAAATATGTTTTTCAGATACTGCTATCATGACCACCATTCTATACTTTCAGAAACTGTTGTTACATATTTAAATATCTAGATATTTTCTCATATTATAGTCTACTGGAACCTCTCCCATTCTATAAGGTTTTTTTAATATTATCAATTTTTTAAAACACAATTATTTTTATTTATTGACATCATAGTTCCATAGTCACTTTGAAATTTATTTTACCATCCCAGGAAGCAATAAACTTTGGTCCACAGTATGGTGGCATCCAATATGCCCCCTGGGAATTTCTGAAGAAAGGCATAGTGGGCAAACTGGTTCTAGACTGGTGAGGTAGAACTACTAGAGTTAGAGGAATCAGGATTAGAAATGGGCTAACAAGCTGCTCAATTAATTTGTAACTCAATTAAATAACAAAAGTATTGTTTTAGATGACATCTATAGTTACTCCAACTCTATTATTCTATGTAGAAGTTACATGGAATGACCAATATCAATAACAATAATAAAAGCAAAACACTTTCAAGTTTGTTTAAAGGAGAATACTCTTCTGTCCACTACACTAAATGTAAGGGGGCAGACTATCCTGCCCAGTTATGCCATTTATAAGTTAGCATACCCTCTGACAAAAAACTGAGGTAACAAAGAAAAAGGGGCTCATACCAGAGTAGTTATTGATAGGTTTATTTGGGTTAATTATGATAATTGTGGAAGTATGCTCACAAGACATCTGTTATCATGTAAAGCAGGACAAAGCACTATCATTATTCCCCATACCAACCCCAGGCCAGGTTAGGCATTATATAGGCGGATAACAATGAAGGCATAGTGCCCAGATGGCCCAGGGATACACGTGCATTTTCCATTTTGATAATTGGAGCTTCTTTTGCTGTTTACATTTACTCACATTGATTACATTTTTCTATGAAATGATAGATCATATTCTCATTCTAGCCTACCCCCATAGAGTGTGCAAATACATTAAATTTATTAACTACTTTTAAGCACCTTGACAACAATATGAAACAAGTTGTATCATTATTATTTAGGCAACTAGGTGATGAAGTGGTTAAATCACTGGACTTAGAGTCAGGAAGATGTGAATTCAAATCTAGTCTCAAATACTAGCTGTGTGACCACGGGCAAGTAATTTAACCCCTGGTTGCCTCAGTTTTCTTACTTGTAAAATGGGGAAAATAATAGAATCTACCTTTCAATGTTGTAAGGATCAAATGAGATAATAATGCAAAATGCTTAGCACAGTGCATGACACGTAATAGGCAGTATGTAGATCTTAGGAGTATTAGTGGTTGTTACTATTTTCATGTTCTTTTAATCTTCATTTTATATTTGAAGAAAGACATTCTGATTTGCTAGAGGGTGAAATGGCCACAGAAGCCCGAATAACCGGTTTTGTTTTTTCCACAGACATACTGATTAGAGCATATTTCTGTAGGTAAGCAATTTAATTTCTCAGTGCCCTAGGCAACTGAGTAAGTATCATACCAATTAACATTTATGGCATTCAAAGATTTGCAAAGTACCTTAGAAATATTAGCTTTATGTCCTTATAATCTGGGGTTGTATATAATATTAATATCATTATCCCAATTTTTGCATATTAGGAAACAGAGATAAATAAATGACTTGTTCAGGGTTATTCAGCTAGTAAATATCAGAGGCGAAATTCTGATCTCAGGTCATTCTGACTCCAGGTCTAACTCTCCATTCACTGTACCAGATAGCTATTTAAGGCTTTACTTATCTATTGAGTCACCAATGCCAATGAAATCACAAATCCATTCCTTTTTCCTTTACATCTGAGGCTCAGAGCTGTTAAGATATTTGCTCACTATCATTAAATATCAGTAATATGAATTGAACCCGGGGTTTCCTGTTGGTGTCTGAATTACACCAATACCTCTATTGTAGAAGAGATTCCTGCAAGTACTATTAAATTTAAAACAAAATCTATAATTCAGTAATCAGGGTGAACAGGAGGACAGGATGTTATCAATAGAAATAGGGAAATAGCTGTCAAATAAGCTTGGCAGAAATCCAGACATATTATAAATGTGATTATCCTCTCATCTAGCAGTATAATAAGAATAATGGGGAGAGGGGAGTTAGTTGGATATGATGAATTCTTATTTGTAAATATATTGTGACTGTGTTTTTCAGGAACTAATATGATCATTATTTCATACTTCCAGGAATTTTTCTTTTTGTTACTCTTACATTATTGAACATCTAGATATTTTTCCATCTTTAGTGTCCTGGCATCCTTGCCATTCTGTTGTAATGGCCATTTTTCTCAGTAGCCCAAGGGCCAGCCCCAGGCTGCACTCTCAAGATGGACAGAAGAGACCAGAGTTGAGAGAAAGGTGTACAGCAGCTGACCTTTACTGTATTGTAGCATCCTTCCTTAAATACCCTATAGCCCTAGATCTAGCATGGTTCTCATGTGCACTGGAGGGGAACTGACCAACGGGGGAGGAGACTGATCAGTGTAGGAGGAGCCCAGCCAGCTATTTCAGCCGCCACTCTTCAGGCAAGTAATTTCTCCAGAAACCTCCCTGTGAGCTTAGCAACTGGGCTGTGACCCTCAGCACCACAGGTGCTTTTTGACTCACACTGATCCCTACATTATGTAAGTTTTATTTTTAAATAATACTCATTTAAACAACAACGTCATCATTAAAATATAATAAAAATCTTTGTTATCAGATGACGCCATAGTTTCATAATCACATTAGAATTTTTTTTTACCATCTCAGGATGCGTAACTATGCACTGTGGTAATTGCTGAAGAATGATATAGTGAGTAGTCTGATTGTGGAGTAGTAGAGTAGAACTTTTAGTTTTGGAGGAACCAGCATTGAAAATGGTAATTTTATAAATACATAGATATAGATATATACATATACACATATACATACATATATATGAAGTAGCATTATCTGAGTCATTCATATATACATGACAATATAAAGATATCTACATATACATACATATGTATATGATATATACATTCATAGACATATAGATAGAATGATATTCAGTGAGAGAACAAATGAGAATTGGGGAATGTGAGAAGCCGAGTTAAAATTAGTATCATTGTTGCCATCATCAAGACCATAAAAATGAATTTTTGTGAAGATTTTTCCATTAATGTGTCACATTTGGCAATTCATTGTTTCAGTAGTTTAATTTAACAATTATCTTTAGTTCCTTGTAATGGAAATCTGAATCTCTTTCCTGTCCCTAGCCCCTTTGCTTAAGTGGCTCTGAGAATGTTCACTGAATTGGTGGTGGTCACGTGGAGCCCATGGCGAGAAGCTTGTTTTTTTGGAATGGCAACACATTGTTACTTTGTAATTGGACAGTAGGTCAAGAGGGCTGACCCAGGAGAAGTCTATAAATACACCCTAATGTGAGGCTTTGCTTTGGGGCTCACTTTGAGGAGAATTCTGTGATTTGACCAGATGAGACTCTGGAAAGCCATTGAGCCCCCTGGCTTTGAAAAACCCAGATGTTGATGCTTCCCTCTCTGGTAACTTGAATGGGTAATGGATGTGACAGTCAGATGGTTGGAATCCCATCTTCTGATCTCTTTCTTGTAACTTGATTGCAACTTGTGTTTCTAAATTGTGCCTGTAACTTGGGTTTGTATTCTCTGGAGTTCAGGGTGCTGGCTTTTTACCTTGAACTAGAATAAATCATATGTTTGTTTGAGTAGAGAAAGATTGTTAACCCATTTTGAGTTGCTTTCCTTTGGTAAAGCAGATCTAAGAACCTGTGCTATCAGCTGCACTGGGTATGCTACAGTTCTTGCTGATACATTCCTTCATAGTCATCCTTTATCCCTTTTATTTTGTAACACAAATAGTTTGTGCCAAAAGCTTTATTATAAGGACACCACTTCTGATAACCAATTTTTGTCCCCACTTTTTTTGTTTTTCCCCTAGCACTTTAGAAATTCTTCACTAGGAAATGATTCATTTGTAATATATTAAGAGTGCAAGTTAAACTACTGGAAATTGAAAACAAGAAAAGGAAATTTCCTAACTCCATGGTCTATAAAATAAGAATGTCATAAGGCTAGTATTATTTTCATTTATATTCTGGTAAAACATTAATAAAACGTGTACCTGGAGGTGAACTCCATTCCAGTTTTCATGAATCAGCCCTATGAACCTCTAGATGGAACCAGTTGGAATATTTATTGTTGGATGGAGGTTTCATGTTCATATCCTCATACAGATACAATGAAGGCCAGATGTCAAGTGATTAATATGCACTAGTTACAGAAAAGAAGTCATTCTGCAAAGCTCTGTCCTTCAAACCAAAACCAAGTGTCATTAAAAAAGATATGTTTCGGGCTGTGCCTACATGGAAGGTCCTACTCCTTACTCCCCAGATTTCTATTTCTACCAAGCTCCAGCAGTTTTCATGCAGAAACTGACTTACATCCTGTTGCTTTCCCTTAGAATAGCCCTTTGTCCCTGAAATCCCTTCCTCTTGATTAGTCCCTTCTTCTTGGAACCTCCAATTTAAGAAAAGCTTTCAGGCCAGTCATATTTAATCTTTTATAACTCTCCAAACCCATCCCTGACTTTCCATACTTTTATATTGTCCATCATACCTTTACAAGGTCACCTGCATTTTATTCCTTTTTGGCTTTTTTATGTGTTGTTATCCCAATAAATAGATAAGTTCCTTGAGATCCAGTCCTGCTATTTATTTTGCTTCTATCTGTAACTCTAGTGCTTAGCACAGTGCTGAGGAAATAGCAAGTCCTTAATACAATTATTGTCGATATGACCAGAGACTGATCTTTGGACACTCTCTAAGACTATAAGTTACAGAAAATTATTGCAGCTTTGAATAAATGGAGAAATTATTTTTAATTTTATTTTTAAAAATAATTTAATATAAGACTTACTTATTTTAATCTTCAACATTCATTTCCACAAGATTTTGAGTTACAAATTTTCTCCCTATCTTTCCCCTACACGAAACCCTAGATGTCAAGCTGACTGAAGCCCCTTCTTCCAATCTGTTCTCTTCTATTTCCTCCCTTCCCCCCACCCCTATATTCTAGTAGAACAAGATGGATTTCTCTACCCTGGTGCATGTATATCTTGTTTCCCAGTTGCATGTAAGAGACATAATCTTTCTTTTTTTAACATTTCTTTTTAAAACTTCGATTTCCAGATTCTATCCCTTCTTCCCTCCCCACCCACCCCCACTGGGAAGACAAAGCAATTCAATATAGGTAGTACATGTATAGTTTAGCAAAACATTTGCATAATAGTTATATGGTGAAAGACTAACTATATTTCTCTGTATCCTATCCTGGCCCCCACTTATTCTATTTTCCGCTTTGAACCTGACCCTTTCCAAAGGGGTTTGATTTTAAGTACCCTCTCCCAAAATATTCCCTCCCTTCTATCACCCCCCATTATCCCCTTCTTCACTTTCCTGTAGGATAAGATACTCAATTGAGTATATGTGTTATACCCTCCTTAAACCAAATTCAATGAGAGTAAGGTTGACCAATTCACTTTCACCTTCCTGCTCTTCCCCTCCATTGTAACAGTTTCCTTTTGGCTCTTCCATATAATATAATTTACCCTCTTCTTTCTCTCCCTTTCTCATTCTACCAATATATTCCTTTCTCACCTCTTAATTTTATTTTTTTAGATATCATCCCTTCCTATTAAAGTGATCTAATGCCCTCTTTCTATGTATACATGTACACACATATACACACACACATATGAATTTATACACTCATACACCCTTCTATGCAAACATATATATGTATGCTTTTTATATGTGTGTGTGTGTATTCCCTTCAACTATCTTTATACTAAAAATGTGTCATGAATTACAATTATTGTTTTTCCACGAAGGAAAGTAAGTAGCTCAACTTTAATAAGTTCCTCATGATTTCTTTTTCCTGTTTACCTTCTCTTTTTTCTTCTACTTGAAAGCCAGATTTTGTGTTCAGCTCTTGGTTGTTCATTAAGCATGTGTGGAAATTCTCTTTTTTCTTTGAATGACCATATTTTCCCCTGAAATATTTACTCAGTTTTGCTGGGTAGGTGATTCTTGGTTTTAATCCTAGCTCCTTTGACTTCCAGAATATCATATTCCAAGCGCTTCAGTCCCTTAATATAGAAGCTGCTAGATTTTGTGTTAGTCTGATTGTGTCTCCACAATACTCAAATTGTTTCTTCTTGGCTGCTTGTAATATTTTCTCCTTCACCTGGGAACTCTGTGATTTGACTATAACATTTCTAGGAGTTTTCTTTTAGGATCTTTTTCAACAGGTGTTTTGGTGAATTCTTTCAATTTCTATTTTGCCCCCTGGGTCTAGACTATCAGGGCAATTTTCCTGGAGAATTTTTTGAAAGATTGTGTCTAGGTTCTTTTTTTTATCATGGCTTTCAGGTAGTCCAACAACTTTTACCTTATCTCTCCTAGATCGATTTTCAATGTCAGTGATTTTTCCAACTAGATATTTCACATTGCCTTCTATTTTTTTCATTCTTTTGCATCTGTTTTATAGTATCCTGATTTCTCATAAAGTCTTTAGCTTCCATTTGCTTCAGTCTAGCTCTTAAGAAATTATTCTCTTCAGTGAGTTTTTGAAATTCTTTTTCCACCTGGGCAATTCAGCTGTTTAAAGCATTCTTCTCCTCGTTGGCTATTTGGACTTGTTTTGCCACTTGAGGTAGACAATTTTTAAGGTGTTATTTTTTTCAGCCATGTTATTGACTAGCTTTTCATGGTTTTCTTGCATCATTCTCATTTCTCTCCCTAATTTTTGCCTCTTCTCTTAGTGATTTTCAAAATCCTTCTTAAGGTCCTCCATGGCCTGTGCTGAATTCATATTTTTCTTGGAACCTTTTGCTGCAGGAGTTTTACCTGCCTTGTCTTCTTCTGGTTCCATGTTTTGATCGTTTTTGTCCCCCCAAAAAATTCTATGGTCAGATTGTGCTTCCTCATCTTGCCAGCCAATGATGGGTTTTGCACTTGTCAGAGCTATGAGGTGGGCACCCTTTCTACATATACCACACACTCTGGAATACTGGTCTTCTTCACCCCAAAACCACCACCCCAGACTGTGACCCAGATTCTAGCAGGTCAAAGCAATCTGCAGGCCAGGAGTTCGGGAGGCACCTCTCATCCCAGTGGCAGGGGTCTGACTGTGCTCTACCACCACCCTGGATCAACAGGGTTCCTCACAGACTTTTTATTTCTCTTTGGCATTTATGGGTTGAAGAGTCTGGAAAACACCGCAGATGCCATTGATCCTGCAGTCTTCTCCAGCTGGTTTGGGCCATGAGTCTGGGCTGGCATAGTTAAAATGGAACTATGTACTATGCTCTACTTCCATCTTGGTGTGATAGATGCTCCTGATGGCCTGGCAGGTTGCCTTAAGCAGGTGATTTTTTCTGTCACCTTGTGGATCACGTAGCTCTAATATTTAGAGTCATTCCCCCCCCCCCCCCCGCCCTGGTACTACTCCTTTTTATTTATTTATTTTTCAATCAAATTGGTTTATTTACTTTTAGTATACAACATTCAATTCCATAGGCTCTTGAGATTCAGATTTGTCCCCCTCTACCCCCCTCAGACCCCATCATAGCAATATATAATCAAGTATAGGATGTGCAAATGCTTTCACATTAATCATTATTCAGTTTGTAAAGAAGTATTGTAATTGATGAAATCATCAGTGGGAAAGAGGAAACAAAACAAAACAAAACAAAAAGAAACATAGCAAGTAGTTTGTTTCAATCTGCACTCAGACTCCTCATCTCCTTCTCTGGATGTGGATATCTCCTTCAATCATGAGTCTTTTGGAGTTGTCCTATAACCTCGTATTGCTGAGAGAGGTCCAGTCTATTGAAGTTAGTTGTCATGCATACATTGTGTTTATGATTATGCACAAATTTCTCCTGATTCTGCTCTTCTTGCTCAGCATCATTTTATATAAGTCGCTCCAGGTGATTATGAAGTCCATCTGTTCCTCATTTCTTATAGCACAGTGGCATACCATTATATTTATATATCACAACTTGTTCAGCCATTACCCAACTGATGGGCATCCCCTTGTTTTCCAATTTTTTGCCACCACAAGACGAGTTGCAATAAATATTTTTGTACATATGGGTCCTCTTCCCACTTCTCTGATATCTTTGGGATATAACTCTAGAAGTGGTATTGCTGGGACAAAGGGTATGCACTTATTTATAGCCCTTTTGGGATAGTTCCAGATTGTTCTCCAAAATAGCTGGATCAGTTTGAAGGTCCACCAACAATGCATTAATGTTCCAATTTTTCTACATCTTCTCCAGCATTTATTATTTTGTTGTTTTGTCATCTCAGCCAGTCTGGCCAGTGAGATGTGGTACCTCAGAGGTGTTTTGATTTGCATTTCCCTAATCACTAGTGATTTAGAACATTTTTTATATGCTTATAGATATCTTTAATTTCATCTTCTGAAAACTGCCTGTTCATATCTCTTTACCATTTGTCAACTGGGGAGTGGCTTGTATTCTTATAAATTTGACTCAATTCTCTGTATATTTTAGAAATGAAACCTTCATCAGAGACACTGGTTTTAAAAGTTCTTTCCCAGTTTTCCACTCTCCTTTTAATCTTGGTAATGTTGGCCTTGTTTGTACAGAACTTTTCAATTTAATATAATCAAAAATATCCATTTTGCATTTTGTAATGTTTATTGTTTCATCATGAAGTGTTCTCTTCTCCATAGATCTGAAAAATAAACTACCACTTGCTCTCTCAGATTGCTTAGAGTATCAGCCTTTATACCTAGATCATGCACTCATTTCTACTTTATTTTGGTGTACCGTGTTAGATATTGGTCTACGTCCAATTTCTGACATACTATGTTCCAGGTTTCCCCAGCAGTTTTTGTCAAATAATGCATTCTTATCTCCAAAACTGGATTCTTTGTGTTTATTAAACAGAGTATTACTATATTCATTGGCTGCTGAATCTCCTGTACCCAATCTATTCCATTGATTCCTTACTCCTCAGCCAGTACCAAGTAGTTTTAGTGGCTGCTGCTTTGTAGTGCAGATTAAAGTCTGGTATGGCTAGGCCACATTTCCTATTATTTCTTTTCATTAATCTCCTTAATATTCTGTGTCTTTTGTTCTTCCAGATGAATTTTCTATTATTTTTTCTAGCTCTACAAAGTAATTTTTTGGTAGCTTGATTGGTATGGCACTAAATATGTAATTTAATTTAGGTAAGAGTGTCATTTTTATTATATTAACTCATTTATCTTCCCAGTTCTTCCTCCACTTCTCTTATTTGGTTTGGAAAATACTTCTTAAGCTGCTCTATGGTGTGCAAGCAGTCTACATTTTTCTTGGAAGCTTTTGGTGTGGGAGGTCTGACTGTGTTGTCTTCCTCCCATTCCATGCTTTGATCCTTTTTGTCCCCAAAAAAGGAATCTAAATTTGGATTGCTGGGCTTGCTTCACTTCCTTTCCCAGCCCATGTTGCCAGCCAATTACTTGACTTTTGGGCTCAGTTAAACTCTCCTTCCAGAGGAGAGAGCTTTGTCCCAAAGCACTGGAATTTTAGCAGTGGCCAGGGCTATTAGCAGGCTAATGTCTCTGCAGCCCCCACCAGCTTTGGCTCACTGATCACACACCTCAGGACCACCACCCAAGACCACGATCCTGATCCAGGTGGGTTAATGCAAGATCACTTGGCCTCTGAATGATTTCTTGGCCCCCCTGCAATCTTAAGACTGGGACCTCTGAAGGAGTCAATTGGAGGTGGTGGCAGGGCAGCCACCACTGCTTCTCACCATGAAGGAAGATACCCTGGACTCTCTCCTCCAAATTTAGTCGAGTTCCATTGACCTTTCACTTAGTCCTTGTTTCCTATGGTTTGATAATTGTGGTAAAATCCAGCTTGTTCTGGCCCCCTAGGGCTCCAGCCATGCATTCTTGTGATGTTGGTTTGGGCTACCAGCACACTATGATGAACCCCTTCCTATCAGCATTCCAGGCTACTTTTAGGGGGAGCTTTGTTATTCTGTAATTCTGTGGTATCTGGAGCTCTAAAATTTGTTTAGAATCATATTTTATAGGCATTCAAGGTGTGTATGGTGGGAGCCACAGAGTTCTCCTGCTTCTACGACACCATCTTGACTCAGCCCCACTACTTATGTTAAGGAAGACTCCATTTATTCCTATGTTTTCTTGTGTTTTTAATAGGAATGGGTGTCATATTTTGTCAAAAGCCTTTTCTGCATCTATTGAGATAATCATATGGTTTCTGCTAATTTTATTTGTTGGTATTCCATCCTTGCATTCCTGGAATAATTCCTACTTGATTTAAATGTATTATTATTTCATTATTAAGTTAAGTTCCTATAGTCTTTTTGCTATTATTTTATATAGAATTTTTTCATCTATATTCATGAGGGAAATTGGTTTGTAATTTTATTTCCCTGTTTTGTCTCTTCCCTATTTAGGTATTAGTACCATATTTGTCTCATAAAAAGAATTTGGTAGAACTCCTTATCCAATTTTCCTGAATAGTTTGTAAAGTATTGGACTCAATTGTTCTTTAAATGTTTGGTAGAATTCACCAGTAAAGTCTTCTGGCCCCGGAGATTTTTTCCTAGGGAGTTCATTGAGGGCTTGTTCAATTTCTTTTTCTTAGATGGGGTTATTTAAGCATTTTACTTCCTCTTCAGTTAGTCTAGGCAACTTGTATTTTTGTAAGCATTCATCCATTTAACTAAGCTTGTCAAATTTATGTACATACAATTGGGCAAAATAATTCCTAATTACTGTTTTAATTTCCTATTCATTGGAATTAGATTCACTCTTTTCATTTTTGATATTTGTAATTTGGTTTTCTTCTTTCTTTTTTATATTAGCTAAAAATCTATCAATTTTGTTGGCTTTTTCATAATACCAGCTCTTAGTTTTATTTATTAATTCAATTTTTTTCTTCAGTTCAATTTCATTAACATCTCCTTTGGTTTTAATTATTTATAATTTAGTATTTAATTGGGGATTTTCAATTTGTTCTTTTTCTAGCTTTTTCAATTGCATGCCCAACTCATTGATCTCCATTTTCTCTAATTTGTTCTTTTATGCACTCAGTGATATAAAATTTCCCCTAGGGACTACCTTTGCCACATTCCACAAGTTTTGGTATGTTGTCTCATTATTGTAATTCTCTTGAATGAAGTTATTGATTGTTTCCATAATCTCATGTTTGATCCACTCATTCTTCAAGATTAAGTTGTGTAGTTTCCAATTAGTTTTTTTGTTTATCCTTCCATGGCCCTTTACTACATGTAATTTTTATTGCTTCATGATCTGACAAGGATGCATTTAATATTTCTGCCTTTCTGCATTTACCTGTGAAGTTTTTATGCCCTAGTACAGGGTCAATTTTTGTGTATGTGCCATGTACTGCTGAGAAGAAGGCATATTCCTTTTTATCTCCATTCAATTTTCTCTGGAGGTCTACCATATTTAACTTCTCTAAGATTCTATTTGCCTCCATAACTACTTTTTGTGCTTTTTTTTGGAGGGCAGTTGGGGTTAAGTGACTTGCCCAAGGTCACATGGCTAGCTTTTGTGTTAAGTGTCTGAGGCCAGATCTGAACTCAGGTCCTCCTGACTCCAGGGCCAGTGCTCTAGTCACTGTGCCACCTAGCCGCCCCCATAACTTCTTTTTTGTTTATTGTGAGGTTAGATTTATTAAGCTCAGAGATGGGGAAATTGAACTTCCCCCACTAGTATATTTCGCTATCTATTTCTTCCTCTAGCATCCTTAATTTCTCTTTTAGGAATGTGGATGGTGCAAGACTTGGTGCATAAATGTTTAGTAATGATATTCCTTCCTTTTTGATGGTGCCTTTTAGCAGGATATAATTTCTTCCCTTACCTAACCCAGAAGTTTAATATTGCATGGTTTAAATTATTCCCAACATTTCCCTATCTTTTATACTTCAATAAATGTTGTATCACCCATATCATGTGTCCTTTGCAATGATGCTGATTGTTACTCTTTTGCATCTTCTCTACCCTATGAGGATTTTGTTGCATAAGTCTATTGATTCTTCAAAGAATGTATATCCAAGATTCTGGAGACCTTTCTTTATGTCTTTGACTCTGCATGAACACCAGTAGAAATGTAGACTGTTCAATGGTTTTCTTCTCATTCTTTTTTTCCTGCTGTGCTGACATCCTTTTCATATTATACATCTCTGACATTCTTCACATTGCTTCTGCTGGTGAATTTTTTTTCTTGGTAAGATTCAGTCTTGATCCTCTCTATTACAATTTCAGTGACATTCAACTTGAATTTTTCATGAATTATGATATTCTATAAGTTGATGTCATATGGTATCATGGTATCATAAGATTCCTTCCACACCAGTGATTTTACTGGTATAGGAAATTCTCAATTCCCTCAATTCATACATATGGACAATCTATATACAACCTGTAGTTTTGGATAGTTGCTTGGGGAAAAGAGGAGTCACGAGCCTAGTCCATAATCACCCAGGCACTATATATCCTCAAGACTTGACTTGAATAACTTTTCTTCAACAAGCATGTCCTTGCTTTAGGGCTCATTATATATTATAAGATACTAAAATTTAATTTTATACTGCAAATGTACATTTATACTTATTCTAATCATGACATTTATTTTTAATAGGCATTTTCATATATTTACTTATTTAACTCCCACAATACGTTTGCATTATAAGAATTTTGAAATGTATTAAAATTATTTTCTTGGGGCAGCTAATTAGGTGCAGAAGATAGAGTATTAGGAATCATGGAACATTGAATTTGAATCATATCTCAGAGATATGTGACTTTGATCAAGTCACTTAATCTTTTCCTACCTCACTTTCTTCATCTATAAAAATGAAAATTATATGCATGTATGTTTCTATGTAAATATATAAATATATAAAATATATGTACATGCACATACATATGCACACTCATATATAAAACCAAATCAAATTATATATATATATATATATACATATATATATAATATTTTAAAAATTTCAAAGTGTTATGTAAATGCTAGGTATTGTATAAGGAAACCGAAAATCAGCTAGAAACAAATATTTGCTAAGGAATACTCTGTCACTGGAAGGGGTATTATGTTATCACACGACTATATCATTTTTAATTCCATAATGCTGACACTGAGAATAGGTCCTGTTATACAGTAGACTCTCTGAACTGAAATGAACTGAATATAGTATACAAAATGCAGCAAGAGAAATAAAGAGTTATAAAACACAGTTTGTATAAACACAGTTTTTCTCAATTTATAATCTAAATAGAGAAATTGAAAGAAAAACCATAATAATTATTGAGATGAAATAAGATAAAAATTCACAAAAGGTGCATAAATTGCCAAGAGTCCTTCTTTGGGCCTCAGTTTTCTCATCTGTACAATAAATGAAGTTGTAGGATCATAAATTTGGACCTTGTAGCAACCTTAGAAATAATTTGACTCATTTAGACTAACCCTCCCCCATTTGAGATTATTAAGTGAGGCACAAATAAATTGTGCTATGTGTCCAATCCACCACTGGCAAAAGTGACACAGCTGGTATTAGAATCCATTTTCTTGACTCCAAATTCCATGTAATTTCAACAAAACAAATGTTAAGAGTATGTTATAACAGTTCACATCCACAGGGTTCTTCATGGTGGTTTGGAATCGTGGTCCTTTGGTACTCACAATAATCCTATTCGGTAGGTAGTATAAATGCTATTATCCATGTCCTATGAATGGATAAAAAGGGTCAGTAAGCATTCTAACCTTTCTATAGCTATATAATCTTACAGCTTATGATAGCAGATCCACAACTCAAATGTAGATCATAAAACTTGATCAATACCCTTTCTACTATGCCTTGCTGTCTCCAATTCTAACTTTCTTTAATTTAGATTAGAAGAGATATAATTTCTTTTACTTCTGAAGTTCTCTTATAATAGAACATGGCAAACATTTAATATGACTCCAAAAGGAATTGTAGTTTTATTAATGTGCCCCTGCTTTGAAAACAAAACTTAATGGAGATGGCACAGCAAACTAGCATAAAGAGTCTTCTCCATGCACACGTTTTAATGCCTTGAACATTACTTTTATCCTTAATCAATTTAGTCATTTCTGGCATAGCTTAAAATGAAATAATTACTTCACATGCATAATTGATTTTCAATATAAGGTATGTAAATTGGACAAAAACAATAGTATATATTTTAAACATTTCTCCTTGTTACAAGCAGTAAAGGAAAGAAATTAAATTCAGGCCAACTTCATTCTTTGACCTTGCAAGAGAACAATAAAATGGGAACAAGAAATATCTAGACATATAACAACTAAAATAAACTGAAAAGAGATGAATACTAGGCAAATGCAAGGGCAGCATATAATACAAGAATTTGAAATAACAAAAAGTTAAGGGAATAGATTGTCTGCAGTTTAATCAGTGGGGAGAAAAGAGAAAGGAGAAGTCATGGAAAGTGAGATTTTCGCATAAGGTCCTGTAAACAAATAGCAATTGAGGGAAAGTTTTGTTTGCATTGTATTACTGTCGGGAAGCTGCTAATTATAGAACAAAGAGAGCTGAGCAAGCTTACTTGCAATCTCACTGAAAAGGTGATTAAGCTGAACCAAAGAGAGCCCTTCATGTATTGTCTCTGAAAATGAGTACTATCTAAGAAAACAGCCAGCAGTAAAACCCTTGTATTGAGATGTATTTGTGAAAGTAAATGATATAGGCTGACCAAGTCACTTAATCTGTCAGTGCCTTGTAATGATAATGGAATATGAAGATTCCCTTACATTGGCAACCTAACCACACTTAGCACTTGGTTTCAGGTTAAGTGTTAAGACCCAGAGCTTGTGAACTCCACAGTGGGATGTGCTTGTTGATGTGACAGGAAGGGGCTGAACAGAGAGGAGCTGATGCCATGTATGAGGAAAAGGCCAAGCTGAGAGAGGGCAGAACTTCTGACTTTTGGAAGAAGCACTGTGGAGGCAGAGCAGCAACTGCTGGGGAGAAAGAGAGAGAGAGAGACAGAGACAGAGAGAGACAGAGACAGAGAGACAGAGAGAGACAGAGAGAAAGAGAGAGAGACAGAGAGAGACAGAGAGAGACAGAGACAGAGACACAGACACATACACAGAGAGAGAGAGAGACAGAGAGATATAGAGACAGAGAGAGAGACAGAGAGAGAGAGATAGAGAGAGAGAGGGAGGGATAGAGAGAGAAAGAGACAGAGAGAGACAGAGACAGACATTGAGACACACAGAGACAGAGAGACAGAGAGACAGACAGAGACAGAGAGACAGAGAGACAGAAAGAGACAGAGACAGAGAGAGACAGAGACAGAGAGACAGAGAGAAAAAGAGAGACAGAGAGAGAGACAGAAACAGAGAGAGATACAGTGGGAGGGAGGGAAGGAGAAAGAGAGAGAGCTCACTGTCAGGATCCTGAGACCTTCTCAGGGCCAGTTTGAGCTGTCAAGAACTGAGGAAGCATGACTGGGGTGCCTGTACGTTGTCTGTCTGTTTTAATGTCACTTTATCAGATTTGTTTGTTGATATAGGCTTCGGACTTTGTTGCTGGGTCTATGTTGACTCCACAGGCAGAAGGTGAATTGATGAGGATATTGGCAATGTGAATGAATGCTATTGTGGCTTTGTTAAGCTTTGTCTTCCCTGGAACTGAAACTGTGGGAAGGGAAACCATGGAAGCTGAGAGCTAGCCTTGAGCCAAGATGAAAAGACCTCTCCTTGGGTATTTAATGTTAATCGATGATATTATAACCTAATTGTGATCTAGGGGTGTATGATCTTCATGTTTTCTAATTCCCCTTTAGAGGGTGCTTGGTTGTGACTGATGATATTGTAATTTCATTGTGACCTAGTAGTGGAAAAGTTTTGAGCTTTATTCTTTGTGATTGACTAAATGAATGTACTTTGTTTAAGAAGAGATTAAAACAGTGTGACCTAGGGGTGGACTTTGTGATTGACTAAATGAATGCACTTTGTTTAAAAGAGAACTTTAGCCTTTGTACCTTGTGATTGAATTGTGGGCTTACTAAATGAATGTTATCTTTTGCTTAAAATTATGTGACCACTTTGGTGTAAACTACATGGCCATTTTAGTGTTAAGTTGTTGAATTGCAACATGGTGAATTCTGTACTTTGATTTTCTGTGAATTTTTTTACCTTAATTTGTTACTGAATAAATGGAGACTTCACTATGCTGTGTAATCAGAATGTTGAAAGCTGTTCACAGCAGCAATCCTCTTGAAAGCTCCCCATCCTTGGTGTTGCATGCCTTGGGAAACATTCCCAGAGATCTCTAAAATGATGAACACGAGAAAGACTAATATACAAAGTGTATCAGAAATCTAAATGCAGGGTGATAAATTTTACCTCTGCCTCTTAGGTAATCCTGTGACTGGCTGTACCACAGTTCATTAGCCTTAATTAGCTTTTAGGAAAGGTTGCTTTACTCTATAATAATGTATAGTAAAAAGAATAGGTTTAAAAACTTCTACCTCCATCCCCCCACAAATAATGCCTGGGTGTACTCTTCCATAATTATTGTCTGCCTCCACGGGAATAATAAGCTTAAACTTAGAATCCAAGGAAAGTGAGGTTCACTTATAGAATACTTGTGTTTCAAAGAGTAACTCTAAATTCCTGACACTTCATGTTGTCCAAGTCTTTTCATAGCACTATTTTGTAATTTTCCTTGGGTCTACCTTCCCTACTAGGCAGGGTCTGCAACTTACTTGATTCCATATCTGGCAGTATGAAGTAGGGGGATATCTCTTCATTTTACACGTACAAAACAGATACATTATTATAGGGAAACTCAGGAATCCAAAAGGAGATGTAGAGAGTAAAGTAAGTAGGTGAAGGAAAAAGGAAGTAGAATCAGAAGCATTTTCTTCATGGGAGTATAGTAATCATAACGCTTTTTTACAGGTTACACTTTGACTTTGCACCATACTTTACCACATAGGAACCTCATCAACCTGGAATCTTACTCCATCTTTGGACAATTACTGATATTTGAAATATCCACTGTCTGTACTTCCTGTTATCTAGTTATCACTGTTATTAATCATACCCCTCCCCTTTTTCCTTTCATTTCTTGCACTAGGAAACATAATAACTTAAATTCCTGAAAACGTGTCTATCATTTTTTCTTTGTTTTTATTTGTGATCCTTTTGATTTGTGACCCCAACTCCCCCCCCCAAAAAAACAATCAGTGCTGACCCCTAATGGCCATAAGTATTATCTTCCCTTAGTGGAATGTAAGTACTTTAAGGACAGAATCTGTACAGCAATAGATGTACATACGTAGCTTTTCTTACATTTTTATCCCTAGTGCCCATCACAGACCTTGCTACATAATAAGCATTAAATATCTTTTTTTCAGTATATCCATCTATTTATTCATTCCTGGTTGTTAATATAGAAGAAAGATAATCTGAGTATTTTTTTCTTATTTATGGATTTCATCCATTAGGAATGAGTTGTAGGATATGGCTTATTTAATTACTGGATCCTAAGGCTGCCTATATAAAATAAAATGAAATAATTATCATAATTTTCTTATAAATGAAAAATTTAATAATGTCTTTTTCAAAATCCTATTTGCAGAAATGGAGAATGATTAAATTGTATCAGGATACCAAACATATCATTAGATAAATAAAAATATAGTGAAATTGTGGGGCTTTCTAACAACAGCTATATTATACAATTTCATTCTATTTTTTGAGTATGAAGACCAAACAATGGAAGAATATAGATTGATCCAAGTGGAAACCATGAGGTAACTAGTTTGTACTTAAGACTTGAATTACATAATGCTTCTTCATCCTTATGTGATCGTGTATGAAGTGGATTTTGTAGATGTTGCCCATAATGTAAATACTAGAAGAAAACATATGTGAGCTTTACACTATATTTTAGGAAATATAAGAGTATGCTCAGAGAGATAAAGGAGAGTCAGTGGATTCATGTCCTACATATATTTGACTATATAATGACTAATAATAATAAGTCACTGATAATAATAATAAGTGGAGACAGCAAACTTAGCCCTACTATGTTATTCAGACTTGCTTCCATAATTCAACTACAAAAGTCATTGTATAAATTTTCAGAAGAGTTTTAACCTTCTGTACCTCCTCCTAGCCTGCGAAACAAGTTAATTATTATGTCCTGCTTTACATAGTTAAGTATAATACTGAGATATACAAATGCTGATAGTAACAACTAGTTAAAGCTAGTACTTAAGACAACAAGTAAACAAAAATTTCTATGGAAGGGCATTGGGAACAATGAAGTTAGGTTGAAAAGCCATTCATAAATTTTTCTCTTTAGTTTTTGTTTTACATAAGAAGTACATTTCATATAAAAGGAGACCAAATTAATAAAAGAATGAAAGATAATTATGCTTCTCATTCTTATTTAAAATCAGAGAGAGAGGATTCTGGGAATATTGTGGAGTAGATCACAGAAATCTAAGCTCTCCAGATTTTCTCCACAAACAAGAAAAAAGAGAGGCTTAGGGTGAATGTAGAGCAACAAAAATAAACATGATTTGTAGTACAACAGTGGTCCTCCTAGGACAACTGGAGAATACCTGAAGATCCCAGAGCAGAGATTTGGGCAGAGTAAAGTGTAAATACCCCCAGGATAGCTTTGCTGAAAGAGTAAGCAGTGGACCCTGGGAGTAGTTGTGTTGGGAGATAGCCTCAACCTCAGGCCCAGGAATTTTCACCTCCCAGGAAGTGGAGAGAGTCCGGCATATGAGTTGGGGAAATTGAAGGAAAATGAACAGTGAGTACACAAGCAATGGGGCAGGGACAATGCTGACCGTGTGTATTTATAGGAGAAATGAGTTTTTGGTCTTGATTCCAGGTCAAAGGGAAAAAAATGGAACTTCATAGCTACTAGAGAGTTTTCATGGAGCAAGGGCATTTCTAGAATATTGTTCCAGGTGGCACGAGCTAGGAAAGGAGTGCAACTGAACTCAAAGCTCAAAAAATAACAGCAAGAAGAACCTGAGGACAGAGGCCCCATCATGCATACTCCAGGATTAGAGATGATTATAGTAACAAGCTGCTATTTTGTTGTTGTTGTTGTTGTTGTTTAATGAGCAGGTGAATGAGAAAGAATTTAGTCATAGATAGTTACAACAGGAATGGAGAAGACTGTGGTTCATCTTCAGGGTGGAGGAGAAATCAAAGCCCATTGGAATAATCTTTTGCAGATTGAAATTATTAGAACTCAATAGCACTTCCTGGGAATAGTAAGCATCTGGATAACTTTCCTCCACTTTTGAAGATTATCTTTATGTGTTGCCTTTCTCAAATAAAAATGCAAGCTCCTTCAAGGCAGAAACAGTCTTACTTGTTTTTAACTGTATTCCAACCACTTAGCAGTTTTTGGCACTTAGCTTAAAAATGTTATATCTTCTATCTTTCTATCTGTCTGTCTGCATGCCTATCTGCCTATTCATCTATATCCAAAGATCAAAGATTGTAAAGCTAATGGAGGTAATCTGTACTTTAAAAGTTAGAATTTTGCAAGTGGAAGCAAATGATTGTATGCGACATCAAGAATCTATCAAACACATAAAAATAATGAATAAATGGTAGGTAAAATACCTCATTGCAAAAGCAACTGACCTGGAGAATAGATACAGAAGAGACAATGTCAGAATCATTGGACTATTGCTTTTTAGAAAGCAATAATCAAAATGAGGACCTGAACAGTATCTTTCAAGAAATTATCAAAGAAAAGTGCTATGATGTGTTGAACCAGAAAGCAAATTAAGCATTGAAATAATCCATCAATCACCTAAGGAAAGAAATCCCATAATAAAAGCTCCAAGGAACACTGTAGCCAAATTTCAGTACTATCATATCAAGGGCAAAAAACTACAAGTGACCAGAAAAAAAATTCAAATAACAGGAAGTCAGAATCAGGATTACAAAGGATTTAGTAACTGTGATATAAAAGTATCAGAGGTCATAGAACATGATACTATGGAAAAAAGAGGGCCTAGATCTACAACCAATAATTATTTTCCCAGCAAAACTAAGAATAATACAATAAGGAAAAATTGTCATTCATGCTTTCATAATGAGAGAATCCTAACTAAACCAAAAATTTAATCTGCATTTTCAAGATCCAATAGAACAGAAACAAATGGAAATATAAAGGACTCGATAGAGCTAAACCATTTACATCCCTACGCGGAAAGATGACACTTATAATGCTTAAGAATAATACTAGAAGGGGGCGGAGCCAAGAAGGCAGCATAGAAGCAGCAAAGTTTTGCAGTTCCCACACAGCCACCCTAAATACCCATAAAATATGACTCCAAACAAATTTGAGGGCTCCCAAACTCACAAAAATACAGAAAACATATCTCTTGCTGAAGGCAGCTCAGCAGGAGGGGTTCATTTTGGCAGGCTGTGAACTACGGCTAGCCCAGCCTGAAACCACAGTGCAGCCCAAGGGCCTTTGGGAGGCTCTGCAGCTTGAGTCTACACGAGAGCTCAGCAATTTGGGACAAAGCTTTCCCCCCTGGAAGCAGTGTTCCACAGAGCTAAAAAAATCAAGCAATCAAGTGACTGGCCAACATGAGGAAAAGGAAGCAAAATAAGAACAGCAATAAAACTCTAGAATCCTTTTATTTGGACAAAAAGGATCAAAGCATGGAATGGGAGGAAAACAACACAGTCAGAACTCCCACACCAAATGCTTCCAAGAAACATGAAGATTGCCTACTAGCTATAGATCACCTTAAAAAGGACTTTGAAAAACAAATAAGAGAAGTGGAGGAAAAATTGGGAAGAGAAATGAGAATGATGCAAGAAAATCACAAAAAGAGAGTCAACAAAGTGACGGAAGAAAACAACACCGTAAAGAACAAATTAAATCAAATGGCAAAAGAGGTCCAGAAAGCCAATGAGGAGAACAATGCCTTAAAAAGTTGAA
>CM053594.1:101448199-101471428 GCA_028646575.1 Pseudocheirus occidentalis
GTCATTCAATGAGGTGGAGGACTTTCAAGCATTCTTGCTTAAAAAAACAGAACTGAACCAAAAATTTAACAATCTAACACAAGAAACATGAGAAGGTAAACATAGGAAAGAATTCATAAGGAACTTATCAAAGTTGAACTATTTACATGGCAATATGGAAAAATGATACTAGTAACTTATGAAACTTTTCTTAGTATGAGGATAGGTGAAAGGAATACAAATATGTGTGTGTATATATGTATATATGTACATATATGTATATGATGTATATGTATTTTTACACATATGTCTATATAGGTTATGTATGCATATGAATACATATCTGAGCATGTGTGTATATGTGTACATTGAGGGTCCAGGATCAATTAAATAGGCAGCGATGATACTTTAAATGGTGAAATTCTGAGGTGGGAGAGGACTAGAATGAGAGGAGACAGGGAAAGACAAAATGGGATCAATTATCCCATATAGAAGAGGCAAGGGATTACTATTACTACTTTGCTTTCATTTACTCTCATAGAATTTGGGTTAGGGAAAGAATGACATAAACTCTAAACTGGGCATCATGCCACACAGGAGAGTAGGGGGCATGGGGATCAGAGGTAGGATGACGGAGGGGAGGGCAGGCTCTGGGGGAGGGTTGCTGGAAGCACACACTTCAGTAAAGGGACAAGGACAGAGTAGAGAACAGAACAATGGGAGGTGGTATAGGAAAGAGGGATAGGAAGAACTGACATGTTATCAGCCTGTCGCAATATGTGCACTGTGAAGTGGTCCTGTGTAATTACACATGTACAACCTGTATTGAATTGCCTGTCCTTCCAGTGGGAGTGGATGACAAGGGAGGAAATTCAAGAATGTAGAATTTAAAGCTCTACAATACATGCAACTAGGAATTAAGATATACAGGGACTGGGGTAGGGAGATCCTCCCTGCCCTACTAGAAAGTTATAACGGTGTTGGAGGAGGGCATAAAAGAGAGCAGATCATGGGAGGGGCTTTACAGTGGGATCACTCTTTTGGCGTTGGGGGTAGAGGAATGATGGGGAGAAAATTTGCAACTAAAAATCTCATGGAAATGAATTATGTAAACAAGAAAATAAATAAAAAGTTTATATTAAAAATAGAATAATTCTAGAAGGAATATGCATAGAAAGATGGTATGAGTATAAGGTGAATTTGAGAGAATGACACAAAAATTTATGAATAAGAAAGAGGGGTACGGTAGATACAGAATGAAAGGAGAGGTAGAATGGGGCAAATTATTTTACATGGATAGATGGAAAAGACATGCTACAGTGGACGGGAGCTTAGGATGTGTGTGATGAGCATCACGTGAATATTCCTCTCATGAGTATTGACTCAAAGAGTGAATAACATACACAATCATTTGAATATACAAATCTATCTCACCCAACAGGGAAGTAGGAAGAGAATAGATGAAATTAAAGGGAGGGGGAGTGACAGGAGGGAGGGCAGATCATGGGAGGTCATAGACAGAAATAAAACACTAATGAGTAGGGAAAGAGTGAAATGAGAGAAAGCACAAATAGGAGGAAGAGTAGGATAGTGAGAGAAAAACAAGTAGTAATCATAACTGTGAATGACAATTATTTGAACTCTCTCATAAAATGGAAGCAAATAGAGTGTGTATCAGAAAACTGAATCCTACAACACGTTGTTTAAGAGATACGTGCTTGAGAGACAAACACAGAGTGAATTAGGGGGTGAGAGCAGAATCTACTATGCATCAGCTGAAGTAAAAAGAAAAAAAAAGCAGGTGTAGCAATCCTGTTCTCAGACAAAGTAAAAGTAACAATAGACCTAATTAAAAGAGATAAAGAAGAAAACTAAATCTTACCACAGACGATGAAGCAATGTCAATACTAAACATATGCACCAAGTGTTATAGCTTCCAAATAATTAGATTAGTTAAATTAGCTGCAGCAAGAAAAGCAAAATTATTTTAGTAGTGGATATCAACTGTCCCCTCTCAAAACTCAATAAATCTAAACAAAAATAAAAAAGAAACACTAAAGAAGTAAACAGAATAGTGGAAAATTTATATGTGGCAGATCCTTGAAGAAAACTGAATGAGAACCAAAAGGAATATCCACCATAAGCAAATCAGAAGACCAATCTACATATTAGATCTATGGGGATAAGAAGAATTCAGAACCAAACAAAAGATGGAGAGCATTATGAAGTGTAACATAAATAATTTGATTACATTAAATTAAAAGACTTTTGTACTAACAAAAGTAATGCAACCAAGATTAGAAGGATAGCAGAAAGAGGCAAAACAATTTTTACAGCAAGTATCACCGACGAAGGCTTCATTTCTCAAATATATACAGAACTGAGACAAATGTGTAAGAATACAAGTCATTCTCTGGTAAATTGTCAAAGGATATGAAAAGGCAGTTCTCAGATAAAGAAGTCAAAGCTAGCTATACGATTATTAAGAAGAATTCTAAATTATTTTTATTAAAGAAATGCAAATTTAAATCAGTTTGAAACACTACTTCATACCTATCAGACTGGCTAATATGACAAAAAGGGAAAATGATAAATATAGACAGGATATAGAAAAATTGGAACACACATGCATTAGGTTTTCCACTTTATTTTGTGGCATTCTACAAAATCTTTTTAGCATGTATGAACAAATCTTTAAAACTTCACATTTTAATGATGCTGGTTTTAATTGAATATCTTCAGTCCCAACCAGCCATTGCCAGGAGAGTTCCTCAATAAAACTTCATTCTGGTATTTGCAATAAAAGCAATTAAAGGAAAAGCTATTAACATTATTTTCCAAGGAATTTTAATGCCCTTTTCTAAATGAGATGATTACTACTTTTGTTTCATATTTTGCAGGGGAGAAGCATCCCTTTCTCGCAAAGAGAAATATAAATGAAATTTATACATAAATATGAGGTGTGCATCTTCCTCTCTTAGGTTTTATTTCTATTGACTCTGGGAAAAAAAAATGTAAGATATATTCACTGCTCAAGTATGAAGTAATATTTTATCATAGCTTATCCAAATTCTATGTATATCCAGGTGAAGATTATAGAATTTATAGTGATTTCATCTATATTGACAGAAATAATGGAATCTATAGATCTAGAGCAGTATATTCAAAGATAATATCTCAGAATTATAGCTTGTCTTAGACATACTTCTTCCTCTTAACAGCTATCATAAAAATGAGTTTTTTGTATCAAGCAAAACATCAGTTTCAGGTCCTTAATATATTTTATATTTTATTTGTACTTTATATTTGATAAATAAAAATAGATTTATATATGTATATATACATATATATTATAGTATGCCTAACATTACATAACATTTAATATGTGTCAGGCACTGTGAAAAATATGTTATAATTATTATTTGTTCAGCCTAATTCTACTGAAAGCAGGTGTTAATATTATCCCCATTTAACAGATAAGCAAACAGCAAATTAGAGGCTAAATGATCTACCCAGAATTACTTAGGTAGTAAGAGTCTGAGATTGGATTTGAATTTGTCTTCCTCACTCTAGAATATGCACAAATGTCTTTAATAACTAGCTGCTGTAAAATTAATATCATAAGTACACATTGTGATATGATGATATATGATAAGAGTAAACAATACGGATTGTTACATATGTATGTGTGAATATGTGTAATGTTCATTCACACACATAAACACATGCACAATTTGGGTATCACCATAACTATAAAAAGGTTACTAAAGACAGGCAGTTTGTCCTGTCATGGACAGAAGTCTAGAATCAGAATCTGAAACCCTAGGTTGCAGTATCCTCTCCACCATCCACTAACTGAATGGACCTCACCAAGTAACTTAACCTAAGCCTCACTTTCCTTATTTGTAAAGTGGATATTGCAGTGCTTATCTCAGAGTATATTTTGAGCATCCAATAAATAATATTAAGGTAACAATATTTTTAAATATATAAATTCTGTTCAAACATAAGGCACTCACCATTTTTAGGCATTCAGATAACTTTCAAAAGACCATCATGTTATTTAAATCATTGCTCTTTATACAAGTAGGTTGTTAAAGGAAGTAGGTATGTTATCATTATTATGCTCTGCAACTATGCATCATAATGTCCACTTTGCCTGTCTGTATGCCTCCACTATAGAGGTTTATTGCATAGTTATTGCACATATAGAAGAAACAGACAAATGTCTTGAGTTGATCCCCTTGCTTAATCATCAAATTATGATCAGTTTTCATGTGTACTTTTCTCATAGGGAAGAGAAAGAGTACATAATACCTAGAAGGTTAGAAGAATTAACAAAAATTGACATTTTATGTCATTGTAGTATTTGAACAGATCTATATATGACCTTAGAATGGAAAATATTACATTTGGAATACACTAAACTTCAGAATATTGTAAGAAACTATGACTTCACATTCATTTTGTTGTTCCCTGTGGGTCAGTTACTTCATGCTACAGGTAAACAAAAGGTTTTGCTAAGGTTGCAAAAAAAACGTAGAGGCAGTCAATGAAATCAATGTGGAATTAATTGAAAATAATTTGTACCCCACTTTGTTCTTTCCTTCCTACTTAATATGAAAGCCATGCTGTGAAAGCAAAAGATAGATGGGATATTAGTTTCCTGATGAAGCATAGAAGGGGTAGGAGGGGTAATTTGACAAATTTATTTAATATATTTAATGTCTCCTTTTAAAAATTCCTTATTATTCTTATAGTTCCTAAGAAAAGATAGTCAATGTATTTTTATATTTAACAAATAAAGTCAAATACAACAGTGATAAGATTGACACAGAAAGGGAAACATTGAGATTTTTTTTAATGATGCAAAAAGAACAAATGAAACAAGTTGAATATATTTTTGAGGGAACACAGTAAACAGAAATCTAAGGCGCCTTGGCATATTATACAAAGAGGCATAAAAAGAGAAATGGGAACAGTTTGCAATGTGGATAAGTTTAATAGAGATAATGAAGAGGTTTCTCATATATGACAGTTACTGAAGTGTAAATAGCAGTTTTATTCTGCTTTGAGAGAACTTTAGTAAATAGAATTATTCTACTTATTATTCTTCTCATTTTCATGAAGTCATAAATTCAAGGATCATTGATATAAAACTGAATGAAATCTTAAAAAATGATCTTGTCTAAAGATTTAATTTTTAACAGTGAGTAAATGAAGACTTTGAGAGGTGAATTATCTTTTCTCAGATCACATAGGTAATAAGTAATGGAGGTCAGTTTTAAATTTAGGCCGTGTGACTCCAAAGACAATTTTTTTCTTACTTAATCAGAGTCTCAGATTTGAATTTATTAAGATAGCATAGACATATGAACATACAAATGGTTATCAGAAACTTCCTCTTAGAGAATATTACATCACCCTATTTCAGAGAGCCTTAAACCCCTTGAGATATAAGGAAATAAAATAATTGGGCCTAAAACAGAGCAATGGTTAGTTATTATGCTATCAACAGTGCTTTTATTTGATATATTTTATTTTATAGAAAGGTTATTTTAGACTTTTCAAAGTGAATTTTGTTTTCGTGATATTAACTGTTAAATAATTAAGGTTCTGAGAAATTTTTGCCATGCAGCTGATGAGGAGTTTGATTAGTTTTGATAATGTACTGAGAATGAATGACAATATCACTCATGATAGAGAAAGTGGGGACCAGGGAGGGATAACACAGTAACAGTAAATTATGTTCTTAAAATAATGAACTCTGAAGAATCCCATGAAAAGATAATGTTTTTAATAAAGCAATGTAATTCTTACCCTGGAGCAAAGGAAAAAGTACTAAGTCTGGATTCAAATTTAAATTTTATATTCAAATTAAAGAATCATTATAGCAGCAATAAGTTTAAGGGAGTGGCAGCTTTTGAAAGATTCAAGAATCTATGCAAGATGGTCACCTATGAAACCATTACTTTGCTGGTCACATCAGACAACCCTTCTATATTATTTAAAGTTAAAAAGCACCACAGACAGTCACTTTCTTCTCCCCATACCAAAAGCATGGATATCTTTCACAAGATCTTAATGGAATGGACATCCATTGACAGGCAGACCTATTTATGTTTAACGTGAAAGCATGCTAGGCATTGCCGCATATATGTTATAAATGGATGCCTTAATTAGCTCTCTACTTCATGATCTGAACAACTACATTTTTTTCTAAAACCATGTTCGTCACTGAGTGACTTAAAAATAAATGCTCCTCTCAAATGTACTTTTGCCTTGCATTTCAGTATGCAGACTAACATTCCACAATTGCCTTAAAACTTGCCTCGAGTGACTTGTGGATCCCACCAAATCGATCAATCTCAGTTAAACCTGTTATATTTGTATCATGTATTTCCAGAATATAAAGCAATGGAAATAAAAAGAAAAAAATTACTGTTAAATACACATCAAAAAATAATTCCTCAAACCACTTTAATTGCTCTGTGTACAGGAAATGTGTGGTGAGCTATGTATAAATTAAGGATGGTTATTATTTTATTTTGCCTTCCTCCTCTCTAGACTCTATTGTTGTGGATAATTGAGAATAGAATGAATATAGAAAAGGAAAAATGGCAAAATTATAAACTAATTTTCCAAGAGTCATTTCATTAATAAGTTTCATTTTAAAATAAAGTCTTTTGCTATGAAATAAATGTAAGTATTTGACTGTACTAAAGTATATTTTATTTGTGTTACTTTTAAAAATGTGACTCTTTGAAATGACTATAAGTTTTTGTAGTATTATTAAACAGTGGTGATGCTCATTGATGTGGGGTAAATGTTTAATTCCAAATGAGTTCATTTTGTTGAATGCTAGTATAGGAAGTGCCAAAGTGATTAATAAAGATATGATCTTTATTTTAAAGAGTAACTAATTTCTTTAAGATTTAATACAATAGAATATATTTTCAAGATTATTTAACATGCATGATTGTTCTATTCTCGAATAAAATTACATGATCAAAATATAGTTCTCCAAAACTCCAGGCTTATAGGTGATATCCAGTCCATGACTTTCGTAGTTTTTGTTGTTAACATTTTCTGTTTTCAACAGAATAAACTACATTATTAATACTAATGATGTTTTAAAGAAAAAGTTCACAATATATCCTCTACATTCATTTTAACCTTCTTTTCTATGACCTCATATAAATGAGAACCATAAAAAATCATTATATTCTTTCCCATTTGATCCATGTCATAACACTACAAGCTGAATAGTGTTTCACAATATTACACACACACACACACACACACACACACACAGAGATAAAAAGAGATAGAGATAGAAAGACATAGAAAAACAGGGAGAGGGGAAAGAGAGAAGGATGGAGGAGAGAGAGAATGAGAAAAAGAGACATACAGAGAGAGATGGGGGAGGGAGGGGAGAGAGAGAGGAAGAGAGAGGGAGAGAGGGAGAGGGGGAAAAAGTGAGAGAGAGAGAGACAGAGAGACAGAGAGAGAGTCAGAGAGAGAGATAGACAGAGAGACAGAGAGACAGAGAGAGACAGAGAGAGAGGAAAGTTACTCCCATTGCCTAATGAAAATAATTTATTAAACTATTATTGCATTCTAAGCATTGTCACAAATATCTGCCTATGCCTACAATGATGTAATTTGGTGCTAGGAAATAAAAATAAAAATAAAGAAGTCTTTTTTTTTCCTGGAAAGACACATAAATACTGAGAGAAACCATAGGGGAAACAGGTAAAATGTTCTTTTGAAAAATAGTTTGAAGTTGTATGAGCATCATGGGCAGGCCAGATAGCAAGAAGAGGACCAACCAGAACAGCTAAACTATTTGAAACATATTCTAGATATGATGTTTATTATTATAGTTTTCAAATGTTTTTCTTTTATTAGAAACATCTTGGGGAACCTTTTAGGTTTAACAAACCAAGAGAGATAATTTAAGAATTATTAGAATACATGAGAGCTTTGATGAAAAAGAGCTTAGACATCTTTCCAGAATTTATCAAGGAAAATTGCCCTGAGGGCCTTGAAGAAAAGGGAAAAACAGTCATTGAAAGAATCAACTGATCGCCTCCTGAAAGAGATCTGAAAATTAAAATTCCAAAGAATATTGTAGCAAACTCCAGAATTATCATGAGAAGTACTGCAATCAGACAGAATGAAACAATTCAAATATTAAGGAGGCACAATAAGGAATACACAGAACTCAGCAGTTCCTACACTAAAATATTAGGAGGTATTGATTAGAGAAATGCAAATCTAAACAACTCTGAGATCCCACAACACACTAATCAGATCAACTAAAATGACAAAACAAGAAATTTGTGAATATTGGTGAAAATGTGGGAAAATTTGAACTCAAGTGCATTCTTGGTGGAGCTGTGAACTGATCTGACCATTCTGAGAGCTAATTTAGAATGATGGCCAAAGGGCTACAACACTGTGCATACTCTTTGACCCCAGAATGGCACTCCTGGGTCTGTATCCCAAAGAGATCATAAAAATGGGAAAAGGATGCACACATACAAAAGATTTATAGCAGATATTTTTGTGGTGACAAAGCATTGGAAATTGAAAGGATGTCCATTAATTAAGGAATGGCTAAATAAGTAGTATATCAATGTAATAGAATACTATTGTGTTATAAGAAAAGATGAGCAGTGAGATTTCAGAAAAGCATGGAAAGACTTATATGAACTGATGCTGAGTGAAGTGAGGAGAATCAGCAGACCATTGTACATGGTAATAGCCACATTGTATGATGATTGGCTTTGATAGACTTGGGTCTTCGAAGTAATACAAGGATCTAAGAAAACTTCAAAAGACTCATGAAAGAAAATGCTATCAATATCAAGAAAAAGAACTCTGAAATCTGAGTGCAGATGGAAGCCTACTATTTGCTCTCTTTTTATTTTGTTTTGTTTTGTTTTGTTTATTCTTTTGTATGGTTCCTCTCTTTTGTTCTAATTCTTTATAATATTACAATGTTAATATATGTTTAATGTGAACGTAGATAGATAGATAGATAGATAGATAGATAGATAGATAGATAGATAGATAGGTAGGTAGGTAGGTAGGTAGATAGATCCTATATCAGATGACATGCCATATTGGGGAGGGAGCAGACAAGAAAGGGGAGAAAATTTAAAACACAAAATCTTATGGAAATGAATGCCAAAAACTAAAAATAAATGAATTAAAAAAAGAATTGGAGGTCTTGAAATATGATATTCTGGAAGGCAAAGAAGCTTGCATTATAACCAAGGATCCACTACCCAGAAAAACTGAAAACATATTTTAAGGAATTAGGTGAACATTCAATGAAATTGTGGCCTTTCAAACTTTCCTGATGAAAGACTGGAGCTGAGTGGATGATTTGATCTTCAAGTATAAGACTCAAGAGTAGCATAAAAAGATAAAAAAAATCAAAATATTCAAAAATTTCTAGCTATTTACATCTCTACACAAGAAGATCATACTTGAAACTCTTAAGAACTGTAGCTCTATTAGGACAGTTAAAGGAGTATACATAGAGAGAAGGTGAGGGTATAAGTTGACTTTCCTGTGATAAGAAAAAGGGTCTGTATGAAAAATTATACTGGGAAAATAGTAAAAGGGGAGCTAGAATAGGTAAATAATATCACATGAAGAGGTGCAAAATATATGTTACAATAATGGAAATTAAGGGAGAATGAAAAAATAGAAAATAATGTGAAATATCTCATTGAACAATTGACCTGAAAAATAGATATGGAAAGATAATTTCAAAATTATTTGACTACGTGACAGGCATGTATAAAGTCAAGCATGAGAAGCTTTTCAGAGGACTACTGCTATGAATACCTCTGAGATTCTGATCACATAGTATAGTGAACTCTCCATTTATTTAGCACCAAACCAAAGGAAAACATTCACAAAAATCAAAGTACAGCATTCACAATGATATAAAATAACAACTTATTACAAAAGTGTCCACATGGTTTAAAAAAAAAAGATATTACTCAGTATACAAAATACAAAGGTTTCCCACCTTTAGGTATAATACCAATGCTATATTCACAGCACCCACAGGTGGCTATGACTACATTGGTAGAGTTGTGAATCACAAAATGTAACAAAATCTCTGTATGGAGGACCGAACCAAAGCATTCGTTCAAATACCAGAAAACTAAATCTCAAAACCAGAATGTCAGATTCATCATAGCAACCAAGAAATTGGTACACATAACCAATGCAGTGAACGTCAACATTCCCAAACCTTTCCTCCCTCAGGTCTTCAAAACAAAATGGGCTTCCTTAAGCAAGAATGTTCCTCTCTAACGCACACTAGCTTCTCAGCCCCATACTACTGACTCCCAGCAGTTCTCTCTTGCTCCATTGTGCCCCACTGTTCCTGTTCCACCCTTTCAACAAGCTTCTCCCCATGTAGGCTCCATGTGATTACATTTGGCCTATTAAGGACAGGAAGGTTTTAAAATTCCCATTACCTCTACAGCATGTTTAAAAAAAGAAACCTGGATATCATCTTTCAAGAAATTATCGAGGAAAACTGTCCTGAAATTCTAAAACCCGAGGGCAAAATAGTCATTGAAAGACTTCATCAATCACCTCCTGAAAGAGATTGTTAAAACAGTACTGACATGGGGTGGCTAAGTGGTGCAGTGAATAGAGCACTGGCCCTGGAGTCAGGAGTACCTAAGTTCAAATCCAGCCTCAGACACTTAACACAAAAAAACTAGTCGTGTGACCTTGGGCAAGTCATAACCCCAACTGCCCTCCAAAAAAAAGGCCAATAAAAACCCCCAATACTGATAGAAATAGTATAGCCAAATTCCAAATTTTGCAGGTCAAGGAGAAAATATTTCAAGCAACCAGAAAGAAACAATTAAAGTATTGTGGAGCCACAGTAAGGATAACACAACATTTACCAGTGTCTAAATTAAAGGACTAGAGTGCTTGACATATTATATTCTGGTGGCAAATGAACTACAATCACAACCAAGTCTCATGTATCCCCCCAAACAGTATAATCTTTCAGGGCAAAAAAAATGGATATTGAATGAAATAGAGGACTTTCTGACATTCTTGATGAAAAGAGTAGAGCTGAATGGAAAATTTGTCTTTCAAAAACAAGACTTAAGAAAAGCACAATATGGTAAACAGGAAAGCAAAATTATAACAGAACTATTTACAACCATATATGGCAGTGGTTCTCAACCTGTGGGTTGTGACCCCGTTGGGGTCAAACGACCCTTTTACAGGGGTCACAGAGGTTTCCTAAGGCCATCAGAAAACACATATTTCAAATCTTCTTAGGAACCTCCTCTATCCATCTCAAGGTGGGTCTGCCCACATGAATACATGACCACTTATGACAATTTAAGGGTCACAGCATTAGGAAGGTTGAGAATAACTGATATATGGGATGATGATACTTGTAACTCATAAGAACTTCCCAATTATTAGGGAAGATTGAAGGAGTATATATAGACAGAGGGCAGGTGTGAGTTGAATATAAATGGATGATATCAAAAACAAATAAACTAAGGGATTATAAAATAATATATTGAGAGAAAGGGAAAGGAAGATGTTGAATGGAGTAAATTATCTCTCATAAAGTAAGCAAGAAAAAGTGTTTACAGTGGAGTGGAAGAGGGTCATGAACTTTATTATCGTCAAAATTTGCTCAAAGAGGAAATATCCCTCTCAGTTGGGAAGAGAAACATATCTTACCATACAGGAAAGTGGAAGGGGAAGGGTGAAATAGAAAGTTGTGGGAACTTGTGATAGAAAGAAAGGCAGGTTAGGGAAGAGTGTAGTCAGAAAGAGAATAACATTTGAGGAGATGAAAGTTCAAAAGAGAGTGAGAGGAGGATAAACAGGGGGAAATAGGATGAAAAGAAAAATAGTTAGCAATAGAATTTGTGAAAAAATTATTAGAGCAAGTTTCTCTGATAAAGGCCTCATTTCTCCAACATATAGAGAACTGAATTAATTTTATAAAAATAAGAGCTTTCACCCCTTGATAAATGATATGAACAATTTTCAGATGAAGTAATTATAACTTTCTATAGCCATATGGAAAAAAAGTTCTAATGCATTATTGATAGGAGAAATACACATTAAAGCAATTCTGAGGCACTATCTCATACCTTTTAGAATGGCTAATAGGCTATAAAAGGAAAATTACAAATGTTGGGAGGAATGTGTGAAAAACAAAATTTTAAGGCACTTTTGGTGCAGTTGTGACCTGATTCAAATATTCTGTAGACAATTTGGAATTATACTCAAAGTGCTATAAAACTATGCATACCCTTTTATTTAGCAATACCACTACTAGGTGTATATCCCACAGAGATTAAAAAAACAAGGAAAAGAACATATATTTACAAAAATATATTTATATTAGTTATTTTCTGGTGGCAAAGGATTGGAAATTGAGGGGAAACCTATATATTGGGGCATAGCTGAACAAATTAAGTTATGTTATTGTGACAGAATACTATTGTGCTCTAAGAAATTATGAGCAGTACACTCTCAGAAAAATCTGGAAAGGTTTACATGTCTGATGCGAAGTGAAATATAGTATGTACAATGTAACAGCAATATTGCAAGATGATTAGCTGTGAATATGTTATTTTCAACAATACAATTATCCAAGACACATCTGAGAAACTTATTATGAAAAGTGTTTTCCATCTTCAGAGAAAGAACTGATGGCATCTGAATTCAGACTGAAACATACTTTTTTTTTACTTCATTTTTTGGGGGGTTCCTATCATGGAAATGTTTTTTTTTCTGGACTTCACAGGTATAATCTCCATTGAATTTCTTTCCTTTGGGGGCAAGGGGGACAGGCAGGGAAAGTAGAATGGAGAGAATATGGAACTTAACACTTTAAAACAAATTTTAAAATTTGTTTTTTACATGTCTCTGGGGAAAAATAAAACATTAAACAAGAAAATTATAATAATAACAGCAATAATAATATTTTTTAAGAAAAGAGAAGTATTGAAAAGTAACTGGGATAGAAAAACCATAAAATTTGATAAGGTAAAATTCTTCACATTCTTAAATGAGAAAATGATACTTGTCACTTCTAAAAATTTTCTTCTTACTAGGGCAGTTAGAAGGAGTATACATAGAAAGAGAGCATGGGTATGAGTTGAGTATTAATAGGTTACTGTCAAGAAATGTAAAATGCATGAAAATGATATTTTTGCTGGGAGAAAGTGAGTGGGAGAGGCTGAATGGTATAAATTATCTTATGTAGCAGAGGCAAAAAAGAGCTTTTACAGAGGAGGGGATTATGGGGAAGGTAGAGGGGAATGCATGAACCTTAATTTCACTAGAATTGACTCAAAGATGGAATAACATAAACACTTAGTTGGATATAGACAAATATCTTGCACTATAGGAAAGTAGCAGAGGGAGGGGATAAGACAAAGTAGAGGGTGAGAGAAGTGAGGGCAGATTGAATACATAAAAGACGGAGCATGGAAAGGAGAAAGGTAAAGCAGGATAAATGTGTGTGTTTGGGAATAGGATGGAAGGAAATATAGAGTAATCATAACAGTGAAAAATATTGCAGCAAGTTTCTCTGATAAAGACTTTATTTCTCAACTAGATAGAGAACCGAATCAAATTGATCAAAGTAAGATTCATTACTCAATTGGGCAATGTTCAAAGGCTATGCATAGACCATTTTCAGACAAGCTAATAAAAGATATCTATGATACATGAAAAAATCTAAATTATTATTGCTTAAAGTAAAGCTAATTAAAAAAACTCTGAACTGCTACCCAACATTGATCAAATTGGCTAAAACAATAGAAAAGGAAAGTAGTAAATGTTAGAGTGTGTTTGGGAAAATTGTGACACCAATGCACTAATGATAGTTGTGTACTGATTCAACTTTGCTATAGAGCAATTCAAAACTATTCCCAACAGCAATATAAAACCATGAACAACCTTTGATCATGCAATACCACTAACAAGTCTGTATCCCAAAGAGATACACAAATAAAAAGACCTTATATGTAAAAAAATCACATATAGTAGTTCTTTAAACATGGGCAAAAAATTTTAAAAATTTTATGTCCATAAATTGAGGAATGGCTAAACAAGCTGTTGTATGTGAAAACTTAGAATGATTCACACAAACTGATACAAAGTGGAATGAGTAGAATGAGAAGACTGTACACAGTGTCAGCAATATTTTGTGATTATCTACTCTGAATGACTTAGCTATTCTCAGCAGTACAATGATATAAGACAATGCTATCTATCCCTGTAGAAAGAACTGCTGGAATCTGTATACAGATTGAAGTACACAGGATATCAGCTGTAATTTGGGCTTTTTGCCAAGGTAGATCTCTGCTTCCAGAGCAAAGAGTCCTCTGTCCCAGATTTTTGGAGTTTTGTGCAGTTGTCAATTCCTTTTCTAGCTACCTACCTCATAACTGTGAGGAGGACTGTCCCTCCACAGTCTTAGCAAGCTCTGCCACATCAGCATTCCTCTTTGCCCCAGGACAGCTACTCAAGACTGTGACCTAGATTCAAGAAGTGCAAAGAAAGACAACCTTGCTTCAGTGCCAGCAAAGAGATTCTTATAAATACCCTCCAGTCAGCCACTTAGTCCACTCACCATCTGTGGGCCTGGAGCTCTGGAAGCAGCCTCCCCATTGCCTCTGCCACTTCGGGAGCAGAGTCCAGCACATGCTCTTGTTTCATCCAGGTCCAGCAGAGTTTCCCCATTGATCCTTTACTTTCTCTTTGGTGTTTATGGATTGAAAAATCTGGAAACTGCCACAGCTCCCACTGATTCAGTTCCCTTAGGGCTGCTCTGGTCAGTGTGTGGTGCTGGTTTGTGCCAGTGCAGCTTATGCTCCCAGCCTGGTGTGATAGAACCTTCCTTTCAGCTTGCCAGATTAACTTCAGCTGGACATGTATTTCATTCTGTCATTTTGTAGTTTCTGTAGCTCTAAAATTTGTTCAGAGTCATTTTTTACAGGTATTGCAGATAACTGGGGACTAGCTCAAGTTGGTTCCTACTTTTACTCCACCATCTTGGCTCAGCTTCAACAGTGTTGTATAATTTTAAGCTATCTTATTATTTCTTTTGTAACAGAAAAACAAAACAGCTTATTTAAGAATAAAAGGCATCTATCATGAAATTCTACTTCAGTACTAAATGAAAAAACTGGGGATTGCTATGAAGGTAATCCTGTTCAATGTCTCAGACTGTTAGGGAAAAAACTAACATATTTCTCTAGATTAACTATCACATATTTCTCTAGATTAACTATCAATTTATAATGCCAAGTACATATGTGAATTTTAAAAACAATGAATGAAAAACAAATCAAGACTGAAGGCTCAAATAAATCTATTTTTAATTTTGTAGAGTTTTTAAAGAATCCTTCTAAAAATTTATGATGACACACTCAGCCTTGTTTCAATCAGTAATTCTTAAGATTTTTACCAAATAATACTCAACTGACTTGAAATTATTGAGTGAACAGAAGTAATTTTGCTAGAGAGAGGGAGACTGAGACCTTTCATAAGGAATTGTAGGCAAATTGATTTTCAAGGAAATTTATCATCCAGTGAAAATATATAAATAACTTCCATATTTTGAGTATTCAATTTTTGGTTTTAAACTTACGGATTTATATATATACATACAAATATTACTGTAAATAGAACAAAACTGAGAGGCAACATGATGTGAACTGGTTTCAGAGTTAAGAGGATTCTAGTAAGTGTCCCATTCTGTCCCATTAAATTCTTGAATCTCTAAATGAGTTGCTTAACTTCCACGCAATTCTCTAAGAATAAATGTTGCTTAAAAATGAATGGGGGGAATATATCTACACCAATGAAAGAGACAGAGGAACAGACAGAAATGGAGATGAACAAAAGTGAAATGAGAGAAATAGAGAGAGATACAGAGACAGAGAGAAATACAGATAACAGGAAAAGGTAATAAAAGACAGATTCAATTAGATGAATGCTTTTCTTTCTATACTCAGTACTTGGAATACACAGGAATCATACAATAAAAGCATTTTAACTAATTAATGGATTAATATCTTTTATCACTAGCTGCCTTTCTCTTCTGCAGAAAAGCATAACAAAAACAATCCTTTTTTCCACTTGACAGACCTTAAATTCTTGTAAAAACTATCATATCTCCCACTGCCAAAATCTTCTATTCTACTTTGTAAAAAATTAATTATTTTTTTGTTTTCAACATTCACTTTTATAGGATTCTGAGTTCTAAATTCCCCATCCCTTCCTTGCTCCCACTACCCAAGGCAGCATGCATTCTGATATAGGCTGTACATGTACAACAATATTGAACATATTTCAGTGTTAGTCATGTTGTGAGAAAGAAATCATAACAAAAGGGAAAACCCACCAGAAAACAAACAAACAATTAAAAAAGAGAGGAAATAGTATTATTCTATGTCCATTCAGAATCCAGTTCTTTCTATGGATATGGATAGCAATTTCCACCATAATTCTTCTGGAACTGTCTTAGATCATTGCATTTCTTAGAAGAGCTAAGTCTAACAAAGTTAGTCATCTCACAATATTGCTGTTACTGTGTGCAGTGTTTTCTTCGTTCTGGTCTCTGCACTCAGTGTCGTTTCATATATGAGTTTCCAGACTTTTCTGAAATCCACGTGCCCAAAATTCATTATGGAACCATGTTATTTCATTACATTCTTATACCATGACTTGTTCAGTCATTCCCCAATTAGTAGACCCACCCTCAATTTCCAAATCTTGGTCACCATAAAAAAGAATGCTATAAATATTTTTGTACATGTGAGTCCTTTTCTCATTTTTGTCTCTTTGGGATAAAGACCTAGTAGGAGTATTGCAGTATCAAAGAGTATGTACAGTTTTCCAAATTGACTACTCCACTAAGAATATATTAGTGTTTGAATTTTCCCACATCTCAAATATTATTCCTTTTCCAATTTTGTCATGTTAGCCAGTCTGATAGGTGAGATATAATACCTCATAGTTACTTTAATTTGCATTTCCATAATCACTACTGATTTAGAGCACTTTTTCATATAACTATGGAGAGCTTCATATCTTCATCCAAAAACAGCCTCTTCATTTCCTTTGATGATTTATCAATTGGGGAAAAATTTGTATTCTTATACACCCAACTCAGTTCTCCATCTGTTTTACAAATGAGACCTTAATCAGAGACACTGGTTGTTTATATATATATATATGTGTGTGTGTGTGTGTGTGTGTGTGTGTGTGTGTGTGTGTGTATGTGTGTGTACATATATATACACACACACACACACACATATACATGCATATGTACTTGTGATATATACACATATATATGTTTAGGTTTCCCAACTTTCTGTTTTAATTTTAATATTCATAGCATTGGCTTTGTGCAAAAAAACTTCTTACTATAATCAAAATAATTAATTTTGCAATTTATAATGCTCTCTAACCTTTTTTGGTCATAAATTCATCATATAATACTTGCATGCTCTGTGTGTACTTCTAAATTATGTAATAAAGATACAGATCTCAAGAATTACAAGTATTATCTTAAAATGTAGGGATGCAAACACTTTAATTGAATAATGTTTATTTTTCTTTTCTGTTGACCTTTTTGTGCTTTTTGCAAGTCTTGTATTTGTTTTATTTTTATTTCTCTTTTTTTGGTTTCCAACATTCATTTCCACAAAATTTTGAGTTATAAATTTTTTCTCCATCTTTCCCCTACCCCTCACCCCAAAATAGCAAACTAACTGAATACCTCTTCCCCCAAACTGCTTTGTCTTATATCCTCTGCCATTCCCCCCTCTAACTTTCTAGTAGGGCAAGATGGATTTCTATACTCCAGTGCTTGCATATATTATTTCCTGTTTGCATGTAAAAAAATGGCATTTGTTTTCAAAGCTTTTATTTCCAGATTATTTTCCTTCTTCCCTCCTTATCCACCACCACTGGAAGACAGGCAATTCAATATAGATTGCACATATGTAGTTACCCAAAATGTTTCCACAGTGGATATATTGTGAAAGACTAAGTATATTTCCCTCCATCTTATCCAGCCTCCCAATTATTTTGTTTTTTTTTACTTTAACCTTGTTCCTTTTTAAAAGTGTGTGCCTCCCTTCCAATCAGCCCTCCCTTCGATCACCCCTCCTTTAACAACTCTTCCCCCCCCCACTTTCCTGTAAGGTAAGATACCCACTTGAATGTCTATGTTATTTCCTCTTTAACCAAGTTCAGTGAATGTATGGTTAACCAATTCATTTTTGCCTTCCTGTTCTTCCTCTCCATTGTAACAGTTTTCTTTTGCCTTTTTTTGTATGAGATAATTTACCCTATTCTATTTCCCCCCATCTCATTCTCTTATGTATCTTTTTCATCTCTTAATTTCATTTTTTAGATATCATTCCTTCCTATTTAACTGATTCTGTGCTTTCTGTCCATTTATACATGTATACATATATACACATACCCACATATGTATTTATATACACATATACCCTCCTATGTAAACAAATATATGTATGTATGTGAATGCATGTATGTATATATGTATATGTCTGTTTATATACATACATATATATTACCTTCAACTATTTTCATACTGAGGAAGGTCTCATGTTACAATTATTATTTTTCCATGTAGGAATATAAATAGTTCTACTTTAATAAATTTCTTATTATTTCTTTTTCCTGTTTAACTTCTCATGCTTCTCTTGCTTCTTGCATTTGAAAATCATATTTTCTGTTCAACTCTGATTTTTTTTCATCAAGAATGCTTGAGAGTCCTCTATTTTGTAGAATGACCATGTTTTAATCTGAAACATTGTATTCAGTTTTGTTGGGTAGATGATTCTTAATTTTAATCCTAGCTCCTTTGACTTCCAGAATATAATATGCTAAGCTCTTTTATCCCTTAATGTAGTAGCTTACAGATCTTGATTTATCCTGATTGTGTTTCCACAATACTCAAATTGCTCCTTCCTGGCTTTTTGTAATATGTCTCCTTGACCTGGGAACAGCTTTTTTCAAATCAAGAATTATTTATAGTCCCCTATTTTGTTGAATATTCGTCTTTCCCCTGAAATATTATTACCAGTTTTCCTTGGTAGTTGATTCTTGATTGTAATCCAAATTCTTTTGCCTTTTGGAAAATCATATTCCAATGGCTCTAATTCTTAAATGTAGAAGCTACTAAGTCCCCTATGATAGTGAGTGTGGAACAATAGTTAAATTATTTCTTTCTGGCTGCTTGAAGTATCTTTTCCTTGATCTAATAATTCTGGGATTTGACCACAATGTACCTATGAATTTTCACTTTTATATCTATTTCAAGAGGTGATTTGTGGCTTCTTTCAATGACTCTTTCACCCTCTAGTTCTAAGACCTCAACCTTTTTTCTTGAAAGATGCTTTTGGGCTCTTTTTTAATCATGGCTTTCAGACTTTGGGGCATCAAGATGGCAGAGTAAAAAGTAGATCGCTCCCATTCTCATCCTCAAATATCCATAAATAACTCCCCAGAACATATCTTGGAACAGCAGAGCCAGGAGAAATATAGGGTAGTACAGACTTTTGGTCCAGGAGACTTTGGAGATTGGCAAAGGTTCCTACAACTTGAGTAAAAGGGGAGCATATTCCAAGACAGGAGGCAACCTAGCATTCTTGTGATGACCTCCATCTCAGTTAATGAGAAGGAGACCCTGAGGCCCAGGGTGATGGAGCTGGAAAATGCCAAGACCAGATACCCCACATGCATTATGACAGCCAGAGAAACTGGAAGACTCAAGCTAAGTGAACTATCCCACGTGTAGGTGCATACCCGGGTAGGCAGGCATTTTCTAACAATCTTACCATGATTCATTACATCCCCGAACAGGCAGGCATCCTTGAGCAAGAGACCTTTATTTACTTCAGTATAACCTGGTGAGATGCAAAAAATAAAACAACAAACAACAATACCTGACCTCAGCACATGCCAGACACCACAATTTTGTTCCCTGTTCTATGCCAGGTAAGCTGCCAGACTCCTATAGGTTCCAGCTATCAGCACCTAAAGCCCTAAGGAACAAAACTAGTAACCAGGCCCCTGACTCTCAGCACAGGAACCTTGGAATAGTGCCATTCTAATAGGAGAGTTCAACTATAAAAAGCAAGAAATAGGATAACACCATGAACAAGAAGCAAAAAAAAGATCCTTGACCATAGAGAACTTTTATGATGACTGGGAAAATTAAAACACAATCTTAAAAAAGCAAAACATTGTCAGTATACATACATCTGAAACCCCAAAGGTAGATATGAATAGGTTGAAAGCTAAAAGGCCTTCATAGAAAAGATGAAGAAGGATTTTAAAAGTCAAATAATAAAAGTAGATGAAAAATTAAGAAAAAATATAAAAGCTGTGCAAGAGAGTCAATAGCTTGGAAAAGGAAGGACCAAAACTGACTGAAGAAACCAACTCCTTAAAAAGTAAAATTGCCCAAATGTAAAAGGAGGTGAAAAAACCAACTGAAGTAAATAATTTCTTAAAAATTTGAACTGGATAAGTAGAAGGTGGTGATTCTATGCTATATAATGTATCAGTCAAACAAAAATCAAAGAGATGAAAACTTAGAAGAAAATGCAAAATATTTCTTTGGAAAAAATACCTGTCCTGGGAAACAGATCCAGGAGAGATAATTTAAGAATTATTATATTACCTCAATGTCTCCTGTTCTTAAAGTTTAAATTCTACATTGTGATGGTTTTCAACATCAACATCCTGAATAGCCAGCTCTAGATATTCCTTCCCAGAATGCAACATATAGAACTGGAAATAGGTAACATATAATCAGGAAAGGAGTATAGTGTTACCTGCTTACATCTATTTTATCTTCTATACACCCTCAGTAAAGTCAAAAATTGTATTAGCTTTTTTGTTTGTTTTACATAATTAATTCTTTGGCACTGAAGTAGCAATCTACTATTCTAGCCAGGTGGCATGGTAGATATAATGGCGGACTTGAAGTCCAAAATACCTGAGTCTTAATTCTGTCTCAGAAAACAAAAAGCAGCATGTTTTAAAAAAGTTATTTAATCTTTCTCCTAGCTGGGTTCTTATCCTTAATATGATAATTTTAGCACCTATCTCTCAAGGTGGTTGTTCAGATAAAATGAGATGATACATGGAAAGTACTACACAAAACTTAAAATGCTATTTAAATGTTATGAAATTTTATTAATGTGCTTCACCCTACCCCATAAACTGCTGTTTACCTATACTTGCCATATCTTTGATTATAATATTAAAAAGGAAAACAAGGTAGTATTCTGCCACTTGTTTTAGCTATTCATGTGACTTTGATAGTTGACCTTGACTGTATCAAGTCTTTGTTGGAAATAGTATACATTGTGTTATGCTTAATGGGCCTAAGAAAGTTTGGAGACCTTTCCTGCCCTTAATAGGCCTATTATCATCTCATGTAGCCCATGGTCGGAGGAGCTTGCCAAAATAGCAGAACAGGAAGGGTAGAATAGAAAGCTGAAACAGGAAGGAGCAGAGGAGAGAAGAGCAAAGCAGAGCTGGGACCAGGGAGAACTGAGAGAATGTTTCTTATTTTGGCACTCTGTTAATCTGTGTTACTTTTTGAGAGATAATTTTTTTATGTCACCCCTCTGTCTATTGTTCTGTGTTGATGTTACTTTGTCATACAGAAGCATTCTGTTGATTTGTTACTTTATCAGACAGAAGATCTATTGCTCTTGTTCTTAGACAGAAGTCCTGAAAGAAATCTTTACTGCTTTTACAGAAGCCCTGAAAGAAGAATTTACTGTTTATTTTCCAGACAGGAGCCTCATCTGTTGATTTGTGTTACTTTGTCAGACAAAAAGTGAATTGATATGATAGTTCTGGCAATGTGTGTAAATATAGTGTAACTGTCAAGTTAATGTGTCTTAATATTGCTGTAGGACTGTTAAGCTTTGTCTTCCTAGAAACAGAAACTTTGAAATACTTCGAGTGGAGTAATACCCATGCACTGAGACATAGAATTGAGCAGATAGCTGCCTACATGTGAATCCAGGAAAGAACTGGGAGCAGTCAGGCCATGGAGGAGGAGCCATGGAGTTTGGAAGTCAGTGTATAGTTTGGAAGTCAGCCTCCAGTTAAGATGAAAGAAAACCTTACTTGGGTACTCTGCATTGACTAAAGAGATTGTGACTTACTGTGACCTAGGGGTGGGTGGTATTTATACTTTCTATTTCTAAGTACTTACACTTCTAAGGATGATTGGCTTAAGGACCTCAATTACCACTTAATGATCATTGGCTTATTGATAATTGGAAGCCAGCTCTGAGTCAAGATAAAAGAAGACTTTACTTGGACACTTCTGTATTGACTGAGGAGTTTGTAACTTACTGAATGATTTGTTTTGCTTAAGACTATGTGGCCACTTTAGTAATAAATTATACTGTTGTGAATGTTGTGCTTTAGGTTCTTGAATGTTTTTCTTTAGTTTATTGCTGAATAAATAAAGAGTTTACTATACTATGTGATTAGATCCTTAAAGTTACTCAAAACAGCAGTCCTCAGGAGAGCTGTTCTTGATTAACTTTACAGATATTTTTAAGAAAATGAGTGGCACGTTCTTTTTTATTTTTTGAAGTTACATGTAAAGACAGTTTTCAAAATTAATTTTTATAAGATTTTGATTTTCCAATATTTCCTTTCTCCCTCCCTCCCATCATTCTCCTAAATATAGAAAGCAATTTAATACAGGTTATACAAGTGCAATCATGTAAACATGTTTCTAGATAAGTACTTGTGAAAGAAGAAACAGAACAAACAGGAAAGTGACACATGCAAAAAGTGAAAACAGCATGCTGCAATGTGCATTCAGACTCCATAGTTCTTTCTCAGTATAGGGATAGCATTTTCCATCATGAGTCTTTGAATTGTCTTGGATTATATGGTTGAGAAGAGTTAAATGGATCATTGTTCATTTTTTTCTGTTACTCTGTACAATGTTCTCCTGGTTCTGGTCACTTCACTCAGTATTAGTTCATTTAAATCATTCCAATTTTTTCCTCTGAAATTCACCTGCTTATCATTTCCTATAGCACAATTATATTCCTTAAATTCATATACCACAACTTGTTCAGTCATTTCACAATTATATATGTATACATATGTGTATATATATAT
>CM053594.1:101471928-101500513 GCA_028646575.1 Pseudocheirus occidentalis
ATTCTTGATGAAAAAACCAGAACTGAACAGAAAATTTGCCATTCAAACACAAGAAGCATAAGAAGGTAAACACTGGAAAGAAATCATAATGAACTTATCAAAGTTGAACTATTTACATGCCAACATGGAAAAACAATAATAGTGACTTATGAATCTTTTCTTAGTATGAAGGCTAGGTGAAGGGCATACAAATGTATAAATATGTATACCTACTCATATGTCTATATAGGAGGGTATATATGTGTATGAATACATATCTGAGCATGGGTATATATGTATACAAGAAAAAAAAAGAGATAAAAAAAGAAGAGGTGTGCTGGTTTCAGTCTTTCATTGTCACTGGAAGCTGTGAGGGATTTCTAAAGAAGATTCTAAAAGACAGTGGAGTGTCATGTTTATATACCTAAAAGGGGAAAGGTCCTTCCAACAAGAGTCCACTCATCCTGATACCAGGCAACTAATTTTAAATTCGGATCTCTGACGCTGAAGAATTCCCAGCATTATCCAAGCTATTCACTAGGACATATGTTTGTTCAGCATGGGAAATGTACATGAACATATTTATAGGAGGTACCCATTTTTGTCTGGATAAAGTGCCAACCTTGTCATCTCACACAGATGGTGGGGGGGGGGAGGAATGATCCAAGACTGAAAAGGGGATCTTTGTATCATATTGCATCCCCTCAGTATAATAACTTCTCCCAGAGATTGCTAACAACCAACATAACTTTCACAAACTCAGGGCTATCATCTGTGTGCCGTAATAAAATATATGAGGAAGATTTTATCAAAGGTATACTATAGTATTGAATACAAGTACAATTTCTAGTATATGGAAAATAATGTGAAAAGGAAAACAGAAAATAGTCCATTAGACTTCCACCAAAAGATAAATTTAACATAGTTAAGAAATTTCAGACCTCTCCAATGTTATCCTCATCCATAAAATGGAGATAATTATGCTAGTATTATTTATCTCATATTGCTGCTAGGGGGAAAAAAGTGCCCATATACAACAAGTTACTATTCTTATTTGGGACCAGACCTGAAATTTCATCAGTTCAGGGAAATCTCAGTATAGAAATTTCCTACTCTGATAAAGATAAGCATCTTGTGAATGATAATCTCAGAGAGTTCCCTGGCATACACAGAAATTAAATGAGCTGCCCAAAGTTGTAAAACTAGTATTTGTTGGAGGCAGTCCTTGAACCCAGGTCTTGCTGTCTTCATGGTCAGTTTACTATCCTCTATTCCATGATGCCTCATTTTTATTATTGTTGTATACATTATTATTATTATTAATCATAATAATTCTATTGCTGGAAAAATTCACGATATTCAACTCAATTCAATTGGATTCAAATTATCTATTAAACACTTATTATATGCCAAGCACTTGAGATATAATGAAAAGACAAAAAATGAAAGTTATTCCCAAACTCAAAGAATTTATATTATCCTGGATCTTTGAAACTGTCATATTTTACAGTGAAATAGAAAAATCCTTCCAGTAACTCTTCTCTCTTTCTTAAAGAGGAGCCTGGAATGAGCTCTATAGCTAATGATACTAGTTAGGTAATTTTAGGTCAGGAGGAGAAGGAAGACACTCTTAGGTCAGGAGGAGAAGAATTGGAGCTATAAAAGACCAGAGGCTCAAATGGACATATAGTTATTCCCAAAAAGCCTTGCCCTCCCTATTTTTACTACCAGTCCTAAGACAAAGGTGAAGACTTGGCCTATACTGTAACAAGCAACCCTCAAGCAGTTGTCTTTTTTGTGATTGCTTTTCTTCTTCAAAGGCAACTGTAACTTAAACAACTTTCAATTTCTATAAACATTTTTTTTAGTGAGTTCAGCTATTGGTTTTCTGGATAAAAGCATGAAGAGATAGAGGAATATTTGACCAGGCAGTTCCCAATTAAGAAAAATTCTTTCTAGGATCTTTGGAACACAGAACCTTTGGAAAACAATATAATTATCAAATCTTGAGGGACTCAATATGCTTCAGTGGCACAGTATTTTTTTAAACTGATCAAAGTATATGGATAACATACAGAGCAATAACTGGTATCACTGAAACTAGCAATGTCTAACATGGGTAAAGTTTCACTCAGAATTGCCACTGTGGGCTTTCTTGGCCTGAATTCAACTTGTTCTGCTTATGCTTGTAAGTTTTATTTGATGTTTGACATTTACTCCTTCCTTTTCTGATAGGAGACTTCATGTGAAGCACAGAGAATAAAAGCACTAGCAGTCCTTGTCAGAAAATGACTTTGGTGACACTGGGGAGAATCCAATTTCCTGCTGAGGTTTAGGAGCCAAGGGCATGATCTGTACATTTCAAAAGGGTAAGCTTTGAATGGGTGTTCTTCGGGTGACTTAGCTCAGTAGCAGCAAATGTCTTCTCATCTGATATCTCACTGTAGCACACTTCAAGAATGAAAAGAAAGAGTAAAACAGCCTTTATATGAAGACTTGTGGGGAAAAAAGTCTTTTCTTGAAATATTAATTCAAGAACAATCTTAGGACAGTAAGCAAGGACAAACACATAAAAATAATAACTAACACTTAAATCATGTGTTAAGGACAAGAAAGTAGTTTAAATAAGTTTTCCATTTTATCATCACAATAACCATATTATATAGATAGATAGATAGATATGTATATACTATTACCTTTTACAAATAAGAAACTGAGAGTTTAAGTGATTTGCCTAGTGTCACAGATATCTTTCTTGATAAAATATTTGAACTCATGTCTCTCTGATTCCAAGTCCATAACTCAATCTAATATGCCGCCCATTGGTTTATCCATTTCATTTATTTTGGATTTTTTATGAGTTAAAAGTGTTTTGTTTGTTTATTTTATTTTTATGTGAAAATATTTAGATCACTCTATTATGTTTTTTAATAAAGTAAAACAGTTAAGGAAGAGTTATAATGCAGGGATCTCATCTGAAAGTACATGCAACATTTCAATTCTATAACACCTCCTAACCTTCTGGTTTTTTTCTTAATTAATATGAAATTTATTTTATTTCCTATCACTCTTTATCTTTTGATAAGTCTTTCCATGTTTCTTTGAGATCTTTCATTTTCTCATTTCTTACAGCGCAATTGCAATCCATTCTATTAGCAGTCAGCAATTTTTTTCTGTGATTTTTCAATTTTTGAATGTCTTCTTTGGTTACAGAGTGATTTTGGAGGAGGTCACCTTAAAAAGAGCACCAGTGGGGCAGCTAAGTGGTTCAGTGAATAGAGCATCAACCCTGGAGTCAGAAGGATCTGAGTTTAAATTTGGCTTTAGACACTTAACACTTACTAGTTGTGTGACCTTGGGTGAGTTGCTTAACCCCAGGTACCCTACCTTCCCCCTTCTAAAAAGCAAAAACAAAAACCAAACAAACAAAACCACACCAGAGTCAGGAGGACCTGAGTTCACATCTCCCCACACACATTTGACACTTACTAGTCCTGTGACCTTGGGCAAGCTGCTTGACCCCAATTGCCTTGACCTCACCCCTCAAAAAGACAACCACAAAAAAAGTTCTCTACACACCTACACAATACACGTATACATACATATGTATACATATGTGCATATACATATATACATATGTATATATACATATACATATATCTATCCCCATAGATACACATACTCATGCACATGCATGCATGCACACACACACACAAACAGAAAGAGAGAGAGAGAGAGAGAGAGAGAGAGAGAGAGAGAGAGAGAGAGAGAGAGAGAGAGAGAGATGCAGTCTGGATTCAGGAAAGGTTAAGCTTCCTGACTTCAAATCAGGCTTCTGATACTTAGTAGTTGTATGACCCCGGGCAAGTCACTCTTAACTCTGTTTCAATTTCCTCATTTCAAAAATTAACTGGAGAAGGAAATGACAGACCCCTCCAGTATCTTTACTGCCCCCCCCCAGCAAAAAAAAACCCAGCCCAAATTGGGTCACAAAGAGTCAGATGTGACTGAAATAACTGTACAAAAGTATATCTCTATCTAAATGTATATCTCTATCTACAGGCATGTAGTATTATAAACAATATTTGCATAATTTTATACACTTACTATATTATATACATTCTATGATCTATATGTGAATATCTAATTTATATCATAATAATAGTGTTTAAAAACTTTGAAACAACTTTGAAAACATTAATTACAATCAATACAATGAAAAAATATGCTATCCATTAGAGACATCATACACATCCATATGTGTGTATAAATATATACATAGCACATACACATATATACATATATGTATACACATATGCATTATAGAGACTATTTTATATTTGTTTATCCTCCAAGTAATAAAACTTTATGTAATTATATCTGTATATGTATATGTATATATATTTGTATGTGTCTATTTGTGTATATGTGTGTATATAGAACCTTTTCCTCTTTCTTTGATCTCTTTTGGGTATAGAGCTAGTAGTAGTATAGCAAAATCAAAGGGCTTTCATTCTTTAGCAAATTTTTTTGAGCACAGTTCCACACTGCTTTCCAGAATGATTGTGTACATTTAATATTACATGATGTGTTGCAGTTTATTCATTATTTTTAGTCCTGCAAGAGACAGTCACTTAATATGCACAAATGTTGAAACCAAATCTATTTCTTCCTTTGCAGTTTTCCAGAGAAACATACCTACATAATTATTGTTCCCAACCGTTGAACTATATTTGTAAGAATAAATGCCAGACAACAGAAAGGGAACTGGATTTGGAGACTGTTATGGGAATCTGAAGATCTTCCCTACCCCTAGGCCCTTTAATAGGCGTACTGACTTTGATAACCTTCCCTGATTTGAAAACACACTCTGCCCCCAATAGACTGAATATAGTCACATGGAGCCAGTGGCAGGAGGCTTGTTTCTCAGGAATGCCTACACCTTATTGCCTTGTGATTGGGCAGTTAGTCAAGAGGGTTGTGACATTCTCTTATCCAAGAGAAGGTTATATATACCCTGATGTGACCTTTTGCTTTGGGGCCTGCTTTGGAAAGAGTTGTGTGATTTGGCCAGAGGAGACTCTGGGAAGCCATTGAGCACCCTCAGGCTTTGAAAAACCCAGATGTTGGCGATTCCCTCTCTGGTAACTGACTAGGTGTGAATGTAATGGTCAGATGGTTGGAAGCTGTGCGCTGATCTGTTTGTTTGTCTGCTTCTAACTTCTGTTTGTAACTTGTGTTTGTATTCTCTGAAGTTCAGGGTGCTGACATTTTCCCCTGAACTAGGTAAATGATATATGTTTGATTGATTAAAGTAAAATTGTTAACCTATTTTGAGTTGGTTTCCTTTAGAAAAGCAGATCTAAGAACCTGTGCTAGCAGCCATCCTGGGTATGCTAGGGTGCTTGCTGATATGGAGTCAGAAGACTTGACTTTAAGCTCTCATTTTGCCACTGTGTGTCTTTAGGCAGGTCACTCACTTAACCTTTCTAGACCCTATTTTCCTCATATGTAAAATGATGGAATTGAAATAAATTAAATAAATTTTAAAACACTGTAGTTTTACAAATGCTTCCATATCACAGCATATTCAGAAATGAATTAAAGGTGGACAAAATAAAAAGAGAGAATAGTTTATAAGGACACTACCCTGAAATTTCTCTGGATCTCATTGTTCTTTTTAAGTCTGAAATAATACACAAATGTTGAAACTTTGAATACTCACAGGACCCCTAGAAAATTATACCAGATTCTATATGCTTTTTGCTTTCAAGTATTCTCCAAATCTCAAAATATCCCCCATCGATATATTTATTTTTACATGCCATACCCACCGACTTTGCCATGCTTTTTCATGTGCCCTATTATTCACGTCCTGATCTCCTCCCTTCTCTTTTATCACTCTTTTTTGCAGTTTTAACCTAAGTCCAGTCTAGACCAGATGTTTAAGGCATATAATGATCTCATGACCAGGAACATGAAGAGAAATTCAAAATTCTAGATGTCTCTGAGGAGCCTAGCCATTTTTAAAGCATGTAGGGGAATGGCAGGTATTCCTCTTTTAAGGGGACTGCCAAGACCATTTGCTTTTCTTGCGTTAACACAGCTAGCCCACCTTTCTTTTACTCACAATTTATACATTCTTTTGTAGACATTCAAGACCCTGGTTTTTATTTTTGTTTGTTTTCTCCAGTAAACTTCTGGGTCTCCTAGTATTCTTCTTTCTACATTCAATTTTTTTTTTGTGGTATCCCTCTTGGTAGTTATATATGGGAATAATTTCTCCCACCTACTCTTTTCAATTTAAAAGTTCTTTAATGAGATTGAGAAGAATTCAGAGTTTTTTTCTTTTTTTCCCTGACTCTTATTAGGTATAAGATATCCCCACCAAATAAGATTAGTCTTTTATTGTAAATTGTGATCCAAAATTCACACCCCAACCCCCAGGCACCTTGTTATCATCTTTAAGGTAACCTGCTTGTGGTTGTCAGCTCAGCTATAACTTGCTAGGAATAAACAGCTAATTGAGGGCTTTTTTGTTCTTAGCCCGAGGCTACTACTAATCACCACTCCAGACTCATTGAGAGAAAAACCCAGTGGTATCACATAATTTTAGACCCTGAAGTCTACTAAAACCCTAAGCTTGTTGGTTTTCAGACAAATTACTATGTAACCATCCTTATCATTTCTTTACCTATCAATTTTGAGTCATTTTTCTCTTGGCTCTGATTCAAGATTCTTGATCTATGTCAACCTTTGTGACTTATGGTTAGAAATTCCTACTCATTCATATTAAATTCCTGATTTTCAACTGCATCATTTTGGAAATTCAATCCAATAAAATTCTTCAGGAATTATATGAGATCTAAAGTGCTTAGATTTCCACCACTTTCCATATTGTTCCCTATTTCTCAATGGACTAGGTAAAATTTATAGAAAGAACAATCAGTCCTATTCCGTATTTCTACTTTTATTACATATATCTGCTAACAATAAAATTCCAGTTTCTATTTCAACCCTGCTGGACAGAAACTTTCACTCTTTCCTTATTTTCAATCAAAAGTCCTTTAGAAAGATCCACAATCCCCATTCCTTTTGAGATGCCCTCTAGGCAACTCTCATTTCAAACTACTTCATAAAGGTACCTGTTTTCTATTCCCTAATCTAGAGGTTCAGTCATACTTCAAGATTTATCAAATGTTTAGATGTGACATCTTTTTTTTCCTGACATGACACCATTTCTGAAATCTTCTGTTAATTGATAATTATCAAATCTCTATGTGCAAAGAGAATGAATCTATCACCTCAAGCAGGTGACCTTGAGCAGAAATTCAATTACCAGTAAGGTTTTATTTAATTAAAGCACATTGTCAACCTTTTGTTGTAATGCAATCCACTTCCCTGATTACCACAACCCTTTCCTACTCTGTTACTCTTTTGCCCCTTTTTTGCCACAGTGCCTCTTATCAACCATGTTTTTGTCCTATACTTTGGAGATAAAAGAGTGCATAATATAGAGCCACCCACTGCTTATGCAGTTCATGGATTATTGTTCTTATTCAGTTATTTTAGTTTTTTGTTCAACTCTTTGTGATCCCATTTGGGATTTTCTTGGCAAAGATACTGGGATGGTATGCTATTTCCTTGTCTAGGTCATTTTACAGATGAGGAAACTGAGGCAAACTGAATTAAATGCCTTCTCAAATAGGTAGTAAGTGCCTGAGATCAAATTTGAACTCAGGAAGATAGTCTTCTGACTCCAAGCCAAGCAGTCTACCCACTGCACCACCTAGCTGATTGACTTATTCTTAATCATACATTGTCTCCTCCATGGCTTGTTCTGTCAGTTCCACCTTGTTAAATTGGTCTATGTCTTTAGGATCTCTCTTTTCCATTCAGTTTAGACTTTCATCCAGTTAGTCTTTTACAACTCACTTCATCTTGAAATCTTTTCTGTTGATTACTAAATCTGTTCTCTCTGCTTGGGAGGCCAACTTGATTAAAGATCTCCAAACACTCAATAGTGCTAATAGTTGTCTTGTACTTCTATAGTTCCTTGTTCTTGGTTTCCTGGTAACAGTATGATCCCTTGATCTTTTTTTACTAAGAACCTTGAAGTATATAGATAGGTTGGGAACAGCGTGTGCCTTGATAATTAGTATGCTGTTTTGACAAAGGGATTTTGTGGTCAACACTTCCAAAATATCAGTGTTGTCAAAATTCACATATGGTATGCATTTGATGGAGGTTTAATGAGGTTATGCCTGTCTTGCCAGCAGTCTGAGTACTGTCATCATTCGAGTAATTATAAATGGAAGTGAAAATCTCAAATTCATTCCTATTTAGATTTAAAACACAGTGTCTGTATTATTCTGCATTAGGCTGACATTGCTATTTGTATGATTGTCAAGGATTATTTCTTTTTTTTCTATGAGGGCAGAATAAAGTGCAAAGTTGCTGAAAATCCACCTCTCCCTCCCTTCCAACACTACAGTATTCAGAATTACCATTTTGAGGTTTATCAAAGCTTGAAAGCAATTTGTGTGATTTGGGTACTTGCTAATAGGGATGGGGTATGGTAGGAATTAAAAGGGCAAATAAAACCACATAAACGTCATTATTTCAAGCTTTATAAAAACTAACCAGACACCCTGGGTGTAAAGGGAGATACACATTTTATACCTTGCAACATGGAAGAGATATTTATTAGCTTTGACTGAATCTCTTGGTGAAAGTAGGATGAGTAGAAACTTATCTAGATGACTGCCTGAGTGTACTTTTACTTAGTTTATGCATGGTTAACAAAAGAGCTGAATTCTTGATTTAGCTCCTGAGGCATGATAGCCCAGGACAATCTCAAAAAAAACCGTAGAAGACCCTGACCCATAAAGAAGTCACAACAATAGAGAGCAGAACCAGCAGATGGCAGCAGCAACTCAGCGAAGAAACATATCATAAGCACTTCCAAAGGCAGAATGCAGTGGCAACATCGGGGGCATCCCCAGCACCTTGTAAAAGGGCTACTATGGGTGTAGCCAAGAAGCAGTGAGCCACCAACTGTTAATATCTCATAGAGGAGGCAGCTAGGTAAAGGAGTCTATATAGAAAAGCGTTAGACTTGGAGAGGAGAAGAATTGAGTTCTCTCAGACACCTTTCCCATTGTTACTCTGGGCAAGTCACTTAATCTCCATAAGATCACCTACCTCCCAGGATTATTGCCAGGATAAAATGAGATCATGTTGATAAAATGCTTCCTAAACAATAAAATACCATATGAATACAAGCTGTTACTGTCCTTGCTGCTGATGCTGCTACTGTCAATGACAATAAGGAGCTTTAAACCTAATTTAGTCTTATCTCAACATTTTACATATGAAGTAACTGGGTACTACAAAAATAAGCAGTTATTTATTTCTGGTCACCCAGCTAGCAAATGGCATTCCCAAAGTCTTATTGCAATTTTATGCTGTAATAGCTAAAAATAATCAGGATTTTAACAAGAATTGAGTTTTTTTAAATCCTTAGTCCTATAAATGTCATTAACCAAAGATCTTTTAAGCTATAATCTTTTAATTACACTAATATTTTGGGAATGCCCTGTATCATAGTCAAGATCCAAATCTACGTTCTATCATTCTAAATACAGACTACTGGGCACTTTTTTTTGGGGGGGGGGCAGAACTAGGAATTTTTTTCAGTATCAGAAATAGTCTTTAATATAGATAATCAAGATTTGTTCATATTATCTTTACTGAAAGTTTTCATAAATTAAAATAGAAAAAAGTAATCTTAAAAATACCTCATACCATATTTCTAGATCATATCTCTGTGAATTATGTGATGGCTTTGATAATTTGTCCAATAGAAAATTCATAAAATATGCATTCAATCTATTTTTAATAAAGTTTAATAAATGTAGCATAACTTATAAAGGAAGCAATTTAATGGGCTATTTAAAATTTTAATTCATCCCCAAATACTGGAAAGATAGTAGCTGAAATTTTTAAAAGGACTATTTAAAAGGACTGATTTTAGCTTAATTTATTATTGTTTCTGGTTTTCTGTTTTTTAAAGATCAAATACACACATACATGCAGTGGGAACGCCTTTAGCTTACTCACTTATTGGCTATTTTCACACTAGGAAGCATGACAGCTAGTTAGTAAACTATCTGTATTTGAGACTCTGTTCAAGAGATAGGTGCTTGTTAGGGATGTGATAAAGTGATCACATCTGACAGAGGCAACAACCTTCTTTTTCAATTAGTGGCCAGTTCAAAATTTACCCATAAACCATCGGAATTTAACTGGTGACTAATGGTAAAAATAGTTATGTTAATAATAATAATTACAATATTCATTTGCATAGCACTTTGTACTTTTCAGAGCATATTCCCTTAAACTCTATCCTGTCAAGAGACTTCCTTTCCATTTCTTTAGTCACCCTGAACAATCTTTCAAGAATAGACTCTTCCATAAGGCCTCAATACAGATTCCTCCACCTGCTGTTTTAATCTCAACTGTGTTGTTATCAAAATGGTTGTGAGTGGGGGAGGCTAGGTGGCACAGTGAATAGAGCACCATCCCTGGAATCAGGAGGACCTGAGTTCAAATCCGACCTCAGACACATAACACCTACTAGTCATCTGATGTTGGGGAAATCACTTAGCCCCAATTGCCCTGCCTTACCCAGGCCAAAAAAGCAATAACAACAACAAAATGGCTATGAGATCAAGATATGCAACTTTTTGAGTGTATCAGAAGAACATTACCCTACCATCCAATTGGTAGCCATGAAAAAATGTAGTTGGTTTCCAAATCTATTTTACGCTGTTTATCTATGGAGTTGTTTTTGAGTGGAGGAAAAATGCAGCTTTATAAATTCAGAGACACTGGCCTAAATGATGTGACTGAGTGGTACTCGAGCACAAAATAGCAAGTAGCAGATCCATCTATGAGCCAGTCAAGAAGTGGGAAAGAACATTTTTCTGCATAGAGTTGAATGACAGACTCACTACTGATGTCCTAGAAGCAGTGCCCCAGCAGGGAATTGGAAAGGGACAGAGAGAGAGAACACACACAATAGGGGTTGACAGGGGAAGTATCATCAAATATAAGGCTGAAGCTTCTGCTGCTATATTTGTCATTTGGAGAGATGAGCCCCTTGTGCCTGACTCAGCCAGAAGAAGCAGAGACCAAAAAGAGCCCCACAGCTAATTGAGCTAGCAGACTCCAGGGATATCTGAATCAACATAGATTACGAGTCCCTTACCTAAAGATGTTAGGTGGAAAATCAACAGGCTAGAAGTAAACAAATGTCTCATCAGTATTCAGCACCAGTGTTTTAGGCAAAAGGCCAAAAAGAAATGGAAAAAATAAAAAATGATTCACATTGTTAGGAAGAAAAACAAAAAAGAGGGAGGCCAATGTCATATGCTTTATCTTTGTTTATAAACTAAGAAATATTTAAGATATCACCTTTTAGTAATCTTCAATTAATGGAGTCCTTTGAATGAGCTAGACTACATAGATTGGGGAGTGACTATTTTGTACATTTAGACATATCACTTTTGTTAGAATCATATTGACTGTATTTTTCTTATGACTTCATCAGATACAACACACTGTTTAATATTTTATTTTTCAATCTTACCAGAAAGAGAAAAACAGAACATGTTCACTGTAGACAGCAGAAAGCATAGAAAGGAACATGGGGCTTCCTTTTCACTTTTTGGTTTCAGTGTAGTCAGGGGAAAAACAAATAAACAAGGGCTTCAAATCTTTAGTTACTGATTCAAACGGAACCAGAAAAGCTAGAGCAAGGGTACCTTTATTCCTTGTTGAAATGTCTTAGCATTGCTTATGAAAGTCCTGTGAGACTGAAAGTTAACTTCTATTCCCCAGAGCCTGTAAGAACAGTAAAGATGATAAAAAATAATGTGCAAGTATTGCTAGAATTTGTTTTAAATTATTACCATTCCAGCCCTGAGATTCAAAAGCATTGTTGCTGAAAGTAGCCACAGCCAGCATGGAGCAGAACTGGGTATCATGAAGAAGAAAAATATTGTCATCCACTCCTCCACTACTCAAAATTGGAAACATAGAAGATGGGAGTAAAGGGTGTGTGTGTGTATGTGTGTGTGTGTGTGTGTGTGTGTATGTGTTTAGGTAAATATAATACAAGCAGTTCTATTTTTCAACATTTGAATTTCATTGCTTTTTTTGTTTAGCACTGTCTTTAATATCCATGTCTTACATTTTATTGTCCTAGTTTTTTTTTTCTTTTATGATTTTTGCAACAGGACTTCTTCTCCTGCTAGGCACTGTATCTAGGAGCCAGTGAGTGAAATGAGAAGGAAACGGCTCGTTCATGAAAAAATAAAATAATCCTGAGGCTGGTTTTCATGTATACAGTCAGACAACAAACATTTATTGATTTTAAAATTGTGTTGTGCACTTTGCTTAAGCCTGGGGATACAGAGAAAGGCAAAAAGGAAAGTACTCTGCTTTCAAGGAGCTTAAATTGTAGTGGAGGAGTTGTTTTCAGTGATTTTCAGTGATCTTTCATTCTTTGTTTGCCTATTTGGGCTTTTCTTGGCAAAGATACTGGAACAGTTCAGCATTTCCTTCTCCAATTCATTTTACAAATGAGGAAACATGCAAACAGAGTTCAATGACTTGCCCAGGGTCACACAGTAAGTGTCTTAAGATTAGATTTGAACTCCAAAAGATGAGTCTTCCTGATTCTAGGCCTGACTCTATCTACTGTGCCAACTTGTTGCCCCAAATGAGAAGATAATATTCAAATAAGTATGGACACACAAGATATATACCTATATTCATATAGAAAACTGTATATACATACATATATATTTATGCATATATTTATAGGTATACATATATACAGAGAGATGAATAGGTACAGTTAGATAAACATACAGTATAAATCAAAGTTAATCTTGGAAGAAAGATTGGGAAAGGCCTCTTAAAGAAGGCACGATCTGAGCTGTCTTGAGAGAAGCCAGGAAAGCCAGAGGGTTAAGGGAAGAAAGGAAAGTATTTCAAGCACTTGGGATAGCCATTGAAAAGCAGGGAACTGGCAAATAGAGCTTGAAAAGCCACAAGTAGGTCAGTGTAGCTGGACAATAGAATGTGTGGAAGGGAGTAAAGTTTAGTAAGATTGAACAAGTAATGACATAAAATATGGAGGAATTCTTTGATAGGGATCAATGTTAATCATACTTATTAACACAAAGAGGGATTTTAGTAACAGTTTATAATTTACTTAGACCACAATCCCATGGAGTAATTAAACAAATAGGGCAGAAATATTTATAAAATTCTTATATAATATGAGGATGGATACAATTAGAATTTTATAAAGAATAGGGAAGGGGAGGTAAAGTTTCACACAGCAAAACCCAATAGAAGAATGGGATGATCTGTGTCAGGTAAAATAGTAATCACATTAGCAAATGGTAGGGAACATTAACTGGGGTTCTAATCATATCTGTCCTGCCTTATCCTATGTAAGAGTTTTGGAATTTTTGAAGAAAGTAGAAACTAACCAGATAGCAACTGGTCTAAAGCTATATGTCTCAGCTAAAGTAGATAGGGATAGTAAAGCTGAGTCAGACACTCATCTCTCACTACATCACTTGCTATCTCAGGCAAAATGGCTACAATGCTAAAATTCTCTGATGACACTAGGAAGGGGTCAATCAACTTCACCAAAATAAAGTTACTGTATTATCCAAAATGGACCTTGGTTAATACAATCTTGTTTCCAGACTTTCTGGGATGGAGCAAAGATGGCAGCTGGACTCTCCCAAATTTTCCTCCAAAAAACTTGAATATAATGCTTCATATTGAATTCTGGAGTGGCAGAGCTAATAAAAGGTCAGAGTGAGACATACTTCCAAGCTAAGACTACACAGAAGGTCAGAAAAAGAGATCTGTAACATTAGAGAAGACCTTGGTCCTGAGCCTATGAGGATGAAACACCAGGATTGAAACTAGATTGTTGCAGTGTCAACAAAAGCAACAAGTTGGGAAGCTCTCAAGCCAGAGATGGTAACTCAAAAGAAATTTTAAGTGGTAGTTCATGTTTACGTGCAATTGGGAAATAATGAAATAATATTATTAAAATAAGATCTTGGGCTCAAATCTTGGTTTTGTCATTTAAAGAATATAAGATTTTTGGGGAAAGTCATAGAACTCTGTTCCTCAGAAGCTATATTTTTTTGGGGAAAGATGTAGATTCTGCTAATTCATCTTTGAGGCCAAATGTATTAGGCAAGCCATTTAGTTACAGAGAGATATCCAGAGATTAGTGATGAAAAGAAATAAGCTTTGCAGGGTTAATTAAATAATTGGAATTCTTCTTCTGGTTTATCTTTTGTTTACTTCTGTCTGTGTTAGGGCATAGCAAGAAGAAACTAATGAAAATAAAAAGAAAATTTCTTAAGAGAAAGTGAGAAAAGGTGAGGAGAATTGATGTAAACAAATTAAATTAGTTCAGAATCCTCCCAACTCTCCCAGAAACTGACCTCCAAACAGTGAAGGAAATATAAAAAACAAATCAAACAAAGCACACAAAAAGTTGAATATGATTCCCAGTTTTTTTCTTTTAACAGTAAGTTCTTTGCTAGTCAGAATTAGTCATAAGGATTGCCCAAGTGAACAAGTGCTGTTAGGTTATTATTTTATTGTTGTTTATTTGTTTGAGTTAAAAAATGACTAAGTGTCTTTGGCTTCAAATGCGTTCCTCCTCCATTCTATGTCTTTTTATCTCAGACCTCCTCCCTGACTTAATTCAATAGTCACTTTTGACTGAAGGAGGTTTTTCTAGCCCAATCCTTTTCACCCCACTTCTCCAGATGGTAATACCTTCTCCCTTAAATTAACCTTGCATCTGAATTTTGTATTACTTATATAAACTTAAATATGCACAACCTGTCTCTTGCTTTAGAATGTAATCTTAATAAAGGAAGCATTTTTTATTCATCCTAAGTGCTTAACATAGTGTCTGCCACACCCTAGGTAATTAACAAACTTTTCTTATTTGTTTGCTATCTATTTCAAAGCAAACATAAAGGGAAAGGCAAATTTTGGAGTGACCGGCAAAGAGTGTGATATGTATATGTTTCTAATCCCAAGTAGCACCTATGGGCACAAAATGAGCTTGGTTACTATTCGGAAAGAAAGGTAAAGGCTAGAGAAATGCCAGTGTTCTCTAGGTTATCAAATAAAATTAATTATTTCCTGAAAAATTTGGGAAAGGGAGTAGGCTTAAAGAAAAAATAAATAATGAATAAAGAGGATGTGAAGAGGCAAAGGTGCATTCTAACATATATTGAGAAGTTGAAGTGTGGAAGATGACGACATAGTGATGAGAGGAAAGAAAGACCATTTTGCACTTGAAAACTATAAATAAATGTATTCTTTTTTTGGAGGGGTAGGGAGCGGAACTAGACCATCTCATTCTTTTGTGTCCCAAAGAATGATAATATTAGAACAGAGGCCAGCAAGTGAAAGGTAATTCATTACCAGAGAAGACATAACTAGTGGAGTTGATAATTCTTTGCAAAACAGCTATTTGTCAATCAGACATAAATAATAGGGAGGACTATTGGAAGACATAGGTCTTCTTGTGGCATGTAATCTGGATATGACAGCTAGACTCCTGAGACTTATCAAATGTGATTCCCCAATTCGATTATTGATATCTAAAGTGAAAACAAATGGAGTAACTAAAATGTATCTAGAAAACACTGTTAAGAATTAGGAAATCATGTCCTAAAAAAAAGAAAGGAAAAGAAAAAGGAGATAAGTTAGGTAATTCATTGGATAGATTCTTGGGCCTGGAGTCAGGAAGACTCGATTTCAAATCCAGCCTCAGACATTCACTAGCTGTCTGACCCTGGGCAAGTGACTTAATCTATGTTTGCCTTAACTCATTAGAGAATGAAATGGCCATCCACTCTGTATCTTTCTAAGAAAACTCCATGAAGGAAAGCAGAAAGATAGATACCACCAAATGACTAGACAAGAAGAAGAACAAAAAGACCACCCCTAAAAAATTCTTGAATGGTTTAGGGGTCTTATGAGGATAGGTTATTCAAAGAGAAAGACAAATTTGGTGAGTAAACTGCTGTCAAGATGGAAACTGAATATAGGATTTGCATTATTGTGTTGATATCTTCAGATATTCTGATGCTGATCTTTTAGTCAGGGATGTGGTTCAAGAATCAAGTACCATTAAAAGCATAAGAGCCTAGGAATTTATGAGTTAAAAAATAAAGACAAGGATCAATATAGAAATAAGATTTTTGTAGCAATGGGACATTTCAATAATTCACACACTTAGAACTCTCTGCCAAAGACAGAGCAGCTGGTAAATTCTCAACTTGCATTGAAAGGATGGCAAGTGCAAGAAGGGGCACTTCAATCTTTCATCTGTTTCTGACTAGGAAAGATCTTATTGTTAAAGACAAAATGATTGGACTTCTGAGACCAGGAGAGAGCAGGTTAGGAAAGCTGGGAATAATCCATTCCAGAAGTGGAGAACCTTTAGCCTCTAGGACACATGTAGCCTTCTAGGTCCTCAAATATGGCCCTTTGATAGAATCCAAGAGGTTCACATGCAGCCTTGAGACCACAGGTTCCTCACCCCTGATCTATTCCTTACTTTAGATTTGGGGAAACAGATTAATTGTAGTTAAATCATAAGAATATAGATAAATAGGATAAAATTGATTAAACAGGTAAAGTTCATGTTCAAAGAAGTCAACAAAAGTGTTGCAAATAAATATTAGATAGATAAATGAATGTTATTTAGAATTTGACCTATATTGCAATAACTTGTCCACTTTCCACCATGTTTTTGTCTTCAAAGCATAGCTTACCCTGAGTCTACAGATGGTAATCATATTGAGTTCCTATAAATAAACTCAGCTACTGAGTGATACAAAAGTATAGAGATGCTGATATCAATCTCTACTCAGAACAGTTATATGTTAAAAATTCTGTCTTTCAAATGTTCAAATATCATTCTCTTATGACAAATTCAATATGGCAAAGAATACTTCGAATGTTTTAATCATTGACCTCAAAAGAGTAGAGAAATTAAATAGTGCCATACTTAATTGTATTTTCCCTGTATTATCACTGTTGAATATTAATCCTCTTTGGATTTCATGCAATTTTTCCAAGTCTAAATGTTATTCAGTTCAGTCAGTCTTCAAAAAAAAAAGAAAAAGAAAGGAAAATCAACAACAGGATAAAATGTGAAACCATTAATTTAGTTAGCATCACAAAAGAAAAGGATACTTTTCATAAATGGCGGGATAGGATGATCAGTTGAATTTTTAATCTTGGAGAGGTCAAACATATTTCAAATCAGATCATCTTGTAATGGTCGCTGAAATGTATTCCTAAAAGTAAAATCTGTTAAGGGGCATCAATCTAGTTCATTACTCTGAGGTTTTGTTTTATTTATTTATTTTGCTACATAACATATGTACATTGTTCAAGCACCTATCTTATATATCAATAAAAGGTCTACCCTCCACAGACTGCTTTATGCATAGTTTATTACAATTTCCAAAAAGTAGCTCTTCTATATGGATTTATGTCCATATCTCTTAAGATGATAAAATATTTTTTTCTTAAAAATGGATACATATAGTTCTTTCTCTCTATATGCATATGTGTACACGCACACACACATATATATATACATGTATGTGTATATATGTATATAGGTATATATATATATATATGGAGAGAGAGAGAAAGAGAGAGAGAGATGGTCATTTCGATGTGTACACATAGGTAGACAGACAGATAGATAGTTAGAAATGTAAGTAAAAGTATAGGTAAAAGAATAGCAACACCTATGTGTGTATGTGAGTAAAGTGCAATTAGTTATGAGAAAACAGGTATTTATACTGTGCTAAGGATCAACTCAAAGTAATCTTGCATAAATTACACACACACGCACACTCACACACACACACACACACACATCCAGAGTGTGAAGCATATTCTTTCTTAAAGACCAATGAAATGTTAATTGTACATTACAAGAATTTAATGTCATCCCCCTCCTGAATGAATTTTTAAATTCTCTGTCCTGAAGAAATTAAGAACTCATTTCTATCTTTCCTAGCACTCTGGAATCATCATGGACACTATTAAATTTTAATTGAATAAAGTACTTCTTTTTCATTGTCATATAGAATGGCATAGACTTTTTGGCTGAGATATTTTCATCAGTTCCCCAGAAACACTCTCTTAAAACAATGATGACATTTCACAAAAGTTTCCTTCAAATTGAGCTGTTTGAGTCCACTCAAGAATCAAAAGTAGAATAAAGCTGAAACAAACAAACCCATTAAATTAGGTAATTAAAACTATGTTTTAAAGAATCTAAATGAAGTATTATCATTAAAGTGATCCAGGTAATGTTTATAATTGGTTTTAAATGTCATGCCTTTTAAAATTTTTGAGATTCCATCAGCCACCTGCTTCTTCACTTTTCCTTACAACTAACTTCCCATCTTCTCTCATTATGCCTTTGAACTGGCTATCTTAGATACTTGTAATGCATTTCCTCCTCACTTGAACATTCAAGAATCTTTAATTTCCTTCAGAACTTAGCTTAACTGATATCTAAAAAAACTTTTCCAGATTCTCTTAGTTAAATTTTCCTCCCCGCTTAAAATTAGTTTGCGTTAGAGACATTGTGCTATTTATGTAGCGTACCCTTTCCACTCACTCTTCCACCAGACTGTTGAGTTGTCAGAAGGCAATGCCTAACACTTCTGTTAGTATTCTAGGGGTTAATCATGCAGGAAGTTTCATTGAGCTACAATTAGTCTGGTACATATGATAATAACAGACATGATTTTTATAAAGTATCATCTAGGAGATATTTCAGTAATTCATGAACAAATCAATCTGTGAACAAGGTAATCAGGCAGTAGTGATCCTTAGTAATAAACTTTATTTCATTGACTTCTATGAAAACTGTAGTTAGACTTAAGGTTGCTTTACTGTGGCTGGGTAGGATGGGTTTTATATAGCTTTTTATTATTCATATTCCACAAGATAAAATGTAAATATATTGAAAAAAGCTTACTATTTACTCCTGGGACACAGAGGAAAAACCAATACGAAATATTGAAGTCTGAATACTTTTTAAAGACTTTCAGTTATGTTACTGTCAATTATATAAACCAGCATGACCTAGACTAATGAAGTGTTTCCAAGTTCATAGAATTCATTCATTCTAGAGTCGTACTATTTTTGTATAATTGTCACGTAGATGAGTGATTAACCTTGTTTTGTTTTGATTCAAAGGAAAAAATAGGATCTAGAAGGGAAAGTTATGGGAAAAATTTCAGCCCAATAACTAAGAAAACAAAACAAAACAAAACAAAATTTCCTAATAATCTGCAACAACAAAATATAGGAGGGAGTGCCTCAGGATTCACTAAATTCCTTATCCCTGGATATCTTTAAATAGAAGCTAGAAAATGAGTTGCTGGGGATATTGTTTAGTGGATTTATAATTCAGTAAGGAGTTTGGTAAGATTACTTTTGAGATTCTTTTCAACTTAGATACCCAATGAATCAACAAAATACTAAAATATTTGGAAAAAGTTCTTTATTAAAAAATCACTAAGTAAATTTGGTTTGCACTATGGTGTTAGAGACAAGGGAGAATAATACAGATCTTATAACAAAAAGTCATAGGGGGCAGAGCCAAGATGTTGGTGTGGAAGCAACAAGGTTCTGCATCTCCCACATAGCCACCTTAAATACCCATAAAATATGACTCTAAACAAATTTTAGGGCTCCAAAATTCACAACAGAAAAACACATCTCCTGCTGAAGGTAGCTTGGGAGGAAGGGCTCATCAAAGTGTGCTGGGAGCCAAAAAAGAGCCCAGCCTGAAACCACAGCTTTGCCCTGGGGCAGCCAGAACAAGCCACAGCTGGAGCCTACAGGAAAGTGGATCAGTGGCAGCTGTGGCAGTTTTCAGAATTATCAGCCCATAAGAAACAAGGACTAAGTGAAAGGTCAGTGGAACTCGGCAAAATCTGGGAGAGAAAAGTGGTCGAGACAGACTGCCTCCAGGCCAAGGAAGCAGCAGAAGCAGCAGTGCTGCAGCCACATGGCTGCTTCAGAGCTCCTGGTTGGCAGACTGCAGGGGGGCCAAGCCATTGTTCAGAGGCTAAATGCTCTTGTGTTGAGTGGCCTGGATCTGGATCATGGTCTTGGGTGGTGTTTTCAGTGTTTTCAGTGTTTTCAGTGAACCAGAGATGGTGGGGGCATCAAAAACAAAAACAAAATGGTGCAGTCCAAATAACTCCAGCAGCTGGCAAAACCCCAGCAGTTTGGGACAGAGCTCTCCCCTCTGGAAGCAGAGTTCCACATAGCTAATAAATCAAGTAATAAACTGGCAACATGAACAGGCAACGGAAGCAAAGTAAGAGCAGCAATCAAACTCAAGTATCATTTTTTGAGGACAAAAAGGATCAAAGCATAAAATGAGAGGAAGACCACATAGTTAGAACTCCCACATCTGAAGCTTCCAAGAAACATGTAGAATGCCTATAAGCCATAGATGAGCTTAAGAAGTATTTTGAAAACCAAATAAGAGAAGTAGAGGAACAATTGGAAGAGAAATGAGAATTATGCAAGAAAATCATGAAGAGAGTCAACAACCTAACTGAAGAAAATAACACCTTAAAAATAGATTAGCTCAAAAGGCAAAAGAAGCCCAAAAAACCAATGAGGAGAAGAATGTCTTAAAAAGTCAAATTTGCCAGATAGAACAAAGAATCTCAAAAGCTTTCTGAAGAGAATAACTCCTTCAAAATTAGAGTGGAGCAAATGGAAGCAAATGACTTTATGAGAAATCAAGATACTATTAAAGAGATACAAACAATGAAAAAATAGAAAGCAATGTGAAATATCTCCTTGAAAAACCCCGGACCTGGAAAATAGATCCAGGAGAGATAATTAAAAAATTATTAGACTAAATGAAATTCATGATAAAAAAAACTAGAAAACATCCTTCAAGAAATTCCCAAGAAAAATTTTCCTGATGTTTTAGAACCAGAGGGCAAACTAGAATTTGAAAGAATTGACCAATTACCTCTTGAAAAAGATCCCCAGATGAAAACTCCTAGGAATGTTATAGCCAGGTTCCGGAGCCCCCAGATCAAGGAGAAAATATTATAAGCTGCCAAGAGGAAGCAATTTCAATACTATGGAAACACAATTAGGATAACCCAGGAGCTGGCAGCTTCTACATTGAGGGACTGAATTGCTTAGAATATTATATTCTGGAGATCAAGGGAGTTAGGATTAAAACCAAGAATCATCTACGAGGAAAATTGAGTATAATGTTCCAGGGGAAAATATGGCCATTCAGTGAAGTGAAGGACTTTGAAACATTCTTGATGTAAAAACCAGAATTGAAAAGAAAATTTGACACTCAAGTACAAGAAGCATGAGAAAGTTAACATGGGAAAGAAATCATAAGGAACTTCTCAAAGTTAAACTCTTTACATGACAAAATGGAAAACTGATCATTGTAACTTATGAACCTTTAATGATACTTTAAAAGGTGAAATTCTGAAGTGGGAGAGGATTAGAATGAGAGGAGAAAGGGAGAGACAGAATGGGGTAAATCATCTCATATAGAAGAGGCTAGGTTACAATGTTACAATGCAGGACAAGAACAGGAAGGCAGAATGGAAAGGGTCAACCTGACTCTCATTGAATTTGGCTTAGGGAAGAAATGACATAAACTCTAAAATGGGTATCTTGCCACAAAGGAGAGTAGGGGTAAATGGGAATGAGAGGTGGGAAGACAGAGGGGAGAACAGGGTCGGGGAGAGGGTTGCTGGAAGCACACACTTCTGTAAAGGGACAGGGTAGAGAATAGAACAAGGTCTGGGGGGCAGGATAGAAGAAGAGACATATAATCAGTCTCTCAAAATATGTCCATTGTGGAAATGTTCTGTGTAACTGACTACACATTTACAGCCTGTATTGAATTGCTTTTCTTTCCAGTGGGGTTGGGTGATGAGGGAAGAAGGGAAAGAATCTAGAATTTAAAATTCTATAACCAAATGTTAAATATATATATAACAATAATAATAATAATAATAATAATAATTATTATTATTATTATTAACTACATGCAAATGGGAATTAAGATATACAGGCACTGGGAAAGGGAGACTCATCTTGCCCTACTAGAATGTTAGAGGGGCGATAGCTGAGGACAAAGGAGTGAGCAAATTGAGCGAAAGGCTATACATTCTGATGGCTATTTGAAGGTGGTGGGTAGGGGAAAGATGGAGAGAAAATTTGTATCATGGAAATGAGTGATATAAACAAGAAAATATAATTTTTTTAGAAAACCAAAAAAAAAAATTATAGTAAAATAAAATCATTTTTGTCCAAATATTAAGATGGAGTAATTTCAGTGGATATATGTATCCCATATTGCATATTATATTTTTCCTTTGTTTTAATTGTTTGGTAAGGAAAACAAAATCTAACATGCTTTATTTGTTAGCCCTTTGTAATCATTATACTTTCTAGTTTGTTTTTCAAAGATGAGACACATTTCTAGATTTCTCAACAGGAATATTAAGAAGTCACTAATTCTGTAAAAGATCCATTACTCATCCTCTTTTAGGACTATGTTCAACTTAGAAAAAAATGATTACTTTTGGTATAGGCCTTTCTCTGTGGCCTTTTGTTATATTGTTTGGCACCATTTTCTTCCCTGTCTCATTTTTACTCTATGATTATACATTTTTAACACATAAGCTGTCTTTTTTTCATTTCTGGTTGTATTGAATTCAGTGTTTTGCTTGCTTGTTTGTTTAAAGTGGTGACTTGAGGATTGTTTCTATTTTGTTTTTAAATTTTCCCTCTGGTTCCAGTAATTAGGATCAATTTTCTCCTTTGGTCTCTTAGAATTATGTGTGTGTGTGTGTGTGTGTGTGTGTGTGTGTGTGTGTGAGAGAGAGAGAGAGAGAGAGAGAGAGAGAGAGAGAGAGGGAGACATATTTCCCTCTGCTTTCTTTTATCCTACAATTCATTGAGTACAATTACTCATATATCAATTTATTTTCCTTGTCAGCAGTTCTCAGGAACAGAGAGTGTCAATTTTCTATGCTTTGACTTTACTCTAACACATTTTGATACATTGATGTTTTTACTTCTCTTTCTATCCATTCTATTTTTTAGTGTGTTCATTATTTTGGTAAAAATTTCTTCTTCAGTTGTGCCTGACCTTTTGTGATCCCTTCTCCTATGGAATAAGGCAAGCAGAGGTTAAGTGAGTAACTGAGGGTGGATTTGATCTGAGGTCTTTTTCACTCCAGGCCCAGTGTAGTATCCACTGAGCCTTCTATCAGTCTCTATATGCTCTTGCTCCTCTCTAAAATGTTCATTTTCCTTAATGTATTTTTTCCTGAAGGAAATTTTGTCTTTGTTTTAATTTGTCTCTCATCTTTTCCTTAAATTTTATATGATTTCCAAACATTCTGCAGATCATTTGGGCCAACCAAGTCTTTTTTGTTGTTATTCTAATTCTAATTCTATTTATATTATTCAAAACTCTTAGAGTTTTGACCTAGAATTTTCTTTAGTTTTAGACCACTAAGTGGTTTTTAGTTTTAGTGGAGATTTCTTTGTATTTTATTGGGTTTTTTTTCATTCTCTCCACTCCAGATGCCTGGTCAAATCTTCCACTTTCCTCTATTTTTGGCCATTGTGATGTTCATTTCTCAGCATGGATGTAATGGCAAGCACAGAAGTAGTTCATATCTTGTTTCAGCCATTGAATTAAAACCTTGTTTCAGTTCAGCCTTCTTTTAAGCCTTGTATCACGTCTGTTAAGAAACAGATAATGTGAACCACACAATTTCTGAATCCTAAAACTCATGAAATGCTGCAACAGGAAGGGGTGGAGCCAATGACCATGTATAAGGAAAAGCCCAGAGTAGATACAGTACAACTGAGAAGAGGACTTTTGTTGTGTCAGAGTCAAGAAGGAGAAAACTTGTGGTGTCCCAGCACTCTATTTGGCTGTTCTGCCTGTGTTGATGTTTGTTTGTGATACTTTGTACAGAAGCCCTGGGATCTTACTGGAAGCTCTGAAAGATGATTTTCTGGTTTTATGTTACAGAAGTCCTGGAGGAGGGTTTTGGAAGTCCTGATGAGTTGTGCTGAGCTCTTGGACCTTGTTGGTGGGTCTGAGTTGATTTCACATGTAGAAAGTGAATTCATTATGGTGCCAGCAATGTGTATGAATATTTTTGTGACTCTGTCAAGCTTTTCTTCCCAGAAACAGGAACTGTGAAGTGCTTGAGGTAGAATGGATTCTGTGAACTTTAATATGGAATGGGAACTGGATGAAGAACTGGACTAGAAGCTGGACAAAGAACTGGGAGCTGCCTAACTTTGAACCCAGGTGACAGTTGGAGCTGAGACCAAGAAGAAGAACCATGAAAGCTGAGAGGCAGCCTCAAGTCAAGCTGAAAGAAGACTTTGGATACTATGTGCTGACTGAGAAGGTTATGATTTACTATGTTCTAAGGGTGGAGAACTTTGACTATTGTACTTTGTGATTGAATGTTTTGCTCTGATTTGTTATTGAATAGAAAGCTTACTATACTATGTAATAAGATTCTTGAAAGCTGTTCACAGCAGCAGCAGTCCTCTGGAAAGCTGCTCGGATGTGGCTCTACATCAGAGCTGCAATAAGCCAAGGAGATCTCCCTCTCCTAATTAAGACAAGGCAGCAATTGAACCTGTCTAATGTGATAGGCCCTTCCCCTTTAGCACATTCCAGGTGTGCAAGAAATTATTAAGTCATAGCGATTTATCAAAAACATAGTCATGACAGAAGCAGTTTTGAGGGCAATAACCATTGACCCCATTGATCATATTTGCTGCCCTTACCCATTAGTTCTGGCTCAAAGCTGCTGGAAATATTAGACAGAAAATAGGGACTAACTGCCTTCCTCCTTGCCAATGGATAAACAAGGCCAATAATGATCTCAATTAGTATTAATATCTTTTTTGTTGTTGTTTCCTTGGTATTATTTTCTAGGAAGGCAGTGCATTTAGATATAAGTTTGACATTTTACACAAATTGAATTTAGATTTTTCTCTTCCTAAATACTGATCACTTTTTTAAGTAAAAAAATCAAGTGAACACAAATGTGGGGGAAAAGAAAGAGTAGTGTATATTTCAGGGTCTATTAGCAGACATGTTCTAGGAGGGTGAGATTGGAAGAAAGCTGACATTTTATTAGAACTTCTCCCAGTCCTTCTTGTGGTGGGTATAACCAATAGTTTTAATTGTTCTATTGATATGTCTATAGGGAACAAAAGCCTTCCTTGACATCTCTCTTCTCTTTTGTTGTTCTGCCATACTTTTACTTTTTCCTTTTGTCTGTTGACATACATTCTTTCTGGTTAAGCTCTTGAGGTTCCCTTTCATCCTTTCAGATTTTTTCCTTAAAGATTGTGGGTATATTTTAAAGATGACCTTTGTAATGACTCAATTCTGCCTTCTGACTCAAAGACTGCTGTAGTTTCAATTCACTTTCAAGCATGAGAGGGGACATACACAGTCCTAGATCCTGATCAGTTCTCAAAGCCCTATTAAAACTGAATTATATGGGATCACAAAATGAAACCTCAGAGGTCATATAAGTGATTCAGTAGACAGAACACTGAGCCTGGATTCAAATTCAACCTCATACAGTTGCTGTGTAATCCTGAGCAAGTTATTGAACCTCTGTCTGCCTCAGTTTCCTCATTAACAATTTTTATGGGGATGAATTGGAACACCTTAAAAAGTACTTACCACTGTGCCAGGCACATAGTAAGGCCTGTATAAAAGTTAGTTATTGTTGATGCTGTTATTGTTATTTATCTAGTACAATCATTACATAACGAATTTGAGATCCAGAGAAATTAAGTAACTACATAAGATCATATAGTTATAAATCAACAGAGTCAGGCTTTGAACCCAGATTCAATGACAGAGAATCTATGGGTCTTCCCACTACCCTTTTCTTGTTTGAAGGTTAAATATAAGATGATTAACTGTCAAAATGTTATCCCTGTTCTCATGACTAGTTGTTATTCTGTCATTAGCTAATTATAGGTAACAGAGAAATTTTGAATTCTGTGGATAAGTTCATTTACCTTGGCAGCATACTTTCCAGAGATGTAGACATAGATGACAAAGTTGATGCATGCATTGTCAGAGCTAGCTTAGTGTTTGGGAGGCTCTGAAGCAAAGTGTGGTGGAGAAGAATATTAGTTTGCCTATCAAACTGAAGATTGACAGAGCTATTGTGTTGATCTCATTGGTGTATGTCCGTGAAACCTGAACAGTCTACTAGTGCCATGGTAAGAAATGAAGTTGCTTCTATTTGATCTGTCTTGGGAAGATGCTAAAGATCACCTAGCAAGATAAGGTACCAGACACTGCTATTTGAACTATCAAACAAGCATTCAAACTTACTGCAAAAAGGGGGCAGCTAGGTGGTGCAGTGAATAGAGCACAGGCTCTGGAGTAAGGAGGACTTGAGTTCAAATCTGGCCTCAGATACTTAACACAAAAAACTAGCCATGTGACCTTGGGCAAGTTACTTAACCCCAATTGCCTTTGCCACACACACACACACACACACACACAACACTGTAGAAAGGAAAAGTCTGAGGGGTTGATCACATTATTTAAATATCAAATGTATGTTTGCCTAAAAGACTATTTTACAAGGAATGCACACAAAAAAAGAGATCATGTGGAAGTCAGAAGAAGCAATACAAGGACACTCTCAAGGTCTTTCTGAAGAACTTTGGAAATCAATAGTGAGAGATGGAAGACACTGACACAGGACTACCCAGCATGGCATACTCACATCAAGGAAGATTCTGTGATTTGGGAGTAAAGCAGAATTTCAGAAACTTAAAGGAAATATGTGGTACACAAATTTAGGGACATCTCCACTCCAAATGTTTATGTGGATTATTTGTGCCCAATCTATGGCAGAGACCTCCAAACTTGTACTAATTTAATCAACCACAGTCAAATAGATTATACTACACTATAATGATGTCATTTTGGTTTTCTTCAAGAATGAAAGACAACCAATCCTTAGATATCATATATCCACGATTAAACACATCACTCAAGAGGGAGATATCTTTAAAAAAATTCTCAAGTATGTGAATATACACCTGAAATTAATCTCTCAGTCTTCCTTGAGTTACCCTATTCCAGAGGTTTGGAGGAGGAGAAGGAGGATAGAGGGCCTCAAGATGGAATGAATCAATCAGTAAGTGATCTGACCTTTGCTCAGTAGTGACATATCAGAAGTCCTTTGTGTCTACCCTACTTTGGATTTGAACATATAGAGTTAGCTTACTGCAGAGGTGACTAGAACTAGCTATAATGCATCCTGCTATTTACAGACTTCCCTTTCCCAATTTATGATAAACAACAACAATTTGTTTCTGTATTCTAGCAGTTTCTGGAAAGGACTGCCCCTTCTCCTCCCCCTATGTGTCCCAATTTTACTGAAATCCATAGATATCTCAGGCTTTGCCTGCAGAGCTATGGTCCTTGGTATTGTGTATAAAAGGATTACAGCATACAGGGCCTATACTTTCTCTTGTCTTAACTAGTTGCTTCTTCATCTGGTTATGGTCTCATTTGTATTTTTGAACTCTGGTCTGTAAGTATATCAGCTCAGGTATATACCTTTTTTTTTTTTAGTATGTACCAAAAAGACTTTCTTTCTATTAAATTGTAGCTATGGTATCAATGTGATTGCACTTAGGTTTGAAATTTGATACAACTTTTTTACTTTTATAGTCAGCTCCCTCATATTCAATCATTCACTGGTCTTACAGTTCTGACTTTTTTAATCTATCACCTCCCCATTCTTATTGACACTATTCAGGCTCAGGTTATCATTATTTTTCTTTGGAATAAACCAATGAACTACTAAGTATATCTAATCTTTTGTCTCACCCAAATTTGTGTACATCCTCTACACTTCACTAGTGTCAAATTTATTTTCCTAGGGAGCGGGGCCAAGATGGCAGCATAGAAGCAGCAAGGTTCCGCAGCTCCCACACAACCACCCTATATACCCATAAAATATGACCGCAGACAAATTCTCTCAAACTCACAAAAATACAGAAAACACATCTCTCCCTGAAGGCAGCTCAGCAGCAGGGCCTCATTGTGTCAGGCCAGGTGCTGAGGCCAGCCCAGCTTTAAATGGAAATGCAGCCAGGCCAGGCCCCAGGTCGGCCAGGAGGAGCTGAGGGGAGCCGCAGCCAGTCTACAAGAGGGAAGATCTAACACACCTCAAGCAACTACCAAGGCGTGAAAAACAAGGTTTATAGAAAGGCAGCTTGGCAGGAGGTGCTCATCCAGCAGGCTGGCAGACCGGGAGCTGAGACCAGACCAGCCTGAGATCAAAGCTGCGGCCAGGACCAAGGGCAGTCAGGAGGAGCTGAGCCTCCCAAGCCGCAG
>CM053594.1:101501013-101521102 GCA_028646575.1 Pseudocheirus occidentalis
ACAGGGAGACCCTCCCTGCCCTACCAGAAAATAAGAGAGCAGAGCAGGGGAGGGGCTTTACAGTGGGATTGCTGTTTTAGGGTTGGGGCAGGGGCAAGACGGGGAGAAAATGTGTAATTCAAAAATGTAATTAAAATGAATAATGTAAGCAAGAAAACAAAAAATAAATTATAAAAAAATAAAAATAAATTTTAAAAAATGTTATGTTATTATGTTTATATAGTTCTGTGGTTTGCTTTGGCAGGTAGACCGCCAAATATTTTATAATCACTGCAGTAACTTCAAATGGAGTTTCTATCTCTTGCTGTTGGGCTTTATTAGTAATGTATAGAAATGCCAATGATTTACATGGGTTTGTTTTATATCCTGCAACTTTGCTAAATTAATCTATTATTTAAAATAAATATTACTTGATTCTCTAGCATTCTCTAAATATAACATCATATCTGCAGAGTGATAGTTTTGTTTCTTCTCTGCCTATTCTAATTCCATTGATTTCTTTTTTTTTCTCCAGTGGTTTTAACATGGATGGGTGTTGCATATTGTCAAATATTTTTCTTCTGCATCTATTGAAATAGTCATGTGATTTCTGTTGATTTTGTTGCTAATACAGTCAATTAGGCTGATAGTTCTCCAAATATTGAACCAGCCTGTATAAATCCCCCCTGGTGATAGTGTATTATCCTAAAGAATAAAATTCTGTAATCTCTTTTCTAATATTTCATTTAAAATTATTGCATCTATATTCACTGGGGAAATTGGTCTATAAATTTCTTTCTCTCTTTTGGCTCTTCCTGGTTTAGATATCAGCATCGTATTTTTTATCATAAAAATTATTTGGTAGAATGCCTTATTTACCTATTTCCCAAAATAGTTTATATGGTATTAGAATTAATTGCTCCTTAAATCTTTGAGAGAATTCACTTGCAAATCAATCTGGATGTTGGGATTATTATTTAGGGATTTCATTGATGGCCTTTTCAATTTCTCTTCCTAAAATTGGGTTATTTATATATTTTATTTCTTTGTCCTTTAATCAGGGCCATTTATATTTTTGCAAATATTCATCCATTTCACTCAGGCTGTCAAATTTCATTGGTGTATCATGGGGCAAAATAACTCCTAATTATTGTTTAGATTTCCTCTTTATTCGTGCTTAATTCAGCCTTTTCATTTTGGATTCTGATAATTTGTGTTGCATTTTTTTTCATTCTCTTAGACTTTTTGTGTATTTTAATTGTTAGAGAATTTTTTGTTTACGTCAAGCCAAAATTTGTTTCTTCTGAATTTATATGTGGTGTACCTAGCTTTGTCTCAAAGAGAAAATTTATTTTTTTCTTGATCCTTCAGTCTTTGATATACTAGAATACCATTAGCTTATTCCTGTCTAAGAATATAATAACTTTGTTAAAGTTTATTTCACAAGACTTTTGGGTCATGTGATCAACAAAATGAAGACCTAGTCCTTTCCTGTTGTACTCACTCTTTCTCAATAATGCTCCAAAGAGGATTATTGCAAAAGATGTAGAATTATAGCTCTCTCCATAGACTTAGTCACCAATGAGCCTAAGGTAACAGCCTTATGAAATAATGTTAGAGAACTCTAATTTCTAGTAAACTCAATCAGCAGCCTCCTACACTACCAGCCTCCATATTTTATTTTATCTTTTTTAAGCCTCCATATTTTAGAAGAGCATATACTCTGACCTACTTGCTTGTGCTCTGGGTTCCATTTATTCATTCTCTGTCATTATTACTGTAACTATCTCTGCCAGCACAACCTCATGCTGACCTAACATCACTGTTCTGTAACAACAAAGAGTAGAATTCAACTCTGACCATGAAGTGGTATAATGTGGGCAGGTAAATCAGTAGTATGTAAGCTATTACCAATTCTCTCCCCAGAAATTTCACTTATGGCCAGTCGAAAGTGTTATCCAACTGACAAAGGTGTAAGACAGCTTTGAACTCCAGATACAATGGGATGGTTATCAAAGGAAAAAGAGTCAGAAAGTGAGTGAAAAGGAAACAGACTTTTTTTAAAGGACTAAAACCATTATTTTTGTCAGGAGGAAATTAAATCATTTAAAAGAAAGTAGAGTGCAAAGGAGAAAAGTTAGCTGGGAATATAGTGAAACGTAAGGGAAGAAATTATCAAAAATTTAAATAAGTATAAACATCTCTAAATAAATATTGCAAGAGGAAGGAAAGTGAACCTAATTGATTTCTAAGAGAACCTGGAAATAAAGCAAGATATTACTAATTGGTTTTAGAGATCTCTTAGAATACTGAAATAAGTTAAAAGGTAACAAATAAGGGACTTTGTGGCTCAAACAACAAACATATTTTCAGAATAGAAAATATGAATTTACTGTAGCAGTTCTCTCCAAAGAGAAATTATAATAATATTCATAGATCTCTCAGAAGAATATAGCAAGTCAAAGTCTGATAACTATAAAGCTACAAATAATATAAGAAAAGTGCTCAGAAATTTTGAGTACATAAAACTAAGAACCAATCAAAAAATCCACAGCTGACACTAGAAAGAAAGAGACAGAAAAAAATGCTGCAAATTTCAGCAAACAGTGGCTAAATTGAACAGTTCTATGAGACAGAACACATTATACAAGAAACCAGGAGAACACCCTTCAAAAATAAAGGAAAGAAAATTTTAAAAAGCATAAGGCTATTCTACTCTCAACAAAATATAGAAGGGTGTGGAATTACATATTTCAAAAAGGAAAGAAGACCAACATGCATCACAAAATGATATATCTAGAAAACAAGAATCATCAGGAAACACATAAATTCATACATTCATACAGATATATGTGAATGTGTACATTGAATGTGTGCATGCATTAAGCATTTTACTTAAATATGCATGTATATATGTGTGCATGTGTGTATGTACACACATTATGTGTGTGCATATGCACACACAGACATATATATACATACATATACACACATACGTACATTCACACACATATACAATTCCTACCAAATACATATGTAAAAAGATTATCCAAGTGGAGAGAATGGAAAATAAATTTAATTACCAAAAATATACAAGGGAAGTAATTAGTCTATCTAAAGAGATTAATAAAATGAAGGATAGAGGGAAAGAGACAGACACAGAAATTTAGAATCAAAGAAACAAATGAGGTTAAAAATGGGATGCTAGTCTTTTTTATTGTCATATTTAATTTATTTATTTCCTTTATTATTTATATTTCTTTATTATTTATATTTCTTTATTATTTTCTTCATCATTCATTTCCACTAGATTTTGAATTACACATTTTCTCCCTATCTTTCCCCAACCACCACTCCAAAACAGCCATCCCACTGTATAACCACTCCCCCAATCCCCTCTCTCCTATGTCCTCCCCTATTGCCCCTCTGACTTTCTGGTGGGGCAAGATGGATCTCTCAACTCCAGTGCCTGTATGTCTTAATTCCCAAGAAGTGGGAAACTGACCCCCACCCCCATCCTTACATCCATCATACCTCCTCTCATCCCCATCCACCCTACGCTCCTGGGTGGCAAGAAACCCAGTTTAGAGTTTATGTCATTCCTTCCTGAAGCCAAATTCAATGACAATAAGGATGATCCTTTCCCTTTTGTCTTCCTGTTCTTCTCCTCCATAGTAAAAGTTATCACTTGCCTTTTCTATCTGATATGATTAACTGTCTCTCCCTGCCTCCCCTTATTCTATTCCTCTTCCACCACACAATTTCACTTTTAAAGTATCATCCCTTCCTATTCAAATGATACTATGCCCTACATATATACACATATTCAGATATGCATTCATATGCATATATATACCCTCCTATATCAACATATGTGTACATATGCCTCTGTGTGTGTATACATATCTATCTGTCTATCTGTCTATCTATCTGTCTATCTATCTGTCTATCTATCTATCTATATATGTATGTATATACACATTTGTATAACCTTCACCTATCCTCATACTGGTAAAAGTTTCATAATTTACTGTTATCATTTTTCCATGTTGGCATGTAAATAGTTCAACTTCGAGAAGTTCCATATGATTTCTTTTCAATGTTTACCTTCTCATGCTTCTTGTACTTGAGTGTCAAATTTCTTTTTCAGTTCTGGTTTTTTCAGCAAGAACACTTGAAGTCCAAGTCCTCAACCTCATTTAATGACCATATTTTCCCCTGGAAGATTATACTCAACTTTGCTTGGTAGGTGATCCTTGGTTTGAATCGTAGCTCCCTCAGTCTCTGGAATATCCCATCCCAGGCCCTTCAATCCCTTAAAGTAGAAACTGCTAGGTCCTGGGTTATCCTGATTGTGTTCCCACAGTATTCAAATTGTTTCTTCTTGGCTGCTTGTAATATTTTCTCCTTGATCTGGGCACTCTGGAACCTGGCTATAAGATTCCAAAGAGTTTTCTTTTGGGGATCTTTCTCAAGAGGTGATTGGTGAATTCTTTCAAGTTCTATTTTGCCCTCTAGTTCTATATTATCAGGGCAATTTTCCTTGAGAATTTCTTGAAGGATGCTTTCTAGGTTCTTTTTTTGATCATGGCTTTTAGGTAGTCCAATAATTTTTTTAATTGTCTCTCCTGTATGTGTTTTTCAGGTCAGTGTTTTTTTCAAGAAGATGTTTCACATTGCCTTCTTCTTTTTCATTTCTTGCAATCTGTTTAAGAGTATCTTGATTTCTCATAAAGTCATTTGCTTCCATTTGCTCCACTCTAATTCTGAAGGAGTTATCCTCTTCAGAAAGCTTTTGAGATTCTTCCATCTGCCAAATTTGACTTTTTAAGGTATTCTTCTCCTCATTGGCTTTTTGGGATTCTTTTGCCATTTTAGCTAATCAATTTTTAAGGTGTTATTTTCTTCAGTAAGGTTGTTGACTCTCTTTTCATGATTTTATTCCATCATTCTCATTTCTCTTCCCAATTTTTCCTCCACTTCTCTTATTTGGTTTTCAAAATCCTTCTTAAGTAGCTCTATGCCTTCTAACCAGTCTGCATTTTTCTTGGGAGCTCTTGGTGTGGGATTTCTCACTGTGTTGTCTTCCTCCTGTTCCATGCTTTGAGCATTTTTGTCCTCACAAAGGAAATCTAAAGTTGGATTGTTGTTCTTCCTTTGCTTTCTTTGCCTCTCATGTTGCCAGTCAATTACTTTACTTTTTAGCTCTGTGGAACTCTGCTTCCAGAGGGGAGGGCTCTGTCCCAAATCACTCATATTTTCCCAGCTGCCACAGCTATTTGGAGGCTGCTGCAGCAGCCACCACCAGGTTTGGCAAACTGTAAATTCATCCAAGGACCACAACCCAATACCGGGATCCTGATCCAGGCAGCTTACGGCAAGAGCACTTAGCCTCTAAATAGGTGCTTGGCTCTCCTGCAATCTGCAGACCCAGAGCTTCTGCAGCAGCCATGTGGAAATGGCTGCAAGGCCTCCACTTTTGATCCTTCCTTCCCTTGGAGGAGGGTGGCTGGACCCTCTTTTCTGACCCAAATTTAGCCTATTTCCACTAACCTTTCACTTAGATCTTATTTCTTATGGCTTGATAATTTTGGAAATCACTGTAGCTGCTGCTGATCCACTCTCCTGAAGGCTCCAGCTGTGGCTTGTCCTGGCCTCCCCCATACCAAGCTGTGGTTTCAGGCAGGGCTGATATCGGTTCCCGTCACGTTGAGCTTAGCCCTTCCTGTTGCACCTGCCGAGCTACCTTCCATGGGTAGTAAGATTTTATGGGTATTTAAGGTGTTTATGGGGAGCTGTAGAGTTTTCCTGCATCTATACTGCCATATTGGTTCTGCCCCCTCAAAGAATGCCATTCTAAAAGAAGTCAAGTGTATAAAGATGAAATTAGATCTTAAAGAAATAGGAGCAGTGGTGGGGCCGAGTCAAGATGGCAGAGAAAAAGCAGGAACTTGTTTGATCTCTCCACCAAACCCCTCCAAATACCTGTAAAAATGACAATAAATAAATTAAAGAGCTAAAGGACACACAAAATGACAGAGTGAAACAAATCTTCAGCCCAATATAGCCTGGATGGTTGGCAGAAAGGGTCTATCACACTAGGGTGGGAGTGGAGAATAATCTTGCACGCTCTATGCCAGCATAGACAGGGCTGGAGTAGCACTCAGGGGACTAAATTACTTGTAACTGTGGCAGTTTCCAGACTTCTCAAACAACAAATGCCAGAGAATGCATAGAAGGTCAGTTGGAAAACTGTGGAACCTCAGTGAAAGAGACGTGTGCCTCAGTCTCAATCCCAGGGTAATGGAGGTGGAAGTGGCAACTGTGGTGGCAGCAGGAATACTGGCTGCTTCAGCAGCTCTGGGGCCACAGATTGTAGAAGATTGAGGAGTTGGTATGAAGCCCCTGAAGTCTTGAACGATACACTTACATCCTCACCCACACTGATATACTATGAATTGATTGATTAAGTGAGGAGGTTTCCCCCTTGGGAAAACCAGATGATTATTCCTTTGTTCCTTGTTGTAAATATTGTGGCTACTGTAGTGAAAATTGTGTGGCCATTCTAATGTTAAGCTGTTATGGACACTATATTGTGACTTTCTGTGATAAGATGTAATGTTATGAATATTATATTGTGACATACTGTGAATGTTTGCCTTGATTTGTAATGGAATAAACAGTGTTCATTATTACTGTGTAATCTGAACCTTAAAAGCTGTTCACAGTAGCATTCTTTTGGGAATCTGCTGGTGCATGACATTCAGGAGAGGATTAGATTGGGAGGAGAAAGGGAGAGATAAAATGGGGCAAATTATCTCATAAAAGAGGGAAGAAAAAGATTTCATAGCGGAGGGTAAAAGAGGAGATGTGGGAAGGAATGAATGATTAACAGTAATAACTAATAGTGATATGTTATCTATCATATGTCAGAAACTATACAATAGAATCACAATAGCAATACTAATAGATAGCAATTATAAAGTACTTACTATATGCCCAACAAGTACAAAGTGTTTTACAATTATTATCTCATTTAATCCTCACCACAAACCTAGGAGACAGATGCTATTATGATCCTCATTTTATAAGTGAAATAGGTGAGGCAAACAGAGATTAAGTGACTTCCCCAGGGTCACACAGCTAATAAATGTCTGAGGCTGGAATTGAACTTAAGTGTTCCTTACTCCAGGCTGATGGCTGTAATGATGTATAAATATCTTGAGAAATATCTGAGAATAATGTGTGTATGTCTACTAATTCTTTCTGTCTTGGCTATATGTCAAGATGATCTTTATTGTATAGCTATATAGTCTTATATTTTGACCTGATTTCATGGTTCTCTATATTAATCTTGAACCTTAATTGACTTCTTCACATCAAATCCCAGTCATTTACTACAGTATAGACATGTAGAAACTTGAAGAAGATTGTCTTGCTCTATCTCCTCAGTATTTTCTAATGATTAATGCTACATTGGTAGTGACAATGCCTTTAAGTAAAAAAAAGGGAGGGAGATACATTTTAACTTTGTGTTTCTATTTTATCACGTATTACTGAAAATAATTAATGGAAATAAAATTGACATGAAATTTGAACCTGGTTTCAATCCACAGTGCCAGGTGACTGTATAAACGGTTTCCTAGTTTCTTGTTTTTTCAGCACCTAAATTTTGAACACATTATCAGCGTACAGCAGCTCCTGGGTTACTGTCTTAAGGAATCAATAAATAACAAGGCAAATGACTTTTATCCTTATTTTGAAGTATTGTATTTAATGTCTTTTCATGATATTATTGTCATTTCATGACATTATTATCATCAATTCATTTCCTGTGCCAAACTTCTAGTTTTATTTATAATTCTAAGCACTGAATAAATAATGCATGGAATAAATAATGCACATACAGCTTTCAATTATTAATATCAAATAATTAAAAGTACTGATGGTATTCTAGACCAGGCAGATCCTTTACTCCTAATATAGTGTAACGTCTTGGATCTTCTGGCTCCTAAGTACTCTGTGTCAAAAGATTTTTAATATGGCATAAAATGGCTTAAAGAAGGAAAATCCTTATCAGAATATATGATAACATCCTGGAGCAATGTATGGAAGAAAGACATGCCTTAAAAGCAGAGCTGAGTAGGAAATATTAATATAAAAATATAAAACATGAGGAAGATTAAGTGTTTTAAGAAGATGGAATAGTCACATTAACTACTCATACATAATTGAAAGAAACAATGTAAAAGTCTTTCTATCACACTCACAGTGAACTATTTGGCAACATCTGTGTTAGCTATTTGGTATTTCAGTTTCACAGGAAAGAATGATGCTGTCTCTTTTATATTAAATGACACTAATATTGTCACCATTAAAGTAAAAAAAATTCTAGTAATGTTATGGGAATGCCTCCATTAGAATGTCAAGTTCCATCTAATGCTCTTTTCTTCCTCTCTATTCTTGCCCATCCCTCTAATGAATATGGAATTGCTTGTTACTTGTAGAATAGAAATGACAATTCTCAGAATATCTTCCATTAATCTTAAAAGATGAAAATAGTTTGTTTCTGGTAAAAAGGTTTTCAACAAGAACATAACTATAACATGCTATTTAATACTTTCTCTAACTGTCCCTCATGGGCTCAATTTTATGTGTGTAAATCAATAAGCATTTATCATGCCTACTATGTGTCATGGGTAAGCATGTGTCATCATTCCTTATATGAACAAAGAAACAGAAAGGCGACTGAGACGTGAAAATGAAATAGGTAGAATGAGAGCCAGTTGAAAGCATTTCATAAAAAGTTTTCTATATACTAGCCAAGGATAGTAAATTTCTTCCATACAAAAAAATAAAAGTTATAACATAATTGAAATATGGACTAGAGCTGAATAGTACAATGTGTATGCTGCCCTTGGTGAAAAATTACTCTTTGTCACTTTGTTATGTGGTTGGCACAAGGATTGTGGGGCATATGAAAGTCTTGGGCATATGAAATTCTGTGGTAAGTAACTGGCATTATCAGAAAGAAAGTAATTTTAGACATGATGAGAATGACTCTCACAGGAACCTTCAGAGACAAAGGTTTGATGTTTTAATTTTTGATTACTATTCAGTAGTAATTCAAATAATTTTCTTTAATGGTGATTCTGTTCTACAAAATTCTCTTCTGATATATCATTATAATGGGAAGTAATTCTTAATTGTTAAAGGCAGTATGATAAACATATGTTGTCAGGCTTTCCTAAGCTTCAAAACTTTTAAACAAAAGATCAGTTAAAATATGCTGTTCATAAAACTATTTACATTCAATGATATTTATCACCAGGTTATCTTGAGAGTGATGAAATTTTTAATCTCAGTAACTCTCAAGGGCCGTCAACTAAGTTTTGGAGGGATTGGGATCTGTCTTAGTGAAGGTAGTACCCATCTGCTGAAATCTTAGCTATTCTAAATATGGAAGTAAAATAATTAATAATAATAAAGCACTTTAAAAGGTGCTTATTTAAAGTACTATTTCATTTTATTTTCACAAAATTCCTGAGAAGCAGATGTCATAATTATCCCAATTTCCAGATTATGAAACTGAAGTTGAGAGAAAATATTTACCCAAAGTCACACATTTATTAAATGCCTAAATGTAGATTTGAACTCATGTCTTTCTGATTCTAAGTTCAATAAGTTATCCATTGTGCTACCTTACCATTTCAGTACACAGTTTACATTGACAAATTTTTTTTTTGCTTTTTGGAGATGTGGAGGCAGAGCAATTGGAGTTAAGTGACTTGCCCAAGGTCACATAATTAGTAAGCGTTAAGTATCTGAGTCTGGATTGAACTCAGGTCCTCCTGACTCCAGAGCTCGTGTTCTATTCACTGAGCCACCTAGATGCCCCAACAGTGGTAATTTTTAAGCTTCATGAGTGGAGAGACTTTTTTAAATTTAAATTTTATTTGTTTCCCGTGCCTATAATCCACAACAGTGCATTTTACATATATCTATCATCTATCTATCTATCTACATATATATATATATATAAAATCAGAAGCAACTTCCATTTCACTTTAAAAATGGTACTGCCTTCTCCTTTGACATTTCCTACAATCTTCTTTTTCATATTGTCACTCCTTTTATGACCCTTCACTCCTCCTAGTCCCCCTCAAACAACTCAATAACCTAGTTGATTGAATGTTGAGTCTGGAGTTGGGAACACGTGAATCTAAAATGAGCCTTCAAACTTTGTAGCTGCATGATCCTGGGAGAGTCATTTAACCTCTGTCTGCCTCAGTTTTTTCACTTGTAAAATAGGAATAGGGATAAGAATAGTTCCAGTTATTGTGAAGATCAAATAAAATAAGAATTGTAAATAATTTAGCATAGTGCCTAGGGCATAGTAGCACTATACAAATGTTAGATGATGATAGTGGTGATGATAATGATTATATCCCTGTTCCTTTAATTCCTTCTTACACTATGAAATCACACTAAAACCCTTTATCAGACTGATATACATTATTCCTTTATCTTTTCTTCTTTTGTTGCTGTGTAAACTGAGTACCAAAGTACATTGGTATGATAATCTCTTCTCTTTGGTGGAGATGAATGTTTTGTCCTGCATGAGGAGTGGGACAGAACTCTCAGGGAGTAGAATTTTTCTTTATCTTCTAATTACAAAAAACTTTAATATTTCAAAGTAGAAAATATAGTTCTCAAGTGTCAGAAAAAAAGTATTAGAAAAGAACTGATCCAATACCCCTATTTTATAGATAACAGGTACAAGCCTCTGAGGAAATCTTCAGGTAGGTTACTGCCGCAAGCCTATAACAACTTGTGTCTTCAAGGAATAGATCATTGTCTCTGCTTTGGGAGAAGCTTGAAGAATTTGTAAATTTCATCATGAAATCTGAGATTTTTAATTCTAGAGACAAAAACATTCTTTTTCTCCTCTGGGAAAGAGACTGCTGAAATAATTCTGGATGGAAGAATAATGACCCAGGATACTTACATTTTAAAAAAAAATTAATTTCTGTTTTGGAAAGAGAGAAAAGGATTTGGAGTTCAAATCTACTAAAAAAGGAGAGGGGCACTGGCTAAATAGTTTAAGTGGTTGCTTACATAATGAAGTTGCCTCTGACTAGTCAATTCCTGCCTAAGAGGTGTTTTGAATGTGTGACCATTGTGACGTAGAGAAGCAGTGAATTACTTTCCCCATTCTCATAGCTTCTATCTCTACTTGCAGTCAACTAACTCCTCTGTTACTTTTTTAAGTCTATTGTTAATTTTTAAAATTTATTCATTCCTTTGAAAATATGCAGCTTGGATTGGAACCAAGATGGCAGAGTGAAAACAGGAACTTGCTTGAGTTCCCATGTCAACCATCTGCAATAACTGTAAAACAATGACTCTGAACAAATTTTGTAGTTACAGAACCCACAGTGTGACAGAGAGAAACACATCACTTGCTGAAGACAGCCTAGCAGGCTGACGGGAAGGGTCTATCACACTGGTCTGGGAAGGGAGTGCAGTCCAATGTGGACCATAACAGCACAGACTTTTGGCATAGATCAGCCGGAGCCGACTTCGGGAGAGTGAATCATTGGCAGCTGTGGTGATTTCCAGACTTTTCAACCCAAAAACACCAAAAAGAGAGTAAAAGGTCAATGGGGGGAACTGTGTTGGAACTGGGTGAGAGAAGAGCATAGTCTAGCTCCTGTCCCCAGGGTCGCAAAGGTGGTGACCATCTGCAGCTGCTGTTGTGGCAGATACTTTCAGAGCTCCTGGTCCACAAATCAAAGGGATACCAAGTGTCTGAAGAGAGGGCAATTGCTGGAATTTCTTTGCTAGCTCTTTAAGCAGGATTCTCTTGTTTTGCCCTGCTTTAATCTGGGTCACAGACTTAACTGGTGGTCCTGGGATGAGGAGTGCTAGTGTGGCAGAACTTGCTGAGGCTGTGGAGAGGCAGTCATCCTCACAGTTCTGAGGCAGATGCTTAGAAGAAGTTCTGACAACAACTGTGCAAAACCACAGAAATTAGGGACAAAACACTATCCACTCTGGACACAGAGTTATACCATGGCTAAGAGCTCAAAAGACAAATAATTGGTTGGCAAGATGAGCAAGTAGAGGAAGTTCAATCAAATTATAGAATCACTTATTTTTTAATGACAAAGATAATGAAAACATGGAACCAGAAGAAAACAACAAAGTCAAAACTACTGTATGAAATGACTCCAAGAAAAACATGAACTGGTAGTAGGCCATGGAGGAGTGAAAGAAGGATTTTGAAAATCAAGTAAGAGAAATGGAGGAAAAATTGGGAAGAGAAATGACAATTGTACAAGAAAATAATGAAAAATGAGTCAACAGCCTGCTAAAGGAGACCCTCAAAATACTGAAGAAAATAACACCTTAAAATAGTCTAACTCAAAGGGCAAAAGAGTTTCAAAAAGCCAAAGAACAGAAGAATGCCTTAAGAATCAGAACTGGCCAGATGGAAAAGGAACTTTAAAGCTCACCAAAGAAAATATTTCCATCAAAATTAGATTGGAGCAAATGGAAACAAATGAGTGTGTGATAAATCAATATACTATAACACAGATCCAAAAGAATGAAAAAAAAATAGAAGGCAATGTAGAATATCTTATTGGAAAAAATGACTGACCTGGAAAATAGATCTAGGAGGGATAATTTTAAAATTATTGGACTAACTAAACCATGTTCAAAAAAGAGCCTAGATATCATCTTTCAATAAATTATCAAAGAAAACTGCCCTGATATTCTAGAAGCAGGGAGTAAAATAGAAATTTAAAGAATCACCAATTGTCTCTTGTAAAAGATCCCCAAAATAAAACTCCTAGGAATATTACAGCCAAATTTCAGTGACCCCAGGTCAAGGAGAAATATTACAAGCAATTAGGAAGAAACAATTAGGGTTTTATGGAAATAGAGTCAGGATAACATGAGATCTAGCAACTTCTACATTAAGGGATAGAAGTATTTAGAATATGATATTCTGGAGATCAAAGGAGATGGGATTAAAACCAAGAATCACCTATCCAGCAAAATCACAAATAATACTTCAGGACAAAAATATGGACATTCAACAAAATAGAGAACTTTATAGAATTCTTGAAAAAAAAGACCAGGGCTAAACAGAAAAACTGACTTTGAAATTCATGAAGTGAGAGAAGCATGAAATGTAAACAAGAAATATAAATCATAAGGAACTTATTAAAGTTGATCTTTTTACATTTCTACATGGAAAGATGATATTTGCAACTTATGAGACTTTCCTCAGTATTAGGATACTTGAAGGGAATATATATGTATGTATATATATACATATATGCATACATGTATACATATATAGGTGGATGCATGTGTGTATATGTGTGTACATGTATACATAGAGGGCACAGGATGAGTTGAATATGATGGGATGATATCTAATAAATAAAAGTAAGAGATGAGAAAGGAATATATTGGGAGAACGAGGAAGGGAGAGTTTGAAAGGGTAAATTATCTCAAGTTAAAGAGGCAAGAGAAAGCTGTTACAGTGGAGGGATGTTACAGCAGGAAGATGAAAGGAAATGAGTTATCCTCACTCTCACTGGATTTGGCTTAAAGAGAGAATAGCATAGACACTCAATTTGTTATCTTACCCTACAGGAAAGTAAGGGTAAGGGAATAAGAGGGGGTGGGTACTAGAAGGGAGGGCAGATTGGAGAGAGGGTATTTAGAAACAAAGTTTTGAAAAGGTACAGGGTCAGAGGAGAAAATAAAATTCATGAGGGATGAGATAGGATACAGGGAAATGTAGTTAATCTTTCAAAACATGAATGCTAGGGAAATGTTTTGTGAAACTATACATGTATAACTTATATTGAATTGCTTGTCTTCCCAGGAGGGGTGGGTGAGGAGGGAAGAAAGGAGATAAACTGGAATTGAAAGTTTTCAAAATAAATAAATGTTAAAAATTGTTTTTACATGCAACCGGGGAATAAGATATACAGGCAATGGTGTATAGAAATTCATCTTTCCCTACAAGAAAGTAAGAGGGGAATGGACAGGGGTTATAAGAGATGAGATATTGGGCAAAGGGGTATGCAGTATGCTTGCCATCTTGAGATGGGGAAGTAGGGGAGACACAGGGAGCAAATTTGTAACTCAAAATCTTTTGGGAAGGAATGTTGACAACTAATAAATAATTCAGTTAAAGAAAGAAAAACAATCTATATTCACAGTTTAAAAAAGAAAACATACTGATTAACATATGAAAATATGTTGCATTTCTCTAAATTATTGAAACATGGAAGGGAGGCAAATGAAACATAGGAGTGAGACTAACTGGGATACACAGAACTAAAAATAGATAAGAAGATTAAAATGCAAAATATTTCATCCTGAATGAAGCCTCCAGGAGCTGAAACAAAGGGATGTAATTTTTCATTTTATTAATGACAATTTATAAGATCCCAAAAGATTAGATTGACATAATCCATATAAACTGGACCCTATGCCCAGACTTTAGTAGAGTGAAGTGAGACATTTTTTTTTTGCCACGGAGGCCAGTATTGGATTAGAACATGAGTATCTTAGAGAAAATATTCAGACTCCAATGAATGAGGGAAATAAGGTATAGACAAAGGGAAGGGCATCTCATATAAAATGACTGGAGGAGAAAGGTGTGATCTGAAACAGTATAATCTGGAAGGGTGCTCATTTTTCTTGGGACTGACTGAAATTCCTCCTGAAGGAGTGAAAGACTTTTAAAATTTCCAACCTTTTACTCATAGCAATCTTTACTGGTTACAGTAATAAGAAGAAAAGTTACTCTGTCTATTATGTTCCTGTCACCAACTACTAGTATAATACTGCCTATAATCTCCCTATTTGAAGCTGTATGCTAAAAAATAAATTGACAAATATCATCTCAGTTTAAAAGTAAAAAATATTTTAATTTTGCATAAAATTAGAATATCATAGGTAAAGCTACATATCATTGATCTGTATCATGCCACATCACTTCAAATCATTGTATTGTGATATTTATTTTCTCTTAATTTTAATTTTAGAGTAGTCATATTATTCAGATGTTTGAAATTGGGTAATAAATATAATAGATGGAATTTTAGTTTTTTCATAGCAATATTGTTCATTGCAATCACCCAAAAGAATAATAGAATAGTTTTGAATGTCTATGCTATATGATGAGCATGAATGAGATAGCCTTTATTATAATAAATAGAGTACTATGTTTGGGCCAAATCCTATATTAAGGTGTTTTCCTGGGAAAATCACTTAAATTCTTTTCATCTTAAGCTGTGTTCTAATATAAATATAATAAATCATATACAAATTATTGTATCAGAGACCTGAAGATAAAATGAAACCTTTAAGTCATCCAGTCTAACAACAACATGATAATAATAATATCAGGCATTTATATGGCAGTTACAGTGTGCAGGCTCTGTGCTGGCACTTTACAATAATTATCTCACTTAGACCTCACACAACTACCCTTGGAAGTATGTGTTATTATTATTCACACTTTATAGATGAGTATCAAATGGCTTGGGATATGGTATTCTGGAGGTCAAAGGACACAAGATTACAACCAAGAATCACGTACCCAGAAAATGTGAGAGCAATCCTTCAGTGGGGAAATAGATATTCAATTAAATGTGAAAAAATGAAGCAAGTTTCTCTGATAAAGACCTCATGTTTTAAATATATAGAGAACTGAGTTATATTTATAAAAATGTGAGTCATCCTTTAATTGCTAAATGGCTTAAAGAAGAGTGCTAGATGAAGTAATCAAAGTTATCTACAGTCATACAAAAATGTTCTAAATCCTTATTGGAGAAAAGCAAATTAAAGCAATTCTGAGGTACTACCTCAAGCCTAGCATATTAGAGAAGGGAAAAGAAAAGGAAAATGAAAAAGTTTGAAGAAATGTGGGAAAATTGAGACACTAAAGCATTTTTGGTGTAGTTGTACACTCTTTCAACCATTTGTAGAATGGTTGAACAATTTAGGAATACTCCCAAAGCATAATAAAATCATGTCTTAACCTACCAATACCACTACTAGGCCTGTATCACAAAATAAATTTAAAAAAACAAAAAGGTAAGTTACTTATATGTACAAAAATCCTTATAGCACCTATTTTCTGGTGGCAAAAAATTGGAAAATGAGAGGATGCCTATTAATTGATGAATGATTGAACAAGTCATCATATATGATTGTGAAGGAATTCTATTCTGCTATAAGAAATGACATGCAGGTTCTTCTCAGAAAAACCTGGAAATGCATACATGAACTGATGCGTAGAGAAGTAAGTAGAACTAGGATAAAATTGTACACATTAACAGCCATATTGTAACATGATCAACTGTGAATGAATTAGCTGTTTCATCAATATAATGATCCAAGATACCTCTGAAGGACTTGTGATGAAAAATGCTATACATTCCCTGAGAAAGAACTGATGGAGTCTGAGTACAGATGGAAGCAACTCTTTGTTTTACTTTCTTTCTTTTTCTTGTTGTGGTTTTTGGTCTTTTTTCTACAACATGTCTAACATGGAACATTTTTCCAAGGCTACATATGTATATTCTATATCAAATTGCTTGCCTTCTCAATCAGAGGGGTGAGGAGGGAGGGAAACAATTTGGAACTAATTAAAAAAAACAAATGTAACAAATTATTTTTAAATGTAATTTGGGGAAAAATAAAATTCTAAATAAGAAAGTAAAAAAACTGCAGGTTCACTAAACTGTATGTAAGTAATTCTGTAGGCCACATAGGATTATTTACTATGTTTTATTATATTTTTATTTATTTTGTTAATATTTCCAAGTTATATTTTAACCTGGCTCAAGTCACACTCAGGAGTAGTAGCCAATCAGTAGGGTATTTGACATCTCTGACATATATTCCAGTGATCTTAACTTTGAAAAGTGACAAATTCTGTATGATGACTGATTGACTTATAAAGAAACAAGAGAGTACTCTTTAAACACAAATTCAAGAAGAGGTAATGCCACATGTGTACATACATACGTATGTGTATGAAAAACAGAGAGGGAGACAGAGAAACAGAGAGTCAGAGAGAAACAGAGACACAGAGATAAAAAGGGAAAAAGAGACAGAGAGACACAAAGAAATAGAGACATACAGAAAGAGGCCAAAGAAATGATATAGTTAGTTCCTGGCATCAAACTCAAATACAAATGGAGGCCATTAAACCATAACACAAGAATCCCTGGAAGCAGTATATGATCTTAGAAAAATCACATATTTGCATATTCTAATATATTTCTATTCTAGAAATATACTTATTCTAGTATACTTCTATTTATTTTTTTACATATTTACCAGTTATAATTTGGGCCTGTTGCTGAGTGTTTGACACTTCTGCTATAGAAACATTCCAGCTATATGATAAGGTTTAAGTATATGATAATGTAATAAAATGAACTCAGTGTTGGTCAAATAGCTCAAAAGCAGTAAATAATTATTGTAAAATAGGAGCAAAGGCTTTATTTAACTGAATGTCTGAGAGATTTGTGTTTGAATCAGTGTTACTCTTATCAGACGGTTGAATGAATACATTAATTGACATGTTTATCAAATGAACAAATGACACAATTACAAAGTGTTTGTAATAGGTTGAATGATACTCGAAATTTCAGATGATTTTGACAGTCTAGGATATTATCCCAAATCTTAGAAGGTGATTTTTTAAAAAATGAAATGCCATGTACTTGTTTTGAAAGATCAGCACTATCAAGAAAATGGAATATTCTTTCTATGATAACAGGTAATACGGAAAAGAATTGGGAGTTCTGATTGAGTGCAAGCTTGAAATTATTCCACAATATGATATAGTCAAAATGCTAATTCTTTCTTAGACTTTAGTAAATGAATCATAATATTCATACCATAATATTTTTACCAAAAACATTTTAATGAAATAATATTTCCTGTACACATTATTTATGTAATAAAGGATTGTTAATCATGTCAACCTGTCAAGTGGAAGGGTACCATAACTTCAATTAGTCATCAAGCTGTCTTAACCGGAAAGGTCTGGTGAATGGAAATGACTTTTAGTCATTAATCCCAAGCTCTTCTGAATGATAGATAATTCACAATTTTATAATTTTGCCAGTGCTGCCATTATTTCACAAGATTTTCATCAATATAAGTTTACCAAAAATTTTAACTTAGACTTGCAAAATGAATGTTGCTTTTATCAGTTTAGTTTAGATAAAATTAAAAAGGCAAAATTAACTCTCTGTTAACAAAATACTATCAAAATACTTTTAGATAGAAAAAATAAGTTTTCTTTAGTATCTGAAGCACCTTAGTAAAACTAAACACTTGATAGAATTCATATTTTAGAAGTAGCACTTGAATTATAGGTTGGCATGCTTTCGATTATCTCATTATCTCTTACCTATTCCGGTGTGTGTGTGTGTGTGTGTGTGTGTGTCTGTGTGTGTGTGTGTGTGACTTAATAAGGTTATTATACAGCTCTTCCCATGAATTTCTGGTGACCTTCCTATGACCTTACAATGGTAGTTGCAGCACTTACAACAACAGCAACCAAACACCTATAGTTGATAAAATGATTTACACATTCCAAAAAGCTTTACATAGATTATATCATTTAAGTCTCATAAAATCTATGAGAGGCAGATAATGTAACTGTCAGTATTCCTGTTTTATAAATGATAAAGCTAAGGATCAGATTTTAAGGACCCTATTTGGTAACACAGTTAGTGAAATAGAACCTGGATTGAAGTCAAATAAATCCTCACTCCAAGGCCAGGACTGTACTCACTATGCCATTTTGTCAAAATGAATGAAGATGATCATGATGGTGATGAAGATAAGGAGGAATTGGAGAAAGATGAGAATTATTTTATTTTAGAGAGTGGAGAATCTTACTGGTAAGACATTAGAAAAATGAATAATTTTAATGAGAACACTTTTATATCAATGCAGACCAGCTACTTATAGTCTAAGACAGCAGTTCTCAACCTGTGGGTTATGTTCAATTTGTAACAATGAAAATACATCCTGAATATCAAATATTTACATTACTATTCATATCAGTAGCAAAATTATGGTTATGAAGTGCCAACGAAAATAACTGTATGGTTGGGGATCACCACAACATGAGAACTATATTAAAGGGTCGTGGCATTAGGAAGGTTGAAAACCAGTGGTCTAAGATTTAAAGGGTTGGATAGGTCCTTAGTAAAGTGATTTGAACATTTCACAAAGATGATATGTATCAGGAGGACTTAAAACTTAGTTTTCTTGATGCAGAAACTAGCTTTCTGTCCCCTATGCCATATCCCTGTTGATCATGTTACTGTAATATAAATATTCAATTGTAATTGAATGTATATTCATTTAATTTCACTTGAGATTCTCTCCAAGTCTGTACAGGAAGGAGCAGCCAGTCACAGTACCACTCCAGACCCTACTTGGCTTTCAGATTAGAATCCTAATAATAGCCAATAAGATGGGGAGGTACAAACTGCTTTCTCGGTTCATCAGCTTTGTGGATATGTCAAAATCATGAGTTTAATGACTTCATCCCTCTTAGCACAAAAAATAAAAAAAAACAAGAAAACAAAAACAAGGTGGCATTGGAATAAACTCCTAATCCACAATAATATTCAGAATAAAATCAGTAATCTCCTTTTAAGGAAGCCTAGGTTTTGTTTGGTTTTGGTTGTTGTTGTTTGTTTTGGTTTAGTTTAGTTTTTTTTTTAATACAGGATTCTCTCAATACTTTTTTTTTTGCAAACAAAGATGAGTTTATTGCTTCAGAACAGTGCACAGTAATTTTGTTCGTGGTTTCATGCAGCAAATCTAAAATAATTAGCATTTTACCTTAGTTCAGTTATATAAATTGGGAGGCTATTAATGTTTTTTTTAAACAATCAACATTAATTTATAAACACCTTTTAAAAAATCTGTTGTCAGGTCTTATGTAAGATTTGCCTTTCATCACTGAATATTTGTGGAAAGTAAAATGGTTGTATTCACAATCCTAGCCAAATGTGTTTCATTTTATTCCAGGTTT
>CM053594.1:101528253-101562972 GCA_028646575.1 Pseudocheirus occidentalis
TGTTGGTGTTACTTTGTCAAACAGAAGGACTCATTTGAATTGTGTTACTTTTTCAAACAAAAGCTCTCTGTTCATTTATGTTGATTTGTCATACAGAAAGTGAATAAGTGAATTGAGATGATAGTTCAAGTCATGTGTTTAAATAGTGTTGTAGACTAGTTGAACTTTGTTTTCCTAGAAACAGAAACTTTGAAGAGGTTGGAGTGGAGTAGTCCCTGGGAGTTGTGATATGGAACAGGAGCAGAGAGCTGCCTACCTGTGAATCCAGGCAACAGTTGGGTGAATCCAGGCAAGAGCTGGGAGCAGCTAGCCTGTGGAAGAGCAATTGTGGAGTTTGGAAACAAGCCTCAAGTAAAAGTGAAAGGAGACTTTACTTGGACACTCAGTGCTGACTGATGATATTGTAACTTACTTTGTCATTGAGGCCCATGATGTTAGTATCTTTTGCTACCTCTTTAGGCCGATTGACTTAAGGATGATTGGAAGTCAGCCTGGGGTCAAAATGAAAGAACATTTGATTTGAGTACTCTACATTGATTTAGGAGATTGTGACTTAATGAATGACATGCTTTGTTTAGGACAATGTGATGTGACCACCATGGTAATAAGTTGTTATGTGATGTTGTTATGAATATTGTGTTTCAGTTTCTCAAATGTTTTGCATTAATTTATTGCTGAATAAATAGAGAGTTCACTATACTTTAAGATTAGATCCTTAAAGTTATTAATAGCAGCAGTCCTCAGGAGAGCTGCTTGTGATTGTCTTAACAGGTAGATAGAAAGATAGACATACAGAGAGAGACAGGCAGAGAGAGAAAGAGATAGACAGATAAAGACGTGTGTGTGTGTGTGTGTGTGTGTGTGTGTGTGTGTGTGTTGGTATCACCAGAGGGACGTAGAGACAGGATCCATCTGATGATAATGCTGGCCATTAAGTTAATATTATGTGTGGAGACACAGTAATCTTCACTTTGTATAAGGAAGGATATTAAGTGAGAAAAATTGTTGGCTAGTGAAGGATTAAAACACTTTTCTTTACAATAATTTGTCAATTCTAATCCATTCATTGCAGATTAACTGGTTAGACTTCACCAGGATTATATGGATCTGAGCTCCCCAGAACCATGTATGATAGGAAGCAAGATAAATTAACCCAAACAATTAAAACAGGTATTAGCATTTTGACATGACAGAATGAAATAATTGTTGAATGCAGGCAATACAAATTCTTCCAACAGAAAATGGCAGTAGCATTTAAATATGGACTCTATCATGGAGGGGAAAAATAACATGGTAGCTAACTAGATAAGCAGTTCCTAAAGGATATGGATTGTTTCTCTTCTGTGTATTTCAACTTGATTGTTGTGAGGATATGTTATAAACCATGAAATCTGTTTGATTGTACTAAAATGACCTCCTCTTGAAGGGACCTTCTGAATCACCAGGTAGGGCATTACTTGAGGTTTCTATAACCTTGCTTATTAGAGATCATTTTCAGAAGTGAGAAAAGGAGAGATATTCCATGAAGCTTACAAATTTGTTTGGTGTCTGAAGTTGCTTCTATTTGTAGTTCTCTCATGGGGTAAGGAAAGTATAAAAAGCTATTAAAGTTGTTTTGGAAGCACCAATTTTGCTCATGAGATTATCTGAGCAAAAAAAAACAACCTCATGATAATGCCTTTTTTACTACTTTTTTTGGTAGGAATATTCAGTAATAAAGATACTGATTGCTCATGAAAACACTGATCCCGCTAATGAGTGCAATGACTAATACAATTTCCATTACAGATAGCTTCTGTTCAGACACCAAAACAGGTCAGAATATTTGCAACAGGGGACAATTAAAACATGTTACATGGTATTTAACACAGTGTTAGCCAAATTTTATTAGGCATATAATACTGGTTGCCAACTGTTTTCTACACAGTTTGTAGCTCACTGAGCACATTGAAGGTCTGGTGACTTGTGTTGCATTCATTGTCATACTCAAACTACAGAGGGATGAGAACTTAGCCCATACTCATTGTGAACACCTGGGAACTCACTCTGTGCCAAGAAATGTTATTAATAAAGAAAATGCCTTGTGATCAGTATAGCTATCAAAAATAAATTGTCTTCTTAGGATATTGTTATCTATCAGCTTTTACAAAGTAACACTGAGAGTGGGAGGGCTGTTACCAGCTAAAATCTTTATTACTATAACCCCTATGAAGCAAAAGGTCATGGGCAAGCACTTTAAAATTTTCACACACACACACACACACACTTATATGTATATATGTGTATATATCTATATACACACATATACATTTAAGAATCTTTTCTGTTACCTGCATGTTACATGAATAAAGCTTAAAAGTTGCTTTTTCTATTTATTTGCTTTTAAATATCCCTAGACTTTTAATAGGTGATGCAAAAAGGTAAATTTACTTTCTCCAGTGGATAAAAAAAAGATCTTGAAAAAATTTCATTTAGGAAAGTGGTAAAAACAGAGGAGTGGAAGAGGGAGGTAGAAACAAGTTTCCTAGATTTTTGTCTTCACATGGTAACCCTAGTATTTTTCATTATGAGTACTTTGGAATTATGGTGGTTCAGTGTGTTGATTAGAGTTGCTAAATCTTATGCAATTGATTTTCTTTATATTATTGTTACTTATAAATTGTTGCCCTGATTCTGCTCACTTTATTTTACTTCACTTCATATAAGTCTTCCACAGCTTTTCTGAAACAATTCTCTTCATCATTTTTAGAGAACAATAGTATTCTCACATTCACATGTCACAAATTGTTTAGCAGTTCTCCATTTGTTGGCCATCTCCACGGTTCCAATTCTTTGCTCCTACCAAAACAAACAAACAAACAAAAAACCAAAAAACAAAAACCCTGCTACAAATAGTAGGATTGTGTATGCATAGGTGCTTTACTTTTTTTCTTTCTTCTCCTGGAGTGTAGACCTAGTACTGGAATTGCTGGGTGAAAGGAAATGTACATTTTAATACTTTGTGTTGTATAGTTCCAAAAAGTTTTCCAGAATGATTGGATTCGTTCACAGTTCCACCAATGGTACATCTTCCTATTTTCCCATATTCCCCCCAATATCTGTCACTTTTATTTTCCATTATGTTAGCCAATCTGATAGACATGAAATGGTACCACAAAGATGTTTTAATTTGCATTTCTCTAATTAATAGTGATTAGTCTATTTTTTCATATGAAGATTGAGAACTTTGATTTATTCCTCTGGAAACTGCCGTTTTTCTCTTTGGATACTGCATTAATTTGAGAATTGTTTTTATTTCTAAAAATTGACTGTTTCCTATATATTTGAGAGAACAGACTTTTATCAAATTCTGCAAACAATTTTTTCCCCATTCCCTGCTTTTCTTCTACTTCAATAGAAGCATTGTTTTGACTATGCAAAACCTTTTCAATTTGATGTAATTAAACTTATCCATTTTATCTCCTGTGAACCTCTCTTTCTCCTTTTTGGTTATAGTTTCTTTCCCTATCCATAAACTTGACAGGTAATTTTCTTCCATCCTTCCCTAATTTTTTATCATTTTATTCTTTTTGTCTAACGTCTAATCAAGTGTTACGATCTGATCCTGTTATGCGTTTTGAGGTATTCTTCTATGGCTAGTTTTTGATAGACTATTTTTTAGTTTTCTAGAAGTTTTTGTCAAATACTGAGTTCTTTTAGGTTTAGATTCTTTAGATTCTTTAAATCTTTAGATTCATCAAAATTTGGTTGCCTTGATCATTTGCTTCTGTAGTCTTTTCCATTGATCAATTACTACATATATTATTCTCTAACAATTTTTTATGAATACATCTGTCTAGAAAAGTTTAAGATCTGTTACAGCTAAATAACATTTCATTACATTTTGAAAGTTATTTGTTTCCCTGATGTTCTTGAAATTGCATTCCTCCAAATAAATGCTATTATTTTTTCTAGGTTAATAAAGTTATTTGGTAGTTGGACTGATATGGTACTGAAGAAGTAAATTAGTTTTAAGTAGTACTGTCATTTTTATTATCCTGGCTCAGACTAATCATGAGCCTAGTTATTAATATTTCTCCAGGTCATTAGATCAGTTTTCATTTTTGTGAATGTGATTTTTAATTTTTTATTGTTCTTGTGTGTATCTCAGCAGGTGTATTCCTCAGTGTTTAGTACTTCAGTAGTAATTTTACATTGAATTTCTCTTTCTATCATGTCCTGCTGAGGTTTTTGGCAATATATAGGCATGTTGATGATTTATGTGAATTTATTTTTTTTTCCTACATTTTCACTATTTGTTATATGTTTTGATTAGTTTTTTTTCCCACTTGTTTCTCTAGGGTTCTCTAAACAAATCATCAGGACACATAAAAAAACTAATAAATTGATTTCAGCATTGTCTATTCCTATTACTTCAATTTCTTTTTGTTGTCTTATTGTTATACCTAGCTTTTCTAGTATAATATAGTGTAATACTGGTGATAATGTACACCTTTGCTTCACCTCTGTATTTATTAGAGAGTCTTCTAGTTTACCCCATTACAGATAATGCTTTCCTTTCTTTATAGAGAAACACTATTTATCTTTTTAAGAAAACAATCCATTAATTCCTTTCTTTCTAGTATTTTTAATAGCAATAGGTATTACATTTCATCAAAAAAAACTTTTTTCTGTATCTACTGAAATAATATGATTTTGCTTTGTTTTGTTATTCATATTGCTGGCCTCAGTCACAGGTCACTGTGACTGGAATCTCTGGGAGATTCCATAGTTTCAGAAAGGCTGAAATACTGGTTGCCTTTTGATTTTGGTCTCCTCCTCTAATTTATTTTACTGTAGCCTTAATATGGTGAGCTGAAGGTTAGAAGTGAGGCCCCACTCTGGTCCTGGGCTCAGAGTCACATAGTTGTGTTTAAATTTTCCTTGGTTATTATATAGGTACTGTCTTTGCTCTCTCATGACTGTAATTGTTCCTTTTATTCTTGGAACTGTGATTGTGTAATGGGTGACAGAGTTGTCAGGTGTCACCAATGTTGCTCATGGAGCTAGTAGAAAGTTTCCCTACAATATCTTTTTTGCTTAATTGTTCAGTGTCCTTAACATTAGCTCCTATCACAAGTGCCACCCATCACTGCCCACTTCCATCTCTTCCTAAAGGGATTGTATTGCTGATGGCCTATACTGCTAATTAGCTCTTTTACTGGTGTATACAGACTTCTCTATTTTCATCAGCTTTCCTGGGTTGGCAAAAATGACTTGCTGTGAATTTTTCTTGGCTTTCCCAACTGAAATTTGGTTTGGCACTCTTTCTTGGTCATTGGGGAGGAGATTTGGGCCGCATTTATAAAATTTTTTGAATTCGCCCTTCCAATTTGAATCTTTTTTATTCTCTCTCTCTCTCTCTCTCTCTCTCTCTCAATCAAAGTAATTAAATGTACTTCCCCCAAGCATTATTGGTCTATACAAAGTACTAGTTCTTTAGATACACTAATTGAAAATTTTTAATGCTTCTTGACATCTCCTTTGATGTGTAAAATGTCTTCTTTTATGTTTCTCTTGGTATTTTAGTTTGTTTATCCTCAATTTTAATCATGTTAAATAATTTTACTTTACTAATAAATATGCTTAAGCATACTTTATTTTCCAAAAAAATATTTGGGTTGAATCACATAAATATTTGGTGTTACCAAATTTTACCATTCTTTTCAATATAATTATTTTCCCTATGTTTTTCTATTTGATCCATTTATTTTTGGGGGTAGGAGGCAGCTAATGGTCTCAGTGCATAGAGTATTGGGCATGGATTCAGGAAGAACTGAGTTCAACTCTGGCCTTGAACACTTATTACCTATGAATACCTGGGCAATTCACAACCTCTGGTTGCCTTTATCCACTGGAGAAGAAAATAGCAAACCACTTCAGTATATTTGCCAAGAAAATTCATGGACATATTGGCATCCTATTGTTCATAGGTCATGAAGGCTCAGAAATGATTGAACAACAAGCATCAATTATTTACGGTATTATATTATTCAGTCTCAATTTAGGCATGCATTTTCTCTTTACATTTCATTTATTTCTTACAATTGTTATTCCATTATGGTTACACAAAAATCAATTAATATTTGTTATTCTCTGCTCTTTTCTTTCCAATTCTAGTTAATATACCCCCTTTTATGGACTATTACCCATCTCATTCTGAATATATTTTCTTTCTTAAAGTGTCACAATTATTTTATTCATAAATGTTTTATCCACTAATTAGATCCAAAGAGGCAAAAGAGTAGAAACTATCTCCTATACACTTAAAAACAAATCTCCCTCACCATTCAGCACTACTGAAATTAAAAGTAATAAATGCTGACAGAATTACTATTATTCCCTCCTATGAGTAGTGGAAAGCAATTAAACTAGGAATTAATGGGGAAACAAGAGGTCATTATAACTAAAAATTATTGGGGAACTTCACTGAGAATGTGGCATTTCCTTCATCTGTTCTTTAGTGAATAGTTTGTTTTGCATAGGTAGAATGGAATGGGTTAGAAATGAAAATGGTTAGAAAGGGTAGAATTAAATTTCATTATTTTAAGTAAAAATGACAGAATTGAACAAGTAACAGAAATAAGATTTTACATGGGTTATATGACTTGCAAAGTAATAAGCATTTCTTAAGAACTTACTATGGAGACAGAACCAAGATATTGGCTGAGAAAAGGCAGGGAATCTCCTAATTCCTAAACAAAATCTCTCCAAACAATTTTAAATAATGCCTTGAAACAAATTCTAAAGTGATAACTTAGTAAAGGCAGCACAAAAAATATTTAGACTCTATTGTGCTACTGATTAAGTTGTATACTGATTCAACAATTTTGTAAAGTGATTTGGAACTATGACCAAAGAGAGATTAAACCATGCATAACCTTTGACATAGCAATAGATCTATCTCCCAAAGAGATAAATGACAAAAAGGAAAAAAAAAGATCTATATGTACAAAAATATTTTTAGCAGCTCTTTATGTGGTGACAAGGAACTGGAAATTGAGGATATGACCATCAACTAAAGAATGGCTAAAGAAGTTCTATCCAATATATTTGATATCATCATGGTATAAGAAATAACAAACAAGATGATCTTTAAAAACCTAGGAAGATTTTCATGAACTGATACAAAGTAAAATGAGCAGAACCAGCAGAACACTGTATGTAGTAATTTCAATATTGTATGATGATCAACTGTGAGTGACTTAGCTATCCTCAGTGATAAAATGACCCAATAGAGTTCTGAAGGACTTATCATGAAAAATGCTATCCACCTCCAAAGAAAGAGCTAATGGAGTCTGAATACAGATAAAAGCATACTTAAAAAACTTTATTGTTCTTTTTAAATCTGTGTTTACTTTTATGACATGCCTAATGTAGAAATATATTTTGCTTTATTGCACTTGTATTATTTATATAAAATTGCTTGCTTTCTCAGTGAGAGAAGGAAGGAGGGCAAAAAGAGAATTTGGAGTCCAAATTTTTTTCAAATGAATGCTACAATTGTTTTTACATGTAATTGGAGAAAATACAATATTACTTTTTTTTTTAAAAAGTGCTTTCTGTGCTCTAGACAATACATTGAGCACTGAGGATGCAAAGACAGACAAAAGCACAGTGCCTATGCTCAAATAGCTTACATTCTAATGGGTGAGGAGGTAATATTAAAACAAATATTGGAATATCATAACATAGGTTATTTTTAAAGTAAAATTAATAATACTAAGAATCCAAACTTCAAAAGAAAGATGAATGAGTTTTAGGCAAATTACAGTATTAATGATAATTTATGCTTAAGAAGTAATTTTTAAAGATTCAACTGAGGATGCATATAACCAGAAAATGAGCTAGACTGCTCATGTATGCAGGAGTAGAGAACAGGTAGTCCACTGCATATTGATAGACCTAAAATAACAACTCAGATGAACTTGAGGATTTAAATATGACAATCTAGTTTCACTTATGTATAATAATCATTTTGTCAAGGACAAATTTTTTTATAATGTGGCAAGAGAGATAGGGGGCAGATAGGTGGCACAATGAATACAGCACGTGCCCTGGATTCAGGAGGTCCTGAGTTCAAATTTGGCCTCAGACACTTAACACTTACTAGCCATGTGACCTTGGACCAATCACTTAACCACAATTGCCACTCCAAAAAAAAAGCATAAAACACTGGTAGGAGAGTTTACTGGAAGAAGGAATAAGTGATCTTATATGCGTGATAGCATATTTTACAAAACTCTAAACTCAATGCTTTGTGAATAGTAGGTATTAATAAATTTTGAATTGATTTGAAGCTATTTTGGACATTTAGTATTTGACATGATTGTGCTACATCTGTCCAGTGATGTCGTAGAGGCTGTTTGAGGTAATAATAATAGTTAAGACAGAAAAGACTGATTTGAGAATAATTAATGCAGTAACTATATTTGAGGTATAAGAACAGATAATTTCTCTAAGAGTAAGGAAAGATGAATGGCCAAGAATTGAACTTTTGTTAACCCAAAGGGGACATAAAACCTTCACATATCTTATTCTAAGTTAGCATATTCCTTTTCAAGTAAAATATGATTCTAGTTCTAGGAAAGCCCTCTAATAATCTGCTTTATGTTAATGGCTTAGATTCATTCAAGGAGAAAGATCACAAGATAAATTTTATATAGGGTAAACAATATGATGAAATGTTTTTATCCTGATGACCATTACATTTTTATATAGCATTTGATATGACAGCAGAGCCAAAAATCTATTAAATTTATATAATAGATTTCTTCATGTTTCTCATACTGGAATATGAGAGGAAGAAGGTTTTGTTTGTTGTCTGATTTTTATTATGAACTTTATGGGAATTCAGACTGCTATGTAGGTAGAGAGTACTTTAGATATATAGTAATGAAGGCAACTGAATAATTGAGACTTTGCAAGAATAATCATTTTCATCAAACCACTTGATGTTTTTTAGTATTCTAACCCAGATGAGTAGATGCACTGTTGTGCACCAAATCTCTAAAATCTGCCTACTCTTTTTCCACTCTACTGTTGCCAACTGTGTGTTGGCTTAACTTTCCCTTCCAAGTTAGTAACAAACTGTTCTTGCTCAGAGAAGTGCGTTAATATGTTGACATTGGTTCTTCTTGTAGTCATTTTGCTTTGTGGCTATGGTTTTTCAAGAATGTTAACATTTAATCTGGAAAGGATAAGTCTATGATTGGTCCATCAATCTGTACCATACATTGCTTTCTTCACTCTCACATGCTCTATGTATATTTTCCTTATAATCAAATGGTCCGGGGTGGCTAGGTGGTGCAGTGAATAGAGCACCGTCCCTGGAGTCAGGAGTACCTGAGTTCAAATCCGGCCTCAGACACTTAACACAAAAAACTAGCTGTGTGACCTTGGGCAAGTCACTTAACCTCAACTGCCCTCCAAAAAAAAACAAAAAAAAAGCAAAAAAAAATAATCAAATGGTCTATTAAGTGCCTGTTAAAAAGGTATTTTTCTGTCATTGAAATGTACCTTCCTTTGGACAGACCACCATGAGGTAAGGGGAGGGGAGGAGAGGGAAAGACAGGAGAGGAGAGGCTACTCACAGGTTGTGTTAGTCTTTGTGGCAAGTGAAAAATCAAATGGGTGAGTAAATAATGGTTCAATATTTTGGGAGGTTTTCAAAAGAACTTTCTTTTCAATAACAATAATTTTAAGGTTATGAAATTAATTTTAATTTTCTACCTTTTAATTAATAAAGAATTTCATTTGATTTCCCTTTGTTTTATCTTAAATATCTATAACAATGAAAGGCAGGCTCATAAAGGAGGTTACATATGACCAGTGCCCAATTTAAAAAGTTACTTTCCAGGGGAAAAAGCAGAAAAAACTTTTCACCACAGAAAAATGTTAATATACCAAACATAAAATAAAATGTAAGATGCATTTATAATAATTTTTTAAAAAATCAAAGAACCATCTAATTTACAATGTTTTGATTTGCTTAAAGTATCTTATTTAATGTGATTTCCACAATAGTGAAGAAATGAAAATAATTAATGTTGTGTTTAAAGAAAAAAGGAATATGTATTAGCATAAAATCTAAGTTGAAATGAACTTCAGTAATCCAATCTGTCACCTAGTGAATCAGTTGCTGCTACATTAATATCTACTTAAATATCTGTAATAATGAGCACTTTTCTCTACACCCCATTTGATTGTTGTGAGGGAACAGTGATTCATGACTCACCCAGAAAGAGCATGACCATTTCTGGTCAAATTTCTTGATATGAATTTCTTTGAATTTAGCTAGGTTAGTCCTCATATATCCAATGCAAAGATTAGTTGTCACTAATATTTTTTTTATTATGATAAAATATTCCATAACTTTGACTCCACTGTTACATGATTTTAGAACCTGAATTTATCACTATGATGATGAGATAAAGACTTTGATAGAGGTAAATATTATGCTGATACAAAATTTGCCTCCTTTAAACTTTAGCCCATCAATCTTCCATGTGTTCATGATTAATTTTGATATATTTATGAGATCCATGACATAGTTATTAAATAGCATTCTTCTATAAGTCAAGGGAATACACACACAGACAAACACACACAGAGTTTTTACTTTTAAACCATTAATACATTATGTAAAAGAATGCATATATACATATAAGTATGCATGTATGTGTGTATGTATGTGTATATATACTTCTTATGCTGTTTGTACTGCATCTTCCATAAATTGCCCTCCCTCTTGAGCTTACTGTTTATATATTAGTGGGCATTTCAAATAACAGGATATCAAAGTTGGTCAGTGGACAACTGTACAAAAATAAATGTATAATATTTTAATGAAATAGTTAACATTATTAAAGAAAGCATAAAACATGAATCTAACTCCGCAAGCCCTGGGTCTACATTATGGCTAAGAAGTGGAAATTTGGTTGATATAACAGTGAAGAGGTGGAATAAGTACATATATGTATATATATATATATATATATATATATATATATATATATATATATATATATATATATATATATATATAGTAGACAGAGCCTGGTAACAGGCTCTCTACAGGAGAATGCTTCTTTTGTTGAACTACAGTGTAACATTAAAGGTAACACAAAATTTTGAGAGTAGAGCAGAGGGATAGAGAAGAGAGAGGGACAGACTAGGGTCAAATCTAGGACTAGTAATAATAGAAAGATGACCTCTATTGTTTCAGAAAGAGAAGAACCTACAACTAGAGTGAGTGATGAAGAGGGGAAGGATAATTAAAAAGTGGGGGCAAGGTCTTATTTTGAAAGTAGGACGTGGTTCTGATAATTAATGTTACTTTGGGGAAAAGGAAATGAAGACCTTATGTTCGGTGAAGCCTGTGGAATTTTTTTCCTGAAAAGTTTGCTTGTCCTGGTAGAGAAGAAACTGTAAATCCTAGGGACAAATGGTACCTAGAGGAGTATGACATCGTGAACGTAGGTGGGGGATTTTCACGGAAATATAGAAAAACAAAGGTCAATGAGAGATGGAGACAGAGAAAGAGAGACACACATACACACATACACACACAGAGACAGAGACAGAGACAGAGACAGAGAGGCAGAGAGAGACAGAGAGAGACAGAGAATGTATCAGTTCATGAAGGTTTGGGAGAGGGAAGGAAATACTATCATGGAGACAGTTCTTTCATGAAATCTTCAATATTGGCATTATTTTGAGAGTGAGGTACAATGGAAAAGGAAAACTCATTGAGTAAACTATATAAGGTGGTGGAAAAAAAGCACTTAGAGGAAAAAGTCTAAAATTGGTACCTTGAAAACTTTAAGCCTACAAGGAATACATAGAAAAGAGATGTTAAATGATTATAGGGGTCATGAATCAGAGAATAAGAGTCTAGAGAAAAAAGAATGCAAAAAGAGGTAATAAGTAGTGAAAAAAAGTTCTTCTTGGAAAGGGGCAAAAATATTATTTTTTTAAAAGTACTAATTAACAGTACTAGCTAAAGGGTAGGAGAGATAGGGGGAATCTATTTGAATAACAGATGGGAGAAAAGTATGAAGAAATATATAAGCATTTAACTGCAGAAGGATGGAACAAATGAAGAAATGTCTAAGGAGAAAATGTTAAATGAGAAGAGGGGATGTGTGTGTGTGTGGGGGGGTGGGGGGATGAAGAAAAGATACAGTGTGTAGAAGGTTGACCTAAAATAAGATTAAAGTAAAATAATTGAAGGAACATTATGTGTTTATGCCAGAAGAGGGGAAAATCTTAACAATAAAAAACAAATTTAGAGGTAGAAAGAGGAAAATATAGACTAGTCTTAGAACTGTAAATATGAATGGATTAAACAATTCTATAGTGAATAAGAATAAGAAAAAGAAACTCTATAATCTTTTGCTTCTAAGGAGTATATTTAATTAAGAAAATAAGAAATATACAAAATAACACCAAAAGGGTCAGGGAAAATTTAACATTCATCAAACAAATCTTAAAAAAATAACAACTACAACAATAGCAAAAAAAGCAAAACAAAAATAAGAGTCGTCATCAAATTATGAGACAAAGTAACAACAAATATTTACAACAGAATAAGATATAATATTATGAGAGATATTACGCTGAAAGAAATGACAGAGAATAAACCAAGTTCAGCAATAAATTTATACACTCCAAGTGACTTAGCATCAAAATTTATAAAGGACATTCATTATCTGAGCTTCAAGAAGATAAAGAGTAATATAATTGTGACAGAAATGCCAATATCCCTCCATCACTTTTGGGCATATCTAACCAAAGGATGGGAATATCTAAGCAAATGGGAAAATACAGAAATAAAAAAAATTTCTGGAGAAACTAGAGTTAAAAGTCTTATGGTCGGGGCAGCTAGGTGGCACAGTGAATAGAGCACCGGCCTTGGAGTCAGGAGTACCTGAGTTCAAATCCGGCCTCAGACACTTAACACAAAAACTAGCCATGTGACCTTAGGCAAGTTACTTAACCCCAACTGCCCTCCAAAAAAAAAAGCAAAAAAAAAAACGTCTTATGGTGTCTTCTAAATGGAACAACAAAAGGATATACATATTTATCTCTACCACATATAATCTTTTTAAAAATGGATAATGTGACATATGCAGAGAAATTTTAAAGATATATAAAAGAGCAGTGATATTCAATATTTTCTTTAGAGACCTTAAGTAAGAATAGAAAGTGGTTCAGTGGACACAAACAAAAGATAAAGAATCAAATGGATATGTAGCAATTAAAACTTAATAATTAGCCCAAAGAAAGATCATACACATAAATAATAACTAAATGAAAGAAAATGACAATGCTGAAACAACATACCAAAATTTCTAAAATGCAATGGGGGAAGGATGGAGGGAATTATATCCTTCCATTCAAAAATTTAACAAGCTTTGAAAAATATTTAAGAACTGAATATGTATTTAAAAATTAGGAAATTACCAAATAAATATACCTAACATAAGCACAGGTGATCATAAAATAGAGGAAAAATGGATAGTTTAAAAAAATCATGGAAATGATATATAACATTAAAATCTGATACTTTGAAAAGGTCAATAATATTGATAAACATTTAGCTAATCTCATTACAGGAGGAAGAGAACAGAAAATTTAATTTGTAAAATACTAAATGAGCAAATCCCAAAAACCAAAGAATTATCAAAACATGCATAATTATATGCTAATGATAGATCACAAAATAAAAGGACAAAATAATATTCAGAACATATTATGCACGGTTATATGCTAACAAACCTGAGAATACAAAAGAAATGAAGGAGTATCTTCAAAGTATAACAAACAAAAATCTCTTGAAGCTCTTGTATTCACAGGAGAATTCTCTCTAATTTTTAAAGAGCAATTAGTACTCATTCTTCAAAAATTATTCTTAAAAAAATGGGAAATTAAGAGCCCTCCTGGAACCTTTATAGGAAACAAGCATTTTCCTAAAACCTAAGCCATGGAAAGATAAAACAAATAAAGAAACTATAGAATGATATTACTAATGAACACAACAGAGATTTTCCCAAGAAGTCATTCATTAAAATGAGATTGATATGAAGCGTGTAAGGATAATTCAATATTAAGGAAGCAAGCAACATATTTAATTATGTTGTAAAGCAAAACATCCAGAATGACATGGCTATCTCAAATCACAAAATATAACACTCTTATGCAAGAAAATTCTGCAAAATATAGGCATAGAGGCACCATTTTGTATTAAAAAAGCAACTAAAACCAAAAGCAAGCATCATATGCGATAGTAACTTTTCTAATCAAAGTGCAAGTAAAGCAATGATGCCTGCTCTCTCTACTATTTTGTGATATAGTTATGCAAATGCTAACAATAGCAATAAGTCTAGAGAAAGGAATTAAAATAATAATGTTAGGAAAATAGGAGATACATGTATAGCCACTTGATAATGTTATTATGGTTTATTTTGGACTCCGAGAGATGATTCAAGGTATCAAGTGAGAAAATTAATAGTTCTACAAAGTTGTAGGCTACAAAACAACCCCTGTTAATCATCAAATTTTTCAAATAATAACAATAGTAATAGTAATCATTTTTATCACATTGATATGGCTTAGCCAAAAGGTTTTGGTTAGGCCATGTCAATACAATAAAAATGACAATAATACTGGCTAAAGTTATCCTTTCCACATTGTGGGGGTTAGGGATGTGTTGCTCCTATGATCTGAAAAATCCATGTAAAATTTTTGGGCTTCCATTCATACCACAGAGGAAATATGAATCATCATGGTATTAAAAGATAAAAATATGCTGATATTACACAATACCATACATATATTTTATGCATTTTTGAGTTTCTAAACTTTTCCAGTATAATGTGCTAGCCTTCAATATGATATCAAACAAGGAATATTCAGAGAAATATAACTCAAAAATCCAATGTTTGCTAAAGTGAAAAATAAAGAAAAAAACTTATGTCTTTGTGATATAAAAGCTACTATAAAGACTGCAAAGTAGTCTGGCAGAGATTAGAATTAGACCAACAATGTATACCACACATGAAAATGTTCTTAATGGATATGTGATCTTAATATTAAAGGTCATATTATGAAAAAGGAAATGGGAATTTTTATATACTTCTCTAAATCATGGGGAAGAGATATTCCTAAAGAAATAAAAGGAACAATTACAAAAGATCAATTAGATAACTTGGATTACTTGAAACTTAAAAGCTTCTACACAAACATTTATATAGGATCAGAAGGAAAGTGATTTAATAGTTAAAAAAAAGAGCTGCAAAGTATTCACAACCATGTGAGAAAATGCTGCAAATTGCTAGTAAGCAGAAATGGTAAATGAAAGCGACCCCAATGTTTTATCTCACCTTACATAAATTGTCAAAAATGACAAAAAGCAGCAGTAATGTTGAAAGTGTTATGAAAATATAGTTACACATACATCGTTGCTGGAGCTATCAAATGGTAAAATCATTTTGCAAAGGAATTTGGAGTTAGATAGATAAGGTGACAAAAGTGTTCATACCCACTGAAGCAGATTCAGTGGGATAGTGTGATTATACCCTAAGAAAACAATTTATAAGAAAAGAGACGTCCCCATATTCTATTTATCTCTCTCTCTTTCTTTCTCTCTCTCTCTCTCTCTCTCTCTCTCTCTCTCTCTCTCTCTCTCTCTTTCTCAGCACTTTTTTCTGATTGGTAATAAGTGGAAACAAAGTAGATTATCAATTGGAGAATGACTAATTGAGATTCATGGATTCAATGCAATATTACAATTGCTCTAAGAAATGCTGCATGTAATGAATTTAGAGAAGCATGCAGAGATCTATATGAACTGATGCAGAATGATATAAGTAATACAATGAAAACAATTTGCATACTAACTGCAACAATGTAGAGAAGGGTAGAAGGGAATTAAACACACACCTATTGTGGGGGACAAGGTGAGCAGACTATATTGTGTATTTGTTATATCTTATGAAGGAAGCATTTCTGTATAAAAGCTAATCTGATTGTTAGTAGTTAAATAGAATGGGGGACAGCAGGACCAACCCTGCATTTGAAGAAAAATCTTGGGAAAGAGGTGGAGCCACTTCCATAGAGCCTACACGCCCCTTCCCCAAGCCTCCTAAGGATGCTAGACAATCCTGGAAAGTCTGTATACCTAATGCTTGTGGCATTCTGTCAGTAGGGGCCAAGGTGATTTATTCTATATACCTGGGCCTTGTCTGAGATAAAACTGATCCCTTTATTTTTTTCAGGTACTTCTTAAAATATTCTCTGCCTTCAATTTATCATTTTTGATAGACTGAGATCATAGAAAAAAATTTAGCAAAATATTTAGACTCTAATTGAATAATTGATTGATTCAGGTGTGTGTTCCATCACACATTAGTCTCACTGATGTTATTTTGTAAAATTTTCATTTGTTGATACTTTGCTGTTATTTACTAATAACATTTAGTAGCATTGAATTCTGTATAAGGTCTGATAAATTGATATGGTTTTGGTATCACTGCAACTTGATATTAATATCAAGATTCATGTTGGTGGGTCTGAGTTGGTTTCACAGGCAGACAGTGAATTGATGTTGGTGCTGGCAATGTGTATTATTTGTTTCTTTGTCAAGCTTTGTCTTCCCAGAAACAGGAACTGTGAAGGACTTGAAGTGGACTGGACACCGTAAGCTTCAATATGGAATAAGAACTGGACAAAGAAGTGGGCAAGGAGCTGGAAAAGGAACTGAGAGCTGCCTGCCTTTGAATCCAGGTGACAGTTGGAGCTGGGACCATGGAAGAGGAACCATGGAAACTGAGAACGTGCCTCAAGGCAAGCTGAAAGAGGACTTTACTTAGATGTTGTGTGCTGACTGAAATGATTGTGATTTATTTGTGAGCAAGGGGTGCATGGCCTGTGTATTTTACACTACCCCTTAAGAGATTGCTGAGTAGTGACTGATATTGTAACTTAGTATGCCCCATGACTGGACAACTTTGACTTTTGTACTTTGTGATTGAATTAAGGACTTTGTGATTGTATATATATATATGTGTGTGTGTGTGTGTGTGTGTGTGTGTGTTCATATAGATACATGTGCACACATATACACTCATATGTGTAGATGTACATATTTATACATACACATATATATTTGAGAATAATTGCAGAGAATGCACACACACACACACACACACACACACACACACATGCACACACAAATTCCTTTAAGGGAATTGGACAGTTTAAGCAAGAGAGAAATTGAAAATCTAACCTATTTGACCATCTAGGCAGTAAAGGACACAGTAATTTGTTTTTCATGTAATTTACTCCCGGTTGAAATTTGAAATCACTGGCAAATATGTGAAAATGAATTTTCTGAAGAACAAAATCATCTTCCAAATTCAAAATAGTTCTCTAAATTCTCTGACAGGGCATAATTATTATATTTTTCTTGTTCCCCCAGAGCTTCAAAGCAACTAATGTTCCATTATCATATGAAGTTTCACATACATAGGTGAAAATCATCATTATTTTCTAATACAAAGCATAATAATGAACTATTTACAACTTTCCCCAAAGAAACCAACAAAATAATAAACACTCAAAAAGTTGATGAAACATGTCTACTTGACTTCTCAACCCAGAAACACAAGAGCAAAGATAAGGAAAACTGCTTTATATCTTAAACCTGATCCACACTGAGTTTTCCAAAATATATGGATTTCTCCACATTAGGGAATTTGGACCTGGGATCATTTTAGCATTATCTCTTTCTCAAATGGGAAAATTGACTTCAATGGGGACTCTTTTAGTGTTTTCCTCAAAGCATAAGGATATCCAACTGAGCCAAAACTGTCCCTTTCTACAAAAGAAACACTAACATACTTTAGGAGTTCCTCTAGCATAGGTGATCACCATACACATACAGGCAATTTCCTCTTGGTTCTTTATTCCAAAGAGCACCTATAATTCTTCAATGAATCCTTACAAACTCACCATGTTTCATGAAATATCAAAAAATGTGAGCTAATTGTCGATTTTTATAAAAGATGGGCAGTGTAGTATTTCTTTTTTAATTGTGCCAAATTATTAATTTTTAGTTGTCAACATTCATTTCTACAAAATTTTGAGTTACAAATTTTCTCCCTGTCTCTTCCCTACCACACACCCCAAGATGCCAAGCATAATGAATAACCCTTTTCCTAATATGCCCTCTCTTATGCCCTGCCATTCCCACCCCGTTACTTTCTTGAAGGGCAAGATGGATTTCTATATCCCATGGCCTGTATATCTTATTTCACAGTTGCTATTGAAAACATTTTTAACATTTATTTTTAAAACTTTGAGCTTGAGATGTTCTCCCTTCTTCCTTCCTCACCCGCCTGTGATGTTAATGAAATCAGTAAATCTTCCATGCCCCTTTCTATTGGCACCTAGTAAAGGCACTTAGCTCCTTACTTCAAGTTAACTCCTTGGGAGTAGTTAAAACCTTAACAGGCAGGGGCAGGACAGGGAGAAGTTATAGTGTATATATGGAAGAGAACCAGGAGGAACTGCAGATTTTCTCTGAGTCACCACCTGGAAACTACACCTTTTGCTGAGATCCTCCTTCTGCAGCTTCTACTGAGAACTTCCAAGGACCAGGCTGAGGAACTGTTGTGAGTCTGAGAGGGATCCCTGCTTGAGGGACCCTGTTCTATTTGTGAAGGCTTGGGAATGTGGGTATCCACTGCATTAATTATGTGTATCAACTCTGTGGCCACTATAATGACTTTGGCTTTCTGGTTTGGGGACTTGCCCTTCTGGTTTTGGGACTCAGTGTTCTGGTTTCTGAACAAAGACTTTGGTGCTGCTTTCCATGTGGAGAGTATGCTACATTTCGTGATTCAAAACTATTCCAGCATATTCATACCCACCAAGGATGTTGTGAATATCACATTATTGATACACCACCCCCACTGAGAAGACAAGCAATTCAATGTAGGTTATACTTGGGTAGTCACAAAAGACATTTACATAGTAGTCAAGTTGTAAAAGACTAACTATATTTCCCTCCATCATATCCTGCCCCCATTTATTCTATTTCCCATTTTGACCATGTCCTTTTTCAAAAGTGTTTGCTTCTAACTCACCTCTCCTCCAATCTGCCCTCTTTTCTATCATTTACCTCTATTATCCCCTTCCCCTCTACTTTCCTGTAGGGTAAGATACCCAATTGAGGGTGCATGCTATTCCCAACTTAAGCCAAATCCAATGAGAATAAGGTTGACTCATTCATCTTCACCTTCCTGCTTTTCCCCTTGGTTGTAAAGGCTTTCTCTTGCCTCTTCTATGTGAGACAATTCACCCTATTCTGTCTCTCCCTTTGTTTTTCTCCCAATAATTTCCTCTCTCACCTTAGTTTTATTTTTTAGATATCATCCCTTCATAGTAAGGTGAAATTAGAATTTTATATAAAATAAATCAGTCTACGTAAAAATAGAAAAGGTTGTTCCAAATCATAACCAGTGAGGAAAACAAAATGGAACACTGAAGGTTTTATATAACAAGAAACTGACAAAAATGACATCACGTTGGAACTCTAAATGTTGAAGGGATTAGGGAAATACAGAAACATTAGAATCAAGATTCAAAGGAATCTTGACAGTCTAGCGAACTATGCCAAATATAATAAGAAGTAATACAATAGGAATAAATCTTTATACTTGGGAACAAAAAAATCAGCTTCACAACATGTAACATAAGTAAAACAAAGGCAGATGGAATTTTAAGGAAGAATATCTAGAGATTTGGTACAATGCAAACTTAATATGAGTTAGCCATGTAATAGGATAACCAAAAAAAAGAGATGCTGTAATGTTGGACTTGTTTAAGAGTTCTATAGTTTCTAGGAATAATTGAGTGATAATTCCAGCTAACTTTACCATATTAAGATTTCAGCTGTAGCATTTGATTGAGTCATGGGTACCATTGTTCAATAAAGCCATTAATGAAATGGAGAAGAACAAGATGAAGGCAAACAGGATGTTAAAAGTCCTAAAGTACCTACAATAATATTTGGTTGAAGGAACTAAGAATGCTTAATTTGACAGAGAAAAGACTCAGGGAAACATGACAGCTATTTTCATGTGTTTTAAGAGTTGTTAGATGTAGAGAGGATTAGACTTCTGTTTTCCCTAGAGGGCAGAACCAAGACAATTAGTTGAATGTTAAAATAAGGTAAATTGAGGCTTAATATTGGCAAACAAACAAACAAAAAGAAAAAGAAACAAACACACATCTACAAATCTCTTCCCGATAATTAGAGCTGCTTAGAAGTAGATTGCATTACACGGAGAGAGATCAACTCCATGGAGATTTTAAAGGAAAGGATTGATGATGATAAGTTGTTGTTCATATTACAGTGAAAATTTTTTGGCTGTATGGATAAAAATAAATAACTAGGAAATTTAACTGGAACATTTGAATTTTGTAGTTCTTTAATACACTCTTTGTCAAATAGTGAATTTATCCAGCCATTCTGGAAGTCAGTATGGAATTATGCAAAGAACAGAAAAAATAAAATGTAAATGTCCTTATACTGTAACATTCCATTGCTGGTATGTATGTATAAGAAAGTCAGTGATAAAAAGGGAGAGTTTTATTGTTGTAAGGAAAAAGTAGAATGCTATTAGATGCCCATTAACTGTGAAATAACTAAACAAAATGTGTTATATGAATATAATGGAACATGATTGTGTTGTAAGAAATGATGAATATGAAGAATAAAGAGAAACATTAAAAATTTACATAAACTAATTTAGAGTGAAGTCAATGGAACCAGGAAAATAACATAAATAAGTAGACTGAGAAGAACAACAGAAACAAATAAAATTGAATGCTATGAAATTTTAAGGATTGAACGTTGTTGACCAAAAAACAACAAAAAAAGAGAGATGTAGAGAGATGCACAATTTTTAATTTGTTCTTTTTTTCCTCTTCCCTACAACCTCCCTCAAGAAGGGTACAGTAAATTTTAGATGTTTCTCTACCTATAGATATATACAAACACATATACATACATATATATGTACATACATAGGGAATACACTTTCCCAAATCTATTCTACTTGATCTTTGTTTTTTTTATTTATGATTATATCTCTTGTTTCCTATTCCTTCTGCCTCCTATACTTTACTTCTACTCATCACCTTGCCCTCCTGTGACTTGCCTACTGCCCACCAAGGATCTCTCCTCTATCCTTCCATTCCAATAAACCTAAATACCCTTCTATACCCCTGTTTTGCCTATTCTGTCATGCTCCCCTCTAAACATCTATCACTCCCTTGTTTTCTCCCTTTCCCTGTGCCCCTATCATTTTATTTCTTCTGAATTTAGAAGATTTTTGTACTTTCCCAAATACATATGTATTGCTTCCTCTTAAACCCATTCCTGATGAAATGTTACCATAACTAAAAGCCCTCCTCCCCCATCTAATTCCTCTGTATTAATTCTTCCTTTTGTAACTCAAACAATTACTCTTTTTGGTTGTTCCTAAAGGGTTTTACTTTTTAAAATTCATTTCATTGTAAGGTTTACCCCAATCTTTCTTATAAACTACTCGATTATTGATAAGAATTTTAGATATCTACTTTATGTTTACATATAAAATAGTAATCAGTCTGTCTTTATGGATCCCTTATAATAAGTTTTTGTTATATACCTTATATTTATCTCAGTTCTTATATATTGAATCTCCTATTAAGTTTAGGACTATTTTTAACTAAGCATTGAACATCTTGAGAGTTTGTCAAATGTCCATTTTTTTCCATTCAGGATAAGGTTTAACTTTGCAGGTATAATGGTAAGGGAATTTGAAGATCTTCCCTGCCCCTTAAAAGGCATAGGCAATTTGAAAATCTATCCTGCCCTTTACGAATCTCACTTGGAGTCCACCAACAAGAGAAAGTTAGATCAAAACATGCAAAGAGCAGAAGACAACAAAGTCAAAGCTCCTACATCCCAAAGTCCCAAAACCTCCAAAAAAATTGAAAATCCAATAAGAAAAAATCCAATAAGAAAATCCAATAAGTAGAGGGAAAATTGGGTAGAGAAATAAGAGTGATGCAAGAAAATCATGAAAAGTGAACTTGCTAAAGGAGACACACAAAATGCTGAAGAAAATATTATCTTAAAAAATAGACTGAACCTAATGACAAAAGAGGTCCAAAAATGTAATGAGGAGAAAATTACCTTTAAAAGCTGAATTGTTTAAATGAAAAGAAGAAAATATATAAGCTCATTGCAGAAACTAATTCCTTGAAAATTAGAATGGAGCAAATAGAACTAGAAATTTCCATGAGAAATCAATAAATTAGAAAATAGAACTAAAAGAATGAAAAACATAGAAGACAATGTGAAATATCTCATTAAAAAACAGTTGACGTGGAAAACATAACAAGGAGAGAGAATTAAAAAAATTGTTGTACTAGATGAAATCCATGATACAAACAAAAACATCATCTTTCAAGAAATGATCAAGGAAAGCTTCCCTGGTATTCTAGACTAGCAGTCCTCAACCTGTGGGTCATGGAGGTTGAACGATCTTTTCACAGTGGTCGCCTAAGACCATCAGAAAGCACATTTTTCTAATGGTCTTAGAAACCAAGACACTGCTCCTCTATCCATCTCCAGACAACTCTGCCCACATGCAGATATGCCCATATAAGAGTATTAAAGGGTCGTGACATTAGGAAGGTTGAGAACCACTGTTCTAGACCATAGGGGAAAATAGATATTGAAAGAATCCACCATCGCCTCCTGAAAGAGATCCCAAAAGGAAATCTAAGAATCTTGTAGGCAAATTCCAGTGTTCTCAGGTCAAAGAGAAACTCTCACAAGCAGTAAGAAAGAAATGATTCAAGTATTGTGATATTCCAAGAGGCCAAAGGAGCTGGAATTAAAACCAAGAAACACCAACCCAGAAAACTGAGTATAATCCTCTGGGGGAAAAAATGGAAATTCAATGAAAAAGAGGACATTCAAGCATTCTTATATGTATGAATGTATGTATGTATGCATGTATGTATATGTATATATGTATGCATATGTATATATGCACATATATACTTGTATGTGTGAGAAAGAAGAAGAAAAAGAAGAAGGAGAGAGAGAGAGGGAGAGAGAGAGAGAGAGAAAGAGAGAGAGAGAGAGAGAGAGAGAGAGAGAGAGAAAGCCCTGTGAGTTGAATATGATATCTAAAAAATGAAATTAAGGGGTAAGAGAAGAAAGTATTTGGAGGAAGAGAAAGGGAGGGATAGAATGAGGCAAATTATCTCACATTAAAGAGGCAAGAAAAAGCTGTTGCAATGGAGGGGAAGAGGTGAGAAGGAATGAGTGAACCTTACTTTCACCTGATGTAGCTTAAGGAGGGCATTACATATATACACAATTCAGCATTGAAATCTTTCTTAGCCTACTGAAAAGTAGGGTGGAAGGGAAGAAGAGAGGGGGGATGACAGAAAGGAGGGCAAATTGGAAGATGGAGTAATCATAAAAATTTTTTTTGAAGATTTATAGGATCAATGGAGTGAATAGAAAAAATGCAGAGAAGGATAGGATGAAGGTAAATATAGTTAGTTTTTCACAACGACTGTCATGGGAATGTTTTGCATGACTACACATGTATAACCTAAATAGAATTGCTTGCCTTCTAGATGAGGGTAGGTGGGGATGGAGAAAGGAGAGAATGTGGAGCTTAAAATTTTGAAACAAATGTCAAAAATTGTTTTTACATGAAACTGGAAAATAAGATACACAGACAATGGGGTATAGAAATTTTTCTTGCCCTACAGCAAAATGGAAGTGAACAGGATAAGAGAAAGGGTTGGGGTATATGGGATATAAGTGAGGGCAGATTGAGGGAAGGAGTAATCAGAATGCATGCTGTCTTATGATAGGGGGAGGGGAGAAATAGGTAGAAAATTTGAAAATCAAAATTTTGTAGAAGTGAAAGTTGAAAACTTAATTTGGAAAACAAAAAACCTATAGACAGTATAAAATACATAGGATTACATCTGCCAAAACAAAGGTCATATATGTAGAAAGTTATTAAAAACAAATTGTATAAATAAAATCAGATTTGAATAACTGGAGAAATATTAATTGTAATAGATAAGATAAAATTTTGCTCAAAACTAACATATTCAACATGATACCAGTTAAAGGAACATTTTTTGTATACAAGACTTTTTTTCCCTTAGAATTTACTTACATTTGGTTTTCAACATTCATTTTCACAAGATTTTGAATTCCAAATTTTACCCTCATCTCTCTCCTGCCCCCCCACCCCAAGATGGGACGCATACCACTTTCTCAGTCTGCCTTCTCTTCTATCACCCCTAGGTTACCTTTCATTTCCCTTGCCATTCACTTCTTTGTGGGGCAAGATGGATTTCTATAACCCATTGCTTGTATAATGTGTTTCCCTGTTGGATGTAAAAACAATATTTTAATTTTTATTTTTAAAACATTGAGTTCCAGATTTTCTCCCTTCTTCACTGGTCATGCAACACCACTAAGAAGATAAACAACTCAATATAAGTTATACATGTATAGTTATGCAAAGCATTTCCATACTAGCCATATTATCAAAGACTTATTATATTTCACACTGTCCTATGCTGCCTCCCATTTATTCTATTTTCTCCTTTGACCCTATCCCTTTTCAAAAGTGGTTGCTTCTGACTGCTCTCTCCCCCAATCTGCCATCTTTTCTTTCATCTCCTTCTCTTATTCCCTCTCCCCCTTACTTATCTGTATGGTAAGACACCCTATTGAGCGTGTATGTTATCCCCTTCTTAAGCCAAATCCAAAGAGAGCAAGGATCACTCATTCCCTTACATCTCCTGGCACTTCCCCTCCATTGTAACAGCTTTCTCTTGTTCCTTTTATATGAGACAATTTACCCCATCCTATCTCTCCCTTTCTATTTCTCCAAATTTATTACTCTTTCATCTCTTAATTTTATTTTTTATATCTCATGACTTCAGATTCAAATCATGCAGTACACTATTTCTATGTATTCGTATACAAACATATACACACATAAATATACACACATACATACACATCTATACATACATATGTATATATATATATATACACATGTACACATTCACATATATTCCCTTTATTCTAATAGTGAAAAAAGTCTGATGAGTTACAATACAATCTTTTCATGTAAGAATGTAAATGGTTCAATTTTAATGAGTTCCTTATGACTTTTCTTTCCTGTTTGGTTTTTAATGTTTCTCTTGCTTCTTGTATTTGAAAGTGAAAGTTTCTGATCAGCTGTGGTCTTTTAATCAAGAATGCTTGAAAGGGGAGGCTAGGTGGTGCAGTGAACACTGACCCTGGAGTCAGGAGGACTTGAGTTTAAATTTGGTCTCAGACACTTAACATTCACTAGCCATGTGATCTTGGGCAAGTCATTTAACACCACTTGTCCTGCCTCTCCCCCCCACCAAATGAATGCTTTGAAGTCCTCTATTTCATTGAATTTCCATATGTTCCCCTATTATACTCAGTTTTGCTGGGTAGATGACTCTTGGTTTTAATCCTAGCTCCTTGGACCTCTAGAATATCATATTCCAAGTCCTTGGACCTCAAGAATATCATATTCCAAGTCCTTTGATCCTTAATGTAGAAGCAGCTAGCTCCTGTGTTATCCTGATTGTGTTTCCACAATACAAGGATTGTTTTTTCCTGAGTGTAATATTTTCCCCTTGACCTGAGAACTCTAGAATTGGGCTATAATATTCCTAGGAGTTTTCTTTTGGAAATCTTTTTTGAGAGATGATTGGTGGATTCTTTCAATTTATATTTTCCCCTTTGATTCTAGAATATCATGGAAGTTTTCCTTGATAATTTCAGGAAATATGATATCTAGTCTCTTTTTTTAAAAAAATAATAGCTTTCAGACAGTTCAATAATTTTTAACTTATCTCTCCTGGATCTATTTTCCAGGCCAGTGATTTTTCCAATGAGATATGTCAGACTGTCTTCTATTTTTTTCATTCTTTTCAATCTGTTTTATAATATCTTGATTTCTTATAAAGCCCTAACCTTCGATTTGCTCAATTCCAATAATTTTTGGAATTTGTTTTAATTTTTTAAATTAACTTTACTTAATTATTTAGTTTGTATAATTCATTTCAACAAGATTGTGAATTACAAATTTTCTCCCCTCTTTCCCCTACCCACAACCCCACTGTATGCCCCTCCCCCAATCTGCTCTCTCCTATATCCTCCCCCATCATCCCTCTGACTTTCTGTTAGGGCAAGATGGATCTCCCTACTCCAGTGCCTGTATATCTTATATCCCAGTTTCATGTACATCATCATCATCATCATCATCATCATCATCATCATCATCATGATATATATATGTATATGTATGTGTATGTGTATGTGTATGTGTATGTGTGTATGTATGCATGTATGCATGTATGTGTGTATGTGTGTATGTGTGTGTGATTCTTGGTTTTAAACTTACCTCTCTTGATCTCCAGAATACCATATTCTAAGCTCTTCAGTCCCTTAATGTAGAAGCTACCAGATCCTGTCTTATCCTGATAGTGTTTCCATAATATTCAAATTGCTTCTTCTTGGAAGTTTGTAATATTTTCTCCTTGATCTGGAAACCCTGGACCCTGGCTGTAACATTCCTAGGAGTTTTCTCTTTGGGATCTTTTTCAAGAGGTGATCAGTGATTTGTGTGTGTGTGTGTGTGTGTGTGTGTGTGTGTGTGTGTGTGATTTTCTATTTTGCCCTCTGGTTCAAAGATATTGGGGAACTTTTACTTGAGATTTTCTTGAAGGATGATTTCTAGGTTCTTTTTTTTTTATCCTGGCTTTCAGGTAGTCCAATAATTTTCAAATTGTCATTTCTGGATATATTTCCCAGGTCAATGGTTTTTTCAAGGAGATATTTCACATTGCCTTCTATTTTTCCATTTGTTTCAATCTGTTTAATAGTATCTTGATTTCTCATAAAGTCATTTGCTTCCATTTGCTCTACTCTACTTCTGAAGGAATTATTTTCTTGAAGTAGATTTTGAGATTCTTTTTCCATCTGGAAAATTTGGCTTTTTTTAAAGGCATTCTTCTCCTCATTGGATTTTTGGGCCTCTTTTGCCACTTGAGTTATTCTACTTTTTAAGATGTTATGTTTTTCATGTTTTTAACTCTTTTCGTGATTTTCTTGCATCATTCTCATTTCTCTTCCCATTTTTTCCTCCACTTCTAATTTGGTTTTCAAAATCCTTCTTAAGCTCCTCTATGGCATATAACCAGTTAGTATTTTTCTTGGAAGCTTTTTGTGCAAGAGTTCTGACTGTGTTGTCTTCCTCCTATTCCATACTTTGATCCTTTTTGTCCCCCCCAAAGGCATCTAATGTTGGATTGCTGAGGTTACTTTGCTTCCTTTGCCTGCTCGTGTTGCCCGTGAATTAAATTGACTTTTGAGCCACAGTAGATCTCTGCTTCCAGAGGCCAGAGATTTGTCCCAAATAGCTGGGGTTTTGCACCTGTTGGGGGTATCAGGAAGCTGCAGTCTCTACTGATCCCACCAGCTTTGGCCCACTGGTCACACACTTCAGGACCACCACCCAAGACCACAATTTAGATACAGTGAGGTTAAGGCAAGAGCACTTAGCCTCTGAATAGTCATTCTCCCCCACCTCTGCAATCTGCAGGCCCAGAGCTCTGAAGCAGCCATGTGGAGGTAGCTGCAGGGCTGCTACTTCCACCACTTCTGTCTCTGGGGGCAGAAAGCCAGACTTGCTCCTCTCCCCACCTCCAAATTCAGCAGAGATCCACCAACATTTAACTTTCTCTTTGGCATTTACCGATTGATAATTCTGGAAACTGCCATAACTGTTGGTGATCCACTCTTGTGAATGCTCCAGCCCCCATTTGGCCCCAGCTGCCCTCAGGTTAAAACTGTGGTGGGACTGGTCTCATCTCCTGGGGTACCATGGTGAACGCCTCCTGTCCACCTGACACACTGCCTTCCATCAGAGATTTGTTTCTCTGTCACTTTCTGGATTCTGGAGCTCTAGAATTTATTTAGAGTCATATTTTCAAGGTATTTGAGGTGCTTATTGGGGAAACTCACAGAGTTTTCCTGCTTCTATGCTACCATCTTGACTCTGCCCTCACTCAATTCCAATTATGAAGGAATAATTTTCTTCAGTGAACTTTTGAACTTCTTCTGCTATCTGGCCAATTTGAATTTTTAAGGTATTCTTAGCCTCATTGATATTTTGGGCCTCTTTTGCCATTTGTGTTAGTCTATTTTTAAAAGTGTTAGTTTCTTCAGTAATTCTTGGGTCTTCTTTAGCAAATTGTTGTTTCATTTTTCATGTTTTTCTTGCATCCTTCAATTATCTTCTCGAAATTTCCTCTACTTCTCTTACTTTCTTTTTAAAATCTTTTTTTTAGCTCCCCCATGGCCTATGACCAATTCACATTTTTCTCGGAGGCTTTTGATGCAGGAATTTTGACTTTGATGTCTTTTTCCTGGTTCTATGTTTTGATTATTGTTTTCACCAAAAAGGATTTTACAGTCTTACTTCTTTTCCTCTGTTTGTTCATTTTACTAGCCAATTACTTGGCTTTTGAGCTCTTTGACATGGTAGAACTCTGCTTCCAGAATGGAGAGTGCTGTGTGCCAAATTTATGGGGTTTTCTGCAGCTGTTGTCAAAGCTATTTCCAGATACCTGCCTTGGAACTTTGAAGAGAATTCTCTCTCCACATGTGCCTCAGGCCATGCCATGCCAGTGCTCCTCCTCACCCTAGGACAGCTACCCAAGTCTGTGACACAGATCCAAGCAAGGAAAAGCAAAATAATCCTGTCCCAAAGCAAAGAGATTCCTGCAATTGCTCTCGGATTCACTGCTTCATTCCCCCACCATTTGTTCAGTTCCAGAAGCTGCCACTGTTGCTGCAGTTGTTGCTTCTGCTGTCCCCAGATGAAGGGGCTGGACCATGCTCTTCTCTCATCCATGTCCACCAGAGTTTCTCCACTGACCTTTTACTTTCTCTTTGATGTCTTTTGGGTTAAGAAGTCTGAAAACTGCCACAGCTACTATTGATTTAATCTTCTGACATCTACTCTAGATGGTCTGTGCCCTTTCTCTGTGCTTTTGTGGCTCATGTGGGACCGAGCTCTGCTCCCAGTCCAATTGGCCTGCCAGGCTGCCTTCAGCAGGAAATTTGTTTTGGTCTGTCATTTTTTGGGTTATGGAGCCCTTAAATTTGTGTAGAGACATTATTTTACAAGTATCGGAGGTAATTGGGGTCAAATTCAAGCAAATCCCTGCTTTTATTCCACAATCTTGATTCAGTCACCTAAATTAACATTTTATCTAAATTAGAAAAAAACATAACAATATTAATTGGGAAAAATGAAAAGTCCAGAATTTGAAAGTTAATAATGGGGGAAAAACATAAAATGAAGTTTAGCAGTACCAGATCTTTAATTATATTATAAGGCAGCAATATTTATCAAAACTATGTGATACTGGCTAAGAAACAGAAAGATAGATCAATGGAATAGAGAAGACATACAATTTACAGAAGAAAATAAGCATAATAACCTTGTATTTGACAACAGTAAAGACAAAATTTAGTGAAAAGAATTTGTCGTATAACAAAAATTGTTGGAAATACTGAAAAAGCAAGAATAGACCAATATCTTCCATCATTCATGAAGATAAGATCAAAATAGATACATGACCTCGATATGAAGAGAGATTTCATAAGAAAATCAAAAGAACATAGAATATATTGCTTTTCAGACTTGTAGAGAAGAAAACACTTTAAGAATAAAGAGGTGATAGAAGGAAAATTTAGGTATAAAATTAAATAAATAAAAAAAACAATTTTGTAAAAATGAAACTAATGTAGTCTAGATCAAAAGGAAAGAAGAAGATTGGGGTGAAATTGTTTCGATAGTTTTTCAGATAAAAATCTCATATCTAAAATAATTGATGGGGCATTGTTGAATCTCTAAGAATATAAGTCACTCCTGATTGATGAATGATGAAAGCATATGGACAGAAAGTTTTCCAATAAAGAAATCAAAGCAATTTATAGTCACATAAAAATGCTGAAAGTAGTTCTTAATTGAAGGAATGCACATTAAACATCCTTGACATGTCATCCACCAGATTGGATAAAATGATGGAATTTGGATAAAATGATAGAAGAGTGACAAATGTTGTACAGGATGTGGAAAAGTTTGAACACTAACTCATTGTCGGTGAAATTGTGAAGTGACCCAACCATTTTGGAGAACCATATGGAATTATGTCCAAAAAATTACTAAACAGATTTTGAGCTAGTAATACCACCAGTTGGTCTATTTTGACATATAATTATGGAAAAAAGGAAAAGAACTACAATGTTCTAAAATGATTGTAGGAGCTCTTTTTGTGGTGACAAACAAGTAGAAGTTGAAAGACTGCCTGTCAATTGGGGAATGGATGACTTAGTTGTGATATAGGATTGTGATGGAATACTTCTATGTTATAAGAAATGATGAGCTCAGTGATTTTAGGGGAAAAAAATGGAAAGACTTGCAAGAAACAATATGGAGATGAATGAGCAGAACTAAGAGAACAGTATATACAGTAATAGCAATGTTGTTTTATGAATGATTTTGATCAAATAAGATATTTTGACTACTACAAATACTTAAATGAACTATAATGGACATATGAAGAAAGACACTGCATCCAGAGAAATAACTAATAAAAAGAAATGTGTATACACACACACACATTTCTTTTTATTACTATGGATGTGTGTGTGTGTTTATATACTTATTTGTGTATAATGGTGGTCATCCCCAGGGCAGGGGGGAGGGAAAAATTTACATGACTATTTTGTTGTACATTTTAAATGAATAGCTAGTTTTGAATAGTAGTTTTTCATTTTCATGTGCAATCATCTTTTTTATTGTATTATGTCATAATGGTTTTTATATTCCACAAATTAAAAATAAAGCAAAAAAAATTGACCTCATCAGGGTTTATTATGGGAAGAAAATATGCACTGATGACTGTTGCATGACACTTTCCTTCAAGTATCAATCCTATTGTCATGAGATCATTGTGAATTCTTTTTTGGAAAATATACAAGCTTGTTGACCAGATTAATTTTGATTGTGAAACCAATGTCAGCTTCATGATGCTTTTTCATCCTTGCAGTCACTTAAAAAAATTGTGCTGAGCTAAAACTTCAGTAAGCTAGTCTTGATTTGCCATCCCTGAGTGAAATTATGACTACTATTTAGATAGGATAATGTCTAAGTTCTCTCGTAACAAGAGCTGTTCTTTCGGGTCTACTAGATTTTTGGTGTCTAAGTGTGTTCTCATTTCATGTGTCAATTGGGAGTGGGATCATCTTCACAAGAGTTTTGAAACTTTGTGCATGTGGTGTGTGTGTGTGTGTGTGTGTGTGTTGTTCATATAGTAGCACTCTCATCTGCCACAGTAAATATGCCAGATTTAGCTAAGGTGAGAATTTTTAGGATGCTTTTTTTTTCTAGCCCCTTCCTCATGTCAAGAGGCAAGCAGAGAGGTCCTTAAAGCAGGGTATATGAGGGTTCAGAGAAGACTAGTATCTCAGGTATGAGTGCTGCAAAGTCATTTTCAAGGCTACTTCCCACCTTTGTATCCACCTGCTACCCACTTCTCAACTCTGGTTCTAAGAAGCTGTAATGTGCCCAATGGCCACATCCTTTTTCTGCAAATGGATTTTAAACCAGGTCAAGGTAAACCAAAGAGCTTCAAAACCATTGGGGGACTATTTTTGCCAAGCATGTAAACACCTTTTTTTGGTGCAGAATAAGCAGATTGAGCATGAAGGTGTAATGGTGATAGAATCTGAAGTCCTTCCATGCCCCTTTGTATTGGCAAGTAAGCAGATACTTAGCACCTTGTATCAAGTTAGCACCTTGTTTAAGCTATTATATTAACACAGAAATAGTTAAGACCTTGGGAGGAAGTTCCTGATGTAACAGGAAGTGGCAGAGTAGGGAGGAGCTAAGGCATATGTAAGGAAAGGCTCAGGTGGGAATGTCTGAATTTCCTGGGGAAAGGATCTGGAGGGTGGAACTTCTGCTTAGACCTTTTTTTCTGAGAACTTCTTCTGAGACATTTTCCTTTGGGAATTTTTGCTAAGAACTTCTAAGAACCAGGATGAGTGAGTGAGAAAGGAGGATTCCTGCTTGTGGGAGCCTGTTCTATTGTGAAGACTTGGAAATGTGGGTATTCACTGCATTAGCCATGTGTCTCAACTTCATGATTACTGTAATGACTTTGGCTTTCTGGTTCTGGAACTCGGCTTTCTGGTATTTGAATAAAGGTTTTGGTTCTGACCTCCATGTAGAGTGTCTGCTACATTTTGTGAATCACAACTATACCAGCATATTCATAACCACTGTGTGTGTTGTTCATATTGTATTATTGTTATAAAAAGTAACAGAAGTGGACTTCATGGAGTGCTTACAGCTTGGTTATTCAACAAATATGGCAAGTTCATCCACTGCATCCCTAGCCATAATCAGTCATCTTTACTTGCCACTGAGATTTTGTTAATTTGAAAGAGTATGAGGCCAATGACTTCACATGTCTCCACCTCACTTAATTCTAATTTATGTGAGTCAGAATACATTGCTCATGCCGTTTTACCATTTTTACTTACCTCAAAATTCTGTGGACACAGGCAAGTGATAAAGCAGTAGGAGCACATACACCAGGAATTGTATTCACAAACCTGCATGCAGGTGATGCAAGCTATAAGGTCATCTTAATGAATTGAAGCAGTAGTAGGAGTAGACAGTTCCTTGGGTGTCTGACCAGCCAGTCTGAGCACCTACAGAAGTAGCTTAATAGCTAGTGAATAGATGTTCCAAATTATTTCTCATAGTAATTAGCTGGGGAAAATATTTTTGAAATTTAAATTTTATTTGTATCTTATGCTTTTATAAAATTTTTATGTTCAAATGTAAAATTCTTCCTCTCAGAAGTATTCCTTAAAACAGTTTTTTATTAATTAATTTTTAAATTTCAACATTCACTAGCACAAGATTTTCAGTTCAAAAATTTCTCCCCATCTCTCTCCTCTTGCCCACCCTAAGATGGCATGTATTGTGATCACCCTTTACTCATATTTGCCCTCCCTTCTATCACCCCTCACCCTTTCTTTTATCCCCTGACCTTCTATTTTCCTGTAGAGCAGGATAGATTTCTCTACTCCATTGCCTGTTTACCTTATTTACCACTTTGATGTAAAAACAATTTTTAGCATTTGTTTTTAAAGATTTGAGTTTCACATTCTCACCATTCCACCCTCTCCACCACCCTCATTGAAAAGACAAACAATTCTATATAGGTTATATATGTGTAGTCATGCCAAACACTCATATAACAGTCATATTGTGGAAGACCAATTTATGCCTCCGTCCTATCCTGCCACACATTTGTTCAATTCTCTCCTTTGACCCTGTCCCTTTTCAAAAGTGTTTGCTTCTGATTATCCCCTTATCCCATTTGCCCTCTCTTCTATCATTCCACCCCTCTCTTATCCTCTCCCCATTGACTGTCCTGTAGGGTAAGATGGATCTTCATACCCAGTTGAGTGTATGTTATTCCCTTTTTTAATCAAATGCAATGACAGTCAAGTTCACTCATTTTCTTTCTTTTTTCCTGTGTTTCCTCCCATTCATTTAAATTTTTCTTCACAATGTGATTAATGTGAAAATATGGTCAATAAGAATGTATATGTGGAATCTATATCAAATTGCATACTGCTGTGGGGAGGGGAGAGAGAAGGGAGGGAGAGAAAATTTAAAATTCAAAAGCTTTTGGAAGTGATTATTTGAAATAGAATGATGAAAAATAGTTAAACTCATGATATTTTTTCACAATAATTTATAGGCACAGAAAGGTTTCTAGATAAGACTGCACCAAGGACTTTATAAAGTACTGAGAAAATATGATTTCTTAATATTTCTTTTTTTTAGCTTAAAAAATTTTAATTTTTCTTGTTTACATCATTCATTTTCATGATATTTTTGAATTACAAATTTTCCCCATCTTTTCCCTGCCCCAACCCTAAAATCGCATTCCCATTGTAAAGCCCCTCCCCTGCTCTGCTCTCGTACTTTCTGGTAAGGCAGGGAGGGTCTCCTTACCCCAGCCCCAGTATATCTTAATTCCTAGTTGCAGGCCTTGCAGAATTTTAAATTCTAGATTCTTTTGATTCCTCCCTTGTCCCCCACCCCCACTGGAAGGACAATCAATTCAATACAGGCTGTGGATGTCTGATTATACAGGACATCTTCATAGTGGACATATTGTGACAGTGATCATCTGTCTCCCCTTCCTATCCCTCCCCCCCATTCTGTTCTCTACAATGTAACTGTCCCTTTCCTGAAGTGTGCGCTTCCAGAATCCCTCCCCCAGACCCTGCCCTCACCTCCATCATCCCCCCTTTCATCTTCATGCCCCCTACTCTCCCGTGTGGCATGATGCCCAGTTTAGAGTTTATGCCATTTCTTCCCTAAGCCAAATTCAATGAGAGTAATTGAAAGTATATATATATATATA
>CM053594.1:101563472-101612642 GCA_028646575.1 Pseudocheirus occidentalis
AGGAAGACCCATATGTACAAAAATATTTATTGCAGCTCTCTTTGTGCTGGCAAAAAACTTGAAAATTAAGGGATGCCCATCAATTGGGGAATGGCTAAACAAGTTGTCATATATGAATGTAATGGAATACTATTGTGCTATAAGAAATGGGGTAGAGATGGACTTCATATTTACCTGGAGAGGCTTATACAAACTGATGCTAAGTGAGAAGAACAGAACCAGGCAAAATTTGTACACAATCATAGACACATTGTATGTATGACAACTAACTTTGATAAACTGGATTCTTCTCAGCAATGCACAGTCATAAAGAAACTCTACAAGTCTCACCATCGAAGGAGACATCTACAATCAGAGACAGATCCAGAAAGAACAAAGGTTAAATGGAGACTGAAGCAATGTACATGCTATCATTCTTTTCCATGTTTGGTTTTCTTTCTTTTTTTCCATTTTCACTCCATTGGTTACTGCCCTCCTATACAACCAGACTAATGCCCAATGTGAAAGTATTTGAAGATCCTATACTTTATTGCATGTCACTATGGGTGGGGGGGTGAGGGAGGGGAGAAAATTTGAAACTCAAGGGATTGTGGAACTAAGTCTTGTAAACTAAAAGTAAATAAGAAATTCAATTTAATAAAAAGAAATGAAACTACAAAAAATGACTTCTTTACTTCTTCCTCTAGAGTAGTCCTTTAATACCTCATCATCAAGTAGAGAGAACACTATGCCAATGGAATGGAAGCTATGTCAGCGTATACTGAATTGGAAAGATTTCAAACATGTGTCTCATCATTGATCTCTTGCCAATGATCAACCACAAACTTTGACACTACCAATCAGCTTCTTCTCTGACATAATTTCTCTTTTTCTAGGGTATCATGACAATTTTCTCTCACAATTTCTAACTCATTTTTTCTCAAGTACTATTTTGTTATCTTCATCAAGGTCACAAAATTAATCATGTATGTTCTCTATGGGTCTGTCTTGTGTCCTCTTCCCTTGTTCGTCTATTATCTCTTGTATAGTGGCTACCCTATCTTGATCCTGGTTGCTCTGCTGAACTTCATCATTGTTTCCAGAACTCATCTTTCTACAAGATTGCATCAACCATGAAATTTACACCTCCCAAATACCTTTTAACCTTGGGACCCTTTATACCTGATTGGATAGCATACAGAACTGACATTAGAAAGCTCTTCACAGATACTTCATTTAAGATGGGGACCCAGGGCAGCAGTATTATAATTTCTTATGTGACTACAAGTCTTCTACATGTCCCCAACATTCTACCTACATCTTTTTTGCCTTTTGAAAATTTATTTTCTTCCTCAATTAGATTGTCAGCTCCTAGGAGGAAAGTGCTGTCTTGCTTTTCTTCATAACTCCAGTGTTAGTGGTGTCTGATACTTGGTAAACACTTTGATATCATTAATTTCTATGGATTCAATTATCATCTCTCTGCAGATGAATTCCAGATATATTTAAAGAGTCCTAAGCTCTCCCCTGACTTCCATTCTTGAATCAATAAATATCTCTTGGCTATATAAAACTGTTATGTCTCATGGGTATCTCAAACTAATCATGTTCATAACAGAACTCATTATCTTTCTGACCAACTCCATCACTCTTACCTTCTTCCCTATTACTCTGCACCTTTAAGTCACTAGTACCACCATCCTCCCAGTTACCAGTTTGGCAATCTTGATGTTATCTTCTATATCTCTTTTTTTCTCTTTCTACAAATTCAATCTATTACCACACCTTGTAATTTCTACCTTCACAAAATCTCATATATATATAAAACTATTTTCAAGCTTCCTAATTAGTTTTTCTGCTCCAAATCTCTTTTCCAATCTAATTCATCTTCTGTTCAACTGCCAAGGTGATACAATAGAGGTCATGCCATATAACTTTCTTACTTAGTGACCTATAACAGCTCTCTGTTCCTGTGTGTTTTCAGTCTAAAATTTTCTATTTGGCATTGAAAGCCCCTAACATCCTATTTTCCCCTATATTTTCAGAGAAACTGGTCTTTTTACTGTGTCTTGCATTGGATATGCCATCTCCAAAATCTATGACTTTTCACTGGCTATTCCACCTGCCTAAAATATTGTTACTTTTTACCTCCACCTTCTGCCTTCCCTGGCTTCCTTCAAATATCAACTTAAATTCCTACTTTTTCTGGAGACTTATACTAGTTTCTTCTCACCATTAGTGCCTTCTATTGGAGATAAAATTTTATTTTAACTACATGCTTCATACCTATAATTATTGACATGCTGTTTCTTTCAGTACAGTATAAGTTCCTTGAAGGCAAATATCTTTTTTTTTAACCTTTCTTTAGTGCTTCCATGAATAGCATAATGTTTGGCATGTTACACTTAATAAGTGCTTATTTTTTCCTGTTGTTTAGTTGTTTCCGTCATATACAACTTTTTGTGACCCCTTTTTAAATGAGTTTTCTTGGCAAAGATATTGGAGGTTTTGCCATTTTCTTCTCCAGTTCATTTAATGATGTTGTGTATGGTTTGTCTTTTGTTCTTGAAGAAACTGTGACAAACAGAGACTTGCCCAGACTTGCCCAAAGCATGCAGCTAGTAATTGCCTAAGGCCAGATTTGAATTCACGTCTTCCTTCACAGGGCTCCATCTACTGGTCTACCTAACTGCTTAGAACTGTTAACTATGTTCAGAAAAGTTAAAAAAAATAAAACATTGGTCACAAATTTATAAATTTTAAGCCAAAATGACTTCTAAAAATTATTGCTAAATTGGAAAATTGTTTTATCTTTTGAGTGTGTGAGTAATACAGAAACCCATAAAAATTATAAACATTTTAAGTATTGTTTACATAGATGATAGATAAATGATAGAACATTTATTAAGCATATGACAAGGACCTGTGTTAATAGTATGGATAAAAAAATACCGTCCAGCAAGGGTTTTACATTCTAATTCCTGTCTTCAAGGAATTTACATTACTTTGGAAGAAGATAATACATAAAGAGGACCTGGAAAGGGATTGGAATACATGGACTGTTGACATGGCACGAATCCAGAGGGAAATGCACCCAAATCTGGATCTGAGCAGATAAAGCAAAAGTTCACTTACCATAGTGAAGTTACTGATGAGTATATTCCAGATTGTTGACTAATCTTTATAGCAAGAGCTCAAGAAAGTGTTACCAAGCTCAACAAAAAATCCCTCTAAGTATGAATGCAGTGGGGAGGGGGGGAAGGAGAACAGTGTGTATACTTTCCAAAGAACAGACCAAAGGAATATTACTCATAAGTGCAAGATTAACTTTTGGGGTGAAGAGAAACTAGATTTCTTTTTTTTCAATGTGAAGCATTAAATAAAGACAAATACAGAATATCTTTTAGCCAAGCACAGTCATTTTCTAGTTTTACAGGGTTAACCATGGTATGAGTATTAAGAATCAAGCAACTTTTAGATCACCTACAAATATTAATTTAACTCAGCTCTAAATCTGAGATCTTTCTCCAGTGACTAAGCATTTGGTAAATTAATAAATACCATTTGGACATTGATAAAGAACCTTGAAGAACTGATTCTATTAGCTTGTCCCAGGCCATGCTTCAAATTAATCCATTCTGGATATCTTGGAATACCTTGCTATCTGCCCTTCTGTTGCAAGTATATCAATCTCCTGAAAGTCCTTTCCTCCAAGGTCCCCAAAGATATCTATCCAAGGAAGTTATGGCTGTTAAATCTATCATGGTTACTTAGCAAAACAATGTCCTGGGCTTGGGCAATCATTAAGAATGGCTTGTAAAATAATTGAGGAAATATCATACACATAAACAAATTAGAAACATAGAGAATCTGATAGAGAAGGCTTATTTTCCCAAAATACAGCTCTTAGTGCTGTATTTTATATTGGAGAAACATCATCTTCATATCTCCCCTCTGCTTATCTCAGGGTAATTATTTATTAGCTTGTTCCACATAATCAAATTTTCCTGCTTACTACATCTTAAAAAAGAAATTCGCCTGAAATCTTTATTGCTATTTGTTAATTATTTCACAAAGCCTTTTAGTGTTCCATGGAATGATGGAGTGAATATACCATACATACCATGGGACAAGGGAAGAACCCATGAAGTACTTATCATATGGAAAATAGACATATTGTTTTTTAATGAATTATTCTATTTATTTTCTTGTTTACATCATTCATTTCCACAAGATTTTGAGTTACAAATTTTCTCCCCATCTTTCCCCTACCCACAACCCCAAAACAGCCATCCCACTCTAAAACCCCTCCCCAATCTGCTCTCTCCTATGTACTCCTCCATCGCCCCTCTAACTTTGAGGTAGGGCAGGAGGAGTCTCCCTACCCAAGTGCCTGTAGATCTTAATTCCCAGTTGAATGTAGTTAATAATGAAAATAATTTTATATATATACACACAAACACACACACATATATATTTGACATTTGATTGTAGAACTTTAAATTCTAGATTCTTTCAGTTCCTCCCTCATCACCCACTCCCACTGGAAGGACAAGCAATTCCATACAGGCTGTACATGTGTAATTACGCAGAACATCTCCACAGTGGACATACTGTGAGACTGATTATATGTCCCTCTTTCCTATCCTATCCCCCCTTTGTTCTATCCTCTGCCCTGTGCCTGACCCTTTACAGAAGTGTGTGCTTCCAGCAGCCCCCTGCTCCCTGCCCTCCCCCATCCCACCCTTCATCCCCTTGCCCCGTGGACAGTTTGGCTGGACCACTTTTCTCCCCCAGATTTAGCTAAATTCCACTGACCTTTCTCTTAGTCCTTAGTTCTTCTGGCTCAATAAATGTGGAAAGTGCCTCAGCTGCTGCCAGTACACTCTCCTTAAGACTCCAGCTGTGGCTCCTTCTGATAGCCTTGGGGCAGGCCATGGTTTTAGGCTGGGCTGGTTTCAGCTCCCAGCCTGCTGTGATGAGCCCCACTGCCAAGCTGCCTTCAGCAAGAGATGTGTTTTCTGTGTTTTTGTGAGATTGGGAGTCCTAATATTTGTTTAGAGTCATATTTTATGGGTATTTGAGGTGGGTATATGTGAGCTGCAAAATCTTGCTGCTTCTATGCCTCCATCGTGGCTCCACCCTCTAGATATATTGTTGTTAGTGATTATTACTAGTCTGAGAACTATGTGGAAATCATTGAATTATAGAGAGATAAAGGTCAAATCATTTAAGTGAGGTTGATTGGTAAAAACAATGAAATATCATGGTATGAGCATACTATACAAAATAATGAGTACTGTCTTCTCAAACATTTAATAAGCGTCTCTAATATACAAACATAGATTTATTTTTTGCTTTTTGTAGGGCAACACTTTTTGTGTTATGTGACTTACCCAAAGTCACACAGCTAGTAAGTGTGTCAAGTGTCTGAGGCTGCATTTGAACAAAGATCTTTCTGACTCCAGGGCTGGTACTTTTATCATTGCCCCACCTAGTCATGACACAAACATATTTTCTAAATACTGAGGTACAAAGGAAAAATAAAATGTCCCTCCTTTCAAGGAGCATATACTCTACTTCAATATATCACAAAGTAATTTGCCACGTGGAGAATTTGTGTGATGTTTTACAAGATGAAGACAAGCTATAGGAAGACATTTTTTTAAATTTAGGAGATTTATTTTTCTTTCTGTGAAGAGGTCAATGTATAGATTATCATAATTGTTTTATGATCCACATATTTTAACACGATAAATTGTCCTTCACATTTTTTTCTAAATTATGTTGCCCATTTATTATGTAGATCAAGAAGCACAACAACAACAATAATAAAAATATCTAGCATTTATATAGGACTTACTATGTATAAAATATGTGGATATATTACTGTATATATAGATACTGTATATAAAATAATAAATAAAAATATTAAATTAATTAAATTAAATAATGTAAACAATTAATTAAATTAAAATTGATTAAATAATAATTAATTAACAAATTAAAATAATAAATAATTAAAATAAAATTAATTAAAATAAAAATAATAAAATAAATATATAGTTACTGTATATAAAATATGTGGCACACAGTTATTATGTATATAAAAAACTGTGTGCCACATATTTTATATGACTACATATTTTATGACCCACAGTTTCCGAAGCACTGCCACTACTTGTTCATCTGATTAGTGGTATTGGAGGAGAGAGGAGACAGATGCAAAAGTTGTGTCTGCAGTGGAAATGATATGAGAGGTAACTATTTATGAAAATAATATAATAAGTTCCAAATTAGCATAGGAATGGAGTGAATGGAGATATAATAGCAAACAAAAACAAAAGTACCTTGAAATTTAGAAAAATAGAGAATTGAGGAGAGGTAGGCATAGGGAAAAGATAGCAATTACAGAATGTAAGTATTTTGTTTATAAAGTGCTGTTGAATTACTGAGGATCTTAGGGTAGACTCCCAATCCCCACCCCAAGAACTTCAGTGTTTCCTTATCAGCAGCAAGTAAGCTGACAGATTCCCTACAACCTGCAGCTGCCTGTACCTGAGAAACAGTGAACAAAGCCAAAGACCAGGTCCCTTGTCCCCAATAAATGAAGCTTGAGTCAATACCCCCTGTACTGTAGCAGGAAAGCTCAACTTTAAAAATGAAGAAATAAGCAAACACCATGAGCAAAAAGCAGAAACAGACAATGACCATAGATTCTTACTAGGGTGTAATGTTAATGAAATCAGAAGATCTTCCATGCCCCTTTCTATTGGCACCTAGTCAAGGCACTTGGCACCTAGTAAAGGCTTAGCTCCTTACCTCCCTTTAACTCCTTGGGAGTAGTTCACACCTTAACAGGAAGGGGCTGAACAGGGAGGAGATATACTGTATATAAGAAGAGAACCAGGAGGACCTTCAGATCTTTTCTCAGTCACCACCTGGAGACTGCATCTTTTGCTGAGATCCTCCTTCTGCAGCTTCTACTGAGAACTTCCAAGGACCAGGCTGAGAAACTGTTGTGAGTCTGAGAGGGATCCCTGCTTGAGGGATCCTGTTTTATTTTTGAAGGCTTGGGAATGTGGGTGTCCACTGCGTTAACTATGTGTATCAACTTTGTGACCACTATAATGACTTTGGCTTTCTGGTTTTGAGACTTGTCCTTCTGGTTTTGTGACTCAATGTTCTGGTTTATGAATAAAGACCTTGTTTCTGCTTTCCATGTGGAGAGTTTGCTACATTTTGTGATCCAAAACTATACCAGCATATTCATAACCATCAGGGGTGTTGTGAATATCTTATTATTGATACATAGGGTAACAGGGAAGATCAGGACACAAATAGAGAAGAGCACAATAGTGTCAGGATGCCCATGCCTAAAACCTCCAAAGGGAACATAAACTGATCTCAAGCCCAAAGAACCTTCTTGGTAGATCTCAAGAAGGATTTTATAAGTCAAATAAGAGAGGCAGAAGAAAAATTGGGAAAAGAAATGAGAGCTATGTAAGAGTCAACAACTCCTTAAAAAGTGGTATTGACCAAATGAAAAAGGAGTCACAAAACCTCACTAAAGAGAAAAATTCCTTAAAAAGTAAATGAACAAAATGGAAAACAAGGTTTGAAATCTAATTGAGGGGAACAGTATGTTTAAAAAAATAGAATTAGGCAAATAGAAGCTAATGACTGTATGGGATTTCAGGAATCATACAAAAACAAAAGAATAAAAGAAATAGAAAAAAAGTGCAACTTAACTCATTGGTAAAACAACTGACCTGCAAAACAAATCCAGGAAAGAAAATTTTAAAAATACTGGTCTACATATCCATTATTTTTAAAAAAGCCTAGAAAGTACCTATTGGGAAATCATTAAAAAAAAAGCGTCCTGAAGTCCCAAAACCTGAGGGTAAAATAATCTTTGAAAGACTCTCTGAAAAAATCTCAAAGTGTAAATGCCAAGGAATGTTGTAGCCAGTTTGAGAAATTATCAGATAAAAGAGAAAATGCTACAAGCAGACAAAATGAAACAATTTGAATATCATAGAACCTCAATCAGAATAATACAGAAACTTGCAGCTTTTGTGTTAAAAGATCAGGGGGCATGGAATAGACAAAGAAGACAAAGGAGCTTAGATTACAATCAAGGATTAAATTCCCAGTGAAACTGAATATAATATTTTAGGGGTGGAGATGGTCATTCAAAGAAATAGGGGACTTACAAACTTCCTGATTGAAGAAAAAAAAGAAACAGAGATCAACAGAAAATTTGATCCTCAAATACAAAACTCAGGAGAGTCATAAAAAGATAAATAGGAAAGAAAAAACCACCAGTATGTAATTAATACAGGTAAACTGGTTACATCCCTACAAGGGAAGGTGACACATAACTCTCAAGAACTGCAGCATTTTTACTACCTTTAAAAGAGCATAGGTTTTTTTATTTTAATGGGATGATAAGAAAAAAGTATTGTTCTGGGAGAAGAGGAAAGGAGGAGACAGACCAGGAAAAATTACTGTAATGTCAATCATGAGCAGCTATCCTGAGGACTGCTGTTGTGAATAACTTTAAGGATCTATTTCCATAATATAGCTGACTTTCTATTTATTCAGCAGTGAACTAAAGAAAAACATTCAAGAAACTAAAACACAACATTCACAACAATATAACATAACAACTTATTACTCAGGTGGCCACATAGTCTTAAAACATATCATTCAAGGTGAAAACGATGTGGTCACTTTAGTGATAAGTGATATTCCTCCCTTTGAGGAACTTATAATAAATAAATCGACTAATGATTAATTGGAAACCAAATCATTTAATTTTAAAGAATGAGTGGACCAAACAACAAATCATAGAAACAATCAATAACTTAATCCAAGGGACTGACAATAATGAGACTATATACTAAAACTTAAGAAATGCAGCAAAAGAGGCTCTTACAAGAATTTTTGTATGTCTAAATGCTTACATGAATAAAAGAGAGGAAGAAGAGATCAACTAATTAGGTATACAACTAAAATAGCTAGAAAAAGAATAAAATAAAAATCCCTGATTAAATGCCAAAATTGAAATTCTGAGAACCAATGGAGAAATTAATAAAGTTGAAATTAAAAAAGTTATTGAACTAATAAATAAAATGAAGAGCTAGTTTTGGGGGATTTTTAAAAGAAGAAAAATATAAAATTACTAGTATCAAAAATGAAAAGGGTGATTTAACCACCAACAAAGAGGAAAACAAAACAGTAATTAGGAGCAAATTCACCTAAATGCATGTCAATTACTTGGAAAATTTCAGTGAAATGGATCAATATTTATAAAAATATAAATTGCCCAGATTAACTGGAGGAAAAAATAATTAAATTGCACCATTTCAGAAAAAAAAATAAAAAGCTATCAAAAAGCACCCTAAGTATATGCCTCCAGAACCAGATAGATTTACAAATGAATTTTATCAAGCATTTAATGACCAATTAATTCCAATACTATATACAGTATTTGGGAAAATAGGCAAAGAAGAAGTACTACTAAATTCTTTTTATGATACAAATATCATCATGATAACTAAACTGGGAAGAATTAAATCAGAGAAAGAAATTTTTTTTAAAACAATTTCAATAATGAATAGAGAAGTTAAAAACATTAGTGTAGAAATCATAGCAACTTATCTAGAAGATAATACACTATGACAAACTATCATTTATACCAGGAATACAGATCTGGTCAATATTAGGAAAACTATTGGTATGACTGACCATATCAACAACTAAATAAAAATCATACAATTATCTCTATAGATGCAGAAAAAGCATTTGACAAAATACCACACCCATTTACTATTAAAAACACTAGAGAGCATAGGAATAAATGGAGTCTTCCTTAAAATAATAGATAGTATCTATCTAAAGCCATCAGTAAGCCTCATATGTAGTGGGGATAAGCTAGAAGCATTTCCAGTGAGCTTTGGGATGAAACAAGAATATCCATTATCACCACTATTGTTTAATATGATAGTAGAGGTGCAAGTTTTAGTAATAAGAGAAGAAAAATTAATCAAAATAATTGGAATAGGCAAAGCAGAAAAAAGGTATCACTCTTCATGGGTGATGTGATGGCTTTTTTAGAAAATCATGTAAAAAAATCATTTATAACCTGCAAAGTTGTGGGTTGTAAAATAAGCCCACGTAAGTCATTGCTATTTCTATGTTACTAACAAATACCAACAGTAAGAGATAGAAAGAGAAATTCCATTTAAAGTTACTGTAGTCATAAACTATTTGTGAGTCTTCCTGCTAAAACAAACACAGAAACTAGATGAATAAAATTACAAAACACATTTCACACAAATAAAATCAGATCTAAATAATAGGAAAAACATCAGTTGCTCATGGGTAGACCAAGATATTATAATAAAAATGGTAACTTTACCTAAATTAATTTACATATTTAGTGCCATACCAATAAATCTACCAAATAAAGTGTAAAAAATATTTATAGAAGCTTTTTGTGTGTGTGGTGGCAAAGAATTGGAAATTGAAGGAATGTTCATCAGTTGGGGAATGACTGAACAAATCATATATGAATGTAATGAAAATCCATTGTGCTATAAGAAATGATGAGCAGGTAGGCTTCAGAAAAACCTGGAAAGACTTATTGAATTGAGGCTGAGTGAAATGCACAGAACCAGGAGAACATTTTAGATATTAACAGTCACATTGTGCAATGCCTGTCTTTAATTATTTAATAAATTATATTTAATGCATGTGATGGAAAGCTATTCCACAATCAGGTGGCAAAAATGTGGGAAGACTTGTTTGGAAAAAAGGGAGGAGAATCAGAGAACAATTTATGCAATAACAACAATCCTTTGAAAGCATACAGCATTGACAGAAGAAAAGACTGATAAATAAAATTACCAATCATTATTACAGGGGACAGATAAGGAATAGTGGCCCTAACTTCCTGTCAGAGAGTTAAAGGATGCAAGGTGCAAAATGCGAGATAGATTTTCAGACAAGACCAATGCGGAAATTATTTTCCAAATTAGACATATTTGCTGCAAGGATTAATTAATTTATTTATTTATTTGGGGGTGGAGAGAGGCAATAAACAGGTTATCAAAAATAAAAGAAAAGAACCTCATTGGAACATTTTTTGCTCACATAGGAAAATTAAGAAAGGCTGGAAAGAATATAAACAAGCAGGACAACTTTGAAAGTTACATGTTGAATTCATAATATTCATAAAATGCGAAGGAAGCCATATATAACAGATTCCTGATTTTATTTCTGATTTTTTTTGTTTTAATTTGGGTATGGGAATGCTAAATTTTTTAAATGTCTGTCAGGTTCTGGCTAAAAATGAATATATTAAAACATCTTAATTATATGTAATTACATTGTTGTGGAGTTGCAAAAAATTTTCTCAATATGTATTTCATATTTAGTGAATGCATTTTGTTCCCTTTATGATTATATTAATTGAGCTGGAGAGGTAGAACCTTTCCCTTATAACTCTAAAGTACTCAAAATAATTATTTTGGCTACATTAACTATGGAATTGGTTTGACTAGCTAACTACATAGTATAATAATCCACTCCTCCCCGACTGAAAAGTAAGATTGAATCACATTTTCCTATATTTAATATAATTATGTAAAGCTAGTCTGAATTAAGGACATATTACATAAACATTTCTATTTAAAGTATGAACAACATCTGCATGAAATTAACCTTCTATTTCTTTCTCTTCCCTTACAGGTTGCTTTTGCTCCCAATGGCTTTTAGTAAGCCTTGTTATTTTCATACTTAAAGTAGAATATAAAACATGTAGTCAAATTTCTATGTTCTTTTAAAAAGTCTTGATTTCATATTTTCATTTTCCCATACCTATGTTTTGTCCATAATTAGGATATAAATGATCATTTAAATGACTCTATTGTTTCCGATAATCCATATGGTTTACATCTTACCAAAAAAATAATATATAGAATTTTTGTCAGATTTTCCTTCCACCTTCAACTGGAATTGGTGGAAAATGAAAAATGAGAACTCGGGTGACTCCTAAAGCTATTTAGTATAACCTCTGAGATTGTTTTAATTTCCATTAATCTTCCTTCTATTAGCCAGGTACATAGCAATATTCTCCTTTTGGTAAACATGACATGCTGGAAAATGATCAGTTACTAAAAGAAAGAAATATATTATACATTCAATATCTAGAAATTATCTTTAAATCTGTCAGCTTTTTTTTCCCACTGAAACTAACCATTTTTTTTTGTGGACAACAGTTGTGATTTGCAGTTATAAATATAGATATACATATATGCATATATGTTTTATTTTTAGTCATTCAAATGAAATTTTATGTAAAATCAAATATTTTTCATACTGTTGCTAGATGCTACCTTGGAAAATTTAAACAATAAGAATTATGTAGTGGAAAGGGATTCAGGGACAAGAGCATATATGTCATCAGGATAACTATGTACTTTAATGTCCCAAACTAATAAATTAATTAATGAATAAATTCTTTAAGGAGATTATAATAATGTATCAAAAGAAATGTACTCAAACTTTGAACACATTCAAATAGCTCAATGATCAGTAACTTTTTTTAATGGAAAGAACTCTATTGTATCTTAAATTACAATTATAATATATGGTCTGAGTTACAATCAGTCTTACAACTCATTTGTAATATTTACACACATACATATATACACATACATACATACATACATACATATACATGCAAACATACTTTCATATCTACTGTAAAAAATGAGATTTGTAGCTTTCACGCAACCACCTTCTTTCAAAGTCCAGGCTTTAAGTTTAGTTTTTCTTCAGAAGGACATTTCTGATAATGTGATTGCAGTGACTCTCATTATTCTTGTCAACCTCATCCAAGCTTGAAAATAACTTAATCTTAGGTACAGAAGCCACTTTGCATTCTGCTCAGGCTTGGGTGGAGATTAGTTCTTCTGTATAGATAGCACAAGGCTGGGAGTGTTCTGGTATGGCTGAGGGTGCTCTGATAAAAGAGGTATTTCCTTTATCCAGGGGTGAATGATGATGGGCTGACATCAGCCCCTCTTGGAAGGATTTATAAATTGTGTACCCTAACACCAAGAGGAGACTAGGTCTAGATTGACTCCTTTAGGGAACCCAGTTCTAGGCTTTAGCTCCCATGTAATACATACCATCCCTGTGAGAGAAATAAAAACATGGATACAACCTAAATCCCATTTCTCTTACTTAGAACCAACTCTAGAGGTTGGCAATGCATACATATACCCAAATACAAACACAGACACTGACACAGACATATACACATGCACACAGACACAGACACAGACACACAGACACAAATACACACACATATATTTCCCACCTTGTTAAAAATTCAGTGACTCTATTTGGTGGTGTTTTTCTGTTCCTTATCATATAAATTCCCCCTTTGACATGATTGTTTTTTGGTCTTTTTTAAGGTGGGAAGGTAGGACAATTGGGGTTAAGTGACTTGCCCAGGGTCACACAGCTAGTAAGCTTCAAGTGTATCTCTTGGTTCAAATACTTCCTGAGCAATTCAACAGTGTTACAACCAAGTGGGTGGGAAGAAAAGAAGCCTGGCTAAACCTCCAAATTTTTCATCTACAAAATAGAGAAATAACAATATTTTTACTATTTACTTACATAGGATCGTGGCAAAAGACTGTAAACTTAATTACTCTGTGTGTGTGTGTCCGTGTGTGTGTGTTTTCTTTGTAAATTTCTCAAACAGAAATAGGAAAACAAAGGAAAAGTTTACTCCTCTACTCCTAATCATAGTAAAACAATTCTGCCCTTGTCTTAAGAATTACTTTGGTAGACTCTGGAATATAGTAAGAAATGGTCACTTTTATTTGAGTGCTCTAAAAACAAAATTAGACTCTGTATGTCTATAACCATACATTAAAAGAGTTGGGAAGTTAGTTTGCCTTTAAGAGGCAATGAGACTTAATCAGATGTGTTTTTAAATGATTTTGGCATGCCTGGCCTTTATGGTATGTAAATTATGAGCCTATTTAATGTTCCATAAACTGCCACTGACACCTCATCATTCCTCTACAGAAATAAGGAGAATTTCAAATTATTGTCTTATACAATAAATGAAATGGAATAACTGTGAACCATATGCAGTTGTGTCAACAGATGCTGCTTTTGGATTATTTCAAATCTACATATAGAGTAGTTTTCATTTGTAATGTATTTACTATAATACTGAGAAAGAATGTTATTAAATACAGAAAACTATTTGATTCAGATGAGCAAATCAGACAGCCTAGATTTTGGTGTACACCCATTGGTGAACTGTATAACTACTACAAGTAAAAGTAGAGGAAAGTTACTCAGTCATCAGATCTCCACACAACATCATTTAAAAGTACGTATTTAATGGACCTGGCTACTAAGAATATAAAGAACAGTTACCCATAGAAATTGCTATCCTTCCTTCTACATTCTTAACTCTTCTGTGTTTTTTTTTCAAATTTCCTTACTTGAACAGAAATTTATGCCTTTGTTGTCCTTTTTTTTAAAAGTTGTTTCTTCCTACTTATTGCAGACTCTTAAGACTTTATTTGATTTTCTTTGAGAAGAAATGATGGGGAGGGATCAGTGCTAAAATGTGTTTCTAAATGAGTGTGAGCTCTACTTATCAGGAGTCAGGCAATAGAATAGAAGCTGGATCATAGTCACCTTCTAGCAGAAAGTACATTTTTTGTCCAGCTAGACGTATCTAAGACACAGATTATAATGATTTTATTTACCTTGTTATATCATGTTGTACTTATTTTTGTATTGCGTATATGAATATATTGTGATAAAGCAACTGGAATATTAAATTATTGGAGTTGTATCTCATGTGAAGAAAATAGGCAAAGATAATAAATGTTAGAAATAGTTAATATTGGAGGCCTATGAAAAGATAGCCATCATAATACATTGTTAATGGAACTATGACCTGATCCTGCTTTGGAAAGCAACAAACAAACTAGAAGGAGAAATGACTAAAGGTCTGATAAAAATGTCCTTGACCTCATCTCCATAGAATGTTCTCTGTCATGCCATAGGACCTACTTTGCCCTGCAAACTTACCCCTCCCCTAGACTACTTCTCACTTCATAAATACTTTTCCCTGAGTCCTCACTTTTTCATAGGCTAGTTCTGACACTGAAAACTTTGGTGCAGCTATGCTTCACTTACATCCTATTCACACACAAGTCAAGACCTTGTAACAAGACGTCTGCATGAAACCTCTACATAAGAAGGACCTTCAGAGTAGCTGTCATGTGTTTGACCTTGCCACATGTATTTCTTAAGTGTATGCCTCACTACTGTTATGTTGAGTTTAAGCTTACTCCTCCCATGGTTGCTGAGTGTATTTGTGGGGGGGTGCCAGCTTCTTAGAAGAACATTTTATATTAACTGTCATTATGCTTGCTGAGAATAGTAATCACCTCTCTCTGGGGACACAACCTTCCAATTCAATCAGAAGCTGGGGAATGCTGTTATTTCTTCTTGATCTTCTTTTTTTGTTTTTTTTTTTTTCAAAAATCTGGAACAATTTACTTTTTGCTCTGCACACTTTTTTTTGATTTCTTGAAAAACTCTGGAGATACTTGATTATGCCTTTAAACCTAAATCACTTAGGTTGTCTCTGAATGGCCAATACTATCCCTAACCTATGCCTTTGTGGCTCATTGTTTTGGCTTTGATGACTTAAAATGACAGTAAATAGCAACTGTTTTAAATTCTAGTCAGGAACTCCCAGAGTCTTTACCTCCCAGGTAGATATTTTGCAATGGTAAATTGAGCCATCTTTTGTCCCACCACTCACCTAGCCCTAGTCACTAAATAAATGTGGCCTTAAACAAACTGAGAGGCAGGAAAGATCTTAATTTAGCAAGGCCAAGATCATTCACTGCAAGGAGAGAATCTTTGCTTGTCATCTTGACCTTTATCTTCCCATTGGACTCTGGAGGAGAGAGTGAAGCTGATAACTAGGCAGCTCTGCCTCCCCAAAATTCAATTCACTGGCTAATCAAGACATCAGCCCTGAGAAAATCTTTGATCCTCTTTCACAATAAAGGACTAACAACTATTACAACAACAACAATGAAAAGGAAAGCAGTTCCTCCAAGGCATTTCAATTTTAAAAGGCCTAGGCCAAGGATGTCTCCATCCCTCTATATGTTATTCTGCTAATTCATTTCCAGAGACTTTCTCAACAAGAATACAATCATATAATATTACTTATCATCATGTAGGACTTATTTGAATATCTTTACTTTTTGTTAATAAGGAGAATCATACTTACATTGACCTTGTGCTTACTCTTTACTAAACCATTAGTCACATAAAATCTTGGTTCTTTAAAAATTGTGACTATTCATAATTATCAGCCATTTAGAATAACTGGAAGAATGTTGATAATAAAACAGGTGAGTGTACTAATTGGGGGGTTCAGAATTGGGAGAGCTGGTTCAGATTTTTGAAAGAATTTAATCAGACCTTATCTTTAGTCAAAGGGAGCTTTATTAATGCAAAAGCTTTTGGGCCTAAGACTTATCAAGGAGCTAAACAAAGGCAATGATATAGGACAAGAACTAGAGTTCTATAGGCAGAAAGCTATACAGCTCTACTGTGGTGATGTAAATATTTTTAGGGTTTCTAAAGGGGGTTGAGTATTTAGGGATAAACTAAGTCTTGTAAGATAAGGACATGTAATGAGGACTATGAATGACACAAGATAAAGGGGGCATGGGAATCTGTAGGACAAAATGGGAAAAGACAAGGAATTTTATGGTAAGGTGAATTTTAAGGTCAAGACAAGTCTTAGAAGATAGGGATACAGGCTGAGGACAAGGAATTTATGACACAGAATGTGAGGAGACAAGAAATTTTAGAATAAGGTAAAGTTTTGTGGTATTTAAAGATAAGGGTAAATTTAAGAATGCCAGGAAATGAACAACTCAACCTTTAGGGCACATCTGTATTTTAGGGTGCCTTTAGAGGATAAACCAGGGAAAGTGCAACTCAACCTTTGGTGCATCTTTGTAACTGTATCACCATGGTACAAGTTTGGTATGACTAAAAGCAATAAGTAGTTTCATACATACAATCCAGGATCCTTTTTTCCCCCTCCTATTTAATTCTGGGCCATCTCATTTTAATATAGTATGGTTATTATCAGTAGTTATGTAGGTAGTATGTGTATGTGTGTATATATGTGTATATACATATGCAAATAAGTTGTTGAGAGGGAGAAAAAAGAGAGATAGAGAGACAAATAGATAAATGAACACCTGTATCAGCAAGCATCCTAGCATACCAGGGCAGCTGCTAGCACAGGTTCTTAGATCTGTGTTACTAAAGGAAAGCAACTCAAAATGGGTTAACAATCTTTCTTTAATCAAACAAACATATCATTTACCTAGTTAAGGGGAAAAAGTCAGCACCCTGAACTCCAGAGAATACTAACCCAAGTTACAAGCACAAGTTACAAACAGACCAAGAAACAGATCAGCAGATGGGCTTCCAACCATCTGACCATCACATCCATTACCTATTCAAGTTACCAGAGAGGGAAGCACCAACATCTGGGTTGTTCAAAGCCTGGGGGCTCAACAGCTTCCCAGAGTCTCATCTGGTCAAATCACACAACTCTTTTCAAAGTGAGCCCCAAAGCAAAACCTCAAATCAGGGTGTATATATAGGCCTCTCCTGGGTCAGCCCTCTTTACCCACTGTCCAATTACAAAGTAACAAGGTATGGCCATTCCCAAAAAACAAGCCTCTTGCCAGGGGCTCCATGTGACCACCAAATCAGGGAACATTCTTGGAGCCACTTAAGCAAAGGGGCTAGGGGCAGGAAAGAGCTTCAGATTCCCATTACAACACCACAGATAAATGGTGAAGGAAGGTGAACAGTTGTAGTGATAGATACTAGGATTTAGGAGTTATCTTTGAACTATGGATTTGGGTTTTTAGAAAGAGTATCGACACTCTCCTTGGTGAATGGTGATCATTTGTTGGTTTTGAGTATTATTGAAAAGCAGACATGTTTCCTTCCTTTCCATGCAAATTTACCCCCACTACAGCTACCCCAAACTCTTCCTTTCATACTTCTATCCCCTCTTCTATAATTCCATATTCATTCTCTTTCATTTTGCTGTAGAATGCATAGAAAACAGTTAATATTCACTGCTTCTACTTTTTAATTACTCACCCACATCTCAATTCTGTGAAATATGTGTTCTACCCCATTTGTCTATTAAAACTGCTTTCTTTAACATTACCGTTTTCTTCCTCATTGTTATTTTTTCCACCAGCATCTAGCCTCTTTGATCATATTTTGTAGCATTTGGCACTTTTGACCACTGTTTCCTGCTAGGCACTCTCCTCTCCCTTAATTTCTGGAATGCTTCTTTTTGTGGTAATGTGGTAATGCTTCTCCTACCTGCCCGTCTGCTTTTGTTTCATCTCCCAATTGGCCCATTATATACTTTTTGCTACCTTTGAGTGGTTATCTCCTATTATTTTCTCTTTAACACTTTATTCATCTGTAAAATCACTTCACTTTCACAGACTCTCTTATTACCTCTATGAATCTCACTTCAAAATGCATCAATTTTTAGCCCCCACCCCAGAAGTCAATACAACTACAACCTCATGTTGAACACCTTTATGTATCTCTGGCACCTCAGATTCAACCTGTGTAAAAAACTAAGTGTCAAATGTGTCAGGAATGAAGTCATGTTTTACTTTTATATCCCTAAAGCTACCAAAATAATTTGAGCATATGAAGCAGATTGTGAAAATGTAATTGATAATTAAAACAGTTACATAAATTGAAGGCCTTTAATGTCAAGCTAATGATTTTGAACTTTATTCAAAAGATATAAAGGATTTATGGAATTTATTTTTTCAGGGATAAGAATGGTTATTTTAGTAGTGTAGGTAATTCCACTGGACTACAATGTTATGAGAGCAACAGTTACAACCAAAGATCCCAGGGCATCAACCTTTACTCTCTTTCATTCTTAGGCAAGGCATGATGGTAGAAAGAAAAATGAACATGCATAAGTATACATGTAGAAAGAAAAGAAACAGTTACTGTACTGCATTTTTAAACTATACTCTCTTCTACCATAACAGATCAATTATTTGGTAGTCCTAAAGGGGAAAAGAGAGAGGGATGTATAAAAGGAAAAAAGACAGGGATGACTTCAGTTGTTGTAATGCATCTGACTGTTTGAAATGCTCCTGTATCTTTAGAAACCTAGGAGTCTGTCCTTCTAAATCATGTGCAACTTCATGTTGATTTCGTTATTTCCATCTTAGAAATAAAGTGATATCTATATTTTCTCTTAGGATGCCTTATCTATCTATGCTCAGACTGAAATGGTTCACAGCCATGCCTAGGAGTACAAGAATATGAGAACCTTTCAAAAGTCATCTGTGATGACATTATGTGATCAAGTTAAGTGAATACTTCATCCCAGTTATTCCTATTGTTCATAGGATTAGTTATAATAATATTCCACTCAGAGCAATGGGATTTAGAGTGTGACAAGGAATGACACGATCATATTGGTGCAAATGGGAAAATATTATATATTAGACTACCATGACTAGAATTTATCATACAACTTATGATACATTATAAAAAGAAAAACATTTACCATACATGAATCCCACAGTGGGATGGACTCGTTGACATGATGGGAGGTGGCTGAACAGGGAGGAGCTGGTGCCATGTTTAGGGAAAAGCCCAAGATGAGAGAGGCCTGAACTTCTGGGAGCATCATTATGGAAGCAGAGCAAATGGGGGAGAGAGAGAATTGCTGAGAGAGAGAGAAAGAGAGAGAGAGAGAGAGAGAGAGAGAGAGAGAGAGAGAGAGAGAGAGAGAAAGAGAGAGAGAGACAGACAGAGACAGAGACAGAGACAGAGAGAGATCGAGAGAGAGCCAGAGAGACAGAGAGAGATTGTAATTCTGTTGTTACTTAGGCGTTGAAAACTTTAGACTTTTGTACTTTGTGTACTTTGTTTAAGAAGGAAGACCTACGGGTGTGTGTGAAGAGACACTGTGATCTAGGGATGGACTTTGTGATTGACTAAGTGAATGTCTAAATGAGAACTTTAACTTTAGTACTCTGTGATTGAATTGAGGACTTACAAAATGAATGTAGTTTATTTAAAACTAGGTGGCCATTTTGGTGAAAGCTATGTGGCCATACTAGTGGTGTTGTTGAGTTGTGATGTGTTGAATGCTGTATTTGATTTTCTGTCAATGTTTTGCCTTAATTTGCTACTGAATACTGAATGCAGAGTTCACTATGCTGTGTAACCAGAATCTTGAAAGCTATTCACAGCAGCAGTCCTCTGGAAAGCTGCTCTTGCTTAGCTTTATATATGGGCAAAGTAATAGAGTCTTGCCTCCGTACTACAAAAGAGGTCCCTGCAATCTCCTTCTGACCCTTCACCCCTTTATTGTCTGTTGGATCATAGCTCCAGAATAAGGTAATTATTCAGTGGCTCCCAATTCCTGCTTCTGTTTACCTGGTTTCTGTCTGTTCCGGTGTGGTCTTTGGTTCACTGTCCTCCACTCTCACCCAGGTGTGAAAGATTTTTCTGGTTGACCTTCTAAGTTTTCTTTGGGGTCTGTGGGTTGAGAGGCCTGAAAATCACCACTGCTGCCACTGATTTAGTCACCCTGAAGTCTGATCTTGGTTTGCTGCATCTAGGTGTGTGCTGGTGTGGCCTTCCCTGGACTGTGTTCCTCTCTTGCCTTTGTGTAATAGATCTTTTCCTGCTGACCTGTAAGTTGTGTTGGGCCAGAAAATTGTTCCACTTTAAAAAAATAGATTCTGCTCCTCTATATATATTTTTAGAGTCATTATTTAAAGACATTTGGAGGCACTTGGGGAAGGCTTCAGGGTACTCCCTGAATTTGCTCTGCCATCTTGGCTCCACCTCTCCTCCAATATAATTCTTTGAATACAGCAAGGAACACAAGTATAAAGTAACACCTACCTATTTTGTTTATGCTCTGAGACATCTGTTCCTTTGCTTTCTCATAAAAATAATTCTTCATTTCATATTTTAAAGTACTCAAAAATAGCTATAAAGATTTTAAAGCAACTCATAACTCATTTCCTAAAGAGGAAATGGTTACTGAATATGCTCTGTCCTGGTTGCTCAGGTTATGGGCTTCCATCAACCCATTCACACTGGGCTCTTGCTGAAAACATCCTTCCACCTTCTTGTGCTCTCTGATGATGTCACTTCTATAAAGGGGTTCAGTTGTATGTCTCCATTCTAGTTTTGAAGAACAGAAAACTTGATAAAAAGAAAGGGAACCATCCAATAATGACATTCACATTTTTGATGTTTTGGCTCATTTTTCATGTTAAATAAATCGTCCTTCATGGAGGGGAGGGGAATTTTGAGGAGAAAATGTCTGTGATAATGAATTCTGCTAAATGAATCAGAAATTTACAGTATTCAGCTGTGGTGTTTGCATTGTAATTGATTATGAGAACTGTCTCCTAGTATTAAATAAAACCGTATTTTGTTTTCAATATCATTGAAAAAATTGTATCACTTTTTAAAAAAATTTTTTTTAGCATACTGAATACTTACTCTCTAGATCAAAGAGCTGAGATGAACTCTAGGATGTCAATAAGTTCAAAATTCTCACTTTACATATTCAGAAACTTGAGTCCTGTAAAGCCATGAATTGCTCAAGGTCACAAAGTATGAAACTGGAGAATGTGATTTTAATTTGCCATGCTAACTTCATATATTCTTTAATAATGAAAAATAATTTTTCTTATAAAATACTGATTTTTGTTTTAATGATATAATCATATATTTTCATTTTCTATTCATGTATTTACTAATAAAGGAATGATATATTGGATGAAACTATCTTTAATATGTTGGTATTTTTACATTTTAAAATCCATACTTTCAATTGTTTTTGAAATCATTTTACATGACTATAATATAATAAATATGACCACCTAATGAAATTAGTTTAAGTATAGTCTTGATTATTCCAGTATGCAAAATTATTTATTTTCTGAGATGATATTTAATATATAAATAAAAGCATAAATAATGATTTTATTACTGTTAAAGTTAAATGCAATCCACAGGGAAAGCATGGAGATAATCTCCAGAAAAAGATAAATTATTTGAGAATATAGAATCAATCTTATTTCTTTAAATATACAAAATTTGCTGAATGATGGTCCATTTCAGCTGTCTAATCTAGGATCTAATTTGATTTTAGCAGTTAAACTCACATACATTTAATAGTGTATACTCCTGGCCTAAGCACATTAGCTATCTGATTTCCTCTAGCTTCACTTTGCTAAAATATTTAGTAGTTGCTTAAATTACTCTTAATGAACTTATGAGCAGAAATTGACCTTTCCTACCAATGACAGAATAGGTTCACTTGATGTATAATGTCACAGATAAGCTCCTATTCTTTGAGCCTGTAGGGACTATTTCTAATAATTTCAGAAAATTACAGCATCCCATGACAAAAGTTGTAATAGATTTTAAAGAAATATTTACTGTTTTCTTTTTTATAATGATATGCATTTAAAAATATACTTCAGAATTTTATGTTGATTGTATAGCTCCTTTTATAAGTAATTTGCAACAGCATCTTTTTTGTTATTTTTTTAAAATGAAGTAATTGCATAATAGAAGGGAAGAACCTTTAAATGACACTTTGATTACAATGTTACTATATACTTTATCAAATTGCAGTGAAATGAATGAAGTTATGCTATCAGACAATAATACTTTGATAGTGTCCAATAGTCATAAGATAAATTTGGTCATATTTGCTTGTTCTAGATGACTTAGAGGTCATTTAAATAAAATTAATATGAATATTCTCACCCTCATAAGAGGTGACTATTAAAAAAAAAACAAAGGGTATATTTCCTGAATCAAATTTTTTGAATATGCTCACGTGGGCATCAATATTTCACATATAAGATGAATACTATGACTTGCTCTGAAATAAGTGCCACAAAGTAACTTTTTGGACTCCACATTATGATATGATGTGTTATTTTTTTCAATCACAGAACATGTTTCCTTGCAAGTTTCTTTGTGGCTCTGTTTTTCTTTTCTTTTTTGCTTAACTGGAAGGAAAGTGGCACACTCAGAATTTGTCATTCAAAAGACCAGATACAATTCCATTAAATTAATTGTCTTTTCCATTATGTGGCTAAAAGGATAGCATTCAGTAAGTCATATGAATGTTAATTTTGGTTCCAACTGTTACTTTCTTTGCTTTACAATAATAAAAGCCTAGTTTACACATCTGTAAGAAAACAGGAAATCAACTGGTTTCCATGACACTTTCTGTAAATATAATAACAATATTATTAATAATAATAATACCTACAATCCGTGCTCCATAGGACTACTTCAAGTTAAAATGAAATAATAGGTGCGAATATACTTTGGAAAATTAAACAGTCATTTCAAAAATGAGATATTTCATGGTCAACATTGAAGATTAAATTAAAATTACTTTCAATTTGGAAGTTGATTTTTCCAAGAACATTAATATAAATTTATTTTTTTCTCCTCCTTCTATAAAAAACGTATAAGAAGGTCAATAGAAACTTCAGAATCTCCATTCTTTGTAAGGATCTCACTGACCAGGGGAACTGGCAAAGTGGGCAAAGTTATTTCATGATCATCCCAAAGCAAGGTTGACAAAAATTAACTGGCATTTACATAGTTTTTTAAGTTTCACAGAGTATTTCACAAGCATTTTTCATTTGAATTTCCTATCACTCACAAAATATAAGTAATTGAGCTTCTATCATTTTCATTTTTCATGTAAAGAAACTGGCTTCTAAGGGGGTTAAGCTACTTTCCTTTGGTAAAACAGGTAATAAGTTTTAGAGGGACAATCTGAGCCCGGGTCTTCTTGTCTCTAAGTTCAGGATTCTGTCTATATTGCTATACAATTTCCCATTATATTCCTTAAGAAAAGAAGTATTTCAGATACAAAGGATCCTATACAAGCCAAGCAAAGGACTTTCAGGTAATTTCCATACATGTTGACTCCAGCACAATTTTTCTTTGTTTAAAAATTAATTTATTTTTAGTTTTTAACATTAACCTCTGTTAGATTTTAAGTTCTAAATTTTCTCACCCTCAATCTAGCACTGCCAAAATTTGGGTGCAATCTGATATGCACTGTACATATACACTCATATTAAACATATTTTCATATTAATCATGTTGTAAAGAAGAATAAGAAACAATGGAAGAAACCATGAGAATGAAGAAGCAATAACAAGAGAATCCATAGCATGATGTGATCTGCATTCAGAATCTATACTTCTTTTTCTGTATGAAGATAACATTTTCCATCATAAGTCTTTTATAGTTGTCTTAGTTCCTTGCATTGCTGAGAAGATTTAAGTCTTTCAAAGTTAGTCATTACAGAATTTTGATATTAACTGTTTACAATTTCTTCTGGATCTGCTCATAGCACTCAGTATCAGTTCATATGAGTCTTTCCAGGTTTTATTGAAGTCTACTTGCTCATCACATCTTATAGTACAATAATACTGCATTATATTCATCTATCGCAACTTATTCAATTAATTGATTGGCATCCCTTCAATTTCTAGTTCTTGGTCACCACAAAAAGAGTGACTATAAGGACCATGCAGGTCATTTTCCCATTTGTTTGGTCTCTTTGGAATATAGACCTAGAGGTGGAATGGCTAGGTCAAAGGGTATGCACAGCTTTATAGCCCTTTGGGCATAATTCCAAATTGCTCTCCAGAAGGGTTGGATTAGTTCACAACTCCACCAACAATGCATTAGTTTTCCATTTACCCCCACATATTCTCCAACATTTATCATTTTCCTGTTTTGTCATATTAACCAGTCTGATAGATGTGATACAGTACCTCAGAATTGCTGTGATTTTCACTTTTCTACTCAAGAATTATTTAGAGCATTTTTATATGCTTAGAGGTAGTTTTAACTTCTTCCTCTGAAAACTGGCTGTTCATATCCTTTCACCGTTTGTCAATTGAGTAGTGATTTCTGCTTTCTCAGCTTTCTGTTTCCCTTCTAATCTTGGTTGCATTGGCTTTATTTGTGCAAATCATTTCAATTTATGTAATCAAAGTCATATATTTTCCACTTCACAATGTTCTCTTATCTCGAGTTTGTTCATTGGTTCTTCTGTTCTCTATATATTAGACAGGTAAACAATTCCTCACTCTCCTAAATTTGCTTGTAGTAGCCACTGCTCTATCTATTAACCAACATCAAATTGTTTTGGTGTTTGCTGTTTTATAATACAATTTAAAATCTGGTATGGCTTGGCCACCTTCTCTTGCATTACTTTTCACTGTTTCCCTCCATACTGTGGACTTTTTGTTCTTCCAGATGAATTTTGTTATTATTGTTTCTAGGTAGTTTGATTTGTATGGCCCTGATTAAGTAAATTAATTTAGACAGAATTCTCATTTTTATGATATTAACTCTGCCTACCCATGAGCAACTGCTTTTTCCAGTTTCATAGAACTTACTCTGTACTAGCTTGAGTCTTGTATTTGAATGTTAAATTTTCTATTCAGCTCTGAATTTTTCATTAGGAAAAATTTGAAGACTTGTATTTCAATAATTTCCATCTCTTCCCCTGAAAGATTATGCTCAATTTTGCTGATTACTTGTTCCTTGCTTGCAATACAAACTCCTTTGTCTTCTGTAATATCATACTTCAAGCCCTCTGATTTTTTTTTACCATAGAAACTGCAAGGTCCTGCATAATTCAGATTTCTATGACATTTAAATTGTTTCTTTCTGTTTACAGTATTCTTTCCTTGACCTGATAATTGTGAATTTGTTTGCAATATTCCTTTGTATTTTCAATTTGGGATCTCTTTCACAGTTGATTAGTGGATACTTTCCCTGATTTTCCTACTCTCTAGTTCTAGGACCCAAGGACAGTTTTCCTTGATAATTTCTTGAAAGATACTCTCCAGACTAATATTTTTATTGTGGAATTCACATAGAGCAATAATTCTTAAATGATCTCTCCTAGATCTATTTTCCAGGTGAGTTGTTTTTCCATTTTCTTTCATTACATTTTGAAATTTTTTTTTGTTCTTTTGATATTGTTTGCCTGATTCTTGATGTCTCATAGAATCATTACCTTCTACTTGCCCAATTCTAATTTTTTAATGAATTGTTTTCTTCTCTTATCTTTTGTACCTTCTTTTCCATTTGACTAAGTCTTTCTTTTCAAGGAGTTCTCTTCAGTGAGTTTTTGTGCCTCTTTTTCCATTTGAGCAAGTCTGCTTTTTAAGGAATGTTTTTTTGTCTTTATGTACTTTTTTCCCATGTGGCCAATGATATTTTTTTGAGGAATTGTTTTCTATAGACAATTTATGTCCTTTCTTTTCCAAGTTGTTCTCTCTCTCTGCATACCTCTCATCTCTCTTTACAATCTTTCTTCTTCCTCTATTATTTGACTTTATAATTCTTCTTGAGTTTTTGCAAGAACACTTTTAGGACATAAGGCAAGTTTACATCCCCCATTGAGGTTTCAGATGTAGGTATATTTACAATGTCGTCCTCTTCTGAATTTGCTTTCTTTTCCTTTTAAATTTATTTATTTTTAATTAACAACATTCACATTCCACATTAACATAACAACATTAACAACATTCCACAAGTTTTTGAGCTCCAAAATTTCAATCTTTTTTTTGTTAATCTTTCCTATCCCCTTAGGAAAAAAAATCTATGGTTGGTTTCCATTTCTGCTTTTTGCTAATGACATTTGCCTAATTCTTGCTTTCTAAAGGTGAGGTCTCCTGATGCAGCATAGGGGCCATTGAACCAAGCTTCTTGTGTTGAGGACCAGGGGTCTGGTCACTAGATTTCTGTTCTGGGGAATTAGGTGTTAGCAATTGGAAGCTGTAGGGTTCTGGCAGCTTACTTTGCTTTGAGTTGAAATCCTAGTGGTCGTGTCTGGTGTTTTCCATGGCCATGTGGGTTTTTTCTGCATTTCCTCTGGGATATACTAAGCTCTCAGGATTGGGGGAGTTTATGACTGCTGGAGGACACCTATTTTGATGGAGTTGCACTAAAGCAGGGGGAGGTTTGACTTCTGGAGTATTCCTTCCTTCCCAGACCTGTGCTGAACTACAACTGCACATCTGTACAGAAGCACCCAGAGGTTGACTGCTAAGGGATGCTTGCTAGCTGGGTTGTACTGAAGCATGGGGAGGTTTGGCTGCTGAAGTACAACTGCCTATCAGTGGGCATGGTAGTTTTCTGATCTGAAACCTGCTGGTTCCTCTGGCTGTGCCATGTGCATGGGGGTGCTGGTGTTGACTCTTGCCTCCTCTACCACCCTGAGACTCTGGTTCCTCTACTGATTTGCTGAATTGGGCCTTGCTACTGGCTTCTTAGGATACCTCCCATCCTGGACTGCACTCCCCTTCACCCAAAGTTAGAAGCATCTTTTCTTCTAATCCCCCAAGCTTCCTGGGCTAATAGAATGCTCCTCCCAATTTTTTTCTGCTAGCTTATGTTCCACTATTTTTCCTGGGGAGCTATTTTCTGGGATTTTGGAGGTCAATAAGGGAAAATAAAAGTGATGTAGTGATTATTCTACTATCTTGGCTCACAGAAGTCTGCTACATCTCTCTGGCACAATTTTCCCCCTCTTTTAATTATAAATTGATTTGTGCAAATGCTATTATAGGTGCAAGGACTACAAAGGTGAAGAATAACAGTCATAGCCCTTATATATGAAAATGAAAAAAAACAAAAGAAAAAGCATGAGGGATAGAAATTTTCAAAAGCTAGACAGTCTACTCTCTTGGAATTCAAAATCCAAATAAAGGTGACAACATCTAAAATAAACTTCAGCTGTAGAGTTATTGTAAAAGCCTGGAAGTTCTAGGTACTTAGTTTTCTGCTTAATGAAGATTACAGTTCCAAAGGAATGTATGGAATGGAAGGGTGCAAGATCTGCAAGTTCTTTGGAATAAGTGGTATATTAGATAAAACCTATTTTTTCTTCAATTCATCAAAAGAATTTTAATAATTGATTTTCACTTCATTCCAACCATAGGAGCAATAAAGTATCTCAGTCAATTGGAAAAGCAAAGTAATTAAAATGCCCCTAGTGATGCTTTTAGTCTACATGTACTTATACATACAATATGTTATTTGAGACTCACAACTCTGTGAGGTAATTAAACATCACAGGAGAAAAGAATGTCAGTTAAATTAGGTGCCTTGCATATTGTCACACAAATAATAGTAGCCTAAGGTGGGTTCACAGCTTAAGTTCCCCAACTTCATGGAACTTACAATCTAAGAGGGAGACAAGACACCAACATAAATAACTATAATATACAATGATACACATGGGGGTGACTAGGTGGCATAGTGAATAGAGCACAGGCCTTGGAGTCAGGAGGACCTGAGTTCAAATCTGTCCTCAGACACTTGACACTTACTAGCCATGTGACCTTGGGCAAATCACTTAACTCCAATTACCCAATCTTCCACCCTCTAAAAAGAAAATAATACATATGAGGTACATTGGACAGGTAAATATCAAAATGTGATGGGAAACCAAGAAGGAAGGACCTTGTCAATTTGGAATACTAAAGAAAGACTTTTTAGCAAAGCTGAACTGTGTATTGAACTTTTAAAATGTTTAAAAATTCAATAGGGGACAGTGAAGAGTGAGAGAGGATTTATGCAATTCCAAACAAGGATAACAGCTTAAGGAAAGGCAGGGAGTTCATAAAGAAGAGAATATATCCAAAACACAAAGCAGAGTTAATTTTTATTAACATATTAACATAAAATATTGATATAAAATCAGGGAGGAAAACCAATGTTATATTATAGAAGAAGCACATTAATTAATGAGCAGTAACAAGTCATTAAAAAAAACAAGAAATACTTAACCTGAAGAAGGAAAGGTGGGCCATAGAGAGAAGTTGATGATGATTATGTGCAAGTATTTGAAGATCTGTTCATAAAAGAAAGATTAGACTTCTACTTGCTTTCCCCACCAAAGAATAAAATTAAGAGCAATGTGTGCAAGTTACAAAAAGGCAGATTTAAAATTTAGGCTTGATATCCTGCAAATTTTTCTAACAAGGGTCATAACCCAGACTAGAAATGTTCTGCTTCAGCATTAAAGGCTGGATGATGATGTATTGGCGGTGTCTCAAAAGGGAATCTTGGTCAGGATAATCATTGCTAAAATATATTTCTCTTTAAGTTTTACAAAATGCTTTACAAATGCTTTCTTATTTTATCCTCTCAACAGCTCTGCAAGATGATTCTATTATGGTCCTTCTTTTGCAAATGAACAGATTTAGATAGGTGCAAGTTAAATGACTTGCTCAGGATCACGTAAGAAGTTACTGTTTAAAGTAAGATCTGAATGCTGGACATGTTTAAGGAAAGTCCACTTATGGAGTTTTTATATTAAGATTACCTATTAGTCCCTAATCTATTTTCTCACTTTGCAAATAAGGGATGACTATCCTGTAGACTTTATCTGTCAGCCTTAAAAAATATAAGTCCAACTTCCATAGGAAGAACCATTGTTGTCCTGAATCTCTTTTTAGAGATTCTAAAAATGGGTCAGAACTCAAACCCACAAAATTAATAAGATTTTATTTTTTACAAACAGTATCCAAATTGTTTAACATAAACTTTCATTAGAAAATAATGCCTTACTGGAGCAAATCTCTGACAGAAGGTATTCTTTTCAGAGATTGCCCCTCATAGTTCCCTTGGGTTTGAGTATAAACTATCCAATCTTAAGGTTGAATGATCTCAGAGTGTGAAACAAAACACTGGGGAAGGAAAAAAAACTCTCCAACATATGTGATGCATTTCACCCAATAAGGTCTTAGAATAATAGGTTTCTTGACTAAGGAGTCTTTTGAATTTTTGCTGCCCTTGAGACCCTAACATTAGCAATGGTATTTTTAATTGTGTAGAATGAATGGTACATATATTATATATTATTTTGTAGTATAAATTGTTTCTTTTCAGTCACATTAAGGGCTTATTTTTATGAGGAGCATTGATGATGAGTAGAAAAGATTCTGGCTTCAGAGAAGTATGAGAAATTATCAACCTCAGAGAAAGGGGTTGTTTGTTTGTTTGAAAGAACAGGGAAGCTTTTAAAAACTGCCTTCAATATGTGAAAAAATTTTTAATGGCCCAGTTTTTCATGGACTATGCATTTATCAACCATTTTTCCACCACTGCTAATTATGGGACATAATTGGTACATATATTTCATCAAAAATAATTGCCCCCACAATGATCCAAATTATTCCTATTTACTGTGAAATATCCCTGGCCTTTCTATCTTAGCTGTAGACCTAGAAAGCCCTTTCTACATTTTGTTCATTGCTGTGAATATTTATTTCATCCAGTGTCATGGGAGAGAAGTAACCTACTCTCTTTTATACATGGAAAGTCACTATAAGTTTTTCATCCAATTAATCTCCCCTGCATTATTCTTTCTGCCTCAAAAGTTGACAGTTTCAAAATGTGACTTTTCTGTTTTGTCTTTTTTGGGCTGTTTTTTTCAGAAACTCAAAATATTTATTTGTTTTTATCTTTCTAGGAAACAGGTATCTGAATTTAAACTTTTCCCCACTTCTTTTACTCATCCTTCTGTAATTTATATCACACTCACAATATTTGTGATGGGTATCATATTTCAAATTTGATCTGAACTCAGTGAGGACAGAGACCATGCCTTACAGAACTTAATATAAGTCTCAGCACTTAACATGCACATTGTGCATAGTAATAATAACAGACCTTTTTATAACACTTTAAAGTTTGAAAAAACCCAAATTGTCCTTTAAATTCCAGTCTTGAATGTCTAACTACCTATTGAATATATCTAACTACCTGTCTCATTGATGTGTTAAACTCAACATGTCTAAAAGCTATTTCATTATCTCTTCTCCCAAAGGTTCCCTGTTTCATAATTTCCTTATTATTGTCAAAGTTACCTGGGGTATGGGGTGAGAGGGGATGTTTGAGTAAGAGTGAGTGAGTAAAATATGACATGACAGTCCATGAGAGACTCAGCCCAGTGTCATCCATAGTACATGTTATTTGAGCTTCTTAGCAATCCTGAGATCTATGTATTCCTGGTATGAATTTCCCCATTGTGTATGTAAAGGAAACTGAAACCTATAGATATGAAGTAATTCGCTTATAAGATTATACCTTATGTAGCGATCTATCCACCGAAGCATTTAATTAAGGTAACCTTGTTGAATGAAGAAAGAAAACTTACATTGCAGACAAATTGTCTCATACAAAATGTGGATTTTTCGTACTTAATAACATTAGACTTTTACTTGGAGATAAATGCAATGATGCCATTGCTACATCTATTGTGATACCTATGTGTGAATATATATGTATTATTCTATTCTGATGCATATGTTTATCCATTTACAATCTAATCTAATAAGTATCTATTTAGTACAATTTACGAGGAATACACACACACACACACACACATCAAATAGACCCTTCAGTCAAAGAGATTACATTCTCCTAGAAAGGGGAAGATGAGTGCAAATGTGGAAATAAATTAATAAGTATATTCATAGTAAGTTCAGGAGGATGGGGAGGGACAGTATTGAAAACTAAGGGAATTCATAAAGTCAAGCAGTATGATGTGGCACAGTGATGAATGTTTAAATAAGTTAGAGATTCTAAATGATGGAGGTTAAAAGGTTGTAGATGTGAGATAAAGGATTTAAGGAGAACATTGAGGTATTTGGATAGTTTGGATGTTTTAAGCCTAAGTAAATAAAAGAATGGCGGCGTCCCTGAACAAAAATATTGATATTGGAAAGAGAGATAAACTTAGTGGGAAAATAGTTTTCTTTAGATTGTTATTTTTTTTTCTCTTTGGAGTTGTCTGCTTTCTAGGCTGTTTGTCTTCATGAGTAACAATGATAAAAATAAGGAATAGTTACAACAATAGCCATTCTTGTTTTTCTATGGATTCAATGAAGATGGTGGCATTAGCAACTAATCACAAAGCTTTAATTTATTTCCTCTTTGGAAGTAAGCAAAACAGAAGCATGAAAAGTTAAGGAAATGGAGGGACTCTCTTGGGAAATAATCAGTTGGGAAATTCAGATAAAACAAGAGCAAAAAGAAAAAGCAATAACAATGACACATTATTCAAAGTATGTTTCCAATGCACAAAACTATTTTATACTACTAGCATACTTGAGAACACACCAAGATTTTTGCTATGTAAAAAAAAAGTGCTCAATTTAGAGGAAACTTGACCCATCTATTACTATGCACAAAGAGAGACAAAAGAATTGAAAAAATATGTGCTTGATAACTATTTCTGCATCTCCCCCATTAATCACCATTTCTACACATTACCATATTAATATACAAAGTTAAACTATAACTTAGGGCATTTCTATTTCTGCTTCACTTTTTTATCAATCAAAATCTGGGACTACATTATGTTGAAATATATTGGAGATAGAAGGAAAATCTTTTCCATTCCATTCTGAGATATACAGATATATTCCAGGAAATTCCAAGTAGGGATTAGGGAGATATAGATGCTATTCTTCCCTTGATTCACAAAGTAATGTAGTTCCAGTTGTTTAATCTCTCAGTTTCTGAGTTTAAAATATATTAATAATATTAACATTTTCAAGGAATAATTAATGAGTGCCAGATTTATTAGAAGTGTTTAGTTGTCATAGTAATGGTCATTTCTTAAAGGTTGAACATTGACATACATGCAAATAATAATTTAGTATGTTTTATAGATTTATAATTCTATAGAGATGAAAAGTGCTTAATAATTTGTATAATTTAATGATGTCTTTTAAAATGTTATAAACATGTTTTGTTTCATATGAAACTTCATTTCAAAATAAGAGAAAAAAAGAGAAAGATAGATAGAGACCTAAAGACAAATAGAGACAGAATGACAGAGATAGATACAGAAGACTAGAGACAGAAACAGAGAAAGATGACAATGGATAAGAATGGAATTGAGCAGTTCAGTAAGAAGGATGGTTATTATTATTATTATTATCATTATTATTATTATTGCCTCTGTTCTCTGCAGTCAACTTTGATCCTTATAGAGAAAAAATATTTAGTTTATTTCATTGTTATTCTTGTTCTGTTCCCTACTATTTCTATTGTTGTGGCTATTTCGTATTTTATTTTCCATAATTTTATATTGATTCAAATAAATCTTCATGTACATTTCTGATTTTCTTATATCCATCCCTTCTTAAAACACAGTATTACTCTGTTCATATACCAAAATTTATTTATGCATTCCACAGTCAGTGGCTACTTCGTCTACAATTCTTTAATACTACAAAAATAACTGCTATAAATATTTTTCTCATATGTGGAGCCATTCTTTGTATCACTGACTCCCTTGGAATATTTTTCTATGAATGGGATTTCTGGATACAAAGGTAAAGATTTTAGTCACTCTGTTAGCAAGAAAGCATATCTGAAACAATTTATGTCTCAATCAATAACATATTCATATATCTTTTATTTCTAAATACATGTAGTAAACAGGACTATTGTGGTTTTATTCTATACTTGTTCCATCCTGAAAGATTCCTCCAGGATGCCAGTCCCTATCTTCCATTACTGAGCTCCTCTGGGGGGTCTTCACTTTGGGAACAGGTTCAGAGTGACCATGCTTTATTTTCTTTCCTGGCTGTACTTTTATCTCTGTATTGTAACTACAGCACTGCTTAGGTACTTTTTGCTTACTCAGCAGTTTAATTTAATTTCTCTTTTATGTTGAATCTTCTCCCATTATTATGTTAACTCCTTGAGTACAGGAACTCTCTCTTTTTGCTACACACAACCATTCATTCATTCATTCATTCATTCATTCATTCATTCATTTGTTTGTGCATTCATTCATTTGTTTGACCATTTGTTCATCTATGTATCTATTTATCTATGTATCTATCTATGTATCTATCTATCTATGTATCTATGTATCTATCTATCTACCTATCCATTCATTCATTTATTTATTTCTTTGTCTATTTATTTATTCATTTATTCATTTATGTATGTATGTATTTATCTATTCATTCATTAATTAATTTAGTTATTTATTTAGTTATTTATATCACCAATATGTTGCAATGTTCTGTGACTGGAACAAAGAAAGTACTTGTTAAGTTATTTTGACCTGACAAGTATAAAGTGATACAGCAGAGTTGTTCTGATTTGCCTTTAAGTTAGGTGGGGTATGATGTGATTAATTGTAATTTACCATTCTTTTGAGAACTCATTGTTCATATACTTGAATGCTATGGAGAAGTTCTTTTATCCATACTTTCCAGGGATGAACACATAGATGATGTGGTTGATGCATACGTTTTCAGAGACAGCTCAGTGTTTGGAAAGTTCTGAAGGAAAGCATGGGATAAAATAATCTTTAGATTGTCTACCAAACTGAAGGTCTACAGAGCTATTGTGCTGACCTTGTTGTATTTCTGTAAAATCTGAACAGTATGCAAGTGTTATGGTAGGAAAATGAATTTCTTCTATTTGAACTGTCCTAGGAAAATTCTCATGAGAATCTGGTAAGATGAGTTACTTGACATTGGAGTCCTTCCATGAGTTGAACTGCCAAGCATTCAAACTCTTCTGCAGAGATCACAAGTTGCATGGACGGGCAATGCTGTTTGAATGCCAAAAATACATTCATAGAGATGGAGGACACTTTTTTATGGAGAATTCACAAAAAGGATGATTCTTATAGAGCACAGAGACTTCCTTGTTGTAGGTATACCATGCTGGGAAGTCCTGTGCAAGTGTCTCGCCTCTCACACAATTCATTCCCATGTTCTTCAAAGAGAATATGATAGTGTCCCTGTATCATGTCTTTGGGCCTCCATGTGAAGGTTTGTCTTGAGTGAGTCCTCTGTAAAATGTCACTTAGGGAAATGTGCATTTGGCATTCCACCAATATGGCCAGCCATTTGAAGTTGCATTTTGCAGGAGGGTTTACATACTTATCAGTTCAACTCCAAAAAGGACATCAGTGTCTGGTACCTTATCTCAACATCTGATCTTCAGAATCTTCCTAATTCAAAACCAATAAAAGTGATTCAGTTCCTTGGCATGGTGTTTTTATACTGTTCAGATTTCATAAAACCATGTGATCAGCACAACAGCTCTGCAGAACTTCAGGTTGGTAGGCAGCCTAATACCTTTTCTCTCCTACATTTTGTTTAAGAGCCTCTTGAATACTGAGATAGGTCTGGAGATGCACATGTCAACCTTATCATCTATGTGTACATCTCTGGAAAGTACATTGGCAAGTTAAGTGAACTTATCCACCACATGCAAAATTTCTTCATTTCCTGTAACTGATGGCTCCAACTATGGGTGATGCGATGATGGCTATTGGAGAACTTCTGTTTCCTTGGTGTTGATTGTCAGGCCTAAATTATTACAAGTTCCAGAGAACTGATCCATACTCATTTATATCTCAACCTTAGAGGCCACATTGAGTGTACAATCATCTGAGAACAAAACATTGCACACCACCTCTCCTTCCACTTTAGTCTTATAATCTTTTCAAGTTAATTTCCTATCAGTGTGATAGTTTTCCATTAAATAATTTTGTTACTAACTGAAAGAATTGAACAATGTTACAGAAAACATGCTACAAAGCAGAGGAGCAAACATAAAGCCCTTCTTCATTCCATTGATGACTGGGAAAGCATGAGAACATCATTCACCATACAGAACCTGTGAAAGTATGCCATTGTGGAGCTGCCATACAATACTGATGAACTTTTCCAAGCAAACAAATTTTGTCATGATCTTACACAAGTTCTCACCACTTGCAGTATTAAAGGCTCTGTGTTCTACTACTGGCATTTCTCCTGGAGTTGTTGGGCAACACGCACTTTATCAACCATTCCTTAGATCTTTTTGAAGCTCTCAGATAAATGATCATTTTCCAGGTGAGGGATAAATCTATTAAGAAAGGTTCTGTAAAGAATGTTGACAACATGATAAGAAAATAACCCACAGTGTTTTTCGTAAGACAACATATTTTCTTGTCTTTTATGGAGATAGACAATGGAGGAATCCCTGAACTCCTGGGGGATAACCTCCCCTTGCCATGATGCCACAGAAGATTTCAATTAGCTTTTATATGAACAGTAGAATTCCAGAATTGTACATTTCAGCCAGAATAGAATCAGCACCAGGTGCTTTGCCACATAAGAGGAGCATAATGGCATTCAAAACCCTTCTTCAGTTGGAAGTTTGTATAGAGAGCAGCTGGCTTCATTGTGTAAAGTGAATGACTTCAGCATTGGTTGAAGAGGTCTGTTGAGAATGCTATGGAAGTATTTAATCAATCTCTTGATCTCATGGTTCTGTCACTAATCAATTTGGCTCTATCAACACTGAGTAGTTAAGATATGTCATACGTCTTTGGTCCATGAATAAGCCTTCAGGGCTTCATAATAGCACATTGGGTTGTTGTTATCAGCATACAACTGAATTTCATCTGTCTTCTTATTGAGCCAGTAACACTGCATCTCAATAATCTTCACTTACCCTTTACTTTGATGATATTACATGTTGTCTTCTTAGAGATGAAGGAACTATTCTGCTGGTAAATCCTGTGGAGACCTCATTTTTTGTTTATAAACTTCTTAATTTCTCCATCATTTTTGTACAACTATTCTTGATGTTTGTGAGTGTTCTGACCCAGATGAGTAAATACAGTGCTGTACAACGAATCTCTGAATGCTGCCCACTCTTTTTCTGCTCCACTCCTGGCACTATATATTGGTCCTGCTTTCCCTGCAAGTAAGCAACAAACAGGTCATGCTTCAAAAAAGTGCTGTGATCTGTTGACATTAAGTTGACATTAAGGTAGTTGTCTTAGGGCCGCATCATTTGTTGAATGTGAATGTCTAGAATAAAGAAGTCTTATTATTGGTCCAGCACTATTGCCTTTGGCACTCTCACATTCTGTCCTCCTTTTTTCCTTACAATCCATAGTCTATTTAGAGTCAATATTTGCTCCAAGGGTACATCCACAAAGTTTTATTATACATAGGTAAATGGAAGATAGTGCCAGTAATGAGAAGATCTTAAGATGTACAATTTTACAGTATTAAGTGATCATTGCTGCTGATGTTTCAGAATCTATTCATAAAACGGATTCCCAAAATATGTCCAATAGTCTGCCTACTCTGGTGTAAAAGCAATACAAAATTATAACATTGTCTTCTTTTGGCATGTTGAATAATGAGGGTCTCCAGTTCTTCAGAACATTTTTATTTCATCACATCATGTTTCATCAAGGTGGGAGAATATACATTGATCATGGTGGCATGACACTTTCTTGCAAGGGGCAATCACATTGTTATACTGCCATTTATTCCTTTTAAAAAGCATGCAGTCTTGTTGAGTAGATTAATTTTCATTGCAAAATCAAAGTCAGCTTCATGGAGCTCCCCATCAATGCAGCCACTCCAAGAAAAAACAAAACACAAAAACAAAAAAAATTATCCAGTTCTAACTTTGGTGAACCTTCATTTGCTTACCCTTTCTTACTCAGGACTGCTATTTGGATGTGATATCTGCTAAGTTCTCTCATAACAAGAGTTGTTCCTCTTTCAGATCTACTGGATTTCATCTTGTCCACAAGCATGCATACATTCTGTGTACCAAGAGTGAGTGGAATCATCTTTGAAAATTGCATCTTTATACCATGTTTTGTTTTGACTGTATGGTAGCATCTCCACCTGCCATAATAAGCAGGCCAGGGTTAGCTTTGGTGAGGTGCCAAATTGTTAGAGCACCTTTTCTAACTCCTCTTCATGTTGGGAAGTGAACAGGGTGGTCTTTAAAAAAAAGACTTCTCAGAGGGCTGCCAGATCCCATTGCAAATTCAGTCCAGTGAGAAGATGACCCTCTGACCTTGGCCGCTTGTATGTAGGTTATAGGTATAGTTCCTGGTATATCTATGTCAGTTGTTTCATCACTTGCCTGTTGCCACAGGACTTTGTGGTAGGTTAAAATTATAAAGTGGTATAAGTGATTTTTTTTACTCATGCATACATGGTATTTAAATAAAGCAAAGTAGCCCAAAGCCATCAGCCTCACTCTCTCTTCCAGAGTCTTTGGAGTTCAGTGCAAGACAAGTCAAGATGACTGGCTAGTGGCTCAGGATGCAGTGAATGAGCTTGGTGTCTTTGATGTCTAACCAAGCTCTAAGAGCTCAATAGTGCCTTCTTTTGCTACCTTTATGGCTCAATGGACCAAATTGTTCTCATCTGATCATTCCATGGAGGGAAGTTTTCACATGTTTGAGCTACACAACCCCCTAAGTCACTGAAGGTTTTGAGACCTATTACTTACTTTAGCCCATCTACTGGAATAGTTTATTGGGGTATGGAAGTACATGCTACAGTTTCTTTAAGTCACAGGTGAGAGTTGGGTAGCAGGTAAACACCAAAGATGGAAAGCAGCCCTGAAAAGGGTTTGGCTACCCTCACATTAAAAAAAATACTACTCTTCCCTGACTCCCATACACCCAATATAATTAATTACAGTATACAATAATATATAATATATAGTGATATTACATAATAATACTTAACATTTATGTAGTGCTTATTATGTGCCAGACATTGTGTTAAGCACTTTACAATTTTTGTCACATTTTATCCTTGAAGTATCAGTGGGAGATAATATTATTACACGTACTATAGAAGTAAGTAAGCAGAGAGAAAAAAAAAACGTTAAGTGACTTGGTCACACAACTAGTAGGTATTTTTTATCTGGATTTGAACTCAGGTCTTCCTGACTCCCATTGCTCTACTGCACTGCCTAACTACCTCTATAAAATATGCATATACCAATGTAAATATGAGATTAAGAAGATTAAAACTTATAGAAACTAATATTTCAATAAAGCATAAGGTTTCCAAATTGCTTCATATATATTATCTCATTTCATCCTCATAACTCTAAAACAGGTGGTTTTATTTACCAATTTTAGATATGAGGAAACTAAACCTCATGTAGAAGTTAGATGATTTGCCTAGGGTCAGAGAAATCGTGTGTGCGTATGTGTGTGTGTACATAAGAGAGTATGTAAATCCAGGTCAAAAGAAAACACCTTTTTCACTATATAATAATACTCCACAAAAGACAGATGGAAAATGCTTATGCTAAAAAGGTTATCTTTTTTCAGAAAGAGTATCTGGGACTACTAATGCATTGTACAATTACCCACATGCGTCTTATGTGGATCCCTCTTGTCCTTTTCAATTTTTGGTCCTGTACAATGTCCATTTGTGGTATCTCTATGAGATGTATTTTCTGATGGATCACTTCCCTGGACAATCCCTTCAGATGGATATTGCAATTTGGAAAATAGGTACTCTTTGATAACATAGCTTTTCCTGTAGAGATACTTGAGTCTGACTCTATTGAATTCTTCTTGGTCTTGTTGAAGAGGCTCTGAAAAAACTGGGAAAATTGTGGAGTCAGGAAAATGTCATATAAAAATGGAAGCATTTTCAGGGCTTTCACATCTATACAAAAGTTGAGAACTTTCCTCAAATTTAGATATGCCTTTAGCTATCTTTTCTTTCTATTTTATGACATATTTTGTATTAATAGTCAAAGGATCACCAAACAAATATGTATTTGTGATCCTGTCTTTTTTGGAATTTTTGTGGGATTTTGGCATCCAAATATGATATGTACTTGATTTTGTTGAGAAAGGAAATAGAATAAGAGAAGAGTCGTGATAACTGGTGACTATATTCTGAGAAATACTTAGACTCTCAGTTATGGACCTGATGACTATCAAGAGATCATCAGACTTAATAAGGAAGGTATTTAAGCTATGATAGATGATATACAAAGGAATCTCCAGTCATATACTTGCTACCAATTTTTGGTTAATGGAGAACTACGTGGCACAGTGGATAGAATGCCAGGCCTAGATTCAGGAAGATTTGAGTTCAAATCTGGTGTCAGATATTTATTAGCTGTGTGACCCTGCGCAAGTCACATAAAACCAAAATTCAAGAAAGGAATAAGAAATAAAATATCATGGTCTCAGATGTTTTTGGTCAAGTAAATAAAATATAAATGATTAGAAAGTTTACAAAAAGGTGCTAATGCAACTATACAGATATGATCCCATGGACCTCAATAAATGCTGGCAAAATGGCACCCAAAATCCAATAAGCTTCTCAATGGTTTTATGCTATGTAAAAATAATCATAGTGCTTAAAAGTTAGATTATCACTTCAGATAAGAAGATACATTGTGAGGAATTTTAAAAATAGGTGTAGGAGATGAGAAAGAATGGTGGAGATCATTTACTTGAAAATTTATGAGGGAGAGGATTCTGGGAAGATGGCAGAGTATGTCAGAAAATTCCAAGTTCTCAAGATCTTCCCCCACAAAAGAGTTAAAATAGCACCTTAGGGTGAACAAAATGCGGTTGGAGATAAATAAGAAAAGGGCCATAACTGGGATATCCTTGGATGATTTGAGATCAGAAGAAAAATCCCAGGATGAGATTTGGTCCCTGTGAAAAGTAAACAAATCCAGAATAGGTTTAATTTTAACATCAAGCTGCTAGCCTCTGAAACAACAAATGGCAAGCACTGGGGTTAGTTGGTTTGAGAAGCTGTCTCAGCCTCAGCCACCAGAACTTTTACCCTGGGATAGTGAGGGTAGTTGGGCCTCTGACCCCAGGAAGAAGGAGGGAACCTCTGTTGACAAGGAATGCCACACCCAGCTTTGCTGTGCTGAGCCATGGGGGTGAGAACAAAGCAGAACACACCCTGTAAGTGCAGAAGCAGTGTGGGAGAAAGCCCCTGACTGTGGGCACTTATAGGAGGCTGGAGTTTTGACTTTGGTTTCAGGCTAGAGGGAAGAATTGAGGATTTGGGGCAAGGGGCACCATTTCCCATACTGTAGGGCTAGAGGTGACTACAAATAGTTAAACAAAAAAAAATTCATACAAAGGAGAAACAATCCAACTATAGAAAACTGTTATGGAAATAGAAATGACGAGGATTCATCAACAGAGGAGGAAATTGAAGTAAAGAAATCTCCAAAGAGAAATGCAAAATGGTCACCTGCCCCAAATGAATTTATAGAAGACCTTAAAAAAGACTTTAAAAATCAAATGACAGAGATGGAGGAAAAATTAAAACAGAAAATGAGAATAATCCAACAAAAACAAAAAGGAAAGTCAACCAATTAGAAAAAGAAATCCAGCATATTAAGGAAGAAAATAACACCCTGAAAAATTAGAAATGGGCAAAGTGAAATCATAGAAATTATAAGAGATCATGAAATGATTAAACAAAATATGGTTGATGAAACAATAGAAGAGAAAGTGAAACATCTTATAAGGAAAATACCAGATAAGGAGAATAGATCAAGAAAAGAAAATATGAAAATAATTGGATTCAATGAAAGCTGTGATGAAAAAGAATCTAAATACAATAATACAACTGCTGACAAATATGTGTTTACCACAATGCAGAAATCATGGAGGCAAAAACCTAGGTTTCATTAATGTGCTTAAGCATAGTTTCAGGCCTCAGTAAAAAACTGAACAATCATGAGGATTTTGATAAGATTTCTTAAAGGCAATATTATGCCAGAGTGACAAAGGGACCCTTAACATATTTCAATCTTGCATATCCTGCTTAGATCACAAAAAAGAATTTAGATCTGTCAATCCATACTTCCTTTGAGGTCATAAGCAGAACAAACTTGATTTAATAGAGTAATGTCTCATACATCCTCTAAAGATATAAACTTCTTCAAACTACAGTTTAACTAAATTGTTAGGAATTAAACTTCAATTAGACTGATTGAAGATTCCTGTTTTGAAGAAGTTAGGGACAACTGAAATTTTTCTTATGGCTTCTCATCTAAGAAAAACTTAAGGCTTAAAAAATTTTTTTACATTACATTTGACAGCTTTTGTTCAGCTGGAAGTTAATATACAGACTTTTAGTTGATCAACACTTGCAAGAAGAATGGCCTTGACTCCTGAATAATAGAAAGGAAATTTTTAAAAATGCCAAATCATAAGTAATGATTGGTTTTGTTTGTTTTAGCAATATCAATGAATGAGATAAATAGAAATACGAAGAAATCTTCACTTCTGGCCATTCCTTACTGTAGTTCTCCCAATGACAGAGTGACAGAAAAAGGATCTCAAAAAGTTAAGATTTCTTTTTGGGTGAACTCAAGATGGCAGCATAAAAGCAGGAAAACTCTGTGGTTCACCCCATAACCACTTCAAATGCCTGTGAAATATGACTCTAAACAAATTTAGAGCTGAAGAAGCCATGAAGTGACAGAGAAACAAAGCTCCTGCTGATGGCAGCCCAGCAGGCAGAAAGGAAATGTTCATCACAACACACTGGGAGCCCAGCCCAGCTGGTCATGAACCCCCCATTTTGGCCCCAGGGCTGCTTGACCAGCCTGGCTGGAGCATTTGGGAAAGTGGATCACCAGCAGCTGCAGCAGTTTCCAGAATTATCAGCCCTTAAATGCCAAAGACAAAGAAAAGGTCAGTGGAACTTTGCTGAATTTTGTGGGGACAGATGAGTGACAGGTCCATCCCTCTGACCCTAGAGCCAGAAGTGGCAGAAGTGGTGGCTGTGCACCAGCCTCCATGTGGATGCTTCAGAGCTCGCAGACTGCAGATGTCAGGAAGGCCAAGCATTCTTGATGAAAAAACCAGAGCTGAATAGGAAGTTTGACATTCAAATACAAGATGCACAACAAGGTAAATAGGGAAAGAATTAATAAGGAACTTATCAAAGTTGAATTATTTACATACCAACATAGAAAAATGATAATTGTGACTTATGAACATTTTCTCAGTATGAGGATAGTTGATCTGAATATAAATATGTGTGTATATATATGTACACATATATACATATGAGTATACATTCATATGTGGATATATTTATACACACATGTCTATACAAGAGGTAGGAACACATGTGTGAGTGTGTATTGTGTAGTTATACATAGACAGAGGGCACAGGATCGATTGAATGGGAAGGCATAAGATTTTAAAAGGTAAAATTGAGAGGTGGGAGAGAAATATAATGAGAACAGACTGGGAGAGGCAGAATGGGGTTAATTATCTCATATAGAAGAGGCAAGGGATACAGTATTACAGTGGAGGGGAAGAACAGGTAGGCAAAAGGGAATGGTTCAACTTTACTCTAATTGAAGTTGGCTTAGGGAGGGAATGACATTCATTCTAAATTGGGTATCTTGGCCTATAGGAGAGTAGGGTGGAAGGGGATGAGAGGGGGGATGATGGAGGAGAGAGCAGGTGGGGGGGGTTGTCACACTTTTGTAAAGGGACTGAGACAAAGTAGAGAAAAGAAAAAGTGGGTGGTAGGATAGGATGGAGGGAAATATTGTCAGTGTTTCACAATATGTCTATTGTGGTGATGTTTTGTGTGTCAAACCATATATGGCCACTATTTAATTGCTTCTCTTTCCAGTAGGGGTGGGTGATGAGGGAGGAAGGGAAAGAATCTAGAATTTAAAGTTTTAAGATCAAATGTTTAAAATATGTATATGTATATATATATATATGTATAAATGTATATAGATATATATTCACTTATATTTTAATTATAATAATTATTATTTTCATTATGTAAATGTAAGTGGGAAATAAGATATACAGGCTCTTCGGTAGGGAGATCCATATTGCCCTACTGGAAAGTCAGAGGGGTGATTGCAGAGGATATAGGAGAGAGCAGATTGGGGGAGGAGGTATACAAGTAAGATTGCTGTTTTGTGGTATTGGGTAGGAGAAAGATGGGGAGAAAATATGTTACTCCAAATCTTGTAGAAATGTATGATGTAAACTGAAACTAAATAAAAGTTAATTTAAATAAAGTTCATATTCATAGATATTTTTAGGATTCTAAAAATATTAATATAACATTTTTGTGTGCTTATTGTGGGTTTTTTGACAATTTAAAATTTGGGAAATTATGTGAAAAATTGATCCATATTCATCCAAAGTGTGAAGAAACCAAGCAAACATAAAGAAGTTACATCTACATTGAAGTAAAACTCAAAGCTTCACCTTCTAGAGTTAAAGGAGGCAAGTGGCAGAATTTGCTTAACCATGCACACAGAAGTGTGCACACACCATGGCATTCTTGCAATATTCAATATAAGCAAAGAAATCACCATGAAGATGATTGCTGATTTTGCATGAGCATCAATTAGTTAGCACAAAAAATATAAAGAATTCTAGAAATACCTTGAAAAGATCTTGCAAACTAATATCTTTAGAGATGTCAATAATGTCTGAACTCAAAGAGATAGTGGCCAAAAGTGATAGCAAGGAAATTTATTTTTTGTCAATAAAGCATTTGATAAAAAATAATATCAGAAATCACAGCCTCTTGTGCATTTCAGAAACCTAATGGCAACACTCAATGAATATTTTTCATTAAGAAGAGAATATGAATTCATTTGATTTTAAAATTATAGTATCCACTAATATAATGAGACAGAAAGTCCCTTAGGCAGAAAATATTTACTTATGAATGTTTATCCATTGTCTTATCATGTATCAGTCCATAACCTGCAGATAGATCATTTTGATAAATCTTTCATAGAAGGGAAAAAGTGGTCATATAAGTAATTTATAATGAATTCTTTATAAGTTTTTGGGGTAGTGGGTATACCAGTACAATCACATTTTTTCAGTCTGTTGGAATCTTCTTTTCTTTGAGATATTTTGACAAGTCATGCTATCTTTGAGTTAGCAGAGTCCTCAGACATCATCTGGTTTAATGCTGATCTGAAAAAAACTCTTTTACAACATATGGAATAAAGTAATACATCCTACATGTCAACGGAGCCAAATTCCAATAGAAATGTCAACCAGTAACCAGTTCTTAGTTATGGTTCTTGGGCTGAGACAATTGCTAGTACTTGCAGCCACAAGGGAAAAAAGGGTCACTTTCCTAAGTAAGATACAAACACAGACTAGTAAAGCAGCGAACACAAGTGTCCTAAGATTACATTTTCTTAGAAGCACTGAAAACTACATGTATAAAAAATATTTCTAAAAAGAGCAGATAAACCCCTGCCCACAAAAAACCCACTAAAGTTTGAGACAGTGAGGCACTCCAACTCCATATGAAGTTCAAAGATTAAAAATATCCTTAAAAACAGGGAAACAGTAAAAAGAATCTGACTGTAAAATGCTACTGTGGTGGTAGAGTCTCTCATGATAAAAACTGATAGGAACACAATGAAATGAAACATCTATAAGCAGAGTTTCAAGGAAAAAATGCAGATGGACAAAAGTTCAATAAAAAATCCTAGAAGAGCTAAAGAATGAGATTAAAAAAGAACAAAATATACATTTAAAAAATAAAATTAGTGATTGAGAAAAGAAAATGATTTGAGGGATAATGGGAACAATCTTGAAAAAATATGAAGAGATTATTTAATATTTTGGTAAAAGAGGCAACAAAAATACTAAAGAGGGGCAGGTAGGTGCCACAGTGAATAGAGCACAGGCCCTGGAGTCAAAAGGACTCAGACATTTACCACAAAAAACTAGTTATGTGACCCTGGGCAAGTCACTTAACCCCAACTGACCTCCCCCCCATAATGGTAATGAAATTTAAAGATTGCAAGCCTCCTTAAGGATAATTGAATAATTGAGTTAATAAATGTACTTTGTTGAAAACTATTGTGACCACTTTGGTGAAAACTATATAGCTATTTTTTGTTATAAGTTGTTGAGCTGTGACATGATCAATGCTGTATTTTGATTTTCTGTGATAATTTGTAGCATTGTGAATGCTCTATTTTGATTTACTGTGAATGTTTTGCTCTCTCAAACTTTTTCTTCCCAGAAACAGGAACAGTGAAAGACTTGAAGTGGACTGGACACTATGAACTTCAATATGGAATGGGAACTGGACAAAGAAGTGGACCAGGAGCTGGACAAGGAACTGGGAGCTGCCTTCCTTTGAACCCAGGTAACAGAGCTGGGACTATGTAAGAAGAACCATGGAAGCTGAGGGCCAGCCTTGAATCAAGCTCAAAGTAGACTTTATTGGATACTGTGAACTAACTGAAAAGATGATTATTTACTGTGACCTTGGGGTGGAGCATTTTGACTTTTGTATTTTGTGTTTGAATTAAGGATTTTGTGATTGACGAAATGAATGCACTTTGTTTAAAACTATGTCAACATTTTGGTGAAAACTATGTGGCTATTTTAGTGATAAGTTGTTGAATTGTGACATGGTGAATGCTGTATTTTGATTTTCTATGAATATTTTGCTCTGATTTGTTATGCAATAAATAGAGAGCTTACTATACTATACAATCAGAACCTTGAAAGCTCTTCACAGTAGCAGTCCTCTGGAAAGCTGCTCCTGTGTGGCTTTATAGAGTCTCACAGCTAGTAATAGTCTGAGACAGGATATTGATCTCAGATCTTCTTCACTGGAGGCCCCACATGTTATCTACTGCCTCCTACTAAATATATTCATATAATTGGAAATTACATACAAATTTTTGAATAAGGATAGATATATTTAAAATGCTAAGGAGTAATAATAAATGAAATGGCTTTATATAATGTTCAAATTTTAGAAGTGGGAAATAATCTTAGAGATCAGTAGGATACTTTTGAAAGATAAATGGATTTACAGAACAAAATGTAAAAAAAAAGAAATTCAAATCCCTTTTCTGGAATGGCATTATTCTATGCATGTGGATTATTTTCTTACTGTCTTTGGCCCTCAGTTTCCTTTTTTTCCCTTTTCTTTGAAATTAGGAGCCTCAACTTTCTCTAAATTTCCTTTTACCACTAAATCATATCAGTTTAAATACCTCTTTTTTAATATCAATTTCATAATCAGTATGATAGAAGTAATAATGCTTTAATCACTTAGCTCACAACAGCATTTTAGAAATATTAAAGAGATATAGAAATGTTATATTGTCACATCCAACCAAAATGCCCTACATTTTAGAAATGTAAATCCTGCTGCCCTAGACATAAAGCAATGTGTCTGAGGTGAGACAAAAAGTCCATAACAGAGTGGGAAATAGAGCCCATGGTGTCTACAACACCATCATTTTTAGACAAGTAATATTCATTGTGATATTTTCAAAATTCACATTCATGCTAATTTTTGTATCCACTAATAATATAGACAATACACTAAAAACCTAAGTCTTAAGTATGGCTCATTTTTATCATCTGTATTTATTCTGTTGGTTAATGCTTCCTCTGGACTACTGGTATATTTACCCTTAAAAATCTATCTTGCATAAAGAACAATTAAAATTAGTCTTTTTCTTTAAGAAAGAACCAGTGAGAGCTTAATGCACAACACGATTAGTATTCTTTTTCTCACCACTTTTGTTTGATAGTTAAAAACAAACGAACAAACAGTTATAACTGAACCATGAGTTGTTTTCATTATCTACTCAGGTTATATATGCTGCAGATATAAGAATCTAAGAATTAATTCTCTTGTTTATTTCTTTTTTTTAAGCATTCCATCTTGCCTTCAGATCAGCCATAGAATATTGCTTTGAGTGGGAAGAGATGTGACTATAGCAATGTAAGGAAAAAGATTTTTGAAAAAGAAATCAAAGTCCATGGAAACCAAAATATCCTAGAGAGAAAACAATAGACTGTACCTTGCTCCTCTAGCAGAGAGGTGGGGAACTATCATAGCAAAATATTGGCTTCATTATCACATAGTCATTGTATTGAGGGTTTGGCTTTTTTTTCTGTTTGTCACTAGGAGCATTCAACAGAGCAAAAGGAGAACTGGGCATGAAGGCATGTTCAAAAATGACTGATGTAATTACGAAAGGCCTGAATAAGTTATTTTAAAAGAAAAATACATATTAATTTCTGTGATCCTCTCAGTGCCCAGCACTAAGCATGATCAGTGATGTGAATAAGAAATGACCAGGCCATGTGGGTAGTTCAAGGAAGAAATATGAACTCATTTAATGATTCTTTGAACAAGGTTTTCAAAGATCAAGGAAACAAAGATTTAAGTATTCTTATCATAAACTTAGTCTCTCATATCCTGGAATATTCTTGTCATTATCTTAGTCTGTCATATCCTAGAAGTAGCTCAGAATTTGATAAGGCTTTGTTATCTAGGCATGAAAACGTCTTAGGAAATGTCAATTAACTTCTATCACATGTATTCACACAACAAAGGATGCTCTCCAAAGCAGGCTTCAAGGCCCAGAAACCAAAGCCATGGTTATCAAGAATATCTACACAGAAGCCACTCCCCCAGGAGTTAATTGGAATCAAATATTTTGGCTTAGTCAAATGACCCCTTTTATAGAGAAGATTAAAGGCATATAAATCAATGCCTAAATTTTAATATTGCACTTCATAATTTTCATAATTCAAGGTCCAAATATCCAATAGATTATTATAATGATCAATATAGGAAGCAAATGCATAGAGATTATTTTAATTTATCAATAATTGTTTTTATAAATCCTTCTGAGTCAATCCTAGGGATTTCACTATGTTAAGTACCTTAATAATTTGATTGAAAGCATTTTATTGGCCACGTAATATTGAAATTATGCCATGCTCCCAACAAGCAGGTTCTGATCCTGTCCCACATCATATTGGGATGAGAGGAATTATGTAAGCTAGGGATAGCACAAATATATGTGTGTTTATAATCAAGTCTAAGTAACAATTGGGTTTTTAATGCTTTTAACTCATAACTAAGCATAAAAGTTATTGTTGTAATAAATTTATCACATACAAAAGACCCTTATCTATATTACATTGTGTCTTAAAGGCTATAGATACATTTTTTGATAATTCATTAACCTATTGTGCAGTTTGGATTGCAAACACAGCAGTTGAAACCATTAACAATATTAAGACAGTGAATTTAATAACAAGAAATATGACAAGGCTTCCCCCCC
>CM053594.1:101613142-101634754 GCA_028646575.1 Pseudocheirus occidentalis
AGACAGACAGATAGATGATAGATGCATGTATGTATATATCCGTGCTTAATTATAGACTTCTTGGTGGGGTGGAGGAAGAGTGAAAAAGATCAAAGCAAAAAGTGTGCAGCGGAGAATAAAAGAACACTTACCAGGGAGCAGATGAACAGCTCTGAACACAATGCATAATATTTATTGTATAGATTTTATTTAAATGGAAATTTACTGCTATATGTTTTGATTTCTCTTATGCTCTGTTGTGCACATGACAATACTTTATTTTCTTTACTTGTTTTGTATTTTTTTCAATATTTAAGTTTATAATATATTTCTTTTTCTTTTCTTAGTGTATATTTAAGTTTAAAATAAATTAATAAAATATTCACTACTACAATATCTAGCAACAAAATAATAGACATTTAATAACATTAGTAGTTTGGTAGACCATGGGTAATATTGGCTCAACGAGGGTGTTGCTGTAGCTTTTGGCACCTAAATTAATCAAGTTATCTACTTATAATGTGGATCCTTAAGGAAAGATGGATTTCAGTAGGGAGGCAGTTAGGTTCTCGGCTTATTATCAGACTGATGAAACAGTAAAATGGCATCAAAATTAATTTCTACCACCTCAGAATGTGAGCAATCTCAGAAAAATTCAACATGAGTTAAAGACTTTTCACAGTAAACATGCGAGAAACCATCTTTTTTCTTTTGCATACATTGATTTGGGGAACATCCTATATCTACTTAAATGAGTATTTCATCTGTGATGTGAAATCTTAGAGACTCTAAGGCACTAAGAGACTTTCATTTGATATGATAGACACTATGTGCCAGAGCCAGAACTGGATCCCAGTTTCTCCTGACTCTGTTCAATGCAGTATACTCCCTCTTATTCAGTGCAAACAATAGTAATGAGACATTTCTCTGGCCCAGGGAACATTCTATTATCAGGTTTTTTAAAGTAGGAAAACTATTTTTGATCAATAAATTAGCTATAATTTACTATATGCAAGATGCTGTACAGTTTGCTAGATTATTTTCTATAGTCCATTAATTTTGTATACTACCTACTGAACTTGAAAGAAGCTGCAAAGCATAGAGAATAGAGAGATGGCCTTAAAGCCAGAAGGATCAGGGTTCAAGCATTTTTTCTGAAATATAGTGGTTCTGTGATACTGGGCAATTCATTTAACTTATTAGTGCTCTAATCAACTCTCTAATATTATTATTTGCAGAGACTATGCTGAAATGCATTGATAGTTTCCTCACCTGGGAATTCCCTATTTAGTAAAATTGCAAGTTTACTAAGTATGAAGAGTACATATTAGCTTTCCAATCATTTCTAGGATATCCTCTAAAAAATAAATTTATCTTAAAAAATGTAGAGATGGTTTTTTATCCTTCCTCAGGATGGTATACCGTTGTACCCTCCTGTGCCCAAATGAGAAAATAAAATACTCCAAATAAAAATAGGTAACTGCTTTGGTTATATTTTAGTCTTTTCCCATGTTGTAATAGTTTTTCCTTTACTTTAATTTTATATAAAGACTGCAATGTGTGGATGAAATGTATCATTTTAACTGCCTGCTTCTTGATAGAGAATTTGATGACAGAAACAACTTAAATATTTGAATGATAGGGCACAGTCAGGGTATTCGGCCAGTTCCCAAGTATAATTTTCATACAATTAATTATCTGGAATACAGTCTGCTTTCATTTCTACTTTTGTTCCCATTAAAACCATCATAAAGGTTGATGTTCCAGAACATAGGGAATCTATTTGCTTAAAATCTCTAGTGATGCCTGTGACTAGTTCTTATTTGTCTTCTCTCATTTTACTTATGTTTGCATTTCAAATGAGTTTGGTTCAAGACCAGTAGCTCATGGCAATGTACTGGGAAGATGAAACTTTACTGAGATAAAGAACACTGAAAACAAGGAGGTGAAAAATTGAACTGACAAGTCTCTATGGAGAATTTGTGATGTACAGTCATAAAAGCATCCACTTTATGGGTCTCAAACAGCTCATAGTTGAAGGGTAAAATGTAAGGCAGTCACTATTGATTCATTGGGTCTGAAAACGGTCTCATAAAATAGTGTTCAAATACATGTAGTGTTTGACCTTAGGCTCTTGAAAAACTGGTTGTAAAGCAAATATTGACATATAAAATTGAGACTTTCTCATTGATTTCTAATAACAGAAATTATTCCCATTATGTCATTTTGAAGACATTCAAAGAATAGTAAGAAAAATGATGTGAGTACTTTTTCATTTATACCTTTTTTTCTTTTCTACTTTAAATGAGAAAAATGTATCAATCAAACACAAAGGGACAACTAGTCATTCAATTTATAATCTTAGACAATTTCCTGAGACATTGAGAGATTATCTTATGCACATGGCTGCAAAGAAAATTTGTGTTAGACAACTTGAATGCTAGTATTCCCGACTCAGAATACAACTTGCCATCTACTATTCCACACTGTCTATAGTTAATTCACAAAAGATTGCAATTTAACATTAGAAAAACAGGATTCAGGTTATGCTTGATGATTGTATTTAATTAACTTAAAAAATCAGGGTATAACAAACTACTTGCTGATGAACCAAAAAATGTATTCTTGGATTTTCTTAGTTAGAAAATTATGCTTCAATAATTCAAATACAGGTAATTTTTATATGGTTATTTTCTCCCTCTCCTCAAATGCATATTATAACTCCTTCATATACTAAGGTAGGTGACAATTAGCTTCTGTGACTGAAACCAAAATAAAACTTTCATCAGCTGGTGGCCAATGTCATGAATCTCTTAAAAGCTTAAAATTTGATTGCAAATCTTCCCCTTGTCATGATGAGCCCAGTCATGATACCATGATGTCAAAGATGATGAGAACCTATTCTCCACTTTTCATTATTTGTTTCATTTCTATTTCTGACTTCTCAAATTGAATTTCTAGCACTTCTCCTGTAGGCCCTTTTAAAACTCAGGTGCCTCTGCTAACTTCATGACTGTTACCATGGTCTGAGGGAAACCTGAGTGCCTAGTAAGATATTTTGGGGCCAGGCCCACCTTCTTCTACCTGTCATCCCCCTTCTATTTACCCTGAGCTAGGACATCCTCTGCTGGCCCTGTGTCTTTCTGCCTCTATCTTCATTTTTTATTGTATGAGCTTGTCAACACTGCCAGTCAAACACTCTAAGGCATCTCTACTTTTCACTACCAAAATCATGGTTATGCTGTATAAAGCCAAGCACGCACACCATTTCAGAAGACTACTGCTATGGTTCTGATTATATAGAATAGCAAACTCTCTATTTATTCTATAACAAATCAGAGCAAAACATTCACAGAAAATCAAGATACACCATTCACAAAGTCACAACTCAGCAACTTATCACTAAAATGGGCACACAGTTTTCACCAAAGTGGTCACATAGTTTTGAACAAAGTACAGTCATTTAGTAACTCAATAATTTAGTAACTCAATCATTCAATTATCCTTAAGGTGGCTCACCTCCTTAAGGGACACCAAGTACAAAAGTCAAAGCACTCCATCCCTGGTTAGTCTCAATTGGAGATTAGTTTCCCATCATAAAGAAAGTACATTCATCTAGTCAATCACAGAGTCCTTAATTGAATCACAAATTACAATAGTCATAGTCCACCAGCCATGGGGTGCAATTAAATTACAACTTCAGCAGTCACTTTAATCAGTCAAACATATATAATTTACCTAGTTCAGGGGGGAAAAGTTAGCATCCCGAACTTCAGAGATTACAAATAGAAGTTACAACAGAAAATAACAAAATTCAACACACAGTACTTCCAGTTGTGTGACCATTATATCCACACCTAGTTAGTTACCAGAAAGTGAGGCACCAACATCTGGGTTTTCAAATCCAAGGGTTTCAATGGCTGCCCAGAGTCTCATCTGGACAGATCATTCAACTCTTCCCAAAGTGAGCCCCAAAGTAAAACCTCACATCAGGGTCAGTCACTACTCAGTACCAATGGTGAGGTCTTTTCATCTTGACTCAGGGCAGGCTTTCAGTTTCCATGGTTCTGCTTCCATGATCCCAGCTCCCTCCTGAATCTAACCAAATGCCAACTGAGTTCAAAGGCAGACATCTCCCAGTTCTTGTCCAACTCTCCCTGCAGTTCCTGCTCCATATTGAAGCTCAGAGTGCCCAGTCCATCCATAACAGTCTCTGTTCCTGGTAAGCTAAGGCTTAATGAGTTCACAAAAATATTCATACACATTCACAAAACCACAACATTTGTACAAATTTCTGGCACCACATTCATGCTTCCTCAGTCTTTGACAGCTCCAGCTGGCCCTTGGAAGTCTTTGGTGGCTCCAGCTGGCCCTCAGGAATCCTCAGCAGACTCAGCAGTTCTGGGTGGCCCTCAGAAATCCTAAGTACCATGAGCTCCATTCTCTAAATCAAAATGTATCTTCATGCAGAAACCATTGGTGCCAAAGAATCCAAACATAACCAATTCTACAAAGATTTAAAATGTCTTTTAGAATTAAGTTCAAAAAATATTCTGCATTCACCATAGGACATTTGAATGCTAAAGTAGAAAATCAAAAGATACTTGGAAAAACAGGAAAGTTTTACTTTGGAGAACAAGATGAAGTGAAACAGAGACTAACAGAATTTGATTAAGAAAATTCACTGGTAAAAGCAACAACACAAAAGGTGAATGACACTACACAGGGACATCAACAGATGGTCAATGTTCAAATTATATTGATTATTGCAGCCAAAAATAGAGAAGCTCTATACAGTCAGTCAGAAAGAAAACTTGGAACTTTCTGTGGCTCAGATAATGAGCATCTTATTGCAAAATTCAGACTTAAATTGAAGAAAGTAGAGAAAATCATCATACCATATTGATATGTCCTAAAAAACATACATTAAGAAAATGAAGTGGAGGTGACAAAAGATTTAAAGTATTATATATGGCAGATAGAGTACCTGAAAATCTATAGACAGAGCAATATTATGCTGGAGGCAACAAAAATCCTCCTGAAGTAAAAGAAGAGAAAAGAAGCAAAATTCCTGTATTGTGAAGCATTACAAATAGCTGAGGAAATAACAAAAGTGAAAGGGGTAGGAAAAATGGGGAGATTTAAGCAACTGAATTTAGGATTTCAGAGAAACTTTCAGGAGAGATATGAAGGTGTGTCTGTGTGTGTGTGTTTTAATTAGCAAGGCAAAGAAATAGAAAAATAGAATGAGAAAGACAAAAGATTGCTAAAATAAAATAAGAGATATCAAGGGGATGTTTGTGAAAATTGGAGTGATAAAAGTAAAAAAAATCATAGGGACTGAACCTCAAGCCAAAGAGATTAAGAAGAGGTGACATGAATAAACAAAAGATCTATACAATCAAGATCTTAACATCAAGGGACTTTCTTGAACTTTCCTCCAAAGCCTTCAAAATACCTGTAAAAATGACTAAACAAATTCTAGAGCAGCAGAAATCGCAAAGTCAGAGTTAAACAAATTTCCAGCCCAAGACCACCTGGAAGGTCAACATGTAAGAACTATTGCACCAGACTGGGAGAGGAGCATAGTCCAGCATGGACTGTGCTGGCCCAAATAGAATAGAGCCAGCATCCAGAGACTGAATCACTGTCAGTTGTGGTGGCTTCCAGACTTCTCAACCCAGAAATGCCAAAGACAACTTACAAGGTCAGCAGGAAAAGGTATTTTGGACCTGGGTGAGGGAGAACCAAGGTCAGTCCCCATTCCCAGGGTATTGGCAACCAAAGATGCTTCCAGAGCTCTCAGTCCATAGATAGTGGTGAGACCAAGTGGATGACTGTAATAGTAATAAGTTTATCAGATATGTAGCACTTAATAACTTAGGTCTAAGTATGGAAGGTGTGAACCCTGTCCATTGTTGAGAAGGCATGAAGTACCCTGTTGATGTGGAAGAAGTCTATTGGCTGAGACAGGAGGCCAGTGCTGTATATAAAGAAGAATTCTAGAGACAGAAAAAGAGAAGTGGAATTTGCTCCTCATGAAGGAAGATTCATGGAGGTTGAAGCCAGCTTAAAGAAGAAAGAGAGGGAGAGAAAAAGAGAAAGAGACAGAGACAGAGAGACAGAGAGAGAATTTCTCTCCCAGTATCTGGAAGCTGATTGAGAACTGAATTGGAATTTTCCTGAGACCAGAATCTAGTGAAGACCAAACAGAAGGCCAATATTCCTTCTGGGTCCTAGAGACATCTGAGCTGCTGGAAGACTGAAGAAGCATGACCAGGATAAAGCTTTGTTTATTCATGGCCTGGCTGATCCTTGAGTTTCTGGCAAGAGAAGTGGTAAAGGGTTTGAGATGTGCTGGACTCTTTCAACTTCAGTGTGTGCCAGGGGTTGCCCTGAGGATGGGACAAGGACCTGGGAGCTGTCTATTTCTGAGGACTGGATAAGGACCTGGCAGCTGTCTGCTTCTGAATCCTGGTGATTGTTTGGCAGATTTAGGAGGGAGCAGGAACCATGGAAGGAGATCCAGGGAATCAGAGAGACCTCCCAGAGTCAAGAGGAAGAAAAAGCCTCCCCTTAGACAAAACTGAGGTTTGCTAAAAACCAAGAGGTGGAAAGTTTGTGTTGTTTTCTAATGACTGTATTAGTTACTAATCATATTTAGTAATTGGGAATCTAGCTTAGGGACTGACTGCTAGGTGAGTGACTGATTATGTTAATGGTTGCCCCATGAGTGGAAGATTGGTATATTGCGAATTGATTGACTGAATCTTTAAGTGAAAAGCATTTCCCCTTAGGGAAACCAGGTGATTCTTCTTCTGTTCCTTTTTCTAAATATTGTGGCCACTCTAGTGAAAACTGTATAACCCTTCTAATGTTAAGCTGTTTATGAACACTATATTGTGACTTTCTGTGATAAGATGTAATATTGAGAATATTATATTGTGAATATTGTACTGAACCTTGATCTGTAATGGAATAAACAACGTGTTCACTATTACTGTGTAATCCGAATCTTTTCTTTCTTTTTTCTTTTTTTTTGGAGGGCAGTTGGGGTTAAGTGACTTGCCCAAGGTCACACGGCTAGCTTTTGTGTTAAGTGTCTGAGGCTGGATTTGAACTCAGGTACTCCTGACTTCAGGGCCGGTGCTCTACTCACTGCGCCACCTAGCCACCCCAATTTTCTTTTCTTTTTTTTTCTTTCTTTCTTTCTTTCTTTCTTTGTTTATTTATTTATTTATTTATTCATTCATTCATTTGTTCATTCGTTCATTTATTTATTTATTTATTTTTTTGTGTGATCCGAATCTTAAAAGCTGTTCACAATAGCATTCTTTTGGGAATCTGCTGGTGGCTTGGCTTTCAATTATCAGAGGGAAATTGCAGAGATCTCTTTGCTGGCACTGTCTTGCATTGCCCATGCTTAGATCTGGGTCATAGTCCTTGGTAATCTTGGAGTGAAGAGAAGCACTGGCATGACATAACTTGCGGCAGTGTTGGAGAGAGAATTCTCCTCATTATTCCAAGGGATAAAAGAGTAGTTGTGGTCACTCACAGACCAAAGCACAGACCAGGAGAGAAGCACCTCTCCTTTGATCATACCACCTTGGAAGAGCTGAAAATTTACATTTCCCTAAAAGTATCTCTGAAAACAGCTGCACAAAACCTCTGAAAATTTAGACAGTATGCCCTCTATGCTGGAAGCAGAGTCTTACTGTGAAAAGAGCCAAAAGTCAAGAAATTGACTGGGAAAATGAATAAACATCAGGGAAAAAATCTGACTATTAAATCTTATTTTCATGAGAAGGAATATCAACACATAAAACGAGAAGAAGAGAACAAAATGAAAGCTTCTGCATCCAAAGGCTCCAATAGAAAATAATTACTTGGTCACAGGCCATGGAATAGATCAAAAAAGAATATTTAAAATCAAGTAAGGGAAGTAGAGGAAAAATTGGGAAGAGAATGAGTGTTGCAAGAATCATGAAAATGATTCAACAGCTTGCTAAAAGAGCCCCCAAACCCTGAAGGAAATACCACCTTAAAAATAGACTAAGCCAAATTGTAAAGGAGCTCTGAAAAGGCAGTGGGCAGAAGAATGCTTTAAAAAGTAGACTTGGACAAATGGAAAAGGGGGACCAAAAACTCATTTAAGAAAATAATCCCTTCAAAATTAGAATATAACAAATGGACGCTAATGATATCAGAAGTAAAACAAATTATGAGACAGAACAAAAATGATGAAAAATTAGAAGACAATGTGAAATGTCTCATTGGAAAAACAACTTACTAGGAAGCCTGATCCAGGAGAGAGAATTTAAAAATGCTTGGACAACCTGAAAGCCATGATAAAAAATAACAAAGTCATCATCTTTCAAAGAATTATCAAAGAAAACTGCCCTGATATCCTAAAACCAGTGGGTAAAATAGAAATTAAAATAATCAGCCAATCATATCTTGAAAGTCATCACAAAGGGACAACTATCTGGATTATTATAGTCAAATTCCAGGGTTCCCAGGTAAAGGAGAAAATATTGCAAGGAGCCAGAAAGAATCAATTTGAGTATTGTGGAAATGCAATTGCAGTGACAGAAGATATAACAGCTTCTGCCTTAAGGGGTCAGAGGGCTTGGAATATGATGTTCTGGAGGTCAAAGGAACTGAGATTAAAACCAAGAGCTGCCTACCCAGAAAAACTGAGTATAATCCTTCAGGACGAGGGGGAGAAATGGACATTCAATGAAATGGGGGTGTTTCAAGCATTCTTTCTGAAAAGAACAGAGCTGAATAGAAAATTTGATTTTCACATACAAGACTCAAAAAAAGCATGAAAAGGTAAATAGGAAAGAGAAATCATAAGTGACTTATTAAAGTTGAACTAGTTACATTCATATAGGAAAGATGATATTTATAACTCATGAGACCCTTCTCAGTATCTGGGCAATTGGAGGGGTGAGCTGAATATGAAGGCATGCTATCTAAAAATAAAATTAAACAAGAAGAGAGAAATGTACTGGGAGAAGGAAAAAAGGAGAGGTAGAATGGAGTAAATGATCTTACATAAAAAGGCAAGATAAAGCTTTTATTTTGGAGGGGAAGAAGGGAGAAGTGACAAGGAATGAATGAATGTTACTCTCATTGGATTTGGCTTAAGGAGAGAATAACATGCACCCTCAATTGGATATGAAAACCTCTCTTACCTAGGAAAGTAGAGCCGAGGGGGATGGATAAAAGAAGGCATATAATACAAGTGATAACAAATTGGAGGAGGAGGTAATCAGAAGCAATTACTTTTGAGGAGGGACAGGGTCAAAGGATAGAATAGAATAAATGGAGGGGGGCAGGGTAAAATGGAGAGAAAATTAGTCTTTCACAGCTTGACTGTTATGAATGTATTTTGCATGCCTACACATGAATAACCTATAATTGAATTGTTTGCCTTCTCAATGAGAATGTGTGGGGAGGGAGGAAAGGAGAGAAAGTAGAACCCAAAGTATTACATCAAAATCCTATATCACAATTTATTCATCCATTCCCCAATTAATAAGCATTCCCTCAATTTCTAATTCTTTGCCTCCAGGAAAGAGAGATCATAAGTATTTTTGTACTTTTAAGGCCTCTTCCTCTTTATTTTTATCTTTTTTTGGATATAGACCTAGTAGTGGAATTACTTGGGTAAAGGGTATGCATATTTCATAGACCTTTGGGCATACTTCCAAATTGCTCTATAGAATGGTTAAATCACAACTTCGCCAACAGTGTGTTAATGTCTCAATTTTTCATATTCCCTCCAACACTTGTCATTTACCTTTTCAGCCATATTCACCAATATAATAGGCATGAGGTAGGACCTCAGAATTGTTTTTTTCTACAATGAATAGTGAGTTAGATTATTTTTTCCCTTTGACTTTAGATAACTTTGATTACCTAATCTGAAAACTGACCATATCTTTTGATCAATTCTGAATTGAGGAATGGCTCTCATTTGTCTAAGTTTGACTCAGTTTTCTATATTTTTCAGAATAAAGCCTTTATCAAAAAACCTTGCCTCAATTTTTTTCACAGTTACTATTGCCAATTGTATTTCCCTCCATCTCTCCCCCCACCATTTATAAGATTATGTCATTCTTTCACCACTTTCCTCCTCAAAAGTGTTTTGCTTCTGACTACCACCTCTGCCAAACTTCCCTCCATTCTATCAACCTCTTATCTTCCCTTTCTACTTTAATGTAGAGTAACACAGATTCCTATACTCAGTTGAGCATATATGTTACTCCCTCTTTGAATCAGTTTTGGTGAGAGGAAGGTTTACTCACTACCAGTAAAGTCCTCCCTCTTAATCTTCATTGTAAAACTTTTTCTTTCCCCCTTTTTGTGAGATAATTTATTCTCATTCTACCTCTCTTTTTCTCTTTCTCTCAGTATATTTCTCTCTCACCTGTTAATTTTATTTTTTAGATAACTTCATTCTTTTATTTTTGATTTATTGGAGTTTTCAGAACTCCTTTTTGGGTAATTCTGCTTTTAAAGACATTTTCTCCTCATTGGCTTTTTGAACCTCCTTTGCCATTTACCCTAGTCTGTTTTTAAGGTGTTCTTTTCTTCAGTACTTTTTTCACTTTTGCCAAGCTGTTGACTTGTTTTTTATAATTTTCTTGCATCACACTCATTTGTCTTCCAAATTTTCCATCTACCTCATATTTGATTTTCAAGATCTTTTTTTTTATTTTTCATGGCCTGAGACAAATGTATGTTTTTCCTGGATGTTTTGGGTCTAAGAGCTTTTACTTTGATGTCTCCTGCATGTATATTTTTATCTACCTTGTCAACGTAGTAACTTCATATAGTCAGAGTTTATTTTTGCTCATTTTTTCTACCCTCTTATTTGACTTTTAGCTCTTTATTAAAGAAGAACTCTGTTTTCTGGGTGGAGAGGGTACTGTTCCAAGTTTTGGGGTTTTGTGCAGTTACTACCAAAGATACCTCGAGGGACGTTTAAGTTTTCAGTTCTTCCATGGAAAGATGTTTACTACTCCCCTCATCTGTGCTCTGGTCTGTGAGCAAATGCAAGCACTATTTTGTGCTCTGAAACTGTGAGGAGCATACCCCCTCCACTGTGAGTACAATCTTAGCAAATGCTAGAGCTTCTCCTGGCCTTGGGACTGCCATCTAATTCTATGACTCAGATTTGAGTCTGGGCAAACTGAGTTCTGCCAGTATTCTAGCAAAAAGACACCGATAACCTTCTTACCACTTATTAGATCCCCTTACCACTTGAGGGCTTGGAGCACCAGTACCATCCATTGCCACTGCTGCTTCTGAGTCAGTCACTCTCAGGGTCTGTTACTAGTTTTTTATGTCCAGGGATGTGCTGGAGAGGCCTGTACTGAACTATACACACTCTACTCTACCCTTACCCAGGTACAACAGAAATTTCCTGTTGACCTAAGATGTCTTAGGCATCTGTAAACTGAGAGAGTAGGAAACCACTTCTGCTATCAGTGGTTCTGCTATCCTGAGGCCTTCTCCTGTTTTGCTTTCACTGGAGTTGTCCTGGTATTATCTGCATTGACCTGTGGTGTAACAGACTTTTCCTTTTGATCTTCCAACTTGTCTTGGGTTGAAAATTTGTTTTATTTCAAATTTTGGTATTTTCTGCTGGTCTAGAATGTGCTTAGAGTAATTTTGCAAAATATTTGGTGGAATTTGGGAGAGAACTCAGGTGAGTTCCTTCCTTTGCTTTGGCAACTTGTCTATGCCAATTTTTAAATTATTTTAATGGATAAAATTGTTTCTCTTTGTGTTTTTGTGGGTTCTGTAACTTCAGAAACTATTTAGAGTCTTGATTTGTCATTGTTTTGAAGGAAAACTAGGAAAAGCTGAGGTAACTTCCTGGTTTCTCTCCATCATCTTGGTTCTGACCTTTGCGGTCAATTATTGATGCACTTTGTCTCATTAACTTCTTTTGTATGCATAACAGGAACAAAAACCACAACAAAAAGACTTAGCTGTACAAAAATATTTATAACACATCTTTATTAATAGTAAATCAATGGACAGAATTATAGGAGATTTGGATCAGGCCTGTTGCAAAGTCCCAACCAGAGTTCATAGACTTTAATTAGTAAATGTCCCAAGAGTGGTCAATATAGTAAGAATTTTACTAGTTTGGAGCAGTAATTTATGGCTGAAAGGATACATGCTTGCATGGGAGGTGGAATTTTGAAATAGAAGAGAAAGAAGAGCCTTAGGCTAGAGTTAAGTCATGTTGATTCTCTTTTGACAGATGCCCAAATGACCACTGGCATGTAACATTTAGCCAATTTGAACAAAATTATGAAGTGAATGGGAATCATCATTCTTCTTACCTGGGAAGACCTTTTCAGTCTGTTCAGCTAGCTATTATAAATATCTGAGCTAAGCATGTCTGGGAGGAACAGAGAGAGTAGAAAGAGGAATCTATCTGACTTCAAGTGTTATTAGGCAATTTTTCATCATGTATCCATGTTTGCTTTATTCTTTGAGGATTTTTAGTAAAAGCATTGTAATCTCTATTGTAGACTGAAAGAACAATGCTTCTATGGTAATTCCAGCATATAAGGTCCCCTGGAATAATTTAATACATATCTTCCCCCAAATTGGTGAATAACAGACTCAGTTGTGTTATATAAATGGAATGGATGAACTAATGAATGAATAAAAATGTTTTCAATTTACTATGTGCCAAACATCATGCTAAATAATGATGATACTAATTTTTAAAAAGTAGAAAATTCTTGTTTTAAAGGAACTCACGGTCTATTTGAGAGAGAAAACAAATATAGTTGCTTACAAGCTAGGGCAGATGGAATAGGGCAGAGGTCCTAAGAGTTCATCAATGTTTCTGTGTCTGCTTAAGCAGGAGATCTCTAGTCACAATGAAGGGATGTTTGGTTCACTACCAGGGATGACAAATAAACAGGAATTCAAGGATACAAATTTGAAGTGACAGAAGATTAAGGAAGGAGGTTCAAAGTAATACCATCTCAATAGCAACCATAAACATAAAGATATTACATGATTTAAAAAACCCTAAGTTTAAATACTGTAACTATATATGTACTATCTTATTTAACTTAGAGCATGTACCCTTCCTTTTCTTGAACAAAAAATAATTTGTAAAAGTAGAGTTGCATGAACTTAGCATCAAGTTTTATTATCATTGTACTATATTTGTTGAGGGAATGAACTTTGCTTGTGGTGACATTGTCTAAATAAATTTCAGAATTATATAATGAACTGAAAGTGAATATGGAGGCTCCAGTCTTTCCAGGATATAAAGGGGTGGGAAGTGATTCCTGTGGTCTGAGACAAAATAAATTGTATGAATGCCAGGTTATGCTATTTGAATAATACTAGTACTACATTTCTTTTCTTCCTGGGATGGATATATTTGAATTTTAAACATGTGTTGGACCAGTATGTAATGGACCACTTCAGGTGCCTTATTAGACCATAAAGTTATTCTGGGTCATCCACAAACACCTGTGCCAGCACCCGCCAGCTATTCAATAAACTGGTGAAATGTTTATTACTGAAGGATATGGGACATGTAAAAGGTTGCTAGGGAGCCCATAGTGTTTAATTCAAAGAAAAAAATGCTGCTTTTTAAATATCCAGATCCACACAGATAGGACATGATGACTACTACTGCAAAACACAGTTTCTAGTCAGCAAAGTGTCTGAGTGGAAAGAATGTTCGGCTCGAAGTCAGGAAGACCTGTGGCCTCTCACACTTACTAGTTATATGTACCCAAGCAATTCACTAATTACTTTGTGCTTCAGGATCCTCACCTATAAAAGTGGGATAATAAGAGTACTTGCTTCCCAGTGTTGTTGTGTGGAATAAATTAGATAGGATTTTAAGGTGTTTAGCACACTGTGTGGCACACAATAAGCACTTAATTAAATGCTTGTTCTTTTTCCTCCTCAACATTGTGGGAACAAACATTTTATGGATCACACTGTCCTTAATGCCTTGAAAACAATCCTGAAAGATCTATGTTGTCCATAAGTAGTATCTATTCATAGTAATGTCTCTATTTGAGTTATCAAGGTACCATCTCAAAACAATAAAATATTTGTTTATAGTGCACTGATCATTCCATTTGCTGTATGTTCAGATCTATTAGGTAAAAGTTCAGTAGATTCAACTTTATTATCACCTGTATGCCTAGAAATTGCAATCATACAAACACAAATTAAGATGGCCAACATATCTAGCACAACCACAGGCCCATATTTAGATCATGAACTTCCAAGGACGTGAAACTCGTGGAATTAGAACTATTCCACCAGCAGTTAAAGGATTCTATTTTTTTCCTCAGAGCCAGTTTTCTTCTATTCAAGCAGACAAAACACATGTGCTAAATGAGGGTACTTTTCAGAGAGGATATTTTACCATCACAAGTTCTTGAATACCCCTTTTTCCTGATGCTGGATGCATAGTGATCCATTTCTATCAAGACACCTAGGAAATGGTGGGTCAGCATGACTTATTTAGTATCACATAGATATTTACTTATGGTCTGGGGTATTATCAGCCATAACAGAGCATCCATCATGTTCATTGATATGAAATGGCTATTCAGACCAAAGACCCAGTGGATTTACTAACTGACTTATTGTAAGTTCTACCAATTCCTCTTCATCCGTAGATGTTGACAATATAAAATTTAATAACAGAACTGCTGCTCACTTGGGAGTATTGATGACATAGAGAGCTCTCTTCCTAGTACTTAGACCTACCACTATGGATGAAGACAGCTTATTTATGAAAGAAATTGTCAAGTTCTTCAATATTTAGGCTTCAGAGAAACAAAGGGATTTAGAGTTGGAAAACACACCAATGCATTTTTAATCCAAAAAGAATTCCTGCTATAATATACCTAACAAGTATTTATGTAACCTGCTTTTGAAAGTCTATTAAAGATTCCATTATGCTTATGGATAATCTATTTTTTCACTAGACAAAGAGACTAAACTCTCCTCCTTTCAATTTCTCTACATTGTGTCTGATTCTGCTTCTGGAGCTACATAAAACAGGGTGTATAGATCCTCCACATGATGACCTTTCAAATAAATCCATAAAGATAGACATCATGTACCCAAATGAATCTTCTCTTTTCTAACTTCAAAACCCCCAGTATACATAGTATATGGGTATGATATACACCCTCCTATATAGACATATGTGTATGTATACACAAATATACATTTGTATTCCCTTCAACTATCCTCATACTGAGAAAAGTTTCATAACTTACAATTATCATTTCTCCATGTTGGCATGTAAATAGTTCAAATTTGATAAGTTTCTTATGATTACTTTTTCATGTTTATCTTCTCATGCATCTTTTATTAGAGTGTCAAATTTTCTATTCAGTGTGTTTTTTTTTTCTGCAAGAATGCTTGGAAGTCCTTCACCTCATTGAACGACCATATTTTCCCATGGAACATTATACTCAATTTTTCTGGGTAGGTGATTCTTGGTTTTAATCCTAGGTCCCTTGATCTCTGGAATATCATATTCCAGGTTCTTTGATCCCTTAATGTAGAAGCTGCTAGATCAGTGGTTCTCAACCTTCCTAATGCTGTGACACTTTGATAAAGTTCCTCATGTTGTGGTGACGCCAAATCATAAAATTATTTTCCTTGCTACTTCATAAGTGTAATTTTGCTACTGTTATGAATCTATCTAATATGTAGGATGTATTTTAATTGTTACAAAATGAACATAACTCACAGTTTGAGAATTGTTGTGCTAGATCCTGGGTTATCCTGATTGTATTTCCACAGTATTCAGATTGTTTTTTCTTGGCATCTTGTAATATTTTCTCCTTGATCTGGGAACTCTGGAACCTCGCTATTATATTATACTCAGATTTTCTGAGTAGGTGATTCTTGATTTTAATCCTAGCTCCCCTGAACTCTGGAATTTCGTATTCCAGGCCCTTTAGTCCCTTAATGTAGAAGCTGCTAGATCATGGGTTATCCTAATTTTGTTACCACAGTATTAAATTCCTTCCTCTTGGCAGCCTATAATATTTTCTCCTTGGACTGGGGACTCTGGAACCTGGCTATAACATTCCTAGGAGTTTTCCTTTGGGGATCTTTTCTAAAAGGTGATTGGTGTATTCTTTCAAGTTCTATTTTGCCCTCTGGTTCTAAAATATCAGGGAAATTTTCCTTGACAATTTCTTGAAGGATACTTTCTAGTTTCTTTTTTTTGATCATGGCTTTCAAGTAGTCCAAAAATTTTTAAATTGTCTCTCCTGGATCTATTTTCCAGGTTAATGGTTTTTTCAAAGAGATATTTTGCATTGCCTTCTATTTTTTCATTTGTTTGGATATATTTAATAGTATCTTGATTTCTTATAAAGTCATTTGCTTCCATTTACTCCACTCCAATTCTGAAGGAGTTATTCTCTTCAGAAAGCTTTTGAGATTCTTTTTTCCATCTGGCAAATTTGACTTTTTAAAGCATTCTTCTCCTCATTGTCTTTTTGGGTCTCTTTTGCCATTTGAGTTAATCTATTTTTTAAGGTGTTATTTTCTTCAGTGATGTTGTTGACTCTCTTTTCATGATTTTCTTGCATCATTCTCATTTATCTTCCCAATTTTTCCTCCACTTATTTTATTTGGTTTTCAAAATCCTTCTTAAGCTGATCTATGGCTTGTAACCAGTCTACATTTTTCTTGGAAGCTTTTGGTGTAAGAGTTCTGACTGTGTTGTCTTCCTCCCATGCCATGCTTTGGTCCTTTTTGTCCACCAAAAAAGGAATTTTAATAAAGTTGCATTGCTGGTTTTGCATGCTTCCTTTGCCTACTCATGTGGCCAGTTAGTTGCTTTACTTTTACATTCAGTAGTACTCTGCATTCAGAGGGGAGAGCTCTATCACAAATTGCTGGGGTTTTTGCAGCTGCTGGAGCTATTAGGAGGCCACCACCATCTCTGCAGCCCCCATCAGCTTCAGCTCACTGAAAACATACATCAGAACCACCACCAAAGACTGCAGTCTTGATCCAGGCAACTCAAGGCAAGACCACTTAGCATATGAATGAATGCTTGGCCCCCTGCAATCTGTAGGCTGGGAGCTCTGACATAGCCACATGGAGATGGCTGCAGTGGAGCCATTTTAGCCACTTCTAGCCCTGGGGCAGTCAGCCAGACCCTCTTCCCTGAAATTATCTGAGTTCCACTGATCTTTCAATTAGTCCTTGTTTCTTATGGGTTGGTGATTCTGGAAAATGCCACAGCTACCAATGATTTGCTCTCCAGTCTCCACTTGTTCTGGCAGCCCTAGGGCTCCAGCTGTGGGTTCATGCTGTGTGGTGCTGCTCTGGGATCCCAGCTGTGATGAGCCTCTTCGGGTCTCTCTGCTAGGCTGTCTTCAGTGAGAGCTTTGTTGCTTTGTCATTTTGTGAGTTCTGGAGCTTTAAAAATTTTTAGTCATATTTTATAGGTATATAAGGTGGTTATGGAGAGAGCAGCAGTATTTTGCTGCTTCTTCACCACCATCTTGACTCTGTCCCCTCTACCCCCAGCACATGTGAACAGTGAGGTCATCATTATTCTACCTGTGGGAAACTCTTTAATGTATTGAACTAGACCTGGATCTCCTTTCACAAGTACTGCAGTGGAAGACCACCCTAGAAAGTCAGTTCAGCAGCTCCCTTCCCCATCAGACTTTCATAACTGTGACTTACTGACTATAGTAGCCACCTTCACTTTTTACTTAGCCTATGTTATATTTCTTTGAAGTAGTCTCAAGCCCAAACTATGGTTTTGTATTTCATTAATTCCACATGCACTTTGGAGAATATATTTGAGAAGAATCATGTCAATATGGAAAGAGTATTATATTTGGATTTGGATTCATTGAAATTGGATACTTACTTCCTGTATGACCTGGGGTAGGTTACTTTACGTTTCCTGGCCTCAGTGTTCTCATAAAGTTGGGAAGGATGGCATAGAGAGTGACTCTTAAAGCATCTTGATAGGTTAGACTATTATGCTAAAAACAATGTGATAATTCAATAAGGATCAATATAAAGGAGCAGTTCTCAACCTGTGGGAAGCAAACCATTTGGGGGTAAAGTGACCCTTTCACAGGGGTCACAGGGGTTGCCTAAGACCATTGGACAACACATATTTCCGATGGTCTTATGAACCGAGACACAGCTCCTCTATCCAGGAGAGTCTGCCCACATGCAGATGCATCCACATACGAGTATTAAAGGGTCATGTCATTAGGAAGGTAGAGAACCACTGATATAAAGTCTTATGATGGTTTCTAAAAATCAACCTCAGAAATATTAAAGGAGGGACATATGTATAGACAATAGCTATATTCTGAAAATATCTTTTAGTGTTTTAATAGATGAGGGTTACCTGTATGATGTAGCAAGAAATAAGTTAATGCCATTTTAGGCTATGATAAAAGAGAAATAACTTCCAACTATATAGGTAATAATCTCACTGTTCTCTTCTTCCAGGTAGGTAATATTCTCACAATTCTATACTCTCATCACATTTCATCTAGAATATCATTTTGCTTGCTACTAGTCACTAAAAATTAAGGAGGGTATTAGGTTGGAGAGTGTCTAAAGGAAGGTAACATGATGGTCAAGTTTTTTTTCCATATGAGGATCATTTAAAGTAATAAGAATATAGATCCTAATAGATTAGGAGCTAGTTTTTCAAAGAAAGAGACTTTCTCTTTTTTCTTTCTTTTTGGTGTCCTAAGTGATTATTACATTGCCTGGCATGTAGTAGGAATTTAGAGTGCCTCTTGAATGAGTTTTGACTGGGCATGGCTTCTGTTGTCAAGTATTTCAAGAGATGGCATGAGGAGTAGGGAATAGAAGTGTTCTTTTTGAACCAGGATTAATAGATGGAAGTTGAAAAGAAGGTAATTTATATTTTATAGTAGGAAAAAAACTTGCTTCCTAAAAATTGGAATTCTCCAAAAGTGGAATAGCCTGACTAGCTCTTTCCCCAATTAGACAGAAGTTTCTTGAGGACATGGTATATTTTAAATTATTTTTCTATCCCTATTACTTAGCAAAATTTATAGTTCATAAGAAGTGCTTAAAATGATTGTTTATTCATTTATTGATATAATTTTGGTCTTTGCTATACTAATTATCCTTTGGGATACCAAAGATAATAAGACACTTGACATTGCTGCATCTCAATTTTTCATATATAAAATGGGGAGGACTAGATTAAAAATATTTTAATACTCTATTATTTTCATGTATGGAAAATTGTTAGAACAAACATTGTGTTTGTTTTAGGTCTTGTCAAGATAGCAATACAAACTAGATCATTTTCAAGGAATCACTTATTAGGCTACATTATGTTCAATACTTTCATGAGTTACAAGGAGGTCAAATACATAGAAAATGTATAATTCTATCTTGGTCAATTAAAATTATTCTATTTGTTCAACTATGGTAAATATGCACTTAATGGAATGAAAGTCATGTTGATACACTTGAAAAATATTTTAATCACTTTTGAACTCCAAACTCAGATATACTTTCTTTTCTCTTTGCTAGTGATGGATCTGACAGAAATTAAAAATAGTTCAGCATCTGACATATTGCTGTAGACTTTCCTACAATACAGCTTCCAACAAAACTCAACTGTCATGAAACCCAGGTAACAGAATTATTTACCTTTATATCAAGAAATTTGGAAAATCAGCCCATGGTGTGTGCCCAGGAAAACTTTGAGATCTTTGTCCAGTGAGACCCAAAGTTCTTATGAATCTATCAAAGAAGAAAAATCATGTCAGCAAGGTTTGTGATGGTTCCATGTGTGCTAAATGTATTCATGACAGGATCAAGTGTACTTTCCTGATTGAGGAGCAGAAAATTGTTCTGAAGACATTGAAGGCACAAGCACAAAGTCAAAAAAGTAAATAAAAAGATATGTTTTTTTGAATAATGAAGAAAATTAAAATGTGGAAAAATATTTTAATCCTTATTTTTATGGGGAGTAAATATGAACCATTCACATAATGGAAATAAGGAAGAAAGGTGAGAAGGAAGAAAGTGGAAAGGAAGGAAAGTGAGAAGAAAAAAGAAAGGAATGGAGGAAATAGGGAAAATGGAGGGAAGAAAGGGAGGAGTAAAGAGTAAAAAGGAAATAAATGAAGGGAAAAAGAAAGGAAGGGGAAATGTTTATTGAATGATTTTCAAAGTGATGTTCTCAATTAGTCAAATGAGTTCATTGTCATGAGTATTCTATCAAAGAATGTTTACTGCAGTCTATTTATGCCTGAATAGCCTATGTAGTTCTTCCTGGTCCATGTCCTACCAAAAATGTTCAAGACTGTATATTCAACATGCCTAAAAGTTTCCTTAATTTCTCTTGATATGGTGAGAAGATTAACAGAGCATGTAAACATTTTTCACTCTTCTTGTATAATCATTTCATTTTGTGGTCATTTTTGCTGCTCTTCATTCTAACTCTGTTTCACAATTCCCCTTTCCCCTAAAACATTGTACATAACATATATATTTATAATAATCTAATAAATATCAAGGTACTGAAACTGTGTACATGTGTAAATCATATACATACATATGCTTTCACTTGCAAACATAGAATCCTAGAGACGGATGAGCAAAAAGGCCTCACTGACCAAAAAAGGATTCCCTATACAAGAAAATATATACGGCAGCATTTTGTAGTAGCTAATCAACGAAAGAAAAGCAAATCACTACTGATAGAGGAACGACTAAACAAATTGTGGTACATAAAAATGACTATAAAGAATACAGAATATTATGAGGACAGTTCTACTTATTGATGTAAAAGGAAGTATGCAGAACCAAGAAAACAATATAAGTAAGACATACAATAATATACATAGAAAGAAAAATAGTAAAAATAACTAAAAGACTTTGAAATTTTAATATCTTAGCAGGCTACAATGAAAATCTATGTGAATGTACTTCTTTCCTTTTGCCTTTTTTGTGTGTGGGGAGAAGGGACAATATTTATGGAACACTGCACATAGTATATGACTTGCATGATGTTTTGATTAGATTTACTGAATTTTTAATGTCATTTAAAAATTTTTATTATGTGAGAGTTCTTCAAAAAGGAAGGATAAATTAAGAACTTAAAGTATTATTTAGACAAAAGGTATATTTTATTTACTACCTAATGCTTGCATTTTGACTTTTTAAGAGAAATACTCTACTTGCCCAAGAAGAATGGATAGCCTGTTTTTCCCATGTCTCATTTTGCTAAATGACTTGAAGAAATGCTTTTCTGGATAAATATTACCTTTCATGATAGTGGTGGAGGCTCCAGATCGAACCGTTTAAAGAAGTCACTTACAAAGTCTTTACTAGAAGACTACTATAGGTGAGGATATGTCCTGATGGTGACTTTCCCATAAACCAGGGAAAACCAGACAAAATAGGTCCCTAACTCTGAGTCACCATGCCTATGACCTAAAACATATGAGACCAGTTTTTCTTGGATATCAACCTTATGAAAGGAAATTGCAAGTCCTTCCACTAACTTACACACAGGAATTAAAAAGTCATAATATTCCAAAATGATGAGAT
>CM053594.1:101642655-101658431 GCA_028646575.1 Pseudocheirus occidentalis
CAACGTGGGCTGGAATGGATCCACCTTTGCCTGAGCACCCCCTGCTGTGCCCGCCCTGGGCCCTGGCTTGTGGGCATTGGCTGTCTGGTCACTCCCTTGTCCTTGTGTATAGTTGAGAAACAATAAAATCCTTTTCAGTGTCAAAAAAAAAAAAGGCTTGAAACCTCTATTGAGAATTTCTATAAAGTCATTTAACTAAAATACCAGAATTTTACTATGCATTCCTCTCCCTTTCAAACATTACCAGTGGAGTGTGAGTTTTGCATATGTCCAGATCACTTCAAATTTTGGGAGATCAGATTCTGAAAGATGACACTTTGCATTCTCCTACCACATGGGTGGGAGTAATCTTTGCATTAACTGTGATGCCAGAAGATACGGTATCTTTAAAAACTTCTAGACTGTGATATTCCTTATCTTTCCCCAGTGTCTGGAGAAAGTGAAGGTCACAAGATCAAATTCACTCACAGTGCAGGAGTACCGTGTATTGATTTGGTATGGAGGACGTCTTGTGTTCCCAAGAAATATGCTTTGGGTTTTGTTCTTGTTGGTTCTCTCTTATTTGTCCTTGTCATCTCTAGGAACAAGTGTTTAAATTTCCCTGGGGTCAGGAGATCCAGCCATGGCAACCTTGGAGGCATGATCGCATGTTGAATATGTAGAAAGCCATTATGCAAGAAGCTTTGAGAACTCCATGTGTCTGGGACTTGAGCTCAAGTGTTTTGGGCTTTAAACTTAGAGTTGGTAGAGTCATGCTATAAAGGAACTGAAGTAAACTGTGAAATAAATCCTCTTCCAAAGAAGCACAGGGGGCATTTGACACCATTGCAGGTGTTAGTAGCATGTCTATATGCTTATTCTTGCTGTTCCTTTGAAGAAAATATTCCATTATGTAAGTTAATGAATCAGGCTAGCAAGTTTTCAAATGGAATTGGCCTGCATGTGTCCTCTTGTAATTGAAGGAACACTATTGGTACAAATAGAAGAGCCAATAAACATCACTGCAACTGTTATTAGTTAAACATAAATTATCCAACCTAGAAGTAATGAGAACCAGGATAATAATGGTTATGCCACATTTTCTGTAGATATCTATACTTTATGAAGACTTCCCATTTGTAAATTCACTCCTATATGGAGATCAGCAACTGATAACCTTAGAGAACATCCCGGGAAACAGAGCCATTGAGTGACTTTCTCGTGTTTACTGAGCCAATGTGTGTATGAGGGGCTAGAGATGAATACAAGCCTTCTTAATGCCATGACTAGACCTTTATCCACTATACAACAATGAATTTCTAGAAGTAAAGAAGAATTATGAATGACTGTTTGATATTTTGGCAAATGTAAAATAGTTCAATTCCTTTAAGAAGTACAAGAATCAGATTTTAATTTCATTTGAAACAGAATGTAAATGGCAAAGCTAAGAAGGAAAGCAAAAGGAGGGGATGGGAAGGATGTTATAATAAAATGGAATAAGCCAAGAATTTTGAGTCACAAACATGAATTGGAACCCCAACTTTGGACCATATCCCTACATCTCCATGTCTCTGACTGTAAAAGGGAGAACTTGTGTCCCCCGTTGCCTCTAAGTTTTCTTCTAGCTCTAAATATATGATCTGGGAATAAAATGGTAGGCTTCTAAAAGAGTGAAGCAAAAAAAACCGTAAATATGTGAAAATATTATTTTTGCTCTCAATTTTTTCTGATTTTCATAATTTTTCTCTCTACATGTGAGATATATGTATGTCTATATGTGTAAACAGACAGACAGACAGACAGACAGATAGATAGATAGATAGATAGATAGATAGATAGATAGATAGATAGATAGATAATGATTTCAAACATAACTAACAGAATATTGTACTGGGATTTAAGAAGGCCTGCATATATTTTAGGTTCATCAAGTAGATAAGAGAAAAAATGTCAGGATGAGGGGTTCTTGAACTATTTTTACCATGAACCCCTTAGCCAGTAATGTGAAGACTAAGTATAACTTGTCAGAATAATGAATTTAAGTGAATGGAATAAAATACATAGAATTTTAAGGGAATTTAATCTAATAAAAATAGTTATAAATTTTTTAATGTTCACATATACCTCTTAACAAGTCAAGTCAAAAAGCATTTATCAAATGGCCTGTTATGTACTGGGCACTGTATTAAGTGCTGTTGATATAAACATAGGCAAAAAGAAAGACAGTCTTTCCCTTTGAGGAGCTTCCACCCTAAGGGAGCTGAAAATTTAGTGAGATAGAGCATGGTGACAAAAACCAGAGAATGAAGGATAGCTAAGTCTGAGTCTTTCTTGATAATGTAGGTTAAAGGAAGAGCCCATGTTAGGGGCATAATGAAGGTTTGAGGAAGGAGGTATGGCAGCAAAGTGAGCAGAATGAAGGGTGACAATTCAAGGTTAACCCCTCTTATATATTAAAACTTCTTTGTTAACTGCTCTTAGGCATTCTCATGATAGAAAGGTATAAATATACAATATACAAATTCAGTTTGACAGAAGGAGAGGGAATTAGAAAGTGATTATTTGAAAAATTAAAATTATAGATTTAAATGTTATGCTTAGTCAAGTAGCTACATTGAAAAGCAATTCTGAGGTCCTCAAAATGAAGTTCCTTGCATGAAATTATCCTTAAATGTTTTTTCCTGGATGAGTTCTGTCAGTCAGTAGGAGAGTAAAAAATCTTGTCTGACAGGGGACTATCATGGACAGTATAGATGGAACCAGTTTGCAATTAAGCCAAAAATTCCTACTGAGACATGTGGATGTATGAAAAGACATGGGGAGCTTACCAGACTTGAATATGGGACTCTATATTTAAACTAGGTAGTAATATAGTATTTGCAAGGCTTTTAAAATGCAGAAGCCACACGGAAGTGTTTTTGTTTTAAGCCTGAGGATTCACGGGCTAATTTGGAACACCTGGCTTTGGCACTTTTCAATACACAATATAGAGTCTGTGTACAGAGGCAGAAACCTCAAAAGCTTAAGTATATTTAGCATAACAAATATTATGTAAGATGCTGGGTGCAGGTGTGGTGGTAAAAATAAAATTACCTCAAAGACCCTGACTGATGAGTAAACAGGAACTGAAAAAATCTTAGGCTGTTCTGTTATTGGAATAGAATAACCATCACAATACCTACAGTTACCTTAGTGGCTACAGATTTCCTTTAATGAGAACTCAAAATTGTCTCTTTGGAAATGAATAGGCATAGAAAGCCATTGTTCCTGAGCATCTGATGGTAGAAACTATGACATATCCATTATTAGAATAGACTTTTCACATAATATAACTATGCTATGTAAAAATCTCAATAATGATGATATAATAAACTTTTTTCTGTGTTCTAAACCTGAATTTCCAGACATTTATGCTTTCTTAATTATCTCAACTATCTTACAAAATCTACATCCAGCCATAATCTGTGCTAGAAAACATACGCCTGGTTTTCTGAGGCTTTTCTCTTCCAATTGTTTTGCATAAATAATTTTGGGCATCTCATTGGCACCCAATATTTCACAGGTTTTTAAAGCTTCTGATGGATGAGCACTTACTCAAGTTACAGCCTTCAGTTCCATGGATTCATTAACTCACTACATCATTTTGAACGTATCACATAATGGAAAGAACTACAGAGTTTAGAGCTCATTACTATGTTTTTTTTTTTTACCATATTGTCTGTTGTTTAATGCAGACATATAAATAGGTAAGGATAAAAAATCCCAGAGTAGGAGTTTCTGTTCCCTCATCCTTAAGAGACAAAGGTAATTTACAAATGATTTAGCTATATCCCATAAATTCACTGTGGGGTCTTCAGTTATTTTAGGGCTAATTTGCTTAACCACTCAAGGAGAAGAGAGGGGAATATTTATAGCTATCATAAGTGCTTTATTGTAACTGAACATAGCATGAAAATAGAAGCTGTAGGTGTTTGTCATTCCTATTTCTTCAACTTCTTAGGTGACTTTTTTCTGGGATCAAAAAATAAACAGTTGACATCAAACCTTTTGGAGGGAAAAATATTCATATGAATTTGAACAATTTAATCATAAATATTATAAAAGAACCACAGTCTTTACAAAGATTTCTGACTTAGTTACAAAGAATTCTAAGTGATGCAATTTGCATAAACCCAAACTGACCTGAGCAGAAGCAACTCATAAATCAATACGTTTATCTGCCCTTTGGGTCTTTACTACTGAGAGTGAAACCAAGGAAAATATACTGTTATGAGTTGTATAGCTTAGAAATGATGAAGTTTGCCAGGAGTAAAAAAAATAGACCTTTGAAACATGGAGTTTTCTAGCCAGACTGGAAACCATCCAACTGGATAAGCACTCCCTTGGATATTATAGTTAGGCACCTGGACAAGAGCACTGGGGTAGTCTGTTGTTGTCTAAGGTGCTTAGTCCAGTACAGTTAGATCTGAGTTAGTCCTGAAAATGGGAAATCAAGTGGCACTAGCAATTTCAAATGAAAGATAATCCAAAAGAGAAAGCATGGTGGAGAAGATAAGGGTTAAGAATTTGGCTACAAATTATGAGAAACTGTCATTCAAATCCTTCTTCTGACATGTCATGACTGTGAGACCATCTACCTTTCCTATAATAAAGAAACCCCTAATAATGTGGGCTCTTATTAATGGATCTTTGGTGATGATCAGATGACATGATTATAAGCAATGAACTTTATTAAACTTAAAGCCTTTTATAAAGGGTGGCCATTATTATGTATAGCATTTCTTCCATTCTATGATGTGATGGTCCATGACTCCCTAAAATGTATCCCCACCCCTAACCTAAAATAGACTCCCTCTCATGAACTCTAGACTCTCAACACCCACTGTTTGCACAACACTTTTACATGAATGTCATATTGGAACCTCAAATTGAACAGCTTTAAAACTGAAATTACTATTTCCCCACCTTCAATTGAAAATATATCCCTTTTCCTAAATTATCCATTAGAGAGAATCATAGCCATGATAGTAGAGTAAAAGCAAGGATTCACCTGAGCTCTCCTCCAAACCCCTTCAAATATATTTTAAAATGACTCTGAACAAATTCTAGAGTATAAAAACCCACAAAAAGACAGAATGAAAGAAATTTCCAGGCCAAGACAACCTGGAAGATTGACAGGAAAGGCCTGTTGTGCCAGTTTGAAAGAAGAGTGCTGTCCAGCACAAGCTGCAGCAGCACAAGCCCAGTCCCTGCAGACCAGAAGCAGTCATTAGGAGTGATTGAATCAACAGTGGTAGTGGCAGATTCTGGAGCTTTCAGTCCATAAATGGAATGTTTGAAAGTCATCTATTTCAACTTCCAGGAGAAAAGATAGCAGAGTAAGCAGTAACTCTCATTCCCCACTTCTCAACCTTAGAAAAAAAAAACAGGAAATACCTTCCCAAGAAAAATCCTGGAACATTGTAGCCAGCATAAAGACTGGGTACAGCAGTCTTTTACCTCAGGCATTTAGGGGAATTAATGCAAAAGGTCCTTCTTGCTATACCTGAAGGGGACCAGTACAGGATGGGAGGTGTCCTAGAAAGCCAGTTGCATGTCCCACCTCCACAAACCTGTAGGAGATCCTGAGCCCCAGGGTGGTAGAGCAAACAAGTGCCAATGCCAGGAATTCCCCTACTCCTCTCACCCCTGCCAATCCCCACCACTCCCACCAACCTGTGCTTTGGCATAGCCAGGGTAACCAACCAATGCAGAGAATCACCACAAGTGCTGGTAAACAGCCATTCACCAGCAGCTGAACTTACCCATGTTCTAGCATAATCTAAGAGGAGGAGGTACTTTCCAGCAGCCAGAACACTCCTACCCAAAGAGCTTTAGTGTAACCCTGGGGAAATGCAAAGAAAAAGAAAAAACAACCTATCTGGCCTCATACACACCAGTCACCCACCACCAGCTACAGCTCAGCAGCAAGTAAGCTACCAGACCCCTACAGTCTCTAGCTGCCAGTACCAGAGACCCAAGCACACAAAGCCAGTAATCAGACTTCTAACTTCCAGCACAAGTCATTTAGGACAGTGCCCCCTTTTGCCCCAGAAAGAGAGATCAAGTACAAAAACCAGGAAAAAGGCAAACATCACAAGCAAAAAGCAACTAAGAAAAATAATCACCACAGAGAATTATTACACTGACAGGGAAGATTAAAACACAAATTCAAGAGAGGTCAACATTATCAATATATCCACATTTGAAACCTCAAAGGAATATATAAATTGGTTTCAAACCCAAAAAGCCTTCTTGGAAGAGATCAAGAAGGATTTTAAAAGTCAAATAACAAAGGGAGAAGAAAAATTAAATATTTCCTTTAAAAATATAATTGACAAAATGGAAAAAATACGCTGCAAAAAACAGCTCCTTAGCAATTAGGATTGGCTAAACATCAAAGGAAGAATGAAAGCTGAGGAAAACAATTTATTAAAAATTGAATTAAGCAAGTGAAATGTAGTAACTTTATTTGATATCAAGAATCAGATAAACAAAATCAAAAGAATGAAAAAAATTTAGAATAAAATATAAAATACCTCATTGGAGAAAAAACTGATCTCAAAAATACATCCCGAAGAGGTAACATAAGAATTATTGGTTTACCTGAAAGTCATAATAAGAAAAAAAGAACCTGGATGGCATCTTTCAAGAAATCATCAAGGAAAACTGCCTTGAGATCCTAGAACTTAAAGGGTAAAATAGTTATTGAAAGAATACACCAAATACCTACTGAAAGAGATCCCAAATTGAAAACTCCAAAAAATATTGTAGCCAAATTCCAGAATTATCAAGTCAAGAGGAAAATACTACAAACATCCAGAAAGACACAACTCAAATATTGTGGAATCAAACTCAGGATTATACAGGACCTTGCAGTTTCTACAATAAAATATTAGAGGGCTTGGAATACGATATCTTATAAGACAAAGGAGCTTGAATTACAACTAAGTATCAACTAGCTAGGGAAACTGAGCATGATATTTCAGGGGAGGAAATGGTCATTCAATTAAATAGGGGCTTTCAAATCTACTTGATGACAAGACCAGAGCACAAAACAAAATTTGTTCTTCAAATACAAGACTCTAGAGAGACATTAAAAGGTAAACAGGAAAGAAAAAAAAACATTTTATTCAATAAGGACAAAGTGTTTACAACCCTCCAGGGGAAGAGGAAACATATAATTCATGATAACTGTGTCTTTATTACTACATTTATAAGGGATATATATAGACTAAGGGCATGGGTATAAGTTGACTTTGAGGTAGTGATTAAAACTCTAATTATGTGGTGAAAAAGGATTGTACCATGAAAAGACGAAAGCAGAAAGCATAAAAAGACAAATTACACCCCACGAAGAGGCACAAAGAGCTATTACAGCAGAAAGAAAGGGGGGGGAATGAGCTTTATTTCAACCTTAATCTCATTGGATTTGGCTCACAAAAGGAATAACATACTCATGTAAAGAAACCTATCTCACCCTACAGGCAGTAGGAGGGGAAAAGGTTGGGGGAGGACGTGGGCAGAAGGGAAGGAAAAAGTACTAAGGAAAAAGGGAAAGAAAATGGACAAGGCTGATAGGAGAGAGGGCAGATTGATGGAGGTGGTAGTCAACAGCAAAACTCTTGTGAGGAGGGAAAGGGAGAACAAATGAAGAAAAGCATAAAAGGGAATGGGGATAGGATGGAGAGAAAGATATGGATAGTATTCTTAACTGTAAATGTGAATGGGATGAATTCTTCCATAAAATGGAAGCTGACAGCAGAGTGGAATAAAAACCATAATCCTATAATATATTGTTTCTATAAGAAACACCTTGAATCAGAGGGCTACACAGAGAGTAGAGGTAAAAGGCTGGAACAGAATATATTATGCTTCAATTTAAATTTAAAAAAAATAAAGGATAACAATGCTGTTCACAGATAAAGTGAAAGTAAAAATTGATCTAATTAAAAGAGATAAGAAAGGAAACTACATCATGCTAACAGGTAACATAGAAAATGAAGTATTATTGTTACTAAACATATATGTCCCAAGTGTAATAGAATACATATTCTTAGAGGAGAAGTTAAAAGAGCTGCAAGAAGAAATATGCAGAGAAACTATGCTAGTGGGGGACTCCAATCTTCCCCTCTCAGATACAGATAAATGTAATTATAAATTAAACACAAAAGATGTTAAGGAGATGAATGGAATTTTTGAAAAAAATAGTTATGGTTGACCTCTGGACAAAAGCAAATGGGGTTAGAAATGAATATACCTATTTCTCCATACTGCATGGTGACTACATAAAAATTGACCTGGACTAAATCGGCTAAATTTTAGTGCACAAAAAGCTCACATGCAGAAAGGCAGAAATATTAAGTGCATCCTTTTCACATCATGATGAAATAAAAATTACATGTAATAAAGAATGCATGAAAGAAAGACTAAAAATTAATTGGAAACAATAATCCAATCCTAAAGAATGAGTAGGTCAAACAACAAATCATAGAAACAATCAATAACTTCATCAAAGAGAATGACAATTATGAGACAACATACCAATATTTATGGAATGCAGCAAAAGTATTTTTTAAGACAAGATTTTTTTAATCTATAAATGCTTACATGAATAAAATAGAGAAAGAGAAAATCAATGAATTGGGCATGTGAATAAAAAAGCTAGAGAGAGAGAAAATTAAAATTTTCATTAATTTTGATAGTAAAATTTTTTGTAACCTTTGACTCATACTTTTCTTTAGTTCTCAATTGCCAAGTATTATGTATTCAACCTTTATATTCCTTTTTCAAACCACTTCCTTCTTTTCCATTCAAGGACTCATCATTTCTCATATGGCCTTTTGTGGTAGTTCCCTAACTAATGCTTTGCTGCTTATCTCCCATCTATATTTCTATACTCCATACAGCACTTAAAATAATCTTGAGTCTGATTCTGATCATATTACTCCTCTGATCAAAAAGACCTCCAGGAATTTCTTATTGCCTATCATATGAAATGCAAGCTCATCCAGCTGTCACATAGGCTTCTCAATTCTTTCCCTAATATATTCACTTCCCTTCTTAGACACAATTTTCTGTAATGTATGCATTAGCAAAACAGGACTATTATATTAATTAAATCAATTTGTGCTCTCCCACCTTCATGTAATCATGAAGGCCTTCCCCGTGCCATGAGCTTTCTTTTACCTTATTATCATCTGCTGAAATCTATCGATAAAGTGCTTACTTCTTCTCACCTGATTTTCTGCTCAGACATTCAATCAAAAATATTTTTAAGCACTTTCTATGTCCCAGACACTGTGCTAAGCTGGGAGCAAGGATATAAAAAAAGAAAAACAGTGATAGACTACCCTAAAGCTCCTGCCTAAGTACTCCCAATAAGGAATTTGCAATCTAAAAGGGGAAGGTGGGCAGTTCCAACAGACAGCAAAAAAGTAAGCTGAAAGTAGAAGAGAAATTACAAGGTATGGGGAAAGCAGGATAGAATTCAATTCACAGCCATGCAACTGCATTGAAAATATAGGGCTGACCTGGGAGACAAAGAATCATATCTTTGAGAGGAATTCCTTATTCTCCCCTCTAGGACTTCTATCAAAGGTTTTAGGATATTAAGGGTACTGATGAGATTTAAGTAAAAGAGTTGACATAAAGTGCAAAAAGATGAATATTCTGATGATGTTTTTAGGGGCATGAAGAATTCCAAAGAAGTGACCCAATAACTAGTAGACTTCTGGGTCTGGTGTCTGGAAGTTCTGAGTTCAAATATTGCCTCAAACACTTATGAGCTGTGTAACCCCAGCCAAATCACTTAACCTCTGCTTGCCTAAGTTTCCTCAACTATAAAATGGGAATGATAATCATACTCCCTGACAGGGTTCTTGTGTAGATCAAATGAGTTGATATTTGTAAAAACTAGCACAGTTTGGAACAAATTAACTTCTAAATTAGTGTTTATTTCCTTACCTTACCTTCCCTTATCTCCTAATATGATTACAATCCTTGTCCGTGTGAGGCTCATTTTTTACTGTTAGGGCATGGAGAAATATGTTTCTTAATCAACTGACTTGACAGCAAAACGTAAAAATTCTCTTAGTTTCCTCCTTATGGAGAAAGACTTGATTTAGCTACACCAACTAATACAGTTAAAATAACTTATTTAAAAGAAATATTTATATTCTTAATAAATTTGATTTTTACTTCAGCTCTTGTTTTCTTTTCTCACAATGTCATTATTATAAACTTACATGGACAACTGTAGCCTTGTCAGTTTTCTTCCTTTGCTCTTCATTCAATTCTCCAAGAGTCAAACTGTTTTTTTCCCTTCTTTTCTCTTAGTACTATCAATGTTGCAATAGTGGATAAAATGGGATATTTGGAGGCAGGAAAAACTGAGATTAAATCTTTTTACAGGTAATTGTTGTATCATACTTGTCAATTCTTTAAATTTCTCTAAATATCCGTTTACTCATATGGAAAACAGATAATACCTCTCTACTGTATAGGTCAGTTGTGAATATTACTGCACATAAAATACTTTGTCAGCTTTAAAGTGACATTTATATTATTTTTTCTCATCCTCTGACACAGCTTCAACTATTACCTCTGTACTACTTTCTCTATCTCTCTGACTTCTAAAATTATTATGTCTAACTCTTCACTCTCTCCTAAGTTCTGGTCCTACATTTCCAACTGTCTACCAGGTGTTTCAATGAGATTGTTCAAAAAGACCCTCACATTCAACATGTCTAAACCTGAAGACCTGACTCTTCCATTGATTTCATTAGTTAATGCCACCACTAATCTCAAAGTTACATGCTCAAAATTTCAATCATCTTTGATTCCTATATTTCCATCACCTAACTATTTTGTCTTTATAATTCTGCCTGCTATCTCTCATCTTTTTACTACTTTCTAACCCCAATGAAATGACCCTTATTAGGAATTATGAGCTCTCAGTTGGTTCACTGAAAATATCTTGTGAATAAATTTGAAATTCTATCATCTCTCCCTTCTAAATCATTCTTAGCCCATTACCAAATAAAGTAACCCAAAGGCAACTCTGAGCATTTTACTTCTCTTTTTAAAAAAGCCCTAACAAATAACATGATCAGAAGCCCTCTCATTGGCTCCCATTTCCAATTTTCTAAGATCTAAACTGTTGAGGTTGGTGAAAGATACATCCCATGGCACCTGTGAGACCATCTCTACCATTATGGACTACATTGTTCACTATGCCAGCTTTCAAGGTTATCTATAACTTACTTTGCCAGACTTATAGCACTGCTCCTCTTTATATGAATTTTCTAGCCAGACCAGATTTTTTTCTCCTTAACTCAGTCTCTAGCAATTTTTTTTCAGCATCAACATTTTCCTCATCCTATTTCCTACAATTAGAATGCCATCTTCTATATATCTCTAACAATCTTCCATCTTTTAAGGACCTTGAGAAAAATTCTACCTTTTCTCTAAAGTATTCACTAATACCTTCAGTTCAATGTGATTTATTCCTCTTCTGAAAACTTACAGCACTTTGCTGTTACTCCATATATCCACCTTTCATACTTTAGGTCGTATTTTCACTATTATCTTTATAATTTTATTATTATCTTCCCTAATTCATATTTACATTCATGATAACAAAATACTATTCTCAAAGTATTTTACTATTGCAGAGTTATTTGAATATTTCTAATTTTCTTAACTGTACTATATAAGGTCCAAGACCATAGGTTATTTATCTATCATCCTAGGTGTCTACCACAAAAGCTTGTACATAGTAGGATTCTATTACATAATATTCATAGCTAATTTGACTGTTAGGGTATAGTCAAATCAACAAGTATTTATTAAGCATCTACCATACAGCAGACATTGTGCTAAGAGTTGGGCACTGTGATTTCCAAAGCATTTTAAAGAACTTGAACATTTGTGCCATGAGAGGAAAAAGCACTGAGTAGACTGGATTCCTATCCCACCTCTGAAACTCCATGTGTAACCTTGTAAAAGTCCTTAGAGCTCTTTTGTCCTCAGATTTCTGCTTTATAAAATAGTGGAGTTGGGCTAAATAGTCTATGAAGAACTTCAATTCTAGATTCATGATCCTTTAAACAAATCTATGAAGTTATTATTCTAGGCATTATCTCTATTTCATAAATAAGGAAATTGAGGACCAAAGGTTATTTCTTACCTATTGACACCTAGCCAAGGTCACATGTAAGGAATATTATACGGGATAAATCAAACTCAGTTTTCTTTTGTTTCCACATCCTGGTTTCTTTCTACTACATATAATTCAATCAGATTTGTTGAACTAAGAAAAGCCTCAATTTCATGTTCTTGAATACACATTTAATGATAGAAACATGTGGAAAATTAAAGTGTAAATACAGAACCACTCTCTCCTGTGAAAATCAAGTACAGTTCCTTCATAGGATATCAACCTAAAGTCAATATCTATGACTGTTTCCACTAAAATGAATGTTAATCCAGTAATTTCAAATTTAAAAAAATACCAGAAATATTAGGTTTTACTTTTAATAAGTGATATTTTTAAAGAATTTAGAAAATAAATCTTAAGGAAACATTGAAATTATGCACATAGTTTGAAGCCTCATTTAATAAAGTATATCAGACTAGAAACTTTGCTTCCTGGTAGTTTCAAAGTTTTGATAACAGTTACTTTGCTAACATCAATTTGTAAGCCTCTTTTATTTACATAAATGAAACACTGCCGATATTTAAAACCTTCCTGTTTAAACTGGAAATAATGTTTTCCTTCATATGAATAAAAACTGAATACCAGCACTAAAGAAATAATTCCGTATCATTGAACAATAGGAAGAAAGCTTCACTTCAAAGTGTATTTGCTACTGTCATAGAAGTATATGAGACCTGCCCCCAAACTGATAAGAAGGGAATTTGACTGAGGAATCATTGCCCTATGCAATGCAGCCATATAACTCTGGCCTTAAGCTAGGAATTTTAGATTGCATTCAAATGCATAGGATAATAAGGCAAAAACAATCTCACATGGTATCTAGTTTTGCTCTTCTTTTTATTTATCTTTCATCTCAAACTGTGAACAAAATTATGAACTGGCAAATATTTTTAAGAAATATGTATCTAGTTATCAATTCAGTCATCTGCAACTTAGGGACTACAGCAAAGTTTATACATACACACATGTGTGTATATATATATGTGTGCATATATATGTGTGTATATATGTATGCATGTATGCATGTATGTATCCCAATGGTTTTTTTTCAAACTCTCTTTTGATCTTCATCATAACTCTATAAAGAAAATTTGGGAGTCATAATTACCATGTGCATTTTATAAATTAAGAAACTGAATCTGATTGAATTTGATGTCTCCATAATCATATGATTTGTAAACTGATTTGATCCCATGCTAACCTGATTCCAGCATTGTGATTATAATTATATTTTGGTTTGATCTAAAGAAAAGGACTAAGGTTTTTTTTCAAGTTATCAGCTCACTCGTTAATGAAATTAAATGGCAGCATAGCAGGCATATCTACCATAGTCAAGCAAACAAGCATGAAATTAGCATGTATATGTCACTCGCTGTAAGGCACTGATACTATAAAAGGAGAAAAAGAAAATATTTCTCTACTCAAAAAGCTTATAGTCTGTTGGAGGAAGAAACCATATTCCCATGTAAGCTTATGAGAAATTTATGCAAGAAACACAAGGAGTTTTCTTGGGAGGATATTCTAGCAACTGGGCCAATCAGTTAAATTGTTACAGAAGGTAATGCTTGATAATTCTTTTTTTTTGTAAATGCTGATAATTCTATGGATTATTAGAGGCAGAGCTGATGAGGGAATTCCAGGCAAGGGTGAAAAGACATGGTGATGGGAGATTGAATATTAAGTATAAGGAGGACAAATAAAGCCTAATTGTTCAGGCTATCGAGATCACAAATAGAAATATTGTATCATAAATGGCAAGAGTGTCAATTTGTGCATCTATTGTAATGTTATGATTTCTATGTAATGCTATGCACTTCTTTAATAGTCAAATGTGTTTTTCTTTGCAAATACACATGCACACACTTGTGAAAACACCCTACCACCACCATCACTACTATCACTACCATTATTATCACCAAAAGAGCTTTACGTAAACACTTGATAAAACTTTGTCAAATGACTAACTGACCTCTAATATCTTGGTAGGCAAAAATTGGACCATTGATGCAATGCACAGTCAGTCTCTGTTCTTTATAATTACAGCTAGACTAATTGCCTAGAATATCAATTTTCCCCTGATTCCTAGCTAAAATGCAACTATAGTCATAGTCACATTCCTGGTTCACCATTTAAAGCAGGTGAATGTTGCATTGATTAAACATTAGTTATAAGTGAGTTTAAGCATGTTCAGAGCTTGAAGAGAAGTATTGTGGGAAGTAGGAACATAGCAAGCCTCATTGAAAGAAGACAGGAGAAAAATATTTTGTATCACCAAACTGAAATTAATTTAGCAGAAAATTAGTTTTGAATCTACCACTCAATCACATAAGAGCTCTCAATTCTGAAGTATCAGTATTTTTTTTAGGTTTCTAGGGATGCAGGATGTGATTTAATGGGGGGTGGGTAGTAGTGTTGTGTGCTTGGCCAAATCATATTGCCTCAAGAATCTCAATTGTTAAATTTTCAATGGTAATGTTTACACCTCAGGAATCAGCAAATGCTACAAGTTAGACCTTGCTTTATTGTTTTTCATTACTTAGATTTAAGGAATTTATGGAGAAAATGTTAATAAGTCAGATTAAATGTAAAAGAGTGTTGCAAATACCTTTCTGGGGGGTGTCTCAGTTGTTAAATATTGACTAGCACAACATTGGAATTAACTGATCTTTGGGGGAAAATAGTTTTTAAAATGAAAATAGAAGAACAGAATTTATTGTGTTTATAATTCTGAGAGAATTGGATATCACATGCAACATGGTAAAAAATATCACCAGACAGCAGGATTAGGAATAGCTAGAAAGGGACAAAGAGTCCTAGGCACTATATAACTAAGAAGAATCGTGCTGTCCCCTAATTCCCTCCTCCTGAATCACTGAGTTGACACAGCTCCACGTCTCACTGAGAGGAAGATCACTGGAGTAAAGGCAAATCCTGTCACACATGCCAGCTATTTTTAATCCATTTCTCAACTGCCCAAGGTTGAAAGCAATGCTATGCAACAAAGCATGAACATGTTGGCTGATGCTGATGATCTTGAGATAAACATGACAAGCTCTGATTCACTAGAAGAAGCTTACTGAATCACATCAGTATATCTGAATTGTTTTAAAAATTCAGGGGAGGGGGGCGGAGCCAAGATGGCGGCTTAGAAGCAGCAAAGCACCACAGCTCCCACACAAATACGCTAAAAAACTCATAAAATGGGACGCTAAACAGATTTTCAAGCTCCAAAACTCTCCACAAGGTAGAAAGCACTACAGGCAGCGCAGCAGGTGGGGCTCTTCGCAGCAGTCTGGGACCCACGGCTGAAACCCCGGCCGGCTCAGGCCCTGGGGCATCGGGCGGGGAACCGCGGCTATAGCAGAGCAGATAGGCTGCACTGGAGGCAGAATTACCACATTTATCAGGCCAGAAGAAAAAAAGGCTAAGAGAAAGGTCAGTGGATTTTGCTAACTGGGGAGGAGAAGAGCAGGTCCGGCCAAACGGCTCCCAGGGCAAGGAGGCAGCGGGAGGCGGCTGTTGCAGCACGAATGGCTGA
>CM053594.1:101658931-101681854 GCA_028646575.1 Pseudocheirus occidentalis
GGGATTGCTGTTTTAGGGTTGGGGCAGGGGCAAGAGGGGGAGAAAATTTGTAATTCAAACATGTAATGAAAATGAATAATGTAAACAAGAAAACAAATAAAAAAGAAATTTAAAAAAAAGAATAAAAAAAAAGAAAAGAACCTGATCATGAAAAACCTACAGTGGTGAAAAGGAATATCAAAACACAAATTCAGAAGACAATAATGTCAAAATAGCTACAAGCAAAGATGCAAAGGAGGAACAATTTGAATTGGACACAAGCCCAACAATAAATCCTAGCAGCACTCAAAAAGGACTTTAAAAATCAAATAAGAGAAGAGGAAAAATGAGTAAAATAAATTATAGTTAATAGAAGAAAATTATGAAAAGAGAGTTGACATCTTGGCAAAAGAGAAATAAAAAGTACTGAAGAAAGGACCCTTTTGCAGACTGTCTGAAATTTTTTTGCTTGCCTCAAATTGGCCATGGGACACTGCAGATTGTATAGGCCTCTTGTAGGGTAAGATATATTTTTATACTCAATTGAGAATGTGTGTTATACTCTCTTTGAGTCAATTCTGATGAGAGTAAGGTTAAAGTGTTCCCTACTGCCTCCCCAATCTTCTCCTCCACTGTAAAAGCTCTTTCTTAAGTGTTTTATGTGAGACAATTTATCTCATTCTACTTCTCCAAACCCCTTTCTCCCACTGCATTCCTCTTTCTTACTACTAACTTTAATTTTTAAAGATATCATCCCAACATCTTAAACTCACATCTCTGCCCTCTCTCTGTATATGTGCTCATTCTAACAGCCATAATAATGTGAAAATTCTTATGAGTTACAAGTATCATCCTTCTGTATAGGAATATAGGAATGTAAGCAGTTTGACCACATTAAGTCATTTATGATTTCCATTTTCTGTTTACCTTTTTATGCTTCTTTTGTGTCTTATATTTGGAAGTCAAGTTTTCTATTCAGCTCTGGTCTTTTCACTATGAATACTTGAAACTCTTCTATTTCATTGAATATCCATTTTTTCCCCTGAAGGATTGATTATACTGCTTTGCTGATAGTTGCTTCTTTTTTATCATCCTAGACCTAGCTCCTTTGCCCTCTGAAATTTTATATTCCATGCACTAATGCAACATCTGCTAAATCTTGTGTTATCCTGACTGTAGCTCTATGATACCTTAATTGTTTCTTTCTGGCTGCCTGATAAATAGTTCTCTTAATATGGGAGCTCTGGAATTTAAGTGTCTTATTCCAGGGAGTTTCCATTTTGTGATCTCTTTCAGGAAGTGATGGGTGAAATCTTTTGATTTCTGTTTTACCTCCAGTCACTAGGATACCAGGACAATTTTCCTTGATAATTTATTTTTTTTTTATTTTTAGTTTGCATCATTCATTTCCATGGTACTGCCATTCAGGACTACAACTGACATCTGATTACAGGTAAAGTAACTGCATCCTTCCCCCAGTGCCAACAAAGAGAAAACCATAATCTCCTTCTGACCAGCAGTTGACTCTTTACTATCTGTTGACTGAGAGCTCCAGAAATAGCAGCTACAATTGCTGATTCATTATTTAAAGGTCTTTAGAGGGGTTTCATGGAGAGTTCAAGTGGGTTCCTGTCTTCTCTTTGGTTCTGACTACTCAAGATCATTTTTTCAAGAAATTATCAAGGACAATTCTCCCTATATTCAAGAAACTTATTGTAAAATAGAAGCTGAAGGAATCCACCAATCACCTCCTGAAAGATATCTAAAAGTGAAAACTCCCACAATTATAGTTACAGTACTGGACAAAACTTTTTTTAGGCTTTTGATGCACCAAAATGAAGCCCAATTTGACTATGAATTTTGTCAAAAAAAATCCCTTCTCAAGAAAACCAGATTTCTTTTTTTAAATGATGTTTTATCTTCCTGAATTATACATAAAACAAGTTTTTAACATTTTTGTGTTGTTTGTTGGGTTTTTTGTTAAAGTTTTGAATTCCAACTTCTGCCCCTCTTTTCATCCCCTCCCCATTCCATCAGGCAGTAAGCAATCTGATATAGGCTATAAATGTGTAGTCATGTAAACATTTCAATGTTAGTCATTTTGTACAAGAAAACTCAAACAGAAAGAAGGATAAAAGGAAGAAATAAAATTGAAAAATAGTATGCTCTGGCCCGTATTGATGTGACAGTTATTCTTCCTCTGGAGATTGATAGCATTCTTCATCTTGAGCCCTTTGGGGTTTTCTTGGGACACTGTCTTGGTAAGGACAACTAAGTCAATTCTAGTTCATAATATAATATTTCTGTTACTGTGTACACTCTTCAAATTCTGCTCTCTTCAATTTGTATGAAATTATATAAGTCTTTCAAGTTTTTTCCCCTGAAATCACACTGCTTATAGTACAGTAGTGTTATATTACATTCATATGTCACAACCTGTTCAGGCTTTCCCCAGTTGAGAAGCAACTCTTCATTTTCTAATTCTTCAACACCACAAAAAAGACAAGTATAAATATTTTTGTACAAATGGGTTATTTTACCTTTTTATAAAATATCTCTTTGTAACACTTAACTAATAGTGGTATTGCTAAAACAAAAGGTATGCACAATTTTATACTCCTTTGATCAGTTTTAAATTGCTCTCCAGAATAGTTGGATCAGTTCACAATGCCATTAGTATCCTAGTTTTCCCATATTCCCTCTAACACTTATCATTTTTATTTTTGATCATATTAATCAATCTAATAGGCATAAAAAGGTACTTCAGAATTGCTTCAGTTTGCATTTCTCTAATCAACAGTGTTTTCAAATATTTTATAGGTTTATAGATAGCTTTGAGAAAACCAGATTCTTAATGCTTGCATTACCACATCAAAAGAGAAGGCCTTAACATGAACTGAAGAATTAGAAAGTATGAGAAAGATAAGCCACTTGGAATTCTTGATGGAATTTCCACTTCCATAAAAGATAACTTTAACACTGCTTGCATTGAAACAACATGTGTTTCCAATATGGTAACAGGTTATCTAGAAGGTGATAGATAACCTTAAAAGGCTACAGTATTTCAAGCAATACTGAGAATAGTGAAAAAGGAACCACCACAGAGAGGATGAAGAATCAGTTTGGTGAATAACGAGAACCAATTTTAGGGGCAGCACCACTGCTGTATTTACATTCACATGCTTTGCAGCTTTGGGATCAGACACAGGGAATTAAACAAGAAACCCATCTTCCCTAGATGGGCTTGTTTTTATGTATTTTTCAGGAATCTTAAAAAAGGTGTGTGGACAATGCAGCAATTGTGCTAAGAATACTGACTAGGCATGATCAAAAACATTCTATCCATAACACAAGACCCTGTTGGACCATTTATAATTCCCTTCTTGTGAGACATCACCAAGTTATGTATAGAAATACTAAAGAAACATCATGCACCAGGGCTGTCAAGTGAAACACAAGCCTTTTGGTCTGAAGTCCTTTTGATTCTAAGTGGGACAAAGTAGTGAAAATGTCTCTACTCCATACCAATTACTCAATTATCTCCTGTCATGTTTTAAGCACAGCATGTGTGGCATAAAACTTGGCAAGATTTGATTGGTTAGAAAATGGTCACTGATATCAGGTAAATATATCTAGTGAGGTCATATTATGCTGCAACAAAAGGAGAAGAATAGGGTGAGAGGAAGAATTCTCTCAATTATTTTTTCTTTTACTGAAAGAGAACTATGATGATTACTTTGTTAAGTCACAGAAAGCAAGACAGCTTACTAATGATTTTGTGAAGTTTTAATTCTGGTGTGCATATCTTACTTACACAACCATTACTAATATATTGTCATACTTGGAGATCATTGAAGAACAGAATCCACAGAGCCCAGGATGATATTTCTAGACACAGTGTAAATATGACAGCTTTGCTGACTATGAATGTCCTCATGGCTATCTCCAGCCAAGGCTTGCCAACTGTGGGGCAACTGATGGAATAAGCATTTAGTGACCAAAACTTCTCACTGTCGCAAAGTGGTCTGAAGAACAGTTACAATTCCTTGTTATTTAGCTCCAAGAATTGCTGAACAATTGTCAGAATTTCAACATGAAAAGTTGGCTTTAGGTTCACCAAAATGGCAATGATGAAAAGTTCTGTACAAGTTAAAAATTACTTTGGATGTACTCACATTCAAAATAATTAAACACAAAGACTTGTAAGAAGCCAAGTGATCTTACTAAGTGATTGTAATTAAGTTCATTTTCAAAAATAATTTCAAGATAGCTTTTTAAATATATTATTGGGATTATAGGTTTACCAATTGTAAACAAAAACTTTTCAATTAATCAACATTCATTGATTATTCTATATAATAAGCCCTCTGCTATATGGAAAAATAGGTAATGAAAGGAAGGACTCAATATAAACTTGAGTTGTTGGTACCTCTACTTTGAGACATAGGGCAAATCAGAATAAAATAACACAAAAAATGAGGCCCCTGCAGCAGACACTATTATTGTGTAGGGTACCCAATATTCCCTCTGTACATTGTTCCGTATGAGTTTCCATGACTTATAGCAGTGGTTCTCAATCTTCCTAATGTCGCCACCCCTTTAATGCTTGTATGTGGGCATATCTGTATGTGGATGGACCCACCTAGAGACAGAGGAGCTGTGTCTCAGTTACTAAGACCATCTGAAACATGTGTTTTCTGATGGTCTTAGATGACCCCTGTGACCCCTGTGAAAGGGTTGTTTGATCCCTAAAGGGGTCATGACCCATAGGTTGAGGACTGCTGACTTATAGGATCCTTTACTACCATGAGTATACCTTTAAGATATCTTGCTCTATCTGGGTGAAAGATGACAAATATAAAACATTACATTTATTTTATCCCTTAAGTTATATAAAACACTTTGTCCATCATGACTCTTCATATTCTACAATAGAATCTCATCTAAGAGATTAATTTTTGCCAATTTTATAGCAAAGTCATTAGTTTAAAAAACTGATTTGATGGAGCAAATACCTATTTGATGTATTTGTATTTTTATCATTTGAGATAAAGGGTATTCACTTTTCAAAAAAATAAAAACAACTCGAGAGAAACATAAAAAGGTAAACATGAAAGAGAAATAATAAAGGACTTAAGATGGTTAAACTGTTTACATTCCTACATAGGAAGATGATACTTGCAAGTCTTAAGATATTTATCAGTATTAGACCAATTAGATGGAGTATTTATAAACAGAGGGCACAGATGTGAGTTGACTATGATGGTATAATCTAAAAAAATGAATAAAGGGTAAGAAAGAAGGATGCACATGGAAGAGGAAAAAGAGAGAGGAAGAATTGGGATAAATACCTCAAATAAAAGAGGTTGTCAAGAAAGATCTGTAAACAGCAGAGGTGAAAATGTCAGGGTGTCAGACAACAGTTGAACCTTGCTCTCATCTGAATTGGTTCAAAAAGGGAATGACACGTATATTCAGTTAGACATAAAAATCTATCTTACAGAAAAAGGAAGTAGGAGGAGTAGGGGATACAACAAGGCAAAGGAGAACTTATGAAAGGGAGGATGGATATAGTGTTCAAAGCAAATCAGACTTGAAGAGGGACAGTATAAAAAAAGAAGAAAGAGAAGGATAAAAAGAGTAAATTAGGTGGGTAAGAAATACACAGTACTTATAATTGTGAATGTAAATGGGGTTAACATATCAATAAAATGGATGGAAGGGAATAGTAGGATGGATTAGAACCTAGAACCTTAAAATTTCATTTACCACAAATACACACACACACACATACACACACACACACTTGAAGCAGAAAGATACAGAGTAAAAATAAGGAGTAGGAACAGAACATATTATGCTTCAGCTGATCAGCTGAGGTAAAATAAAAAGAGTGAGGGCTAAGAAATCATTATCTCAGGGGAAAAAAAGGCCAAAAATAGATTGACTTCAAAGAGATAAGCAGGGAATATTCATTTTGCTAAAAAAAAAGTATAATAGACGATGAATAAACATTAATATTGAATACGTATGCACCGAATAGTATAACATCTAAATTCTTAAAGACTTAAGAGAGTTATAGAAGAGAATAGTAAAACTACACTAGTGAGGGACCTCAACTTTCCTTCTCAAAATTAGGTGAATCTAATCATAAAATAAATAAGAAAGAAGTTAAGATGAATAGGGTTTTTTAAGTATATAAGCAAAACTTTTTTCAGTTGTACATTTATGTATTAGGACATAAAAACTAAATTCAGAAAAGAAGAAATATTACATGTATACTTTTAGATCATATTATAATGAAATAGCATTCAATAAAGGGATATGAAAATATAGATTAAAATTAATTGGAAACTCAATAATCTAATCCTGAGGAATGAGTCAAAAAAACAAATTCTAGAATCAATAAATACTATCATGAAAGAGAATTATGACAATGAGACAACACACCAAAATTTGTGGGATTTTGGCAAAGTGATACTTAGGGAGAAATTTATATATAAAAAAGATCCATCAGTAAAAGAGTGCCAGAACACATCAATATAGTGAGCATGCCATTTAAAAAAACCTAGAAAAAGCACAAATTAAAGATCTGTAATTAAACACAATATTGGAAATCCTGAAAAGAAAATGAATGTTTGTAATTTAATAACTAAAGGCTGAATACTTCTGTGAAAGAGGCAGAGGTGAACTCTGTCTCCTGTGTGATCAGAGGTCTTGAACTCTGTCTCCTGTTGCTGACTTGGCAGGAGGGGTTTGGCTGAGACAGGAGGCCAGTGTGTGTATATAAGAAGAATTCCAGAGACAGAGAATCAGAGTGGAGAATTTTCCTCCAGGTGATTCCTGTTGGAGGGAGCAGAATTTTCACAACATCTGGGAGCTGGGCTGCCGGACTGAGAACTGAGTGGAGTTTTCTATGACACCAGAACCTGGTGAAGGCTGCCTAGAAAGCTGAAATTTCTCCTGGGTCCTAGAGTCAGCTGAACTGCTGAAGGACTGAAAAAACATGATTAAGAGAAGACTTTGTTTGTTTGTGGCTTGGTGGATCCTAGAGTTACCAGCAACAGAAGTGGTGAAAATTTTGAGATATGCCCAACCCTGTGTACTTCTGTGTTTACCAGGAACTGCCCGGAGGACTGGACAAGAACCTGGATGCTGTCTGCCTCTGAATCCAGGTGACTGTTTGGTGTATTCAAGTAGGAGCTAGGACCAAGGAAGGGGATCCATGGAATCTGAGAGACCAACCCAAGTCAAGATGAAGAAAAGGATGCATGATGAAATTGTAGTTTACTAGCCACCGAGGGGTGGAGGGTTTGTATAATTTTCTAATGATTGTATATAGTGATTAATGATACTTAGTGACTATTAGATAAGTGACAGATTAAGTTAATCTATGATTGCCCCATGAGTGGAAGATTTATTATTGTATTGTGGAACGACTGAATGCTCAAGAAAGAAAAGCATTCCCCCCTTAGGGAACCAGATGATTATTCTTTTGTTATTTATTCTAAATATTGTGGCCACTGTAGTGAAAACTATGTGGGAATTCTAATATTAATCTGCTGTGAACACTATATTGTGATTTTCTGTGAGGTAATGTTGTGAATGTTTGCTTTGATTTGTAATGGAATAAATGGAGCATTCACTATACTGTGTGATCCGAACCTTAAAAGCTGTTCACAGTAGCGTTCTTTTGGGAAGCTGCTTGTGCATGGCACTACAGCATTGAAGAGTGTTGTCTCCTTCCTCACAGGAATGGCACAGGAAGCATGAGAAAATCATATGGCCTAACCAGATGCAACATCATGGGAGAGCTCAATGTTCAGTTGAAAGATCTGGTTGCTAAGATCTCATGCTTTTCCTTTCCTCTTCTTCAGGAGATTATAGAGAAGCACTGTTTTCTATCATCTCTATGGAAACCTTTCCCTCATAGCATAGGGCTCAGCAGAAACATTACCTTTAACCCATTATTAATCTTAGAGTTTATTTTCTACTCATCCTGGATATAGATTCCTTTTTATTTATTTGGTTTTGTGCTGTTTCCCCATTAGATTGTGAATTCCCTGAGATACAGGACTGTCTTTTGCCTCTTTTTGTATGCTCAGGATTTAGCACAGTACTTGGCACAGAGCAGACACTTAATAAATGTGTACTGATATTGAAGAATATTCCAGATACTCCACTTACCAGAATGTGATGCCTTGTATTTTTAAGGTTATTATTAATAAATATTATGTAAATTTATAAAAATTATTTGAGTTTACAAGTTATATGTGGTAAGTAATATGAGTTTATATATTTATGCTGATCATGAAGTTGTCTCCAAAATGTGTGTTCATTTGTGCTTTATTAAACTTATCTATCCAGGGAAAAAAAATCATGATGCATTTTTTCTGTACAGTTGAGGCCACAGAGCATATTGATGTGTACTATCAAAAAAACCTCAAGGCCAAGAGAATACTGCTAGTCTTCAACAGAGTTTGTATTCCAGTATTTATCATAGTTACATTGCGGGGGGATGACAACTTTTAAAAGTTTATTTTTAAAAGATGTTGCTTCTGAAAACTGGGAAATGAAAAAAAAGAATACTTTAGAAAGTCATTTATTTTACAAATTCAGTTGATTGATATGTGCATATACACACACATATGTATATATCATTGTTTACACAGAAAATGCAAAAAAGAGTCACTGAAGTAGTTCAACTGACAAATAATTAATCTTTTTACCTAGCAGACACATGGTAGGCAAGGGAAAACTCACTTGTAAAATATTATTTAGGTTGATAAGGGGGAAAAAATTTGGTCAGCTTTGTCTTACAACATAGTATAAAGCAGTTGAGAAAAAATGAAAGTGATACAAAGTTGGCACAAGACTTGGCCAAGTTAGATTATTCTAATAACATTTATAGATAGCGTTGGAGACAATAATAAAATAAAAGTTGAATTTAATATATCTAATAGTAGTTTTTCTTCTAAATTTTCTGCAATTTTCTTCATTTACCAAATTATTTTGTATTTATTTTATATGTACTTATTTTTGTATATATTGCCATTCCCATTAGAACATGAACCCCTTGAAGGCTGAGACTGATTCATTTGTATATCTATAATTTCAAAACCAAAGAAATGAAATATATGTTGTAATAGAAAGGTAACAAATATTTATTGAGAAACACTTATTTTCCATGCATCGCACTAATACTGGGTATGCACACACATAAAGAGGACAAAAGACAAACCCATGCTCTAAAAAGCTTCACAGTCTAAAGGAGTAGACTATGTACAAATCATTATGACCAAACTATATTCAGGATGAACCAGAAAAAATCAACACATAGAAGGTACAATTATCAAGGAAAGGCTTGACAATTTTAATGTAGAAGCCAGGATTTTAGTTGTCATTTAAAGGAATCCAGAAAATACAGGAGGCAAATATGAGGAAGGAGAAAAATTCAGGTTTGGGGAAAAGTCAATGAAAATTCCCAGTCTAGATTTAGGTATCTGGAGATAGATTATGCCAGGAACATCAAGGAGGCCAGTGTCATTGGATCCCACAGTATGTGCTGGGAAATAAGATGTAAGAAGATGGAATGCCATGCACAAGCACCTGTCAAGAGGAATGTGAACATATTTTAAGGTTCTGATTACACGTATAGTGAACACTCTATTTGTTCTATCCATGATTCTCATCTGAAGAAAAATTAACTCAGTTCTCAGTCCATCAGTAGCAGCTCAGCTTCCATATGCTCACTGAGAGAAATTCTCTCTCTAGCAGAACAGCTTCTTCCATCAGGATCTTGTCAGGAGAAAATTCTGACTGTCTCTCTCTGGGACTTTTCTTATATACACACACAAAACATTGGCTTATTATTTCATCCAGCCCCTTCCTGTTATACCAGCAACAGGAGACAGAGTTCACACCTTCTGTTTCTTTCACAGAGGCTGGATAAGTTTTTAAGGGCTAAGTAGTCCATATTGTCTTTAACAACTTCATATAGCTGTGACCTTCATAAAACATTTTCATTTTCTCCTGTTTAATTGGAGGAATCAATTGAAGTGTCACATCTGACACATTCTGGCAAGTCACAACTAATCTGGTACCTTGGGTGATTTTCTAAGACTATAAGGTGCAAAGCAGTTGTCATTATGCATTGACAGAAATGGCTTCCTCACTAGGATTCTCTAGACTTATGAAATCACATGTCTGGACCAAATTGCAGCAATGACAAGACAGGTACTATTAGTATCTGAGTGATTTTTAAGGCAGCGAGGTACCAAGGTAGATAGAGTGTCAAACCTGGAATCAAAAAGATAAGCTCAAATCCAATCTCAGACACTTAAAAGTTGTGTTTTCTTGAGCAAAGCACTTCATTTTTTGCCTCAATTTCAACATCTTTAAAATGGGAATAATAATAATACTATCTACTGCCCAATGTTGTGAGAATCAAACGAGATAATAATTGTAAAGACCTTAGTGTCTGGTACATAGTAGGTGCTATCTAAACGTTAGCTATTGTTATTATGTTTATATGGGAAGAGGTGAGAGAAAGGAACAATGCATGTTATCTTCATGGGGATGAAAAGATGAGTTATAACTTATGAAATAGAAGATTCTGTTATCAGACAGAAAGTTCAAATTGAAGTTATGTTTTTGCAGCTGGTTTATTCCCTGTAGTTGTAAAGTCAGAGACATGTGGATTTAATAAAGTTGTTTCAACAATCTAAATTTCCTCTGTGTTCTTCCTGGTCATGGTCTTCTACAGTTGAAGGTGGGTCAGGAAGAAACAGTCCTTTCCTCTAATACTGTAGTCCCTCATGCAGTTGGATGAGCATGTCCATCAGACCTCACAGCTTGTCAGGGGGAGATAGTCCCTATGAGGCAGTCTTTGAGTTCATCACTCAAAGTGCTTTAAAATCACCATCAATACTAATGCCTCTGAGCCTAAAACTACTTCTAGGGCAAAAGTATATTTGGAAACTCCATAAGTGTCCTCAGCTTCTATCTAATGCTCACTCTTCAAGTCACAGAATTCTCTGTCCAATGTGGATAGTGAATCATATAGTTAAGCTCACTTTTGATATGTTATAATTTCCCAGCAGAGAGAAACCTGTTTTTGATGGCACTTTCCAGTCCAAAGACCATCCAAAGTAAAATGGCAATGTCCTCATTGAAGGACAGTATCATGATAAAGAAAGGTTATACTTCCTCAACATAACCACCACCAAATGCAATTGCTGCTGCAGGACAGGCATACACAACAGGCCCAGAGTGGCAGCATCCCCCAGACCACACATCCTGCTCCTAGGCCCAGATCCTCTAATCAACTTCCAGAGAAGCCACTCTTTTGAAAAAGTGACCAGCCATCCCCACCAACTGATGCCTAATACTACCTAAAGAACAGACTTGTGATACTAACTGAAACAGCATGGCATGCTGAGTGAGGAAGACAGTATTTTTCTAGGCAGGTCAAACCAGCACCAACACACAACCAATACCTCTCTTCAGCTCTCAAATGAGATAAAAAAGAACCATGAATTCAGGAATCTTAAGAATACTGGTTGTCTCCCCTTCCCCTTTTGTCATCACAGACCAAGAGTGTCCCACCTTCACTGTGGAAAACAGCTGCCTACTGAGGAAAAGAATTAAAGAAGGGGCCCACCTTTATCATCAGAAGCAATACTCACTGCTCAGCAACTGCCATTGACTGGCAGGAACTGATTTCCCAGTTGTAGCATCACCTCTCTGGCCAAAAGTATTAAAGTTATCAAAAGTGGAAGCAATTCTGTAATAATTTCAGTTTGGTAGCTGCTGCTTCAGTCACAGTTACTGAAGTTCCAGACAAGAGAGTATTGCAAGTAATGAACTTGATATTGTAAAATGATTCAATATCAGAAAATGATATGATGTTATCAGTGAAAAAATAAAGAACAAGGAGCATTGCTATATGCTTTGCTGATGTGCCCTAAGGACCCTAGGGCTTTTCTATGTGTCTTACAGATGAAACTTTCCATATACCTTGTTTCATCTTATTATAAGATAGTTGAGGAACAGGTGCTTCTAAGTTTTTATATTTATATCCTCAGAGTTTAATATCATCAGTCAAATGTAGTAAACAATACATGCTTCTTTCATTCATTCAAATTTGTGAGAATGCTTTCTAAATGCCATTCTAATCACACTTCAGCAAGAACTTATGAAAAGAAAAAAAATGATTACTAAGGAACTGGCATCTGTGGAAGAATGCAATGTTACCTGAGAATCTCTAATATTTTCCAGCTGTAAAATTTTGACAATGAATTTTCAGAACTTCCAAAGTTATAAGATCACAAATTCACAAAGTTGGAAGGAACCTCAGGGGTCATTTATTTCAGTAAACACATCCTCTCTACAGTAAAACCATATAATAGTGTTTATCATAAATAAGAGGTAACTCATTATCTCCTCTGGGACATATTCCACTTTATTCTAACTCAGTTTACAAGGACAAATTTTCCTTATGTTTAGCCTAAATATGCTGCTTGGCAACATCCACCATTTGCTCCTACTTTTGTCTAGTGGGAATCGAACCCTAATTTAATCTCTCTTCTACATGACAAACTTCCAAGTCTTTAAGACAATTTTCATCTTCCTATGTCCATTTTTCTCTTTTCAATTCCTTTAGATGACCATCTGGTTGGCATAAATTCCAGGCCTTTGATAATCTGAGATGCCTTCTTAAATATGCTCTTTAACTTAACAGCATCTTTACAATGTATGAGGATTTCACTGATTACTCTATATCAAATAATAGTAGTTTACTTTGTTAGGGGGGTAAGCACTTTTTTATTGAATAGATCAATGAGGATTAATTGTGAATAAGGTCTAGGTACCTACTTGAATCTATCAAGGGTATTTCTTAGAGGTATGATAGTGAATTTCTTCCAATTGGGTGAGCAACTTGGTCAAAGATTTCCTTTGAAAGGAAAAGAAAAAAAAATGAGTTATGGCTAGAAAGGATTGAACACAGGGGGTAACAAGGAAAAAGAGAAAATAAAATGTAGGACTGAGGTGTAGCAGAGAAGGGAGAGATTGATCAGAGACATCAACTCTACAGGTATGTCAAAGCAAAAGACTAGCACTGATACTACCAGTGGCAACTATCCCCTCAGTGATTGAGGAAAGTTCTAAAAAGAGGCCTACTCACCTAACCTTAAGTCTGATAAGCAATATATTCCATGTTCTTCAAATTCTCTTATAATATTCCTATCTTTCTATCTTGATGATACATCCTTTTTTTATCTTATCTTGGTAAATGGTATAAGATATTGCTCTATAGCAAATTTCTGCCAGACTTCTGTCCAATTTTCCCAAAGATTTTTTAACAAAACAATGAATTCTTATCATCAAAACTTAAGTTTGCATACTTCAGTTGGGAAATGGGTAAAACAGTTCTGGAATATGATCATGATTAAAAATTTAAAAAAAACTACTATGTCATAATAAATGATGAGCTTGGTGATCTTAGAAAAACATGGATAGACTTGCAAGAAAGGGCAGAACCAAAAGAACATTGTCTACAGTAACAGCAGTATTGGTTCAAGAATATCTTTGAGTGATTAAGCCATTTTAACTATTATAAATACCCAAATTAACTACAAAGAACATATGAAGGAAGAGGTTATCCGCATCCAGAGAAAGAACTGTTAAGTAGAAGTATGTATGAAATGGTTTTAGATGTATATATGTATATGTGTGTATACACACACATGGACATTTGTGTGTAATGGTAGGCATCTCTAGGGCAGGGGGAAAGGAAAGAAAACAGGGGGAAAAATCAAGTTATATATCTAAAAGGAATAGTAAATTGTACACAATACATTGGCAGTTTCATATACAATCATCTTTTTTTTTCTCTTGTGTATTATGGAAATGCTTGTTTTATTTCTTAAATTCAGAAAAAAATCTTTAAAAATATAATCTGTTCTTTCACACAGTTTCCTTTCTAAGTGCCTATCTATTAATAATTGCTATGATATATACTTCTGATCCCTTAGACAAAACATTTCCAGTAATCTGTACTTTGCCTCAGGGGTTAGCTAAAGACAAATTTAAAAATCAATTAAACCAGAAAGGCAAAATACTGCTTAAACAATAAAAATTCTCCTAACCAGGAGTTCAGAACATTTATAATTTATTCTGATCTTTTCCTTAATATGAGCTATCTGAAAAAGGAGAAGAGATAACATCTCTAATCACGTACACATTGCCCCTAGGCTTAAAAGGGTTAATTATTATAATGATGTTAAATTAAAATATGGTCAATAAGACTCAGCATAACATTCAAAATATGGTCTGACAAGATAAGAGATCAAAGATTTATCATACTCATTCTTGGATGCTGTACCTCTAAATTCAGCTAAGTTTGTATTATCTTTCTTATCTGTCATGTTGCACTATATACTTATGTTCATCTTGCCATCTACTAAAAGTCTCAGAGTTTTTACTTGCAAAATATGCTCTAACTGAATCTTTTTTTCTTTAAATATTAAAGTTTATTACTTTAATATCAAATATATGTTAGTGCCTTTATTTCTACCAAATTATATTTTGCCCAATTTTCTTCTAGCAGACTATCAGGATATTTTAGAATCCTGGTTTTGTTATTAATTGTATAGCCCCCACGTTTTTTGTGTGTGATCTACAAATACAAGAACTGTGCTACCTATTCATTTCTCCTAAAGTCCTTGATATATAACAAACTAAAGAGGTCAGTATTAAGCACTGATCCCTGGGGCATTCCACTGCACAATTCCTTTCATATCACTGTAGGCTTATTAATAAATGCTTTCTGGGTCTGGCCATTTAACTAGTTCTGAATTCACTTAAGTTCTGAAATGTTATCTCTATTTCTCCTGTTCCATAAGAACTATACAAGACATTTTAGTAAATAGGTCCCTTAAATTCCTCAGAACACATGAAAACTGACATAAGGCATATAAAGGAAGAAATTTTTCCCTCCCCATTAAAGCATTCAACAACATTCAACAACAACATTCAACATGTATTGATTACCTACTACGTGATAGGCGTTGTGCCAGGTTCTACTGATACAATGGGAAAAAATGAAATGTAGTAATGCAGGGGTTATTATTTGGGATAAATTTTCATGGTCATGCTGTAATCAACTACATCCAGAAATCTACAAATCTTATGCAATCCCCAAATACTTTATTCTCTTAAGCAATTACATTTTATCTTCTTTTCCACCCTCCCCAAAGCCCAAACACAGACTGAAGAACTGCTCCATCGAAACTATACACTTCAAGTTAAGGAGAGGAGTAAGTAATAGTTTATCTGTAAGATTTATTGAGAATGTTAGGATTTATGACCAACCAAGTGAGAGAGAACATAATGAAAATAAATAGATAACTATGATTACATAAAATTGAAAAGATTTTTGGGGGCAGCTAGGTGGCACAGTGAATAGAGCACCAGCCCTGGAGTCAGGAGTACAAGAGTTCAAATCTGACCTCAGACACTTGACACACTTACTAGCCAGGTGACTCTGGGCAAGTCATTTAACCCCAATTGCCCTCCAAAAAGCAAAAAAAAAGAAAAGAAAAAGAAAGAAAAGAAAAGTTTTTTTTTGCACAAAGCCAATGCAACCAAGATTGGAAAAAAGCAGAAAAGTATGAAAGAATTTTTACAACTAATGTCTCTGATAAAGGTCTCATTTCTAAAATATAAGAGAGAATTGAGTCAAAGTCATAAAAATACAGGTAATTACCAAGCTGATAAATAATCAAAGGATATGAAAAGGGAGTTTCCAGGTAGAAGCAGGAAAACTCTATGGGATCCCCCCATAACCACCTCAAATACCTTATAAAATATGACTCTAAAAAATTTTAGAGCTACAGAACCCACAAAGTGACAGAGAGAAACTGATCTCCTGCTGAAGGCAACCTGGAAGACAGACAGGAAGAGTCCATCACAGCACACTGGGAACAGAACCCAGCCCCACATGAGCCAACAGTTTTAGGCCAAGGGAAGCCCAGATGAGCAGTGGCTTGAGGGACTTCTGGAGAGTGAATCACCAGTAGCTGTGGCAGTTTCCAGAACTATCACTCCATAAATGTCAAAAATAAAAGATCAGTGGATCTGTGCTGGGGCGGGGGAGAGGGGGAGAGAAGAGAGTTCAGTCTGGCCTCTGCTCCCAGAGTGAGAAGCAGTGGAAGCAGCTGCTTCAGAGTCCCTGGCCTGAAGATTGTAGGGGGGCCAAGTGACCATTAAGAGGCTAATTGTTCTTGCCTAAACATACAAAGGATCTAGATAGTGGGCTTAGGTGGTGGTCCTGAGGTGAGTGACTAGTGAGCCAAAACTGGTGAGGGCTATAGAGACAGCAGCCACCTAATAGCTCTGGCAGCTGTGAAAACCCCATCAATTTGGGACACAGCTCTCCTCTCCGGAAGCAGAGTTCTATTGTGGCAAAGAGATCAAAAGTCAAGTAATTGGCTGGCAACAAGAGTAATCAAAGGAAGCAAAGCAAACACAGAAATCAAACCCTGAATTCCTGTTTTAGGGACAAAAAGGATCAAAGCATAGAAGGGGAGGAAGACAACAGAATCAGAACTCCTGCACCAAAAGCTTCAAAGAAAAATATGAAATGGTTACAGGCCATGGAGGTGTTTAAGAAGGATTTTGAAAATCCAGTAAGAAAAGTGGAGGATGGGGGCAGCTAGGTGGCACAGTGAATAGAGCACTGGCCCTGGAGTCAGTAGGACCTGAGTTCAAATCTGGCCTCAGACACTTAACACAAAAACTAACCGTGTGACCTTGGGCAAGTCACTTAACCCCAGCTGCCCTCCAAAAATGCAACAACAACAACAAAAAAGAAAAGTGGAGGAAAAAATGGGAAGAGAAATGAGAATGATGCAAGAAAATCATGAAAAGAGAATCAACAACGTGACTGAAGAAAATAACACCTTAAAAATAGATTAACTCAAATGGCAAAAGAGGCCCAAAAAGCCAATGAGGAGAAGAATGCCTTAAAAAGTTGAATTTGCCTGATGGAAAAAGAATTTGAAAAGCTCACTGAAGAGAATAATTCCTTCAGAATTAGAGTTGAGCAAATGGAACTGAAAGACTTTATGAGAAATCAAGATATTATTAAACAGATCCAAAAAAATGAAAAAAAAACGAAGGCAATGTGAAATATCTCATTGAAAAACCACTGACCTAGAAAATAGATCCAGGAGAGACAATTTTAAAATTATTGGACTACCTGAGAGCCATAATCAAAATAAAAGAACCTAGAAAGCATCCTTCAGGTAATTCTCAAGGAAAATTGCCCCGATATTTTAGAATCAGAGGGCAAAATAGAAATTGAAAGAATACACCAATCACTTCCTGAAAATGATTCTAAAAAGAAAACTGGTAGGAATATTATAGCCAGCTTCTGGAGTTCTCAGATCAAGGAAAAAATATTACAAGCATCCAAGAAGAAATAATTTGCAAATTGTGGAAACACAATCAGGATAACACTGGATCTATCAGGTTCTAGAAGGGCTTGGAATATGATCTTCTGGAGGTCAAAGGAGTTAGGATTAAAACCAAGAATAACCTACCCAGAAAAATTGAGTATAAGGTTTCAGGGTAAAATATGGTCATTCAGTGAGGTGGAGGACTTTCAAGCATTCTTGATGAAAAAAACAGAATTGAATAGAAAATTTGACATTCAAATACAGGAAGCAAGAGAAGCATGAGAAGGTAAACAGGGAAAAGAAATCATAAGGAACTTATCAAAGTTGAAGTATTTTCATGCCTACATGGAAAAATTATAATTGTATATGGATGGTGGAGATGAGGGCAGGTTTAGTGGGAGGATCGTTATAACCACACACTTTTGTATCTTGACAGGGACAAAGTAGAGCATGAAAGATGTGTGTGTGTGTTGGGGGGGGTAGGATGGAAGGAAATAGTCAGTCTTTCACAATATGTCCACTGTGTTACCACACATGTACAACCTGTATTGTATTGCTTATCTTTCCAGTAAGGGTGGGTGATGAGGGAGGAAGGGAAAGAATTTGAAATTTAAAATTTTAAAATCAAATGATTTTAAAATATTTTATCATCATCATCATCATTAATTATTTATATGCAACTGGGAAATAAGATATACTGGCACTGTGGTATGGAGATCCATCTTGACCTAACAAAGTCAGAGGAGGGATAGAGAGCATATAGGAGAAAGCAAATTGGGGGAGGGAGTATACAGTGGGGTTGTTATTTTGTAGTCATGAGTAGGGGAAAGATGGGGAGAAACTTGTAATTCAAAATCTTGTGGAGATGAATGGTTTAAACTAAAAATAAACATAAAAGTTAATTTTTTAAAAAGCAGTTTACAGAGGAAGACATTAAAACTATCTATAGTCATATGAAAAGATGCTCTAAATCACTATCTATTAGAGAGATGCATAACTCTGAGGTACCACCTCACACCTATCAGTTTGGCTAAAACAACAAAACAGGAAAATTATAAATGTTGGAGAAGATGTGGGAAAGTTGAAACACTAAATCATTGTTGGCAGAACTGTGGGTTGATCTAACCATTCTGGAGAGCAATTTGGAACTATGACCAAAGGGCTATAAAAATGTGCATACCCTTGACCCAGCAATATTCTTCTAGGACTGTACTGCAAAGATATCATAAATATGGGAAAAGAATCCCCATGTACAACAATATTTATGGCAGCTATCTTTTGTGGTGGCCAAGAACTGAACATTGAGGGGATGCCCATCATTTGGGGAACTGCTGAACATGTTGTAATTTATTAATGTAATGGAATACTATTGTGTTATAAGAAATGATGAATAGGTGGACTTCAGAAAAACCTAGAAAGAATTATATGAACTAATGCTGAGTGAAGTGAGCACAACCAGGAGAATATACTACACAGTAACAGCCACAGTGAGAGTTGAATGATTTGGATAGACTTAGCCCTCCTCAACAAGCCAAGGATCTAGAATAATTCCAGAGTACTAATGATGGAAAATGTCATCCCCATCCAGAGAAAGAATATTCATGTCCAGAGTAGGAATGCAGAGAGAAGCAGACTATTTTCTTTTTTATTTTGTTTTGTTTTTTTCTTTATCATGATTTCTCTCATTTGTTATAATTCTTCTATGCAGCATGACTCATGTGAGAATATGTTTAACAGGAATGTATGTGTGGAGCCTATATCAAATTGGATACTGTCTTGAGGAAGGAGGGTGAAAAAACTTAAAACTTATGGAAGTGAATGTTGAAAACTAAAAATAAATTAATTAACTAATAAAAACCTATACATCTCTAATTCCACACTAAGTCACTGTTCCTGAATGACCAGTCCCAAATTCCCTTCTACCTAGCTCCCTATCATGCCCTTTCATAGATATCCACATTTTCACCAAGTCCAAGAACACATCTTCTACTGTCAGAATCAGTTCTTTTCTGAAACTGTTTACATAGCACAAGTTTTAACTAACAACTATGAGCATCCTTGTGGTACAGAAATTTTTTAACTGTTTTTGAGTTGTTTCAGTGATGTCTGACTCTCTGGGATTCCATTTTAGGAGTTTCTTGGCAAAGATAGTGGGGTGGTTTGACATTTCGTTCTCCAGCTCACTTCATAGATGAGGAAATGGAGGCAATTAGAGTTAACAGGGTTAACCAGGTGTTGCCCAGAGTCAAACAGGTACTAAGTGTCTGAGGCCAGATTTGAACTCAAGAACGTGAGTTTTCCTGATTACTTGCCTGGCACTCTATTTACTGTGTCACTTAGTGTCTAGCAATTTTATCATATGGATAATCCTTTCACTTATAAACATGGGATTCAACTCCCATCTTCCAATCATTGCCTTTGTCAGTTAATAAATACCTTTAACATCACCTAGATCAGAAGTGAAGTGCTTATGTCTTTCTATCTTTTTGTTGTTGTTGTCACACAAGTTAGAGATGGTCAAGGGAATATTCTATTCTGCTGCATTCCCAGTGATTATATCTGCCATAGGTTCAATATTTCCAACCACATTTCCCATGAAGATTATATAATCTTCCCTACAAATTGTTCCCCATCGGGATTTGCTCCTTTGTTATATGAGGTACAATTCTGTTCACATTACTAACAACAGATTATTTAGCTATTTAATGATTTCATCAGAAAAAAAATACAATTAAGAAGGCTTTACTTTTTCATCTCTAATTGTTGTTGCTCTTTTGCCTGGTAAGATTGATGGGACAGAGCAGCTGGAGCAAACATATATGTATATTGTTCTGCCCCAAATTTCATCAAACAAATTATCAAATATGCTTTAATGATAATTTTCAGTAAATCCATGATGTTATTTTTTGCAGCAGCAGGAAGAAGAAGTATTTCTACTTCTAGGATAAACTTCTAATGTGAGCAGTCAATAATGTTTTGTTTTTAAATTACACATTTGATGAGACAATTACCAAAGATTAATGAATATAGAACAGCATAAAGTTATTTTCAAATCACAATTATGCCATAATCCTTGGTTAAAACCAATTTCAACAACAGATTCTGAATGTTCATCTGCAAATCTTCCAGTGATTAACATGATGACAATATTATCCAAAATGGAAAGAAATCTGGTTAGCTTTATAAGTACCAATAGAAACTGCAGGTTTTATGTAAATACTTTTTATTTTGCCAAAAGTATGAATAGTCTTCTGAGGTATGAATAATGTTTTTGTTTTCTTGATGCTTTGGATGTTTCACAGTCAATTCAATTCATTAAATATTTATATGTACTTTTAATATGCAAATCACTAGATTAGGTACTAAATTCTGCAGAGACAAGGTTTTGAATTCTACCTCTGCCATTTATTTGCTGTATGACTGTGGGAAAATCCTGTAATTTTTCCTTCATAAAGCTTTCTTAATAAGGACAGAAGAGATATTTCTGTCAGTTTGGATATGTAAAATAGAAAAAATCATTTCATAGCTTATGAAGTTATTTTACCCATTTTTGGGGAAAAACATGGATGGGAAGTGTGGAAAGAGTATTGAATTTGGGTCCATATCCTCCTGACACTCAATAGCTGGGTATCTATGGATTATTCAATTTATATCATAACAGCTCCATTTTTTATTTTATAAAATGGGCACACTCATATCTATAATATGTTGCTCTGAGAGTTACAGGGATTAAATAAAATGTATACACAATCAGGTAAAAACAAGTTATTTTAAATGTTTTTTCAGACTACAGAATTATAAATTATCTATTAATTTCTCCTGAAAAGCAGGAGAAAACTTTCAGGACATAACAACTATCTTATTTCAATACTGATCAAAGGATGCAAGTCAAACAATTTGAAACAGTGGATCACATAGGTTATCTAGTAAGGCATTTTTTTAAATAGAGAGAATAACCTTTATATCTCACCAACAATGAGCAGCCTAGACATAACCCTGAGTTTTTAATCACTTCAAAAGTGGAAAAATAATTGTTCAAGACAGGGACTATGTCTTTAACATTCATGAGAAACTTCATTTTAAACTTAAACACAATCAGTGAATTATAGTATTACAACAAACTCCTATGCTGCTGTAGGCACATGATTTATCTCCTTTTATTTTTATTCCTACAACTATAGAATCAGGACATTAGATTGAATTTCAACATGAAAGGTGCAAGGTAAGACTTCCCCTTGTGCTGTAACAGTGTAAATATGATTGCAAGAACAACTTTACAGCACCCGAATCCATTTGGTAGGGGGAAAGTAAGAAAAGACTCAAAGAATCATTGGATTCTGTTTCTCTAACTCTAAGAAAGCTCCCTGAATTTCTGATTTGTGATAACTGCAAAAGAAGAATCAAGAAAACCCTTGGAAACTAATTCCAGGCTACTTAAAAGTTCTTACTATTCCTTTTTTTCTACACTAAATAGGTACATTTTCTCTTGAGTGCAACATCTAATGTCTTCATGATGTATGTGACAATTAGAGAATGAGTTAGTTAGACCGTACACCCTGTGAAACTGAGGCAGCAGAATCATGTTGTCTTGCTGGTACAAAGGCTAAGGGAAAATACCATTAGTCATGAATTCCCTGAAACTAGGATGGCCTCTAATGGAAAAGAAAAATAATTATGTATAAAACAACATGGGACAGGGTTAGGCTCTGAAGTTGTCCCTTTTAGTACATCCCAGTCACTATGTCATTTTACTTTCGTGTGTGTATATGTAGATAGGTAGACAGAGAGATAGATAGAGAGATAGATAGATAGAGAGATACATAGATAGATGGATGGACAGACGGACAGCCTGACAGACAGACAGACAGACAGATAGACAGATAGATAGATAGAGAGATAGATAGATAGATAGATAGATAGATAGATAGATAGATAGACAGACAGACAGATGGATGGATAGATGATAGATATATACATTATAATATTCAGTATGTCTGCAGAAGAGCTTGTCTTCTTAGGTAAAAATGTCCTTTTCTCAAGATTTTAAACTTATGATTAATTTTATTCATTTTTTCAATGAAGTTTTATCAATATCTTTATACTGGCAGAAGATGTTTCTAGGCACTTGTAATGTTTTTTTCTTTTTAATTGATTTTTTATTTGTTTTCTTGTTTACATTATTCATTTTCATTACATTTTTTGAATTACAAATTTTCTCCCCATCTTGCCCCTGCCCCAACCCTAAAATAGCAGTCCCACTGTAAAGCCCCTCCCCTGCTCTGCTCTCTTATTTTCTGGTAGGGCAGGAAAGGTCTCCCTATCCCAGCCCCTGTATATCTTAATTCCTAGTTGCAGGTATTACAGAACTTTAAATTCTAGATTCTTTCGATTCCTCCCTTGTCACCCACCCCCACTGGAAGGACACTCACTTCAATACAGGCTGTGGATGTGTGATTATACAGGACATCTTCATAGTGGACAT
>CM053594.1:101682354-101714806 GCA_028646575.1 Pseudocheirus occidentalis
ATATATATATATATATATGTGTGTGTGTATACATACATACACATATACACATGAATACACTTTGAAGTCTACAAAAATACTCATATATAGACATATACATCAGTATGCATCTATGTAAGACTGTACAATACTTGTTTGTCTTTTGTATTTCTGAGGGTGGATAATGTCTTCTTTCATGAGTCTCAGTCTTTCCATGTTTTTCTAAGTTCCCCAGCTCACCATTTGCTACACCACAGCAATATCTCAACTTCATACTGTCTCGTTGTTTTAAATAGTCTAAAATGATACTGATTCATATGGCTGACATATAGTGGAATTTCCCTGTTTTTATCTTTCGATTAAATCTATTTTACCTTTAACTTTGTCTGAGATCATGTTTGCTACCCCCTCCCTTTTCCACTAATGTTTGTGTTTATGTCTTGTTTAGGTTCTGTTTGTATCTTATTTCCTATACCTCCTGACTTTTCTACTTTACTTTTACCCACATCCTTGCCCTCCTGTTACTTAACCTACCCCCCCAAAGATCTCTTCCTTGTACTTCCATTTCAGTTAATCTACTTGATCCAGTTGATCACTTTTATACCCCCATTATCCTGCTCTCTTACCATTTTAATACTTTATAAATTTAGGAGGCTTTTATTGCCTTCTAAATGTATAAATTGTTCTCTCTTTAACCCAGATCTTCTATGATTGTAGTTCCCTCTAAAAGTGCATCCCTTCTCCTTTCCCCCTTCCCTATCCCCTAAACTTTTTTATTTCTTTCTGAATTTAGGATTGGTTTTTTTATTTTGTTTTTATTTCTTTGCACTGAGAAAACTATAGTTAACTATAAAGTCCTGACATCCTTTAGAATCAGGTAATATCATTGATTGGGCTAGCATATTGGTCAGTGAATAATCAACTGCTTCTAAGAGCCAAATAAATGAAATGAGAAATATAAGGTCATAATTGATTAAACTTGTAACCATATGATAGTCAATTGAACACATAGGATAATGCATTGAATGATGCTCCATCATATTTGACAGTGCACAAGGGCAAGTTACATGAGGATACATTTTTATAATACAAGTATTTCAACTTCTGGGAATGGTTCAATGCAGATGAAGATGACCGATAAAGCAGGAAAACATGAATAAACATTAAAAGGACTAGATAAATTTTATATATATATATATATCAAATATCTATCTACCTATCTATCTATCTTTATATCTCCACATATAAGTATACAAACACCTTCACATATTCACAGAAATATATATATATATATATATGTGTGTGTGTGTATACATACATACGCATATACACATGAATACACTTTGAAATCTACAAAAATACTCATATATAGACATATACATCAGTATGCAAATTATAAATAAATATATATATATATTATGAAATTAAGATATTTTCATGATGATATTGTGCTCCATAATAACAAAATGAGAAATAGTTAAAATAATTGGTTCATACTGATGTTTGTTAATGGTATCTTTAGGTCCAAGCCATATTACAATGTTACCAATTAGCACAAGCCCATTTATCATAAAATGTCACTTTGTTCCTAAATCTAAACTAGATCAAGGAAGAGATAAAGCAGAACTACTAAAATCTGAAAAGAGAAATGTTGAAAACTGAGGAAATTGAAAATATTCCCATAATATATACTCCACAATCACAATTAATTACACAGTAACTGACAAAATACTACTGAAATATCAAATGAGTCTGAAAAGGAGATGGGAATACTGAGATTTTTTAAAAGCATGTTTTTTTAGGGTGGTATAAATTCAAGTAAAAGGAAAGTATATTAAGACAACATTTAAAAAACTGGCGACTGTTGCAAACATAATTTAAAAACCAGCTTTTATAAAGTAAAAAAAAATTTTTTTAAATACAGCCCCTTCAAAAATATTTTTCTGAAAATATGAAACGGACATTAAGACCATCAAACATAACCTCATTTATACGAGGATTAGAAAAAACTAAGATGTATTACCAATTACAATAAACAAATGTTACTAAGGAGCAGAATGGTTAGGGCAAATAAATCCAAGGATAAAGCAAATTATCAATTAATTGCTGAAACAGCTGCTATAAAGTTCCATATCATTTGTACTGCCTTAATTTACTAACATAAAGTCTTTAACTGAGGTCCACACTAATGAATAATGTCCTTTCCCTGATCATTATTCTTCTTGACCTCTGTTCAGTCTTAGGTACTATGAATCATCCTCTTCTCCCAGATACTTTCTCTGGGTTTTAATACCACTAGTCTTGGTTCTTCTCCAACTCTTTCTTCATTGTTTTTAGTAGTTCTTCATTCAGGTTTCACTTGCTTATGTCACACAGCACTATCTTCCAGATTCTTTTATCTTCTCCCTATATACTGTTTTACTTGGCGCTCTCATCAGTTCCCATAGATTCAATTAACATCTCTGTGCTGATGATTCTCAAAATGAATTTTCCAGCCTTACCTAACATCACTAATGCCCTCCAGTATCACATTTCCAATAGCCTATGGGACATGTGAAACTGAATGACCTATAGACATCTTAAAATCAGTATATCTGAAACTGAACTCATTGTCTTTCCTTTAAATGTTCTTGTCTTTGTGAATTCTTTATTACTGTTGAATATCCTTCTAGTCACCCAGCATCCCAACTTTATAATCTTCTTGCCCTTGCTCTTCTTACCCCAGAGTTATGATAATTTCAGCTCATCAGATGTTTGTCTTTCTACTATAGAGGATGTGTGATGGGAATCTAAAAAATCTTCCCTGCTCCTTGGGCCCTTGATAATTTAAGTGAATCTGAGAACCTTCCCTGATTTGAAAATATACTCTGCCCCCAATAGGCTGAAGTGGTCACATGGAGCCTGTGGTGGGAGGCTTGTATTTCAGGTATATCCACACCTTGTGACTTTGATTAGGCAGTGGATCAAGAGGGTTATGACATTCTCTGAGTCAGGAGAAGGCTACATATACCCTGATGTGACGTTTTGCTTTGGGGCTCACTTTGGGAAGAATTGTATGATTTGGCCAGAGGTGAGTCTGGGCAACCATTGAGCCTCCTGGCTTTGAAGACCCAGATGTTGGCACTTCCCTCTCTGGTAACTAACTAGGTATGGATGTAATGGTCAGAAAGCTGGAAGCCCTGCCTGCTGATCTGTTTCTCTGTCTGTATTTTTTCATCTGCTTGTAACTTCTATTTATATTCTCTGAAGTTCAGGGCGCTGACTTTCCCCCCTGAACTAGGTAAATATGTTTGATTAAAGTAGGATTGTTAACCCATTTTGAATTGCTTTCCTTTAGAAAAGCATATCTAAGAACCTGTGCTAGCAGCCATCCCAGGTATCCTAGGGTGCTTGCTGCTACAGGGTGTGAAAGAGAAGGGGAACTTGTGAATAATTGCACTAAATTCAACTTGTTTGGGTATCACCCTCCTGTGTTTGGCAGTGAATAAATAGCCAAGGAATTCAGAGAATTTAATGAATTGTATTTACCATTTGTATTTTGAAGATTTTTAGCTTTTCAGAGAGAGGGAGTAAAGTGGCACTATCACCTAGAAGTAGACCTCATTCTAGACTAAATCCCTGGATAGATGATCTCTTCATGTCCAGGCAGATATGTTGTTTTATGCCAGGGTCCTTTGGGTGTCCCTCTTTCCAATTAGGTGGGATGTTGTGGGGAATATTGATCATAATAGGACTTCATACCCTGACCCAATCACAATGACCTGTGTTGGCCAAAATCTGATTTTATTTTTTCCATACATTCTTTCACTTTTGTTTACTGATCTTGTTTGTTTTTAGCAGACAATTATATCAGCAAGCACCCTGGAATGCCCAGGGTGGCTGCTAGCACAGGTTCTTAGATCTGCTTTTCTAAAGGAAAGCAACTCAGAATGGGTTAACAGTCTGACTTTAATCAATCAAATGTATCTCATTTACCTAGTTCAGGGAGAAATGTCAACACCCTGAATTTCAAAGAATACAAAACAAGTTACAAGCAGACAAAGAAACAGATCAGCAGATGGGCTTCCAACCATCTGACTATTACATCCATACTTAGTCATTTACCAGAGAGGGAAGCATCAACATCTGGGTGTTCAAAGCTGGTGGGCTCAACAGCTTCCCAGAGTCTCATCTAGCCAAATCACACAATTCTTTCCAAAGTGAGCCCCAAAGCAAAACATCACATCAAGATATATACAGCCTTCCCCTGGATCAGTGAATTTCACAGCCCTCTTGACCCACTGCCTAGTCACAAAGTAATATGGCATGAGCATTCCTGAAGAACAAGCTTCCTTCCACAGGCTCCAGGTGGCCACATTCAGCCTCTTAGGGGCCGGTGTATACTTTCAAATCAGGGAAGGTTCTCAGAGCCACTTAAGCCTATCAAAGGGTCTAGGGGCAGGGAAGATCTTCAGATTCCCATTACAACATTTAAAACTTCAAAAAATCCATGTTTTTTGGGGGTGCAGTGCAGAACAGAAAAAATAGATATCCCCAATTAAATATCTGAGAAAGTGACTATACAACTGTTTTGTTTTCTGTCCAAAAGTATTTCAGTTATTACCTGACCTGCCTAAACCCTGATAATAACTGTTTTATCACACACCAAGATCATGTCAGCCAGATTATAAATAGGCAGGGCAGATTCAACTGGGCAACAAATGATATTCTAAGCATGACATCATGATTTGAGTAAAAAAAGTACAAAATTCATTATAACTAGTATTGAAAAAAAACCGATTTTTCATCAGGGCACCGATATCTAGTGGTATAAATTTCCTTTTCAGAAAAGCAAGTTATCTGCCAACTACTCATGGCATTTACCAATTCCACATTTACTTCATGGGACTATGCCAGCCTATACTGATACACCATGATATTCCTATTCCAGGGGCACACTTTTCTCCCAATCCACATGGAGGTGAAAAAAAAGACTTTCTTTGAAATATGCTACTCCTCTGTCAACTCAACTGCATCTGTAATTGAAGTACTTTATCAGAAGTGTCAAATACACACCAGAGGCATATGTTACAAGACTTCCAATTTCCATCTGAACTAGGTTAAAATATATTAAGAATAAATAAAGATACAGTAAAACATAGATAATACATTGAAAAACTAAAGTAATAGGTGGTCCACATAGATCTTTATATAAGATCTAGTGACCATCATTTCTATTTGTCTTTGATACCACTGTTCCATATTATTCCCCCATCATTCCTCCCTCTTGCTTGCCTATGTCTTTATTCCTTTCCTTCCCAAAAGAATATTTTGTACCCAGAGAAAATAATTCCTAGGCAAAACTCCAAAATACTCATGATGGAAAGAGATGTCCACATCTAGAGAAAGACTTATAGAGTTTGAATTCAGATTTAAGAAAACTACTTGCTCTCTTTCTTTTTCTTGTTTTGTTTCTCCTTTCATATTGTTCATTCCATTGGTTATAATCCTTCTTTACAATCCAACTAATGCTTAATGTGAAGGTATTTTTAGATCCTATATTTGATTGCATGCTACCATGGGGTAGGAAGGACAAAAGGGAGGGGGAGAAAATTTGAAACTCAAGAGATTGTGGAACTGAATGCTGTAATCTAAAGGTAAATAAATAAATAAATGAATAAATAATTCAATTCCTCACCAGAATTAGCCCTGATTGCTTATATGTAGTGGATTATGTTGAATATTATCTGTGCCCTGCACTTAACGTGCTCTGCTTTTTATAGTCATATTGCAGAGATTTATCTCACTGTTACCACCCACTGACTTTCTATTGCTCACTGCCTCCACCACTAGGAAGCATCTTCTTGCCCATTATGATAAGCAATAACTGTCTGTAGAGGAAGATGTCTCAATTGCAATTGAATAAAATGCAGTCTATATTAGGACATTAATAGAAACACATATATAATAAAATACGTTATATGCAATTTAATATGTTATTAGGGCATGCAAAGATGTGTTTGTATGTGTGCACACCTTTACAAATATATAATTCTCTTGGAATGTGTCTTATTAGCCTTGTCATTAGAAATTATACTGTCATTAGAAATATAATGCATCAACACTCATTTTTCTCTGAGTGGATTGTTCACTTGGCAAATCATCTGTAATCCAATTTATCTTTACATTGACATTATTAGAACTTCTGCAGACATTTTATTTTTCAACTAGCAGATCCTTCCTAAGCTGTATCTCTATCCTCTTCCTTTCCCTTACTGTGCTTGGGGAATGTAATCTCATTTTAATATTGGCTCAAGAAAAACATAATTAGGAATGTAAATCTGCTGCAAAAGAAAACATAATGCATTCCAATGCCAAAAGTAAAGGATAGTTGGATTATCTGTGCTATTGCTCCCCTCTATTACCAAGAGAATTGAATATATTTTTTAAAGCTTATGCATATGAATGCATGCTTAGGTGGTTTCTCTCCTAAAATCACATTAATAGGAAAGGTAGTGATAAGGTGAGGAAATGAGCTAAACAGCAGCAGGTGAAATTGGATTGATATAAGGAAGAATTTCTTTACTGTGTGGATTGCTATACTGAAATAAATTATGAAAGGGTAGTAGAACCCATTCCCTGTAAGGGAACAATTGATATTGTCAAGCATACCTAGAGTGCTACTTTGAAAAAGAAGATATCATAGGTGATATCTCAAGATTCATTTTTCTTCCTCTATAATTCAGAAATTAAAATGATAAATAAAATGAAGACATCAATTACTTAAATATTCAGAACTACAAAAATATTCAAAAAGTAGTCTGGTATAATGAATAGACAACCATCATAGGAGACAGAAAACACATGTTCATGTTTGACTTTTTAAAAATATTAGCAGTGTAACCCTGAATAAGTCATTTAGCCTTATTGTGATCTCAGGAAATTCTCAAAGACTAAGTTATAGAAGAGTTACAGATCTACATCAGTTGATTGAGTTTGCTTAATGACAGTTTGCTATATGCCTGAAATCACAGGTTTGAAATAAATGTTTCTAAAATGCATATAATTATTGAAAGAATTTTATATATGGGGGGGGGGGAGGTAGGGCCAAGATGGTGGAGAAGCAAAAACTTGTGTGGGCTCCTTCTCTAATCACTTCCAATACATGTAAAAAAATAACTCTAAACAAATTTTAGAGCTACAGAACCCACAATGTGAAAGAGAGAATCAAATCTCCCACTGAAGGCAACCTGACAGGCCCACAGGAAGGGTCTATCACAGTATGCTGGGAGACAAGTACAGTTCCCTTTGAGCTTTGTGATTCTAGCCCAGGGTGACCATGATCAGAAAAAGCATGAGCAGACTTCAGTAGAGTGAATCACCAGCTGCTGTGGTGGTTTCCAGACTTCTCAACCCATAAACACCAAAGACAAAGTAAAAGGTCAGTGTGGAATTCTGTTGGATCAAGGGAGACAGAAGAGCACTGTCCAGTCTCTGCCCCCAGGGTGAAATCATAGGGGGAGCAAGTGACCATTCAAAGGGTAATTGCTCCAGTTTTAACCTGCTTGTATCTGGATCACATTCTTGGGTAGTGGTCCTGGGGTGTGTGTCCAGTGAGCCAGGGCTTGTAGCAGCTGTAGAGAGGGCACACTCCTAATAGCTCCAGCAGTTGTGAAAACACCAGCAAATTGGGACAAAGCTGTCTCTATTCTGGATGCAGAGTTCTACCATAACAAAGAGCTTAACCGTCAAGTAGCTGGCCTGCAATATAAGCAAGAAGAGGAAGCACAAACAGACCACAGAATTCTTTGTGGGGGACAAAAAGGATCAAGGCAGGGCATAGGAGGAAGACAACAAAGTCATAAGTCATGCATTAAAAACCTCTAAGAAAAATACAAATTGGTTACAGGCCATAGAGGAGTTCAAGAAGGATTTTGAAAATCAAGTAAGGGAAGTGAAGGAAAAAATTGGGAAGAGAAATGAGAATTATGCAAGAAAGTAATGAAAAACAAGTCAAAAGCCTACTAAAGGAGATGCAAAACTACACTGAAGAGTATAACACCTTAAAAAAATGGACTAACTCAAATGACAAAAGAGGTTCAAAAAGCCAGTGAGGAGAAGGTAAAGGTAAAAAGCCAAATTTTCCAGATGGAAAAGGAATTTCAAAAGCTCACTGAAGAGAATAACTCTTTCAAAATTAGATTGGAGCAAATGGAAACTAATGAATTTATGAGAAATCAAGATAATATAAAACAGATCCAAACAAACGAAAAAAATAAAACAAAAGGTAATGTGAAACATCTCAGTGGAAAAAACACTAACCTAGAAAATAGACCCAGGAGAGAATTTAAAAATTAATGAGCTACCTGAAAGCCATGATCATAAAAAGAACCTAGGCACCATCTTTCAAGAAATTGTCAAGCAAAATTGTCCTGATATTCTAGATCCAGAGGGGAAAATAGAAATTGAAAGAATTCACCAATCACTTCTTGCAAAAAGATTCCCAAAAGAAAACTCCAAAGAATATTAAAGTCAAATTCCAGAGTTCCAATGTCAAGGAGAAAATACTGCAAACAGTCAGGAAGAAACAATTTGAGTATTGTGGAAATACATTCAAGATAACACAAGACCTAGCAGCTTCTACATTAAGGGACTGAAGGACTTGGAATATAATATTCTGGAGGTCAAAGGAGCTAGGGCTAAAACCAAGAATCACCTACCCAGCAAAACTGAGTATAATGCTACAGGGGCAAATATGGTCATTCAATGAAATAGAGGATTTTTCAAGCATTCTTTATGAAAAGAAAAACAGAGCTAAATAGAAAATTTGAAATTCAAATACAAGAAGCAAGAGAAGCATGAGAAGGTAAACAGGAAAAAGAAATCATAAGGAACCTATTAAGGCTAGAAAAATGATAATTATAATTCATAAGATTTTCCTCAGCATTATAGTTGAAGGATACACACACAAGTATATATATACATATTTACATATGTATATATACACACATGCATATATATGTATGCATTGGAGGGTATATATGTATATAAATATATGAGTGTGGACATATGTATGTTCATGTATACATAGGGCACAGGATGAGTTGAATAGGAAGGGATGACATCTAAAAATAAAAATTAAGAGGTAAGAGAGGAATTTATTGGAAGAAGGAGAAAGGGAGAGCTAGATTAGGGTAAATTATCTCATATAAAAGAGGCAAGTGAAAACTGTTACAAGGGAGGAGAAGAGCTGGAAGGAAAAAGGGAATGGGATGACCTTATTCTCATTGTATTTGGCTTAAGAAGAGAATAACATAAACATTCAATGATGTATCTTACCTTACAGGAAAATTGGGGGTTAAGGCATAAAAGGGAGGATGATAGAAGGGAGGGCATACTGGGGGAGAGGTTATTTAGAAGCAAATATTTTTGAAAAGGGATAGGATCAAAGGAAAAAATAGGATAAGTCGGGCAGGGCAGGATAGGATGGAGCAAAATATATTTAGTCTTTCATAATATAACTACTATGGAAATGATTTGGGTAACTGCACATGTATAGCCTATATTGAATTGCTTATCTGTGGCAAGCACAGAAGGAAGAAAGGAAAAAAATGTGGGACTCAAAATAAAAAAAAGGTTAAAAATATTGATTCCTTTCATGCAACAGGGAAATAAGAAAAACAGGCACCTCAGATATAGAAATCCATCTTGTCCTACTAGAAAGTTAGGGGGTATGATTGGGGAGGATATAGGAGAGAAGAGACTGGGGGAAGTGGTTTTCAGTAGACTTGCTATTTTGGGGTGGAGGTTAAGGGAAATACAGAGAGAAAAATTGTAACTCAAAAGCTTGTGGAAATGAATGTTGAAAACTAAAAGTAAATAAAATTTTTAAAAAAGAAGAAGCTTTCTGTTCTTACCAAAAAAAAAGAATTTTATATATGTCTTTTGTTTATATATCATTCCTATTTTTGTAAATGCCTAAAACCCTGCCATCCCCTTCCGAATGCTTCTTTATTATCCAATGCTAAGAAATATAAAATAAAACTTACTAGTTTAGTAACTGATTTTCCTTATATATTCAATATTTTGCATAAATAATTCACTTCCTCCATTCAATCATCATAGTTTATTATTAATTTTCTAAGAAAATTACGGCTTTTTCAATTTGTGAGAGCTGGGCTCTACTTTGATGATTTCTTTATTTGTTTTATCATAGTCATTGGGCATATAATTCTTTTGTTTCTGCTGATTTCATTCAGCTTCAGTTCATGCAAATCTTCCCAAACTTAATTGTAAAGGAAAAAATATGTTTCATGACCTACTTCCAAAATTATATAAATACCAGTGGAAAGCAATTATTGTGAAGTTGTAGAAGAGGCACAAAATTATTGATTCAAAATTATCTGCAGGTTCTCTAGCTGAAGCTAGAATAGGTTGCATATTCCAAAATAGCAGTAAGTCTAGATTAAATAGTGCAGTTTTATACCCATTGTAAATACTCAGTAATATTTGATAAATTAATTTAAATTAAGTCTTTGAATTGTATTCACTACAGTCCAGGTGTGGTGAAACTGCAGCCTGGAGGGCACCTGTGGCCTTCTAGTACCTTGGGTGTAGCCTTTTGACTGAGTCCAAGTTTTTTAGAACAAATCCTGTTATTATGGAGGTTTGTTCTGTGTAATGTAGATTCATTCAAAGGGTTGTACTTGAGGGCCTAGATTAAAAGATCTTAGAGGGGCACATGTGACTTTGAGGCTGCAGGTTGCCCACCACTGTGACTTCAACAACAGGCATTTATTAATCACCTAACAAGTACAAATTGTTCTACTACTCACAGGAGATGAAAACATGAGTTTATAATCTAATAGGACTGGGAGGGAGCACAAACACACATGATCTGAGGTGAAAGGCAAAATGCCAAAGGACATAACCAAACTATTTTTAATCACAAAATTTGAGAATGGAGTTGGTGTGAGTTTTGGGGAGGGGCTGGTAGGCAAGGAAGGCTAGAAGGGAGGGATTAGGGAGAGATTCATAGAAAAGGTAGCTTCTACCTGGGACATGAAGGCAAGGAAAGATTTCCACGCTCATAAATAAAAGAGAAAGTACATTTCAGACCAATAAAATATACAGAGAAACAATCAATAGGATGAAATTGGGGAATAGCTAGTAATATAGATTGAAAACACTGTAAAAGTCCATGATATAGATTCATTTGAAATAGATCTAGGAGGAAATGTCACACTTGCTTCTTTAATATCAGTTCTTTAAAACTTTTTGTAGCAGAGTCAAAATGGAGGAGCAGGAAGAAGTCTAACCTAGTTCTTCCAGTGTACTTCCTCCACAAATTTAGGGAAAAAGCATCAGACTGAGCTGTAAGGAAATTTGAGAAAAAAAAAGTCACAGCAATTAATTTTACTATTCCAGGGAAGTTTATGTAGATAAGAAGAAAGGTCAGATAACTCTGTTGACAGGATGTTTCTGGGATCACTGTGTGCATAGCACTCTAGTACCTAGGAAAAGGGTTAATGCTGTGCATTGGGGCTGGAAAACAAATACCAAAGTTTCCCTGAGTTTGGGAACATATGCTCTCTGGACTCTCTATTGCCCACTGCCCAATTCAGGGTCACAGAACAAAGGCAAATCAAGGAGTTGATCTTTACGTACAGTTGGCAGAAAGGAAATGTCATGGTTTTGGACTTTGGTGCCTTGAGTGAAGAGCAAATTCAGCAGTAAATAGTAGTTATTTAACTCTCTAAGAGCCAATCAGGTACTCATTACTAGCCTTCAACTGAGAATGAAGCCAACAGTGGAATAACCAAGGAAGGAATCTCAGATCAAAGAGGAATCTACCATTTACTTACTCTGAAGTTACAAGACCTCCTAGGGGCTGAGTCTAGAAAAATTCTACTGAAGCTTCCAAGCAAGAACAAAGTGGCAGAACCACACCTGTTTGGGGAATTTTCAGAGCTCAAATCAGGAGGCCAAACAGAAGAATCCATCCTAAATCACATCACTTTTGGAAATTTTAAAAATGACAGAACTTCATTCTAAACCATAAAAGCAGCAGAAAGATACAGGAGGATAGATATTTTGCCCAGAAGTTTACTCCATAAGTGCATGGATCCCAGCTATAATATTAAGCAAGAAGTCAAGAAGCAGACAAAGAGAATAAGCAAACAAAAAAGAGTTCCATGATAAAAGAAATCCTATTATATTATGGAGTCAGGGAAGCTCAAGATACAAATATAAAAGGAGAAAATTATTTGAAAACATTTTATAAGCAAAGTCAAACAAAAATTCTGCTTGGAAATTCTAACCAAAATTCATGAATAAGTTAATTTTTTTTAATTTAAAAAATCAGAGCAGTTGAAGAAAAATGGAGAAAGAAATGTGAACTGCGGTATAGTTATTTGGAAAGAAAATTAATAATTCAGAAAAAGAGGGCTTTATAAAAACTCTCATACAAAAAATCCTAAAAAATAGAAATGATCCAATAGTAATTAATTGCTTTACAATACATTAAAAATGTTAAACTTTTTAATAAAATATACTTATTTAGTAACTTTTAGTTTTCAACATTAACTTCCTTAAGATTTTGAGTTCTAAATTTTCTGCTCCATCTTCCCCTCCCTTCTCCAAGACATCATGCAATCTGATATTGGCTTTATGTATACATTCATATTAAGGACATTTTAACACTAGTCATGATGTAAAGAAGAATTAGAAGCAATGTGAGGAATCATGAGAAAAGAGAGAGAGAAAGAGAGAGCACAAATTGTATGCTTCATTCTGCATTCAGACTATTTGTTTTTCTGGATGTCAATAGCATTTTCTGTCATGAGTCTTTTGTATTTGTCTTAAATCTCTGCATTGCTAAGAACTAAAGAAGGTGATGGACTCAGAATGTGTACACACACACACATACACATACATACACACACATACATATATATATATTTGTTTTGCTTGACTATACATATTTATAATAGTTTTTTCCTTGCTTTCTCATTGGAGAAGAGGGGAAGGAAAAGAAGGTGTGAAGGAAAGAACTCAAAACTGGAAATAAAATTTAGTTTTAAAACAAGATGATTTCACAAAATCCAAGTTACAAGGGACTTCAAAAGTCATTTAACAAAAGCAATAATTAAAAAGAAATATCTATAGTATCACCAAAAGCATCCATTTAGCTTCTTTTCATAGAGTAGCCTGGTATCCAATGAATTTTGGTTGAATTGAAACTTTTTCTTATTTCTCTGTAGTGTATATGTATGTATGTATGTGTGTGTGTGTGTTTTGTATAATGAATCACCAAAATAATAGTTTTAAAACTTTTTTGCCTCCAGAAGAATAGGATTTACAATTGGAAGAAATCTTAGGGTTTATTTGGTCAATTCTTCATTTTTGAGATAAAGAACTTTTGACTCTTATGTGTGGAGTAACTTTCCAAGTCACCAAATTAGGTAATGGTGAGAATTAAATTAAAATCTCCTCACCTCCAAATACAGATTTCATTCCATAATACCACTTTCCCTTCGACTTCTTTTGTGCAAAATTTTAATTGGCTTGTTATTGTAATTGCCATTTCCAGGGCTATATTTGATAGACTCTGTTTTTGAGGTGAGTTATGTTCACAAAAGATGAGACATAGCTACCATGCTGTGCAGGTTGCTGTGACATAAAGGCTAAATAGAATTTTATTGTCAATAAAAAAGGAACATAAGTAGAGAAAATAGATGATATGAATTCCAAAGAGAATGTCAAATAATTTATGTAATTCCCAGATTACTCTTCATTATTTCTCCCTGATGGCATTTGTGGAAGAATTCTAATATCCATCTTTCTTATCTATATTTTACCCTTGGCAACTTTCATTCAAGAACCACTTATAATTATCGTGAACAAAAAATTGACCACATCCTGAGAAAGTGAGAAACTTGTCAGTGAAATGCCAGATTAAATAAACATTCTGTCTAAGCTTGTGTCATTGCTTCCTTTAAAAAGTTATTAAATTCCAAAGTAAATTGCAAAACCTAATCAAAGTGCATGCACAGTTTACATGATTCACCATGTCAGCAAACCTTGTGAGGGTGATAAAGGAGGAAGTTGAGAACAAAATCTAAATAGTACAATTTGTGGTAAATGTCAAGGAACATTATTCTGATAAATGTCATTGTAACAATTAGATGGAAATTGTTCAGAATAGCACACAGTATATAATCAGTTTTGATAGAAGGATCAAAGGGGTATATTTTATGACCACTCATTGAAGAGACTTGTCAGCAGCTTTTACTGCAATCAGTTTCTGGGGACCACACTTACCCACCTGACTATGATTATGATTTGCAAAATCTTTATCTGAAAATAAAATATAAATATAATTCCATATTAATGAGAAAAGACAAGGGAAATTGCATGCTTATAAATTAATTAGTAACTGAAAATAAAAAGAAATTAATGTGAAGTAAAATTTTATATTGTAATGAACTGAGTGAAAGTCCAAATCTTAACAGATATTTATAGCTAGTTCTGATAGTGTAAATAATGAACACTCTGAAGTGGTTTAACTCTTTGACTTTGTACTGCATATTTCTATTGAATGGGATCCAGTTAGCATATTTTACCCAATTAAAACTTCTAATAATAAAAACAGGAATACACGTGACCACTTGAGGGATTCATTAATCACATTCATTGAAGATCAGCCCATATTTGCTCACATCTTCATAAACATATATATTGAGATTCACAAAATTGTACAACCAGTTTAATGCCCCAAAGAAGTTGATAAAAGTACTGCAACTATAACCAAGACCTTCTGATGCAAGCTCATTGAGAGTAGAGAATTTTTCAGTTTTTTATTACACTGTCCTCAGCACTTAATACACTGCTCAGTGAATTGCATTTTCTGAATGAATACGTGCTTGAATTGAATTAAACTTTAAAAGGATTTATTGAATTCTTTCTATTTTGATTAAGATTATACTTAACACATGTATATTTTTTTAAAGTAGAAGACACAATATATATCCTAAAGGAATTTGGCATTCCATTGCAAAGGCTAGTATAATATAACATGATTTTATTTACACATACAGACACATAACTATATATGTATACATATAAACATATATGCATTGCATGTGTATATTGGTGTGTGTATTTATATATTCATTTGTGATCAAGATTAGTGGTCAAGATCATGAAAAAATCATGTAAATTATATATATATGTATATATATAATATCACAAACATATGAGTGCATGTGTATGTTTATCACTTGATCTTCACAACAACGTTTTGTTTTAGGTATTGCTATACCTGTTTAATAGGTCAGAGAAATTAGAATGAAGTGAAATGGCAGAGCCATGGTTACATAGCTACTAATTTCAGAAGTAATAATCAAATTGATATCTTTGTGGCTCCAACTCCAGCACTCTATCCATAATGGCTATGTCATTTCCTGCAAAATACTATTTGATTGGTAGCACATTGTGGGGTCCGGGCAACAAAAACTACAGTAGTTGATAAAAATCAAAGATCACTGTGGACTAGAATTCTCTAAGAAGACCTCATAGTGTAGGTGGGAGGGTCATGGAATGTGGTTTTTATCAGATCATGAAAGATGAATAGGATATAAATCATTTATCTCTTAGAGTCACCTGCTTATATGATTAGTAAGCATAATTTTCCCCTGTCTTCAATGCCCCCTAGTTTATGTATGCACCAAAATAATCTGCATTACACATTGCTAAAGTACTGCAATGACACATAATTTATGTCATCTACATCTCTAGAATCCCCACAATACACTGTCCCTAGTTTCCATGGCTAGCAAAATTAACACTCTCAAGTTATGCTATCTGAATACTTGTTTCTAATTGGGAACAAAAGGTGAAACAGTGACTCCAGGAATTTGTAGGAGAAAAGAGTATTATGTGATGAGATGATCAGTGGATCATCATATAATATTTATTATTCTTAAAAGGTGGTAAATCTTTATCTGGAACATTTTGTTGTTTATTATTCTCCTCAAAAAGAGTATGGATCTGTCCATCAGAGTCTTGTCAAAAAAAGAAAAAGTACAATTTCTCATGAAATCTCAGTAAACATCTGTTGTTTGCATGGTGATGAATTGGTACCTTGGAGCCACTCTTTGCTGCCTTCAAAGAGATGAATTTCAGTAACTGAGTCTGTCTTAAAGATGAATTCATTGGCCTGGACTCAGAAAGTCAATTTTTTGTCAAAGAGACACACCTTCAACTTGGCCAAAGTGGCCTTATCTTGGGGTCTGAATTTTTTTGCATGATATTTTCCCTTTTTTTTCTGGAGAGAGAGAAATTACAAAGATGATGGGAGAGAAGCATCTTATCCTCTCCTCTAGTATCTTTCATTTTATTCAGATAAAAGGAATTTCTCAACAAGTCTGCCTCTTAGAGAGAGAATGAAATTGTTCATATGTCCCTCCCCACCTCCAGTACCTATAATTGGAGCACAAGTAAAAAAATTACAGTTACAATATGAGGGTTCAAAAGGGATATGCTCAGGGGCACTGTAAGATCTAAATGAGATAAGAATGTAAGGTTTTTTTGAAAATTTGGAAACACTATATGAAATATAAAAATTTATTTTTATGATATAACTATACCAGATCTCATACTGATAAAGATTCAGCAACTTGTATCTCCAGAAAAAGGCACATTTATATGTTAAAAGTTTAATATGCATCATTAACATTTTCTCAAGTCTTGATGATCAATAAAACAACCAATCAAGACTTTATTTGGAGCATTTTAATTTATGTTTGAATTGCAAATGCTTATAGTTGTTTCCCTAGAATTTAGCATAGTGCCTGGAAAAGATAGCATATTTAAGAAATGTATATTGATTGATTGATGGCTTACCCAAGCTGCTGAGAGCTGGCTCTAGAATGGCCTTAGGTGGGCATGTTATCTCACTTATTATCACACACTGTGTGTGATAGAAAGGAACTAAATCCTAGTCTAACAGCTTTAAAAGGTATTTCCCTTCCAGGGAGCATCCAGCATGGGACTATCAATGGTAGCACTATTATAGATCTTATGGTAGAAAGGGAATATAAGAGTATGTACTGCTGATAATACATACATAAGCAGCATTTTGTAACTATCAGTGGAGGACTCTAGTACCTTATGGAACAAGATAATCAGAATAGAGAGAGAAATTGTATCTATTGGTTGTAGGCTATTAAAATAAAAATATTCATTTGTTCATAAGTTTATATTGGTCTTTTGCCTGTTGTACTTTCTATGTGAGGTGAAATAAGGGCTGTCATATCTCATTCCATTTATAATTTGGATAGTTATACAAGAACTATGGACTCTTTTACCAGCATGTGTGGAAACCTAGAAATAGGTGTGTGAATCTTCAAGGAAAATTTGAGTTCACATCTTGCTTCTGACACTAGCTCCATGATACTAGGGAAGTCACTAAACAATTAAGATTCATTTCCTTATTTTTAGAAGTTTGATGGTTACAATAATGCCTCTTTTATTTACTTCACAGGGTTGTTAGGATGATCACACACTTTAAAGTACCAGGTAATATTATCTCCTAGGCACAGTTAAAATTCAGATGGGATTAGGGTAGGTCTGGTTAATATTTTTATTATCACTTCTTGTTCAGTTGTTTTAGTCATGTCCAATTCTTTGTGACCCCATTTGGAGTTATTTCAGCAGAGATATTAGAGTGATTTGTGTAATGGTAATGGAATTTAAAGAATCTCTTGTATTAGTTTGGTTTTGGAGTTAAGTGTTAAAACCCAGAGCTTGTGAATCCCACTTGTGGGACCAACTTGTTGACATGAAGAGAGGGGCTGAACTAGTCAGAGCTGGCAGGGTCAATTTAGAGACCGCCCCAAGCAGAGGATGCCAGAAGAACTTTTGGGGAGGAGGAGTATCATGGAGGAAGAGAGAGAGCAGAATTGCTGGGTAGCTGAGTAGCTGAGAGAAGCTCAGAGTAGCTGAGAGAAACTGCTGAGGGCCAGTTGGAACTGCCAAGGACTTTTGAGAACTCCAACCTGGAGCTGCCAAGAACTGAGGAGGCATGACTGTGGTTCTGGTATTATTTCTGTCTGCTTTCATGTTGTTTTGCTAGATTTTTCTGCTGGTGAAGGACAGTGATATTTTTGCAGAGGTCCTGGAAACTTGCTGTTGGGTCAGAAGCACTGAAGAAGGATTTTCTTGTTGTATGCTTACAGAAATCCCAGAGGAGGGTTTTATTGATGTTTTCAGAAGCCCTGGGACTATACTGATAATTTGTGTTGATTCCTCAGACCTTGTTGTTGGGTCTATGTTGATTTCACAAGCAGAAAGTGAATTTATGAGGCTGCTGGCAGTATGTATTAATGTATTGTGACTTTGTTAAGTTTTGTCTTCCCAGGAATAGAAACTGTGAAGGACTTGAGGTGGAGTAGACACTGTGAGCTTCAGTATAGAACAGGAACTGCACAAACAGTTAGACAAGGAACTGAGAGCTGCCTGCCTTTGAACTGAGGTGACAGTTGGGTAGATTATGGCAGGAGTTGGGACCATGAAAGAGGAACCATGGGAGCTAAGAGCCTCCCTCAAGTCAAGATGAAAAGATCTCTCCTTGAGTATTTAATGCAAACTGAGAAGATCATGATTTACTATGACCAAGGGGTAGAGAACTCTGTCCTACATTTGTATGCTACATCATGTACTCTTCAGGATGACTGAATTAATGATGATTAGAAACTAATCTCCAGGGGCGGCTAGGTGGCGCAGTGAATAGAGCACCAGCCCTGGAGTCAGGAGTACCTGAGTTCAAATCCGGCCTCAGACACTTAACACAAAAACCAGCCGTGTGACCTTGGGCAAGTCACTTAACCCCAACAGCCCTCCAAAAAGCAAAAAAAAAAGAAACTAATCTCCAACTAAGAAAAAAAAGACTATTTGACTGAGAGATCAAGACAATGTGACCTAGGGGCAAAAACTCTGCTCTTTGTATTCTGTGTCCATTAAGGATGCTTGCCTCCATAAGGATGACTGAGTTACTGGATGATACGTTTTGTATAAAACTATGTGGCCACTTTGGTGAAAACTATGTGGACACTTAGTGATACATGTTATGCTATAGCACTGTGAATGCTGTACTTTGATTTCTGTGACTGTTTTACCTTAGTTTGTTACTGAATAAATAGAGAGTTCACTATAGTGTGTAATAAGAACTTTGAAACTGTTCACAGCAGCAGTCCTCTGGAAAGCTGCTTGTGTTTGGCTTTACAAGTGTCTTGTCTAGGAGTACAAAGCTGGTAAGTGTGGTAGATCAGATTTGAAGTCAAGTCTTGCTAACTCCAAGCCCAACACTCTATCCACTGCACTACCACTTACTTTCCTTAGGAAATAAGAAAGTCATTGTTTCTCAACCAACATAGACCAAATATGTCTCAATAAATGAGGCTTGCTCAATTGTTTCTGTTAGACAATAACCTCAGTTGTAAATATGGTAAACAGAAAGACGTAAAAATAAATTTAAGTATATGAAACTTAAACTAGGTGAAATCATAAATACCTTGTAAAATTATAATGTTAAAGTGGATTCTTTACCAATTTGAATTTTTAGAACCTTGATCATTTTCACATGTGGAAATATAATTTCTTCAACATTGACTTTTAATGACCTAAGATACATGTTTAAATGAGATTTAAGCAACAACACTTTTTGAGGTTAGTTAGGAAAAATAATAATTTTATGATCATGTCTCTTTATATGTGAAGCAGTTGCCAATGTGCCTCATATAGAATCCTTCCATATATAAAATTCTTTCATTTCCCTGAAGCAGTTAGTCAGACTGTTGACAGGGGCTAATTTGTTTTGTTCAGTGAATTCTTGATTGTTGTGCAAGAAAAAGTTCTCCCACCTTTCATTCAACTATTTGTCTTCCCTCAGTGATTTATTTTGCCATTTCCAGACACACTTTATTATCTGTAGAACTGGCATGGGTTTTCTTGGGAATTCACCAAGCCCTCATTATAAATGAGTTTAGTAATGTAATAAAGAGCCCTTTCATTTTATATTTTTGCAGTGAATTCTGGAAGATCATTTACATCATTTTCCCTAGTAGTCCTTGCTGGCTTTTGTACAGAATCAAAAATAAATGAAGCCATACACAGATTAAGACTGTCATTCATTCAACTGATTGTAGGATTTTGGAAACAGATCCTTTGGGGCCTAACCATGCAGTAGAGTGAAAGCCAACTTTGGGGTGTTAGATTCTTCTTGGACTTCAGACAGTTGCATGGGTGGGGCAAGAAGAGTGATATAATGGGAAGAACCCTATCACATATCATAAGTCCTATCTTCTAACCACAGCCAGGCCTATAACTATGAAAGGTCAGGCAAATTCTGGTTTCAGTCTTCATAGCTGTGAAAAGTTCAATGGCCCATTGAAATGCCATTTCATTTAATTCCCATAAAAACCAAAGTAGAAAGCCTATGATGGCACAGTTAAGTTTCCCTTAGGACAAGAAAGTAGACTGTGGAAAATTTCCATAAAGCATATTTCTCACATTAGGGATTTTAGTTTTGTGATCCTGAAATTTAAAATAGTTTCTAGTTTATGTTTATATTCATAGTTTATGTATTCAAAGATTATGACAAAATAAAAAACAAAAATAATTGATGAAAACTGTCTTGTCTTAAGATACAGCTCTGGTACAGTGTTCTGCCTTGAAAAAGCCTTTATTGATGTGCCCAGATGAAAATGCTCTCTTTTGTAAACCTACTTTATTTTTTAATGCATTTATTGCTTCCCCATTAGAGTGTAAACTCATTGGAAATACGGATTATTTCACTCTTTGTAGGTGTAAAAGAAGCTAACACAGTGCCTGGCCCAAAGTAGGGCCTTATTAAGTACTTATTGATTGCTTGAATGATAATATGAATTTTCTAAAGCTTCTTTAAGAGTTTTAAATCAATAAATAATTTCCTTTTTAAATAGCATCAAGCTTTCCTGAGCTATTGTTCTAGCTTAGAGGTTCTCAAGTGTGTATGTCTGTGTGTCTGTGTGTATGTGTATGATTATGTGTCAGAGACCACTTGACAGTTTTGTGAGTCCTATACACTCCTCAGAACAATTTAACTCATATTCTGAATTAAATAACATGCTAGATTTCCATGAAAAGATAGTGGGAAAAGTGTTTTTTTCTTATCCATATCCACAGACATTTTGAAATTTCTGATTGTGTTGATTGAGTAACTATGAAGCCCAGATTAAGAACCCCTCTTATAGGGTCTTACACTGTAGTATGACATAGTGATTCTGTGGTTAGATCTGTAGTCTAGAATATGTGTATAAGTGCTACATATAACAATGATCAGATAGCACATGCTATGCAAATCCTTTATTCTTTCTAAATCTTAGTTTCCTCATCACCAAAATGAGAATCATAATACCTATAGTTCCATAACATTGTTAAGAAGCTCAAATGCAATAAAGTATACACAGTGTTTTATATACTTTAAGTGCTCTATAAATGCTACTTATAGATATTACCTCAGTTTCCTTGTGCCTGTCTCCTCATAAACAAATTAAACTGGAGCACGTTAGAGTTGGTGGCCCAGGGGATGGACCTGCATCCAAGTCCTAGGGCTTCACTTGGATTCAAAAAGACCTAAATTTAACTGTAGACTCAGGAACTACTTGCTGTGAGACCTAGAACAAGTCAGTTAATTTCTGTCTCCCTAATTTTCTTTATTTATAAATTAGGGATAATAATAGTAACTACATCCCAGTGTTTCAATAAGTTTGTAAAACACTTTTGCAAACCTTAAAACACTACAAATATACTAGTTTCTGTTAATTATAATAATTATTGTTACTTTTATCATCATTAATCTGATATAAACAGTTAGAATTTTTAGAAGTGAATTATGTTGATAATCATCTCAACTCTCCATTTCTCTTTATGCCTAAAGTGTTTAATGTGTAGCTATTTCAGATGAGCAATTCAAAATCTAGGAACAATTTATTTAAATTGACTAAAATTCATTGGGATTCCTTTCCATATGCACACCTGCTTATTGCTTCATCATAAGTGAGTAGTGTTGGGTAAGACAAACCTCAGTCAATTATACTATAAATTTCAGAGAAGTTGATTATTTTTCATGAAATTTCTGTCAAGCTCTACTGGGTTCAACATGCTCATCAGGAAATTCTTGATGAAGTTGTTCCTGGAGATGATGCTATATCAGTTGTCACTAAATGAAATGTTTGATGAAATGATCATTGTGAAAAGAAAAGAGGCTTCTAGTAGAATCAAAATAAGAAACTGAGATAAAACCATCCCTAAAAGATTTTTAGGTCACAGAGATCTATGCCAGTAAAGACTGTATGGGTTAGACTCAATTTCTACATTGAGTGTCACACTTATGATACCAAAGGGATGTTTCATTCCAGTAGAAACCTATTACTTAATCATAGTGTGTTTTTATATAGCACTTGAACATTTTCAAAGTTTTTTGGGGGGTCTGGGAGACAGTGAAAATATCTTGATAAACATTTTGGAAATCAGGAAAGTCGGGTTCAGTAAGGCAAATGACTATCCCAGATTTACCCAGGAAGAAATGTTCACAGCAAGAGCTCAAACCAAATTCTTCTGACTCTTGTTCAAACAACAATTATTCACATTACATAGTGTAGCCACTAACAGCTCATTCTATAAATTTCATATAATACAGGGTAAATCATTCTAATATATTAAAAATAAAATGAATAGTGAAAAGAAATGAAGTAGAGAACATAAAGAAATTAGGAAATTAATCTTATTTGATGGTAAGGAAGAACAAGAAGAATAGAGTATCCCTAAAAGCTAGGGGAAGAATATTTGTTTTTCCATTGACTTGTTTATTTAATTTTAGTAAATAAATTAAATAAAATTTACTACAAGATTCAGTTCCACAATCCCTGGAGTTTCAAATTTTCTCTCCTCCCTTCCCCCCCACTTCCATGGTGGCATTCAATCATGTGTAAGATCTACAAATACTTTGACATTGTCTGGTTGTATAGAAGAGTTGTAACCGATGGAGTAAACAATGGGAAAAAAAGAAAGAAAACCAAACATGAAAAAGAAGAACAGCATGTCGATTTCTTCAGTCTCCATTTAAACTCTGATCTTTCTAGATCTTTCTCTGAATGCAGATATCTCCTTCCATCCTGAAACTTGTAGAGTTGTCTTATAGTTGTGTGTTGCTAAGAAGAGTCCACTTTATCAAAGTTGGTTGTCACACATATGATGTGTTTGTGATTGTGTACAATTTTTTCCTACTTCTGCTCTTCTCACTTAGCATCAATTTGTATGAGCCTCTCCAGGTAATTATGAAGTCCATTCAATTACATTCATATACCTCAACTTATTCAGTCATTCCCCAATTGATGGGCATGCACTAAATTTACAGTTTTTTGCCACCACAAAAAGAGCTGCGATAAATATTTTTTGTACATATAGGTCCTTTTCACACTTCTATGATCTCTTTGGGATACAATCCCAAGAGTGGTATTACTGGATCAAAAGGTATGTAATTATTTATAGCACTTTGGGCATAGTTCTCGATTGCCCTACAGAATGGTTGTATCAGTTCACAGCTCCACCAACAATGCATTAGAGTTCTGATTTTTCCACATCCTCTCCAGCACTTGTAATTTTCCTGTTTTGTCATCTTAGTCAATCGGACTGTGAGATGTGGTACCTCAAAGTTGCTTTGATTTGCATTTCTTGAATCAAGAGTGATTTAGAGCCTTTTTTTCATATGCTTATAAATATCTTTAATTTCTACCTCTGAAAATTGCCTGTTAACATCCTTTGATCTTTTATTAATTGAGGAATGACTTGTATTCTTATACATTTTACTTAATTCCCTGTATATTTTAGAAAGGAGGCCTTTATCAGAGACACTGGTTGTAAATATTCATTCCCAATTTCCCACTTCCAGGAGGAATATTTTCAAGGAGTTGTAAGTGTACTGCAGTGTCAAGGACAGTAGGCTAATCTAAGAGAATAAGATTTGGTCAAGAAGAGATCATTGAAATTTTAGGGGGAATCTTTCAAGTTGATGAAGTTAGAAGGTCAGTTGATAAATTTAGAACTACAATGCCTAAAGAAGGAAGCTGATAAGAAAATTAGGTCAGAATGTATGTTTAAAGATTTGTCATGAAAGAAGAGCAATGAGACAAGGTCTTGAAAAGGAATTTGTAGCAAGAATCAACTTCTTCCAAAGTAACCAAAACTAGACACCAATAAGGAGAGTTCGCAAAATCCTACTATCCTTAACAAGAGACAAAAATAATACATAAAAGTGCATGGTACTGTCAGTCCAAGAAATAATACTGGGCATAGAAATCATATCATAAAGTGAAATTGTATCATTTTGATGGAAATATCATAAGTGATCTGTCTCTCAAGGAATCTTTCTATTTTAATGCTATTCCATTAAGATTTACGAAGTATAATTATCAATCAACAGGAATCAATCAATCAGCAAGGGTTTATTAAGTACTAAATATGTACTTTCCCTCCTCATTGACCACTGTCTTCCCTTATTCCTTTCAATGTCAACTAAAATCCTTATATTCATATGTGTGTATACATATATATATACACACGTGTGTGTGTGTATATATATACACACACACACACAATCTGTGAAAAATAAATATATATGTTTAAATACATAAATACTTAAATATGTGCATATTTTACTGACTACTGCAAATGATGATCATAACATTATATAGTGCCTACTGCATACAGACTTTGTGTGTGTACATATATATAAAAGTAGTTTGGCTTAGTAGATAGAAATCTGATCTTTTAAGAAGTCTTTCTTTTGACAAATACTAGCTTTGGGACCATGGGCAAGTCATTCACTCTCTCAGTGGTTCCCTGATAGAAGAATTTCTTCACGAGATATAATGTGGAGGTTCAAAAAAGAATTCATGTGGAAGGTGACCTTGAGGGAAATAAGAAAGTATAATGGGCAGAAAGACAAAAAGGATGCATTCCAAGTTTGTGGCAAGACCAATGCCAAGATAAGAAGACTGACATGCAGTGTCATGTAAGGAACAGAAGGAATTAAGAACAGTTAGACTGCAGAACATGGGAAGGAAGAATAATATATAATAAGGTGGAAAAGATTGGTAGGGCTTAGGTTTGAAGTTCTTTAAAAGGTAAATGGAGTTTATATTTTGTGTTAAAGAAAATGATGAGTCATTGAAGTTTATTCATTAGTGAATGCTTTTAAAATAATGACTAGCTATGTGGAAAGTGGTTTGGAATGGGTAATGAACAGGGGAAGACTATTTACTGAGGGAGTATAGCAATAATCTAGTCAAGAAAGAATAAGTGAAATAAAGGTGGCTATGTGAGTACTGAAAAGGGGAGAGATATGATATGTCATGGAGTAATAATTGGCAAGATTTTGGCCACTGATTGTATGAGGGGAGGGAAGAAGATGAAAAGTTCAGAGTTGAAAATAACACTGAGTTTATAAAACTTAATAATTAGATTGGGCAAGTAGTGGTGTCCAAAAAAGTAATGGAGTTTTCAAAAAGAATGGAGTTGTGGGAAAAGATCAGTTTTCTTTTGGACAACTAGGATTTAAAATATGTATGGGATATCTATTTCAAAATGCCAAAAGTCAGATGGTGCAGCAATGTTGGAAATCTAGAGAGACTGGCACTGGAAATATAGATAGCATGTCATATGCTTAGAAATTATATTTAAACCCAACAGTGTTGAAGAATTTGCTAACATAGAAATTAGAAAAAAATAAAAATCAGGCCAGAACATTGGGAAGCACACACAATTATCAGGTAGCACATGGATGATGAGGAATTTTGCAGATAACAATTTCAGCTGGAAAAAAGTGAAAGAGATAATAGGTGAAATGATCATTAATGGGGACAAAAAAATAAAAATTAGGGTTCCCCCCCAAGTCAAATCCTGTGTAACTTCCCTTGACTCCTCAGCCCAAAGTAAGTTCTCTCTGAAAATTCTCCTAGCATTTTGTTTTCAGCTCTTTACATACCTTCATCACAATCACCTTTATGGAATGCTTATCAAAGTAGACTTAATTTCCCTATAGAATTTTAAGTTTCTTTGGGCAGGGATCAAGTCTTTTTCATCTTCAGCACCAAGGATATTGCTTACACATACCAGGGACTCAGTAACTGCCATTGAATTTCATTGAACCCATTCTAAGAGAGCTCTGCTTTGAATTTTTTCTACTAAACACAACTTAAAAGGGGGAAAGATAAAACAATTTGACTTGGAGAAATACTGCCAAGGTATTCTTCAACACCTAAAGGAAAACCATTTGATACTTTATTGCTTCTTTTTAGAATCATAGAATAGTTTTCTTTCTTAAAGTGAACCTTTGAGCAATCTTTTTACACACCTGAAATCAGCCATTTTTGAGAGAAAATAAATTACATATCTTAAAGCACTGTTATTTTCTGATAAACACTGCCTCTTGAATGTATCTCTCTCTTCTTTTCCTTCTTCACTCATCCCTTTCCCACACCCATAGTCGTTATTATACATATCTTTAAGGCTAGCCCTAAGTAAGCCAGCATCTGCATTCTGAATATCACTGGAAGTAAGCATGGTTTTGGGAAACAAGAACACATCAGGAGATGTGGTTTCTAATTTAAAGTATGTCACTAGCTTTGTAGCCTAAAGCAAGTCACATAACTTCTCTGTACTAAATTTTGTTTAAGATAACTAACTCTGCTGTCTTTCACCTCCCCATCCTCATTACCTTGTATTTATTTTGTGTATACTTAGATATTTGTATGTGGATTTTTCCTTGGTTATAATATATGCATCTGGAGAACAAAGGCTACTCTTTTTTTTTAACTTTGTGTCCCCAGCACCTAGCCCAGTTCTTGGCAAATAGGAAGCAATAAATGGTTGCTGCATAATTAATTCTGAGATTCTATATTACTATGTTTCTATATTCTGTTATCTAAAGCAAGTTACCTCTATTTTTCTTCTTACAACTTAGTAACAAAATAAAGATGGCAAATGAATGATTTGCTAAATCACTAACCATTGCATTGATAACATCAATGTCTAAAATTCACATACAAATATTTATGTGGTCTTAAATCATTTGCAAAAATAAAGCTCTACATATGTCATCTTATTTGAACATTGCAACCATAAAAATGAAGAGGAGCCCAAAGAGGGTTAGGGCTGCCTGAGACCCCAAAATACCAACATGCTGGGTCCTGTGGAAAGAATTCCACTCAAGTCTTCTCAGCCAAGGAAAAAGTAAAGTTTATTGAAAGTTCAAGTTCGCCACGTGGGGTGCTAGGCCATTTAAAGGTGCTCTCACAGAGCAAGTCTATACTAAGCTATCTCATGGGGCTCTCACAGAGCAAAGTCTATACCAAACTATTCCATGGCTCTCTCACAGAGCAAAGTCTATACCAAACTATTCCATGGTTACTATAGCCATTATTATCCTCATTTAGTAGTCAAGGAAATTTAGCTTATAAAGACAAAGTGAAAAGCCCAGGGTTATACCCATACATACAAGTTGGTAGGGGTGGGCTTTAAACTCAGGTCTTAATGATTCTAAGTCCAAAATTCCATCCATGTCTTAGTGCTGCCTCTCAATGTATTTGCTTAAAAGGCTATAGTGCAAAAGGCATTTGTGGATAAATGTGAACAATGATGTCGATTGTCTCTCCTGTGTTACAGTTAATATATAACATTTATAGGGCACTGTATTTTTGAGTGGCACATTTTCCCTTTAGGGGCTCCTAAATATAGGCTAAATAGCAGTTCTTGAGGAGCTTAGAATTAAGATTATAATAAATTTACAGGAAATAATTGGAATATTTATAAAAATGACTTATGAAGTATGGATTTCTATAGTGTTGATAAAGAGGCAGCTTGAGGGAAAAGGAAATAAGCAAGGGATGTTCTGTGGAGGAGGTGAGTCTTGACCTAGGTTGTGAAGGAGGAAAAGGGTCTATGTGGGTGACTTAGAAGGGAAAAGCAACTTTAGGAAAGTATAGGAAAAAATTTTTACGAGTTAGCCTATTCTTTAGGCTGATAGGTGGCACACTGGATAGAATGTTGTCAAATTTGGCTTCAGACATGTACTAGTTATGTGACCCTGGGCAAGTTATTTAACCATGTTTACCTGTTCCCTCATCCGCAAACTGAATTGAAGAAGGAAATGATGAACCACTACCCTGTCTTTGCCAAGAAAATCCCAAATGGGTTTCTGAAGAGTCAGAAATAACTGAAAGTATTGAAAACAAAATCCTATTATTAGATTATGTTTCTTGACAGGTTACTGTTACTTTCTCAAGGAAAGTTGCATATATAATGCTGACCATGAAACTGAGTTCACATAGAAAAAACATGAGAGATAGTGAGGGGCTGCTGAGGAAGGTGACTTGACTTTGGACAGCTTTACATCTTTCTTTGCACACTTGGTAAGGAGACATTGCCTAAGTTGTACTGAATTTGAATTCAAAAGACTCAAGTTTGAATCCTGATTCTATTGCTTGTTACCTGTGAGATCTTGGGCAGTCTCTTAACTTCATTTTATTCATCTATGAAATAATGGGGTTGGACCAGAACACCCTGAGGTCCATTTTGTCTCTATATCTGTAACCAGGTGATCCTAAGTTTTGCTATCACAAATACTTCATATGTGTATTCTAATTACAAGAAAATAGTGAATATTTCATGGACAAGCATGTTTTGTAGTCCTTAGATCATTGCTCTCTGATCCTTTATAAAAGTGCCTAAAAATTTTGTCTTATGCTACTTCTATAATTTATTCAGAAGGGAAAACAGTTATTGTTTTTCTTTGAAGTAGTTTTAAAGACAGTTTAGTTCAAAAAAATTTAAACCCTCAAAATATCTGAGGTTACAAAGAACCTCATTACTGAGATGGGGTTCAGTTTTGAGAACTGGAATAGGTGTCATATGGAGAAAATTGATACATGATCATGACCCTTTAAAATGTGTCTATGAATCAGTCTATGTACTGAAATAATGAAAATTTTATTCATATTTCTTGCCTCTTCCCTTTTCCCTCTGGCAGAAGACAATGACAGTTTCATTTTTTAAAAATATTTTACTGATTAGCCAAACTAATTTGTTGTTTTGACATCATGTAGGCATAGCCTTTTTGCAAATAAATATTCTCATCAACAAAACAACTTCATTCCCAGAGAGTATACAGTAGAAAATTCTTCTCTTTAAAAAAACTTTCAGGTCAGCTTTAGGAAAGTGAAGCAAAAAGATGCTGAAGGAATATGAAGAAATAGAAAAAAAGAAAAAATATATATTTTCAGAGCTCTGAAAATCGCAAAGCAGAATGAACTGTGGGTCAGAGAAATTATAAAAGAATATTAAAGAAGTTAGGGGTCTTTGCTTAAATGATTATATTAATTTGTCACAATTATATTTTTAATCTATGCTTAGTCATTTTTAAAGGTTAGTGGGAAAAGGATTGTCCTTGTTCTTTTAAAATGTCATTTGAAATATTACTTTTAAAAATGTGTCATTATCTAATTACAAATGAGAAACACAAAGAACATTAATTAAAAACTGAAAAAAAGTGGGATACCAGAAAATACACAGATATTTTATAATGGTGCTAGTATGTGATCTGTGAGCATAGATAAGGTAACAGTAGCTTAAAATTCATATTATTATTCTACTTATGGTTTTTTTTCAAATAAAGTGAAAAGAAGATTATGGTTTCTTTTTAAGTTTTAGCGTTAGGATCAATGGTATATGTAACTTTTGAGATTATTGAGAACTATTGTCTAGATATTAGGCATCTGGATAATGTTCTAGTTTTCTTATGAAATAGATTTCTAACCTTGAAGGAGCACTTCAACATACATATACCTCACTTTTATGATAAATAGAGTAGAATTAATAATATTGTAAACTTTAACTGTAAGCGTTTGGAGATTTGCTTCGTTGAAGGCAAAAAATGAAAGCAAGGAAGAATCATTTCCTCTCGTTCTATCCCCATTCATGGAATAAGGGAATCAAAACCCCAATTCAGATATTCTCTCTCTCTTCCCACTGACCAAGACCTGCAAATTAGCTCATTCTCACAGAAAGAATTTAAGAATTATTAGGGGGAGAGGGTGGTGCGGGTAGGAATAATAAAGAAATGTGACCTAATAGCCCAGCTTCCTACTAGACAACAATGACAATTGATTCATTTTTGTCTAGGGGCAAAAGATCCAGACCTAGCTTTATCCACTTTGAGATTCTGATTAAAATTAATAAGTCATTATCATTATCTCTTTTATAGTTCCTGAAACTCCAAAAATTATGAAAATTTACTGGTGATTAATTTTTGCCCATACACCAAGAGTAGTCACAATTATTCTCTTTTGCAATGCTCTTTTCACAGATAATAAAACCCTAATCAAAAGAAATCACAATCAGTCTTACTTTGTATATAGTAATCTAGCATTAAAAGATGAATGATTCCAGAATTCTGAAAATAAAATTTAAGCAAAATATTTTTGAAAAAATAATAATTTTATTTTAAATTTATGGCATTTCCATAACTTAGTATGATAAAAAATGACTCCACATGAAGTTGCAAATCTGCTGTGTACCACTTGCTATTCCTTTTAAATATGTACTAAAGTGATCATGTAAATTTCTTTCTTTCTTCTTTCCTCCCTCCTTGCCCTAGAGATGGCTACCATTAGACACAAGTATGTATGTACATACACATACACACATATATATGTATGTAGACTTATTTCTCAGTTCTTCCTCTGGATTTAGAGTCTTCTTTAATATGTCCTTTGTAGTCAATTTGGATATTTATAAATAGTCAAAATGTCACTCAAAACTGTTCTTAAAACAATGTTGCTATTACTGGATACAATTTTCTCTCAGTTCTACTCATTTCTCTCTTCATTTTTTGTGCAATTTATTCATGTTTTTCTAAGATCATCAAGTTCATAATTTCTTATAGGACAGTAGTTTTCTATCATGATCATATACCATAGCTTGTTCAATTCTTATGCAATTGATGGACATCCCCCAAATTTCCAGTTATTTGCCATGAGAAGAGAGCTGAATATAAATATTTTTTAACATATATCTCCCCCCCTTCCCTTTAATTCCCTTTGGAGCAAGATGTGGTAGTTATATTGCTGGGTCAAAGGCTATGGGCAGTTTAATTATGCTTTGGGTATAATTGCATATTCCTTTACAAAGTGGTTATATCAGTTCACAATTCCACCAAAAATGAATGTGTCCCAAATTTTCCACATCTCCTCCAACCTTTCTTGCCCTTCAATCATTTTAGACAAAGTGCAAAGACAAAGTGAGAAGTGCAAAATGATTTATCAAGGTATTTTTAATTAAGAGTTCTCCAGTCAATAATAGGCATTGCTTAGTTCAAAGGGAGGACTCAAAACAAACAAACAAGCAAATGAACCTTAGCTTAAAAAGGTCAGTGTTTCCCATTGAATCCTGGGCCATAGATGGTTGCTCAGATTTATACCTGGTCACCCTACCCTGACGACTCTAGAGGAGAAACTGAGGATGTTGACTTTGCACAACTCTCTTTTACTCAAATTCAATTCAATTGAAGTCATGTCACCATCTCCTTGATGTCATGGTCCTCTTTAGAATGAAGGACAAACCACATAATCATACAATGATTTAGAGCATTATTTCATATTACTATAAAATGTTTTGATATCTTCATCTGAAAACTACCTGCTTGCATCATTTAATCATTTATCAATTTGGGAGTGAATTGCATGCTTATAAATTTTACAAAGTCATTTATATATTTGAGATATGATACTTTTATCTGTGAAACTATCTCTAATCCCCTCCCCCCATTTTTTGCTTTCCTTCCAATCTTGCGTATACTTATTTTATTTGAACAAAATATCTTTAATTTAATACAATCAAAATTATCTACTTTACACCTCACTCAGCTCTCTATATCTTGTTTATTCATAAATTGTTTTTTCTATCCATAGATCTAATAACTGATATGTTCCATGCCTTCTTTTACAGAAAGAGATGAAGAAAGATGAGAGGCAATCAACTTTTTGTACATATTTTTGCTTAAAGGAATTCTCACCATGGACCAGAACCATCTTAGCTCTCCTATCTGTTCTAGGTGGATAAAAAGAATAGTGCCTATAGAGGAATACAATCATTTACACAATTAGCCAAGGCCATGTACTTTCCTCTTTCTCTGTTCCGCCTCCTTGTTCCGCACTCTCTGTAGATTGATTTCATTAGCTTTTTGTTCATCTCTAAAAAAGGTTTTCATGAGAATATGTTAATATCTCAATAGGAAAATGTTAGTTCAGTGTAATATGTATATAAATACATATGTATATATATGTGTGTATGTATGTATGTGTGTGTGTATATATATATATATATATATATATATATA
>CM053594.1:101714906-101728162 GCA_028646575.1 Pseudocheirus occidentalis
GTGTGTATTTACATATCTACATATATGTGTGTATATTCATATATTCTTAAAAAAGCGATAAACAGATTGTTTGATAAAGCACATTATTCACAAGAAATATGACTATCTGTAATTTTGAAGTAAATTACTAATCAAATGATATAGTAAACAACTTTAACTAAAAATAGAAATAAAAAATCAAACATTCTAGTCTCAACCTGTTCCTAATTTTTGAGTAAGTTAAGCTATATGTTCCTTGAACTTGGGACTTAGGCAAGTCTTTATTGCTTGAGGGTAGTGCTACTGGACTGATGGAGATTCTGGAAACTTGCAGGGAAACAAACAATTCAACAAAAAAAAATTATTGTGACCTGATTTCCATGGTCTATTTTAGCAGATATTTTTTGAATGCTTTGATTAATAATATTTAAATGGCATGCATTGAGAAGTATAAATCTGATTAGTGCTTCTGAGGTACTAGTGAGTATATGGAATGAGAAATCAGAGACTCATGAACCACATATTATACTTGTGCACCTAACTCCAAATTCACTGCACTGTACTCAAAAGTTTTCCACTCTCTTCCCTATTATATGATGGAAGCTACAATGGATGTTTCACAGATGGTTTTACATGCCAACATACAGGTGTTTTTTTTTAATGCATCTAAACCTTGGTGGTTTAATGGATGAAGTTCTGAACCTGGAGTCTAAAAAACCTCAGCTCAAATGCAAAATCAGAAATTTACTAGCTGTATGAACTTGGGTAAGTGACTTAATATTTGTCTGCCTCAATTTCTGTATCTGTAAAATTAGGATAATGATAGCATCTGCCTCCTATGGCTATTGAGAGGATCAAATGAAAAAATAATTCCAAACTGTTTTGCAAAACTAAGATATAATTATTATTATATACAACAGTTTCATGAACAGATTATAGACTTACCCAAGATTTGTGAACTGATTTAACTATCCATAAGTTGTCCAATGAATGGTTATATAGTGGAATGTGAGTTTTTCTAGGAATCATGGAACCTTGGTTCAAGTTCCAGATCTGCTACCTACTATCTACTCAACTTTGGACAAGTAATGTAAAATTTCTAAGCCTTTGGTTACTCATTTCTGAAATGGAAGCAATAATGTTTTCAATATTACCTCTAGTGAGTTGTATGAGTCAAGAACTTTGTAAATCTTAAAACTTACAGCTTTATGATTAGTTTTTATTGTAATCTTCATTCCTTTGGTTTTTATTGTTTGTTGTTGCTGCTGCTGTTATTTTGATACAAGAAAGCGATTTTTTTTCATTTTAAATAGTTTCTTAGCAAATAAATCAACTTATGAAAAGCAGACCAGCACATTCTGGTGCTATATATTCTGCAGTATGTAGCTGGAGAATTGTCAGGACATGCTGAGAGAGATATCAAGTGATATGCACAAGGTTACAGTGTCGATATGTCAAAGGCTAGACATGAATACAAAAGCCAGATCCTATCTACCAGTCCACAATAAACATATTGCATTGTGTAATAAAGGAATATGCTTTAAAACTTCAAATCAATAATATAAATGAGACTAAAATTAAGCATTTTGATGGAGGTTATACTATGTTTGGAGTTAATAGCATTTATCTCTAAGAGCTGTTGTGAGCATGAAAAGAGATAATAATTTTAAAGCACTTAGCCCAGTGCCTGGCACAAAGTCAGTGTTATATAAATGAAAATTGGTAGTAGTAGAAGCAGTAGAAGCAGAAGGAGAAGCAGTAGTAGTAGTTGGTGTTACAGTAGTGGTCATAGTAGTGGTAGTTGTAGTAGTAGCAGCAGGAGAAGTAATAGCAGTAAAAATAGTGGTACTGACTATCTCACATCTATCACTGGGTACCTAATAAAATGTTTTAGAAGGAAGAAAAGTGAGAGAATAAGGAAGGAAGAAAAAAGATTTTTTTAATTTTGAAAAAGTGTGCAAATTCTTTTAATATAAGATGAACTTGTAAATCTATTTGGATATTCACTGTGGCAAAAATACTCATGTACATAACTATGGTGTAATTTTCAATTATTTCTGAAAATTATGTTTTTCTTGGTATTTTTCTATACAGTTTTGATTGATTGTACAGGAGCAAAAACACCCCGTGTGTGTGTATGTGTTTTTTTATCTGTTGACAGAAAATGAAGTTAAATCCTACAATTTCCCCAAACTTCAGTGCCCTGAATAGAAAACAGCTAAGGTAGAGTAAATTTTGCAGGTTTAATTAGAAGGTAATTCGTTTGTCAGTGTAAAGAGAAAAAAAAGTAACAGCTAGAGATAAAATGACAAAAAGTCTACTGGGACAGGAAGATAATGACCTTGATTACAACCTTCATTTGTCACCAATCATTATCCAAATCTTTATAAGTAGGTATTTCAGAAATTAATTTTGACATCTATAATAAATAATTAGATTTTAACTTTGGTATTTTAAATGTGATGAAAATGTTTTAAGGATAAGATGCTAACAGTTCTTACTCATTATAAAATTAAGCTTGTCAGTTACCCTTGACTTTTAAACATTAGAAATGATCCACAGCATCAAACACAATAAATCACTTCTTTTCCTAAGCTATGTTATGGCAAACTCAGAGATCAAGGCTTTCCTCATTGTTTGTATTAAATCAGGCTGTTAGGAACTATTTTGCTGATTTTTTTGTGTGTGTGTTTAAAATGAAGTAGTGCTTTAGCATATTATGGGTCTGGTCCTATTTATGTGAGCAAAGATATTTGGACAATTAGGAACCAAGGAGAGAAATATGGTTCATTATTAGCTAATGGTTTTTAGCCACACTGATAATCTAACCTGTTGATAGTGTGAAATTAGGAAAAGAGCACTGAAATATAAATTAAACGGTTTGAGTTCAAATTCAAGATTATTTACTACTTGAATAACAAGACGCAAATCACTTAACATTTTAAGGCCTCTGTCATCTCCCTCAGGAAAGATAAGAAAATAGCCTAAGAGAATACACACACACATGTTCATATATACACATACATGTAACATGCACATACATACACATATACACATGCACACACACTTCTCTTTCTTCTTCAGAAAAAAGTGGAGAATTATGGGAATTGAATGCTACATATACTGACAGACTTATGTAATGTGCTATTTAGTTTAACTGAATGGCTTTTATTTTCCTTTCTGTTTTATTCTTTCTCATAAGAGATAGTTGTCTGGTTAAAGGGTGAAGGGGAAATGGTTTTAGTTGTTACTGTTATTCCAAACCTGTGATATCACTAGTGAGGGGATTTTCTGGTAAGGAAACTACTACCAATGTAATTTGTCAATTTTTTTATCATACATTAGTCTTAAGGGGTTTCTTGAGAATGACAAATTAAATGATCAGTCAAAGGTGATATAAACAGGATAGTTCAGAGGAGGTAACTGAACCCAAAGAAAGTTATCTAAAACCAAAGATATTAATAAAATTTTAAAAATTAAAAATCAAATCAAATGAATGGGTTCAGTTAAATGTCACCCAATGACATTACTGAATTTAATCTCAGATTATATGACAGTCCTCCTCCTGACAAACACAAAGTAAACTTGGTCTAGAGTCTGTCAAAATTAACTTAGCTTTGAAGTTTAATTCAATACTTTACCCCCTTCTTGAGAATCCTATTGGGAATATGAAGAAGGGTAACACAAAATGCAATTACTAAGGCCATTAAGTATGATGCTGACTAGAATTGTGATCAGTAAACAGATCTCCTTGAGTAAGCAATCAGCTAGCTCACAACAGGAGTATGTCATGGGGCATAAGTACAGTAAGGACTGGAGTTGCATTATAATAGCACATCTAAGATTTTAAAGTAATGTTCTCCATAAAATCAAACAGGAAAGAATATTCAAATGTGACTTTGGTTCACAGATGATTGTCTACACTCTCTGCAAATAAGTGAAATGATTCATTTATAAATCTAAACATTTCCTTTTTTATCTTGCCTTAAAAATTTAGAGAAACAAAAAATGTCTTCCCTTTAATATGTTGCAAACTAAAGCTAGTAGGCTGTTTGAACTCCACTATCAATAATCAAATGATGTAAGAAATCCAATCCTAAATTTTGAGAGTCCCTTATGATTTTTCTTTCCTATTTGCCTTCTAGTGCTTCTCTCAATTCTTGTATTTGAAAGCCAAACTTTCTATGCAACTCTAGTACTTTCATCAAGGATACTTGAAAGTCATCTGTTTCATTGACTGTCCAGTTCCCCCCTGAAGTATTATACTCAGTTTTGCTGGGTAGGTGATTCTTGGTTTTAATCCTAGCTCCTTTCACCTCTGGAGCATTATATGCTAAGTTCTTCAATTCCCTAATGTAGAAACTGCAAAATCTTGTGTTATTCTGATTGTGTTTCCATAATGCTTGAATTGTTTCTTTCTGACTGCTTGCAGTATTTTCTCCTTCACCTGGGAACTCTGCAATTTGCCTACAATATTCTTTCAAGAGGAGATTGGTGTATTCTTTCAATTTCTATTTTACTCTCTTACTTTAAAATATCAGGGTGGTTTTCCTTGATAATTACTTAAAAATATGTTGTCTAAGCTCTTTTTCGGTCATGATTTTCAGGTAATTCAATAATAATTGAAATTATCTCTCCTGGATGTATTTTCCAGTTGAGTGGTTTTTCCAATGAAATATTTCATATTGTCATCCTTTTTTTCATTCTTTTGGTTCTGTTTTATAATTTCTTGATTTCTCATAGATTCATTAGCTTCAGTTTTCTTCATGCTAATTTTTAAGAAATTATTGTCATCGGTGAACATTTAGGTCTCTTTTCCTATATGACCAATTCTGCTTTTTAATACACTTTTCTCCTCATTGCCTTTTTGAACCACTTTTGTCATTTGACTTAGTCTATTTTTAAGGTAGTGTTTTCTTCAGAATTTTGAGGCATCTCCTTTAACAAGCTGTTGACCAATTTTTCATGATTTTCTTGCATCAATTTCATTTTTTCCCCATTTTTCCTCTATTTTTCTTATTTCATTTTCAAAATCCTTTTTTTGCTCTTCCATTTCTTGTGACCACTTCATATTTTTCTTGGAGGCTTTGAATGTGGGAGCTTTGATTTTGTTGTCTTCTTATTCTATGGTTTGAACTTCTTTCCTACCAAAGGAAGATTTATAGTCTGAGTTTTTATACTGTTTGCTCATTTTCCCAGCAAAAACCTTGCCATTCTAACTCTTTGTAAAGGTATGACTCAATTTCCAGTGTGTAGAGTATCCTGTCCCAAACTTTGGGGGGTTTTTTCCAGCTGTTTTGAAAAATTCTTCTAGGGTCCTATAAATTTTCCATTCTTCCAAGGCAATGTTATCAATGGAGAGGTATTTACTCCTTTCCTGGCCTATGCTCTGGTCTGTGAGTGGCCACGGGCACTTCAACCTTTGAAGTGTGAGGAGAATTCTCTCTCCACTGCAGCTGCAAGCAATACCATACCAGTGCTTTCCTTATCCTAGGACTACCACCCAGGACTGTGACTCAGATCCAAGCATAGACAAAGCTACCATACCAGCAAAGGGATGCTTACAAGAGCCTCTGAACAGCAACTCAGTCTCCAAACAATCTATGGGCCAGGAGTTTTAGAAGCAGCCAATGCTGCTGCTACTGTTTCTGCCACTGCCTGTCATCCTATGGTGTAGGCCAGACAATTATCCTCTCTTACCCAGGTCTGAGAGATTTTTCTCACTGATCTTTTATGCTGTATTTGGTGTTTGTAGGCAGAAAAGTCCAGAAACTGTCACAGCTGCCAGTGATTCTGTCCCCTGAAGTCTGTTCTAGCCCATCTACAGCAGTGTAGCCCACTCTGGACTGGGATTTGCTCTCAGACTTGTGTTATATACCTTTTCTGTCAACCTTCCAGGATGTCTTGGGCTGGAGATTTGTTTCACTCTGTCATTTTGTGGGTTTGGCAGTTCTAGAATTTGATTAGAGTAATTTTACAGGCATTTGGAAGGATTTGGGGCTCAACTCAAGCAAGTTCCTGTTTTTACTCAACCTTGGCTCCATCCCCTAAAGCAGCATTTCTCAACTTGTGGGTCATGACCCCTTTGGGGGTCAAATGACCCTTTCACAGGGGTTGCCCAAGACCATTGGAAAACACATATTTCTGATGTTCTTAGGAACTGAGACACCATTCCTCTATCTGTTTCCAGGTGGGTCCACCCACATGCAGATATGCCCATATATGAGTATTAAAGGGTCAGGGCATTAGGAAGGTCAATAACCACTACCCTAAAACTATTATTCTTTCTCCTTCACTGTTTAACCAGAAATGCCAATACTCAGGACCATGGCAAGCTAAAAACGGAAATTATCTTATTTTATTTTTCAACTTATTAAATGATTTATTTTTACTTTTCAACCTTCACTTCCATAAGTTTCATATTTTCTCACCCTCCCTCCCCAAGATAGTTTGCAATCTGATATAGGGCTCACACATATATTCCCATAAAACACATTATCACATTAGGCATGTTGCATAGAAGAATGGTAACCAATGGGAAAAACCATGAGATGGGAAAAAAAAGAACCAAAGAAAATTGTCTGCTTCACTCTGCATTCTGACTCCATATTTCTTTCTCTGGATGTGGCTGGAATTTTCCAACATGTGTCCTTCTGAATTGTTTTTAGGTCTTTGTATTTTTGAGAAAGTCTAAGTCTATCAAAATTAGTCCTTACATACTGTATATAATGTTCTCCTGGTCCCATTCTCTTCAATCAGAATCACATAATGTAAGTCTTTATAGATTTCTTTTCTAGATTATATACACATTTGGACTTTATTCTGGTATACAGTGTCAAACATTGGTCTATGCCCATCTTATGCCATACTATTTTCCAGTTTTCCCTGGAATTTTTGACAATGACTCCTTTTCCCAGAAGCTGTGGTCTTTAAACTTATCAAAAGGTAGATTGCTATAATCATTGACTACTGTATCTTGTTTACCTTACGTATTCCACTGACTTACACCCTCTATTTCTTAACCAGTATCAAGTGATTTTGATGACTGCTGCTTTATAAGGTAATTTAAGTTCTGGTATGACTAGGCCACCTTCCGTAGCACGTTTTTTTCATTAATTTACTTGATATTTGGACCTTTCATTCTTCCAGATGAATTTTGATATTTTTTCTAGCTGTAGCAAAATAGTTGTTTTTAATTTGTAGTTTTATTGGGATGGCACTGAATAAGTAAATTAATTTAGGTACATTTGTCATTTTTGTTATATTAGTTCAGCTTACCTGCAAATAACTGGGTTTTTTTCCCAAATATTTAGATCTGATTTAATTGGTATGAAAAGTGTTTTGTAATTGTGTTAATATATTCTCTGGGTTTGTTTTGGCAAGTAGACTCCCAAATATTTTATAATGTCCACAAGTAACTTTAAGTGGAATTTCTCTTTCTACCTCTTGCTGTTGGACTTTGTTAGGAATATATAGAAATACAACTGATTTGTGTGGGTTTATTTTATAACCTGCAACTTTGTGAAAGTTGTTTATAGTTCCAAGCAGTTTTTTACTTGATGCTTTAGAATTCTCTATGTATATCATATCAGTTGCAAAGAGTAATAACTTAGTTTCTTCTTTGCCTATTCTAATTCCTTCAATTTCTTTTTTTTATCACTATAGATAACATTTCTAGTATCATATTGAATAACAATGGTGATAATGGACAAACTTGTTTCACCCCTGATCTTGTTGGAAATGCTTCTAGCTTATCCCTATTACACAAAATACTTGCTGATCATTTTAGATAGCTGCTACTTAACATTTTATGGAAGGTTCCATTTAGTCCCATTCTCTCCAGTGTTTTCAACTGAAATGGGTGTTTTATTGTCAAAAGCTTTTTCTCCATCTATTGAGGTAATAAAATGATTTCAACTAGTTTTCTTGGTGATATATTAAATTATGAAGATTGCTTTCCTAATATTGAACCAGCCCCACATACTCTGTGTAAATCTTACCCAAAGTGTGTTATTCTTGTGATAAATTGTTGTAATCTTTTTATTAATATTTTATTTAAAATATTTGCCTCTCTAGTCCTTAGGGAAATAGATCTATAACTTTCTCTGTTTTGGCTCTTCCTGGTTTAGGTATCAATACCATATCTGTATCCTAAAAAGATTTTGGGAAGACTCCTTATTTGCCAATTTTCCTTAACAGTGTATAAATATTAGAATGGATTGTTCTTCAAATGTTTGGCAGAATTCACTTGTAAATTGAACTGACCTTGGAGATTTTTTTTTTGCTAGGGAGTTCATTGATGACTTGCTCAATTTATTTTTCTGAAATGGAATTATTTAAGTATTTTATTTTCTCTTCTATTAATCTGGGCAATTTATATATTATGTAAATATTAATCCACTTCATTAAGATTGTCAAATTTGGGGGCATATAATTAGGCAAAATAATTCCTAATTATTGTTCTAATTAACTCTTCATTGTAAGTGAATTCCCCCTTTTCATTTTTGATACTGGTTATTTCATTTTCTTTTTTTTAAATCAAATTGACTAAAGGTTTATCATTTTTTTTATAAAACTAGCTCTTATTTTTATTTATTACTTTGATACTTTTATTAATTTCAATTTTATTAATGTCTCCTTTGGTTTTCAGTATTTCTATTTTGATATTTAATTGAAGAACTTTAATTTGTGCTTTCTCTAGCTTTTTTCAGTTGTATGACCAATTCACTGATCTCCTGTTTCTCTATATTATTCATGTAAGTACTTGGAGTTATACAACTTCTCCTAAGAACCACTTTTGCTGCGTCAAGTTTTGGTATGTTGTCTCATTGTCATTTTCTTGAATGCAGTTATTAACTGTATCTATGATTTGTTGTTTGGCCCACTCATTCTTTAGAATTAGATTATTTAGCTTCCAGTTAATTTTAATCTCTCTTTCCAAGGTCCTTCATTACATATAATTTTTATTGCATCGTGATCTGAAAAGGATATATTTAATATTTCTGTTTTTCTGCACTGGATATTGAGGTATTTTATGCCCTCATACACAGTTATTTTTTGTGAACGTTCCATGTACTGATCAGAAAAAGGTATATTCATTTCTATCCTCCAGTTTTATCAAGAGGTCTATAATATCTATCTTTTCTAAGTCTCTATTCACTTCATTAGCTTCTTTTTTTATTTTGCAGTTAGATTTATCAAGTTCAAAAAAGGGAAGGTAGAGTTCTTCCTCTAGTATAATTATGTCATTAAAAAAATAGAAGGAACTCATTTTCCTTAGTTCATTTTCTACCCATTCTTCCCAGAGTCTCACAGCTGTCCAATCTCCATTCCTGGCTTAATTTCCATGACTAATACTTCACACACTGGTTTACCTAACTTCTAGCCCTTATCAAAGTCTAGTTGTTACTTACAGGGATAATAGTGTTCCTAAAAGTATGATAAATTACTAAGATACTAATAAGACAATAACATCTACTGTGAAACCTCTCCTAGATAATGTAATCACATTTAACAAGTAACTTCAATGCCTTTATACACAAGGCAAGAAGAATTTATTCACCACTAATTAAATGTCAGGCACTGTGTAAAGTTCTATGGATAAAAATTCAAGCAAAAAGAAATATAATATTATGTTATCTCTGCTCAATGGGATTTTATTTTAAGGAAGATGATATAAAATGGGGAAGGAAAAGGTATATATAAGGAGACAGGAAGAACTCATCAATGAGAAAAAGGGGATGGGAAGTACAGGGATGATTCATCATAAGAAGGACACATTGGTGGATGGATGTTTCTCAGAGAGGAGCCCCAAGTACTAATGAAGTTTCAAGGATAAAATAACACATGAGATATAATGGCATTATTCTGTAATCTGAAAATCAGACATATAAAAAGTGATAAGTAGTTTAAAAGCCTGAGTAACTAACTGGAACAGAATTCTTTTGAAGGAGTTAAACATCTCTTAGGTAATGTAGGCAATCAGATACTTTTTTGTAGATATGGCCAATACTGGCACACAAAACCCTTAGTTGTGGTTGTAAATCTTTTCTCTATAAACAGCATTTGAAATGGTAGGATGTGAAAGCATATTCAATTAATATAAACTTAGGTGCTATACAAATATACGTGAATGGATAAAAGTTCCTTGCAAAAGATATGAACAATAATACAAGAATAAGGTCAAATCCTTTGAAAAACAGTATTTCTTATAATAATTCTTTTAGCCAAGGGGGGACATTAATTGTCCTTTTATGAATGAATAATAAAATAAATTATTTTCCTCTAATTGAAGAACAAGAAATTCATAACATCAGAAATGGAACCATGTAAAGCAATGCACAAGCAGCTTCCCAAAAAATGCTACTGTGAACAGCTTTTAAGGTTCTGATTATACAGTATAGTGAATATTCCATTTATTCCATAACAACTCAAGGGAAACATTCACAACAAATCACAATATGTTATTCACATATTATCAAATGATTATTCTTTTGTTCTTTGTTCTAAATACCATGGCCACTTTGGTGAAAACTATGTGGCCATTCTAATGGTAAGCTGCTGTGAACACAATATTGTGATTTTCTGTGATAAGATGTAATGTTGTGAATATCTGCCTTGATTTGTAATGGATTTGTATTATGCAGAGCAGCCACTTTAGATAAAAAAAAATTAAAAAAAAGAATTCCGTTTCAAGTGAGGAATTGTAATGTGATGCTCAAATTCTAGTAGCCTGAACATAAGGAAAAAGGGTGACTAGCAACCTATTTTCACATAAAAATAAGTAGAAATAAATAAAATAAATAAAAATACATAAAAAAGTAGAAAGTCCATCTAATTTGAAAGGGAGATTTTGTAACCAAAATGAACTGCCATTTTTCAAAGGTGAATGCTTTCTAAATGTAGCTACAGAGCAGGATACTTAAAAGCAAACTGGATTTTCTTTTCATTACTGATTTTGAAAAGAAATAACTTGAAAGATCATATGTATTAACACTTGATGGATTTCATTGTGTGGATGACAGCAGTGTTGTTATAAAGTACTTCAACCAATTTCAGTCAAATCAATCCACCATAGCCCATCTATACCATGGTACAAACAGCTGTGATGGTGAAGCAATAGCCTCTCCAGTTACTTCGCCACTACATTAACTGGATGCAGCTGAAAGTTAGCATTAGAACAGACTTGTGACTAAATTTTATTGTTTTCCTGAAAGTAGCTAGGAAATTTAGAAACTGATTATCATCACTCCATGATTATGAACTCTTAATTTTGACTCATCTCTACACCAGCTCCCACCAATCACTGTGTCTCATTTTAGCTTTATAATCGCTTTTTTAAAAAAAATAGCAATTATGAAAGACATTTGCATATTGCATGTGACTATTTTGTAAAATCATCTTTATTTTCCCCCAAACAAAAATAAGTACCACATTTTAGGCTAACTAGGGATGGCTTCCGAATGTCAATATGTGGCATAGTACTATTTAGTGAGAAAAGATCTTACTTAAGATGGCTGAGTACAAGCAGTAACTCTATTCGTTTCTCCAATAATTCTCCTCCAAATAATTTTTGAAATAGTTCTTCTAATTGAATTCTATAGTCATAGAAGACAGAAGCTCTGAGTAATACATTCTTCCATCCCAAGACAACTTAGAGGAGGTCAAGTAGAGAACATGGATCTCACATGGCAACATCAGCAATTGTCCTTAGTGGTGTCTGTGACCAGCAGTAGCCACATCAAAAGCTCTAAGTCCAGATAAGATAAAGAGGTTGGGAAACTAATTAGAACCAAAAAAGATTACAAGGGACTCTTTGATGGTGCTTTGTACAAAACACAATTCCTTTACCTATGTGTAATTCGAGAATTAATGGGAATACTAGTGCTTGTGGCATCAGGACAGCAGGGTCCCTTATTACACTTCCAAGGCAGAAGGGTGGATTAGCATTTTAAACTTCAGAAAGCAGGGCCCAAAGTCACAAAAACAAGAACAAGAGGAATGCTAGTATTTTTGTTTGCAGGGAAGAACAGTTAATTCCTCAATGAAGACCAGAGCACAAGCCAGAAGAGCAATGATCACATCTTTCCTTGGATCATATCACCTTGCAAGCACCATAATTTTATAGACATTCAGAGCTTTCTCTGAAAACAGAAACACACAAACACACACACGCAAAAAAAAAACACCGAAGCTTGAGACTATACTCTTTCCACCCTAAAGCAGAGTCTAACCTTTATATAAAGTTAAAAGGCAAGAAATAAGTCGGAACAAAGAGCAAGCAAGAAAAGATCCTGGGGGGGGGGGGGGTAGAGCCAAGATGGCAGCGTAGAAGCAGCAAGGTCCTGCAACTCCCACACCACCACCCTAAACACCCATAAAATATGAGCCCAGACAAAGTCTAGGAAAGTCTAGGACTCTCAGACTCATAAAAATACAAGAGAACACAGCTCTCACTGAAGGCAGCTCGGCAGCAGGGACTCAGTGTGGCTGCTGGAGCGAAGGCTGGAACAGCCGGAAGCCTAGACCGTGTCCAGGCCTGGGGCAATGGGAAGGAGCTGAGCCCAGTGGCCACTGGAGCCAGCCTGCAGAGGTTCTACAGCATCCAGCACCTCCACATCTGCCAAGGCATGAGGAGCAGGACCAGAGAGAGGCAGCTCACACTGCAGAGGAGCAGAGACCCAGCCAGCCCAAAACCGCAGCCGCAGCCAAGGCCAGGCAAGACCTCAAGGCAGCCAGGAGGAGCAGCAGAGCCTCCCAAACAGCAGCTTGAGTCTACTTCAAAGAAAATCTAAAGCACTGGACTAAGGGGATCTTTAAATCTTCAGACACAGTGGAAGTGAAACTTTGAAAATTAATTTGGGGGATAAAGCAGTTCAGCCACTCTGCCCCCGGGGCAAAGAAGCAGTGGGGGAAGGGAACTGCTGGATCTACCAGAGGGCCTCGCCAGGCTGCTTCAGAGCCCCTGGCCTGCGGTCTCAGCAGGGGGGCTGAATCAATTGATCAGGGCCAAGTGCTCTTGTGTTGAGTGGCCTGGATCCAGATCATGGTCTTGGGTGGTGGTCCTGGGGTGCAATTTCAGCAAGCCAAAGCTGCGGGGACTTGCAACACCCCCCTAATAGCACCAGCAATTGGGAAAACCCCCAGCAATTTGGAACAGAGCTTCCCCCCTTGGGAGCAGAGTTTCACAGAGCTAAAAAAAAAAAAACCAACCAATAAATTGACTGGCCAACATGAGACAAAGGAAGCAAAATAAAAACAATAAAACTCTAGAATCC
>CM053594.1:101728662-101744908 GCA_028646575.1 Pseudocheirus occidentalis
ACATATCTGAGCATGGGTGTAGATGTGTACATAGAGGGTTCAGGATAAATTGATTAGGAAGAAATGATACTTTAAAAGGTGAAATTCTGAGGTGGGAGAGGACTTGAATGAGAGGAGACAGGGAGAGACAAAATGGGGTTAATCATCCCATATAAAAAAGGCAAGGGATAACTGTTACAACTTTACTTTCATTTACTCTCATTAAATTTGGCTTAGGGAAGGAATGACATAAACTCTAAAATGGGTATCTTGCCACACAGGAAAGTAGGGGGGATGGAGATGTGAGGAGGGATGATGGAGGGAAAGGAGGGCTTAGGGGGAGGGATACTGGAAGCACACACTTCAGTACAGGGACAGGGACAGGGAAGAGAACAAAACAAGGGGCGGTGCGGGATAGTTAGGAGGGACATACAATCAGCCTCTCACAATATGTCCGCCATGGAGATGTCCTGCATAATTACACATGTACACCCTGTATTGAATTGCTCCTCCTTCCAGTGGGAGTGGGTGACAAGGGATGAACAGCAATAATCTAGAATTTAAAGCTATACAATCAAATGTTAAAAAACAAACAAACAAATATATATATATATATATATATATATATATATATATATATATATTATTAGCCTCATGCTAAGTACTGAGGATACAGTTAGTAAAAGAAAGCAAGCCCTTCTCTGAAGGGACTTGCAATATAAAAGGAAAAGATGACACACAGAAGCAGGCAGGAAATCACGAGGAAGGAAGAACAAGGATTACCAAGTAGAAGGGAATCTTGTTCTGTGGAATTGAAACCAGGCAGAAGAGCATATGCAGAGTTGAAGGGGCCCAAAAAGTCTAGTTTGCATCCTCTCTAAAGGAATGCATTAGGAAGAATTTTATATACCATCCTCCACCCCTCCAGTCAAAGGGTAGATGAGGTTGAGGGAGGTGGTGTCAATAAAGACTTGAGTTAGCAACATGGTGATGAGATCAGAGGTAATGAGCATAACATAGAAAGGGCAGCTTTATCCATGGAGTTGAAACTAGGTAAAGCAGCAAATGTAGAATAGAGCCAACTACCAGTCCCTTAGTGACATGTTTTATATGTATGAGAAGAGAAAATAAGAAATTCAGGGCTCTTGGTCCTTATACAAGCTTCCTTCTCCCATTCCCTCATGGGAATTAAAGGATGCACATTTGTTAAGCCCTTTTATGGTACTGTTGTTCATTGATTCGAAGACAGTGTTCAAATATTTAGGGGTCTGCTGGACTCAGAAAATAAATTTAACATCATCTCTGGGTAACTCACTTGAGTCTTACATGGAAATTCTATGGAAGTGAAAGATTTGGGGGTAGACAATATATAAATAGATAGACCACTGCCTGGATAAATGTCAAGGCAAGATTAGCAGCAAATTCACTTTTCCTGTTCATAAGCCTGAATGCATATCAGTGATGCATTCCATGGATTCATTGTTGTTGTTTCTTCCAGGTAGTCTTTAGTTTGCCATTATTAGTTCTAGATTTCTGGCTCCAAGCCCAATTTCTGGAGATTCCCTGAGGGAAAGGTGACTTTGTTAGCTCTACCTTGTTGAGCTTTGGGTTGCTTGGGTGACCTAAGAGGCAGTTCTTTTTTCCTTGATATCTTAGAAAATGTTAACCTTTACTACAAAATAAGAAAATAAATAAATACTAAAATTAAAATTATAAAAGAAAAAAAGCATTACCTTATGCATGGGAGAACATGAGAGTATTCAAGATATACAGCAATAAATTTCTATTTCAAGAAAGTCTATATTATAAATGCTATTCATTGTGTTGAGAACTGCACATCTATTCTTTGCTTCCTTTTAAGTTATTTTTTATTCTCTGTTGTGCACTTTTTACTTTGTTCTTTTTTCCCCTTTCTCCCTCCCCCACAAGCTACAATTAAGCATGGATATACACACACACACACAAATATGTATAAATCCATATTTTCTACATAAATATACACTTACATATATAGACATATACACACAAATATATTCATGTATGTATATTCATAATATACCTGGCATACATACAATTGATTACACACTCATTTTCTCATATCTATAATCATATAATCATATTCTCATATCATATAATCATACATTCCTAAGCATCTTTGTAAGACTGCATTATACTTATTTGTCCTCTCTTTCTCTCACAGCGGGTAACCTTTTCCTTCATAAGTTTGAGTCTATATTTTTCCAAGTCGACCAAATCATCATTTCTTACACTTCAACATTCCAAGCTTATACTATCTAGTTGTTTTAAATAGTTCAAAACAACATTAATGAATATGGCTTACACATCTTGTAGTTTCCCTGTTGTCTTTTGATTAAACTGATTTAAAAAATTATTTACTATTAGTTTACAACATTCAGTTCGACAAGTTTTTGAGTTTTAAATATTCTTCCCACCTACCCCCCCCACCAGTGATGGCATGCTACAATATAGGTTTTACTTATACCTTCAGATTAAACATTAGTCAAATTGTAAAGAAGAATTATAACCAATGGAATGAATAATGAGAAAGAAGAAATCAAACAAAACAAAATAAAAGAGAGAGAAAGCAGTTTGTTTTGGTCTGCATTCAGATTCCATAATTCTTTTGCTGGATGTGGGTAGCCTTTTCCTTCATGAGTCCTTCAAAATTGTCTTATAACCTTGCATTCCTGAGGGGAGCCCAGGCTATCAAAGTCAGTCATTACAATTACTATGCATCTGTAACTGTACAATGTTTTCCTGGTTCTGCTCCCCTCACTCATCATCAGTTTATAGAAGTCTCTCCAGGTTATTATGTAGTCTGTCTGATCTTCATTTCTTATAGCACAATAGTATTCCATTATATCCATATGCCACAGCTTGTTTAGCCATTCCCCAATTGATGGGTGTCCCATTGATTTCCGACTACTTGTCACCACAAAAAGAGCTAATATAAATATTTTTGTGCATACGGGTCTTTTCCCCATGTGTATGATATCTTCGAGATACAGCTGTAGAAGTGGTATTGTTGAGTCAAAGGGTATGCACATTTTTATAGCCCTTTGGGAATAGTTCCAAATTCCTCTACAGAGTGTTTGGATCAGTTGAAAACTCCACCAATGATGCATTAGCGTTCAAATGTTCCACATCCATTCCAATATTTATCATTTTCCTATTTTATAATGTTAGCCAATCTGACTGGTGAGATCTGGTATGTCTGACCCGTTTTGATTCTCATTTCTATGATCAGTCATCAGTTAGAGCATTTTTGCATGCTTATAGATATCTTTCATTTCTTTATCTGAAAGCAGCCTGTTCATATCCTTCGGCCATTTATCAATTGAAGAATGGCTTGTAATTGGACTCGTTTCTCAGTATGTTTTAGAAATGAGGCCTTTATCAGAGACACTGGTTATAAAATTTTTTCCCCAAATTTCTGCTTCCCTCCTAATCTTGGTTACATTGGCTTTGTTTGTGCAAAATCTTTTCAATTTATAATATAATCAAAATTATCCATTTTGCATTTTGTAATGCTCTCTGTCCCTTGTTTGGTCATAAATTCTTCCCTTCTCTATAAATATGACAGGTAAATTTTTCCTTGTTTTCTCATATTGCTTACAGTATCAACCTTTATAATTAATGCATGAACCCAGTTAGATTTTATTTTGGTATACGCTGTAAAACATTGCTCTATGCCTAGTTTCTGTCATATTATTTTCCAGTTTTCTTTGCAGTTTTTATCAAATAGTGAGTTCTTATCCCAGGTGCTGCAGTTTTTGGGTTTATCAAAGAGTAGATTACTATAGTCATTGACTGCTGTGTCTTCAATACCCATTCTTTTCACTGATCTACCAATCTATTCCTCAATGAGTAGCAAGTAATTTTGATGACTGCTGCTCTATAATACAGTTTAAAACTTGGTAGGGATTTCTTTTTATTAATTTCCTTGATATGCTGAACCTTTTGGTTTTCCAGGTGAATTTTGTTGTTATTTTTTCTAGCTCTATAAATTAGTTTTTGGAAGTTTGATTGGTGTGGCATTAAACAGGTAAATTAATTAAGGTTAAATTGTCATTTTTATTATGTCATCTTGGCCTAACCATGAGCAACTGGTGTTCTTCAAATTATTTAGATCTGACTTCATTTGTGAGAAAAGTACTTTGTAATTGTATTCATATAGTTCCTGGGTTTGTTTCGGCAGGTAGACTCCCAAATATGTTATAATGTCTACAGAAACTTCAAATAGAATTTCCCTTTCTATTTCTTGCTGTTGGGCTTCATTAGAAATATAATAATGTCAAGACTTTATGTGGGTTTATTTTGTATCCTGCAACTTTACTAAGTTATTTATTATTTCAAGTAGTTTTTTTCTTGATTCTCTAGGATTCTCCAAGTATATCATCATATCATCTACAAAGAGTGATAGTTTAGACTCTTCTTTACATATTCTAATTTCCTCAAATTCTTTTTTCTTTTATTGCTACAGCTAAGATTTTAAAGTACCAAACTGAATATCAGAGGTCATAGTGGACACCCCTTTTTCACCCCTGATCTCACTGGGAATATATCTAGCTTATCTCTATTACATATGACACTTGCTTATGGTTTTAGGTATATACTACTTATTATTTTAAGCAAGACTCCCTTTATTTTCATGTTTCTAGTGTTTTTGACAGGAATGGGTGTTGTATTTTGTCAAAAGCTTTTTCTACATCTATTGAGATAATTATATGGTTTCTTCAATTTTTATTGTTATGATTAATTATACTGACAGTTTTCCTAATATTAAACCAGCCTTGCATTCCTGGAATAAACCCTACCTCATCAAAGTGTTTTTTTGTGATAAGTTGTTGTAATCTTTTTGCTATTACTCTATAAAAATTTTTGCATCTAAATTCATTAGGGAAATTGGTCTATAATTTGCTTTCCTTGTTTTGGATGTTCCTAATTTAGGTATCAGTATCATTTTTGTATCATAAAAAGGATTGGATAAGACTCCTTCTCCTCTAATTTCCCTTCCAAATGGTTAGTAGTCTGTAAATTGGAGCATCAATGTTTCCCTCATGGGGGCAGGATTAGAGAGGGAATGTCTCAATTTTGTTGGGCTATACCAATATTCAATATAAGATAGTTCTTTGACAGAACAGAACAGCAATGTGAGGAGTCTTAATCATGCTTTTGCTGTTTTTTTTTGCATAAATCTTTCTTCAATTCATGGGGGCAGAAATGACAGCTATTTCTCATGGAAAAGGTGCATTCTGATATCCATTAGCTGGAAGATGAACCATCAGTTGTCCCCAGCCCAATGGTCCAGTATTCCAGCTTTCTCAGCTGCAAGGTTTCTAGACTCTTAATCACATAATTATATCCTCCACAAGCCTGTCTGTACTAAGAATTGAAAGTGAATTTTATTGGTCCTTTGTTGAGTAGCCATGGTATCTATTTTGTCCCCCCTGCTATTGATGGCTTTTAAGCATATTGTACCAGCTTGTCACACCTAACACTGTTTTAACCCCCCTGAATAAGCAACTCTTCTTTTCTTATGGTTACCCCACTTCCATTTCCTTTGACCAAAGGACTCACTTTATCACATGACTCATAGTACACTATAAGATTAAGCCAAATTCTGTAAAATTATCTTGAACTGTTGTTTGGCCTACATCTCTTAAGTAGCAGATTTCATTCATGATTATAAAAAATATCAAATACTAGATTTATTTATTGGTTTCTGCTTTACTTGTGATTACATAACATAGAAAACCAAAACAAAGATATGTGGCATGGTAATAAGGTATTATTTTTCAGAGCTATGTAGCCCTCCAAAGTTAAAAATTATTAAATAGAATCACACCCTTTTCTCTGATTAGTGCTCAAGCCTGTTTGATGATATGATGAACCTCATGTAACCCAGTGCCAAAAAGCACTATAGTTCTTCAATACCATCATCTGTCCCCTACATATCTAAATTAGGTAAAAAGTGAAAAGAGTTAAAATCCAATAATTCTAAAGGTTTTGATTATTCAAGAAAAGTATTTCAAAATCTACATTATTCTTCAAATTATAATGATAGGACATATTTAATCAATTGCTTAAGATTAGTCTTTAAAATAATTATCTGTGACATATTTAGACTAATAACAAAACCAAAGGAAGTTAGAGGGGAAAAAGATTCCTTTATTCCTGGCCATAGTGACATGATTATTTAGAACATGTTCCTTAGCTAAAAATCAGTATTAATATGGTTGTGTTTTGTTTTTGCCAAAAATGCATAGATGTAAAATTCTTGCTTTGGCAGATAGTATTTTCAATTTATCTGGGACTACTATGCATTTCACTGAGCCAACTTGGATAACAAAGAAATCTTCAGTGTTCCAGTATATTGTTGGAGTTTCCATGGAAACTAAAGAAACCATAACCCTTAAGTTCAAAAAATTTAGAGACAAGCTAAGCACTGCATTGTATTTGAAGTTAGAATAGACTAGCCAAAGGGGAATACATAATGGAAATATACTTTTAGATATGTATTCACTTAATATGCACACAGGCTGAAGTCTTTTATTCTTCCCTTATTTTCCCTTGCAAAAATACTTGAACATCTTTTCTATATGAATTTGGTATCATCTGATAGTTTTTAAAATGTGGTTAGAAATCATGCAATTCTTTGCATTTTAGAACTTATCCAATAGCTGTTAGATTATCTCTTTGAACTACATGTTCTAAGTACACCACCTTTGCTAGTAGAGTTTTCCGGGTATTTTCCATTTAATTTGTCTTTTCATCTCATTTTGCTGCCTATTCTTTCACTGGAAGTATGGAGTTGTCCATTGGTTCCACTTCTGTATTCAAATTTCTTCTGCTTTATACGTGTTGTTGACTTTTGTTATCAATTTGTCTTGTTCCAATTTCATTAATAAAATTACTGATGACAAATCTTTTTTTCATTTATTTTCAAGTGTTTATTATTTGATTTGATATTTCTCACATTAGCTCCAGCTCTATTTTGTGGGCTGTTGATGAAGAAAATTTTTTCCCTTCAGGTTATTTCTCATCAGTCTTTAATAGAAATTTATCAAATTATGGCATTTTGCCTAGATTTTCTATATTTGTTTCTGTTTCTGCTTGCTCTTCATTTTCCAGTCACTTAATTTCCTTTTCTGATTTTTTTCTATTAACTCTTTTTAGGTTTTGCCCCTCTTTCTTCTTTGCAACTTCTTTATACATATATATATATATATATATATATATATATATATATATATATATATATATATATATTTGAGTACAGTTTAACTCTTCATGCATGTGCTGACTGGGCAAGTCAGGATGGAGTTAAGGAACTGTGCTCCTTTGAATCCTCTCACTCCATCATGTAGCAGTAGCATTGTGGTACAAATAGAATATCAAACCTAGATTCAAAAAGAGCTGGATTAGAATCTTACCTCTGATACCAATTAGTGGTGTTACTATGGGAAAATTTCAATCTCACTAAAACACAATATTCTTATCCATAAAATGAATCTAAAAAGGCTTGGCATAATTACCTCATGAAGTTTGATTTTTGTTTTTAAAATAAAATGATATCATATCAGTAAAATGTTGTATGTATGACTATGCTTATAAGTATAATGGTAATGACATTTGGAGATGCCCATAAATTGCCTTGGCTTTTGGACTGAGTGGTAAAACCCAGAGCTTGTGAATCCCACTTGTGGGATGGACTTGTTGACATGAAGAAAGAAGGCTGAACTGGGAGGAGCCATGAATTGAAAGAAGGGCTCAAGCCCAGAGAAGGCCAGAAGAAATACTTTTGGGAGAGCAGTATCCAGTATTGTGGAACCTGAGTTGCTGACAGGAAGACTGCTGAGAGCCCATTGAAGCTGCCCAGGACTTTTGAGGTCTGCCACCTGGAGCTGCCAGTATTTTGTCTGTCTGTTTTGATATTGTCTTTCCAGATTCACCTGATGGTGGACAGTGATGCTGTTGTAGAGGTCCTGGAACCTGGCTCTTGGTTCAGAAGCCCTGAAGAAGGATTTTCTTGTTGTATGTTCACAGAAATCCTGGAAGGGGGCCTTGTTGATACTTTCTGGGACTGTTCTACAGGTAGAGTGTGACTTGATAAGGACACTGGCTATGGCTTTGTTGAGCCTTGTCTCCCTAGGAACTGAGATTGCTGAGGGCTTGCCTCAAGTATAGATGAAAGAAGTGCCTTTCTTTGGGTTTTCAATGCTGAGATGTTATCTTGACCTTGTTATGGCTTAAGTGTGGATGGCATTTTGTGCTCTCCTGCTCCCTTTTGAGAAAATGCTTGGTGTTAATGGATGGTATTGTAAATTACTTTGAGTCCCAAGGTGGGAAACCTTTGGCCTTTTTTTGGGCTCTGTGATTGGCCAAATGAATGTACTTTGTTTATGATTGGAAACTGATCTCCATTTGAGAAGAGACTTTGACTGACTAAATGAATGTACTATCTAGGGGTGGAGTAGTACCTGAATTGAATTGAGAACTTACTTGATAAATGAATGAGTTATAGTATATTTTGCCTTTCTCTGTTCTGTGAATGTTTGCTGAATAAATGGGGTTTGCTATGCTGGTGATTTGAACCTTAGAAGTTGCTTTGCTTGGCATTTCAATTATCTTTCCTAAATCACCACATCAAAAATCCGTGGTTTTATATCTATGCTTGCATGATTGATCTGCTTTCTACAGCTGCTATGAACAAAGATATTTTACCAAGTCACAGAGAATCAGATGGAATTCTCTACTGTTATTTCTTTTTTTTTTTTTGCTTTTTTGAGGGCAGTTGGGGTTAAGTGACTTGCCCAAGGTCACACGGCTAGTTTTTTGTGTCAAGTGTCTGAGGCCGGATTTGAACTCAGGTACTCCTGACTCCAGGGCCGGTGCTCTATTCACTGTGCCATCTCCACTGTTATTTCTTTTGTTTTTTGCCTTCCTCAAAATTTTTCTCTTTATGTCAGTTTGAGTACTTTCATAGTAAGCATATATTATATTTATTAGGTTTATTAATGGGAGGGGATAGAGAAAGGCTACTAACACAAATCTTGAAAATCAGTGATTCTAAAGTGACTTTAAAATTTCATAGTCAAAGTCTTATTATTTAATGCTTAAGAAAGGACAAGAACCCTAGCTTGTAATCCAGGTGACAAGGAAAAATGTTTTGGGCCTCTTATTTATGTTGTAACAGTTGTATTAGTCTATTAAGTCTCTAAATACATCAATGTCCTCACAGAACATTTGTACTTCCTAAATCATATGGTTAAAATGAAAAGGTCAGCAGTTTACTATTTTGGCTTAACTAATATATCAGAAATTGCCTCCAATAACAAAAATCTTCTAGCTGCTCTCTCTTTATTTATGTAATAATGAACTCATTATACAGAAATCACCAGAAACTTGGTATTTGTATTCAGAAGGTGAACCTGGTATGAGTATGAGATTCATAATAACAAAGTGATCAGTAAAATGATCATTAACACATTTGAAGTAAACTTTTTTGAATTTTGTTTTGTTTTGTTTATTTTTAGTTTACATCACTCATTTTTGAGTCACAAATTTTCTCCCCACCTCTCCCTTACCCACCACTCCAAAACAGTGATCCCACTGCATACCCCCTCCCACAATCTGCTCTCTCCTATGCCCTCTCCCATCACCCTTCTGAATTTCCAGTAGGGCAAGATGGAGCTCCATACCCAAGTGTCTGCATATCTTATTATTTCTCAGTTACATGTAAATAATAATAATGACAATTATATGTGTGTGTGTATTTTTTTTAACATTTGAATTTAGAACATTAAATTCTTGATTCTTTCCCTTCCTCCCTTATCACCAACCCCCCCTAGAAAAATAAGCAATTCAAAACAGGCCATACATGTGTAGTTATACAGAATGTCTCCACAATGGACATATTGTGAAAGACTGACTCTATTTCCCTCCATCCTATCCCACTACCCACTTGTTCTATTCTCTATTTTGTCCTTGTCCCTTTACAGAAGTGTGTGCTTTTTAACAACTCTCTCCTCCACCCTGCCCTCCCCTCCATCATACCCCCTCTCATCCACTTTCCCCCTACTCTCCTTGGCGAGTATACCCAATTTATATACTCCTGGCGAGATACCTAATTTATAGTGTATGACATTCCTTCCCTAAGCCAAATTCAATGAGAGTAAGGTTGACCTTTTCCCTTTCACCTTCCTGTTCTTCCCAACCATTGTAAGATTTATCCCTTGCCTCTTTTATATGAGAGGATTAACCTCATTCAATCTCTCCCTGTCTCCTCTCATTCTATTCCACTCCCACCTCTCAATTTCACCTTTTAAAATATTATCCCATCCTACTCAATTGATCCTGTGCCCTCTGTATATGTACACATATATACAAACACTCACATATGTATTCATATGCATATAGACCCTCCTATATAGACATATGTGTATGTATGCACGCACATATATATGTAAATATAAATATATGTATATATAAATATAAATATATATGTACATTTACATATGCATTTATATTCCCTTCAACTATCTTCATACTGAGAAAAGTTTTATAAGTTACAATCATCATTTTTCCATGTTTGCATGTAAATGGTTCAACTTTGATAAGTTCCCTATGATTTCTTTTCCGTGTTTACCTTCTCATGCTTCTTGTATTTGATTGTTAAAATTTCTATTCAGTTTTTGGTTTTTCATCAAGAATGCTTGAAAGTCCTCTATCTCAGTGAATGACCATATTTTCCCCTGGAACATTATACTCAGTTTTGCTTGGTAGCTGATTCTTAGTTTTAATCCTAGCTCCCTTGATCTCTGGAATATCATATTCCAGGCCCTTCAGTCCCTTAATGTAGAAGCTACTAGAACCTAGGTTTTCCTGATTGTGTTTCTATGGTATTCATGTTGTTTCTTCTTGGCAGCTTATTATATTTTCTCCTTGATCTGGGAACTCTGGGACCTGGCTATAACATTTCCGGTAGTTTTCTTTTTTGGGATCTTTTTCAAGAGTTGCTTGGTGAATTCTTTCATGTTCTATTTTGCCCTCTAGTTCTAAAATATCAGTGCAAATTTTCCTTGACAATTCCTTGATGGATGCTTTCTAGGTTCTTTTTTTGATCAAGTATTCCACTAATTTTTAAATTGGCTCTCCTGGATCTATTTTCTAGGTCCATGGTATTTTTGGGGAGATATTTCACATTGCCTTCTGCCTTGTGTTGTTTGGATCTGTTTAATACTATCTTGATTTCTCATAAAGTCATTTGCTTCCATTTGCTCCACTCTAATTCTGAAGGAATTGTTCTCTTCAGTGAACTTTTCAAATTCTTTTTCCATCTGCAAAAATTGGCTATTGAAGGCATTCTTCTCCTCATTGGCTTTTTGGGCTTCTTTTGCCATTTGAGTTAATCCTTTTTTTAGGTGTTATTTTCTTCTGTCAGGTTGTTGACTCTCTTTTCATTATTTTCTTGCATCATTCTCATTTCTCTTCCCAATTTTTCCTCCACTTCTCTAATTTGGTTTTCAAAATCTTTCTTAAGCTCCTCTATGGCTTGTAACCAGTTTAAATTTTTCTTGGAAGCTTTTGATGTGGGAGTCCTGACTTTGTTGTCTTCCTCCCATTCCATGCTTTGATCCTTTTTGTCCCCCAAAAGGAATCTAAAGTTGGATTTCTGAGCTTGCTTTGCTTCCTTTGCCTGCTCATGTTGCCAGTCAATTACTTTACTTTTTGGCTCTGTAGAACTATGCTTTCAGAGGGCAGAGCTCTGTCCTAAATAGCTGGAGTTTTTGCAACTGCTGGAGCTATTAGTAGGCTGCTCTCTCGGCAGCTCCCACCAGCTTTGGCTTGCTGGTCACCTGCCTCAGGACCACCACCCAACTCTGCAATCCTAATTCAGGCAGGTTAAGGCAAGAGTACTTAGCCTCTGAATGATTGCTTGGCTCCCCTGCAATCTGCAGGCCAGAAGTTCTGAAGCAGCTATGTGGAGGTGGCTACAGGGCCACTGCTTCTGCTGCCTTCTTGTCCTGGGGGCAGAAGGATGGACTCACTTCTTTCCCCCAAATTTAAATGACCTTTCACGTTGTCATTGGCTTTTATAGGTTGATAATTCTGTATACTTCCACAGCTGCTGGTGATCCAGTCTCCCGAGTGTTACAGCTGTGTCTAGTCCTGGCAGCCCTGGGGCTAAAGTCATGGTTTCAGGCCAGACTGGTTTTGGCTCTCTGTGTTGCAACAAACCCTTGCTTTCTGCCTGCTGTGTTGCCTTTAGCAAGATCCTTGTTTCTCTTTCATTTTGTGGCTTCTGTAGCTCAAACATTAGTATAGAGTCATATTTTTTGGGTATTTGAGGGAGTTATGGTCAGAGCTCATGTAGTTCTCCTGCTTCTTTGCTGCCATCTTGACTCCATATGAATTAAATTTTCATCTTCAGATATATATTTATTAATACAGAGACCTAAATGACCTCATTCATAAGCTCACCATGTCTAAACATCAAGCTAAATATGTAGTTGTTTCTCCAAGAGGATGGTGTCTATTTAAAGAGGATATCTTATCAAAGATTCCATACATGAAATACCTCTGCAGAAGTGGGAAATATGAAATAAATTCTTGGCATGTATTTATGAATGTGTTAGTGAAAATTTTTTTCTAGGATTATAATGTACATATACCAAATAAAATATTCCCTATGTCTAGAACTCTCTCCTCATCTCTGCCTTCTATCTTCTCTGGATGGCTCCAAATTTCATATAAATACTAATTTTTTTTAGTAGGAAGCTTTACCCAATCCCTCATAGCCTTAGTCATTTCCCTCTGATATTATCTTCAATTTGTCATGCATCATTTTTGTCTGCAGTTGTTTGCATGTTGTCTCTCCTTGAGAGCAGGTGCCCCAGCATTTAGCACAATGCTCAGTGCAAAGTAGGAACTTAATAAATGTTTGTTGGTTTCACTTAACCAAATCCTGACATTTTATTAATGAAAAGGTGTAATGAGAATCTGAAGATCTTCCCTGTCCCTATGCCCTTTGATAGGCTTAAGTGGCTCTGGGAATCTTCCCTGATTTGAAAGTATACTCTTTCCCCTAATAGGCTGAATGTGGGCACATGGAGTGTGTGGTCGGAGGCTTGTTTGTCAGGAATGCCCATGCCTTGTTGCTTTGTGATTGGGCAGTGCGTCAGGAGGGTTGTGACATTCTCTGACCCTGGAGAAGGCTATATATATGAGTTTTTTTCTTTGGGGCTCACTTTGAGAAGAGCTGTGTGATTTGGCCAGGTGAGAGTCTGGGAAGCTGTTGAGTCCCCCTGGCTTTGAAAAACCCAGATGTTGGTTCTTCCCTTTCTCCTAACTGACTTGGTATGGATGTAATGGTCAGATAGTTGGAAGCCCATTTCTGCTGATCTGTTTCTTTGTATGCTTGTAACTTCTGCTAATATCTTCTGTGTGTATTCTGTTTGCATTCTCTGCAGTTCAGGGTGCTAACTTTTTCCCCTGTACTACATAAATGATATATGTTTGATTAAAGGGAGGCTGTTGACCCATTTTGAATTGCTTTCCTTTAGAAATGCAGATCTAAGAACCTGTGCTAGCAACCACCCTAGGTATGCTAGGCTGCTTTCTGATACAAAAAGACAGTGGAGTCAGGTTTTGGAAAAGCCAGAAAACAAAAAAAGACTATTAAAAAGCTCAAGTGATGTTTTATTTTTTGTTGTCTTATTTTGTTTTGGGGGGAAGGTATGATAAGACCAATATCTATTTGTCCTTAATATATTTTTCTTGACAAAATTCTATTTAAATTTGACCTAATGAAAACTGTTTTCAAGATAATTAATCAAAGTATTTTCTTTATATGAAAAATACATTTTAAGGAAACTGTAGTTAAAATTTAAAAAGTGGCATTTGTGATTTCTGAAACATAGGAAGTATTTAATGAAAAAAACAGTTTTGAAATAAGAAACAGAGGGTGGATTCAACATAGTGGAGTAAAGACAGGTACTTGCCTGAGCTCTCCCTGCCAAACCCTCCAAAACTCTTTAAAAATGACTCCAAAAGTCTATAGTAGCAGAGCCCAGAAAAAGAGTGAAACAAATGCCCAGCCTAAGACAATTTAGAAGGTTGGAAGGAAAGGTGTAGTGCATCAGGCTAAGTGAGGAAAAGAGTACAACCCAGGCCAAGTCAGCACAGTCCCAGCCCCAGTAAAACTGGGGCAGGCCTTGGGGTGACTGAATCATTAGCAACAGTGGGGCTTTCCACACCTCTATAACCACAGAAGTTAAAGACAACTTAGAAAGTCAACAGAAAAGGTCTGTTCTAATTGGGTGAGAGTAAAGTGTACTCTAGTGCAGGTGACACCAGCACAGTCCCCACAACAGCAAACCAGAAGCAGGCCTTGGCCATGACTGAATCAGTAGCATAAGGAACAGCACCTTCTTCCAGTGCTCTCAGCCCACAGACAGTAAGGGGGTCAAACAACTAGTGAGAAGGAGATAACAGGCATCTTTGTGTGAGCACTGAGGCAAGACTATCACTTTGTCCTTACTCATATCACGATTGCAATCATGGGAGGCAGCCCCAGGGTGAGGAGGAACACTACAGTATCTCTACTCAGTGCTGATGAAGTCACATTAGGGATAAGTACATGATCGTAGAGAGATGGTCTGAACAGTTCCATAGTATTCTCAACAGACTGTCATCAATCAATGCTGAGGCTATTGACCTTTTATCTCAGATTAAAGTCAATCCCTCCCTAGCTGAAGTTCCAACAAAAGAAGAGGTTTTGAATGCCATTAACCTCCTTTTATGTGGCAAAGCACATGATGCTGATTCTATTCCAGCTGAGATTTAAAAGGTCCCTACCTTTGACTGAATGGACTGTAAACTGACTGAAATTTTCCAGGTTAACCCCAAGGTTAGCCCCCAAGTTCAAGGATGCCTTTTTTGTATGTCTCTGTAAAGGAAATATATTGCCCTGTGACAATCGCAAGGGGGTCTTTCTCTTAGTCATTGCTGCCAAGATTCTTGCCAGAGTCCTCCTTGTAAGGTTCATCCTTCACCTGGAAAATTGTCATCTACCTGAGAAATGCTGTGGCTTCAGAAAAGGCCAGGAAATGACCAATATGTTGTTTGCTGCCTGACAACCCCAGGAGAAATGTTGGAAGCTGTATCAGAAAGCACCCCAGTATACCCAGGGCAGCTGCTAGCACAGGTTCTTAGATCTGCTTTTCTAAAGGAAAGCAACTCAAAATGGGTTTACAATCTTTCTTTAATCAAACAAGCATATCATTTACCTATTCAGGGGAAAAAGTCAGCACCCTGAACTCCAAAGAATATAAACCCAAGTTACAAGTACAAGTTACAAACAGACCAAGAAACAGATCAGCAGATGGGCTCTAAGCATCTGACCATCACATCCGTTACCTATTCAAGTTACCAGAGAGAGAAGCACCAACATCTGGGTTTTTCAAAGCCACAGGGCTCAATGGCTTCCCAGACTCTCATCTGGTCAAATCATAAAACTCTTCTCAAAGTAAGCCCCAAGCAAAGCCTCACATCAGGGCGTACATATAGGCTTCTCCTGGGTCAACCCTCTTGACCCACTTTCCAATTACAAAGCAACAAGGTGTGTCCATTTCCCCCCGAAAAAACAAGCTTCTCATCATGGGCTCCACGTGAACATTCTTGGAGCCACTTAAGCAAAGGGTTAGGGGCAGGAAAGAGCTTCAGATTCACATTACAGAAGAATAACAGAGATCTGTATATGACATTTCTAGATCTTATAAAGGCCTTTTATACCATCAGCTGCAAAGGACTATGGAAAATTGTTTTTTAAAATTGGTTAAACAAAGAAGTTCATCAGCAGTGTGTGAATTTTATGATGGTATACTTGCCAGGATTATGGAAAATGGACAATGTTTTCATGCTTTCCTAGTCATGATGGAGAGAAAAAAGACTATGTGCTTCCTCCCATACTTTTTGAAATGATTTCTTCAGCCATGTTGTCAGTTGTCTGCAATGAAGATTAATGTGACATCAAGGTCAGTTACCACACTGATGGTAAATTCTTCAACTTGAAAAGGTTACAAGCCAAGATCAAAGTAGAGGTAGTGGTGGTGAATGATTTTCTGTTTACAGATGATTGTGGTCTCAATGCAGCTACTGAAGCTGAGATGCAAGAAAGTATAGGTAGTTTCTCTGTTGCTTTTTTATTAAATATACATTTTTAAAATTTGTTTTCTTGTTT
>CM053594.1:101745408-101773769 GCA_028646575.1 Pseudocheirus occidentalis
CTCTTTCTCCATCTGGCAAATTCGAATTTTTAATGCATTCTTCTCCTCATTGGCTTTCTGGGCCTCCTTTGCCATCTGAGTTAATTTGCTCTTTAAGGTGTTGTTTTCTTCAGTCAGCTTGTTGACTCTCTTTTCATGACTTTCTCGCATCATTCTCATTTCTCTTTCCAAATTTTCCTCCACTTCTCTTATTTGGTTTTCAAAATCCTTTCTAAGTTGATCCATAGCTTGTAGGCATTCTTCCAATGTCTTGGAAGCATTTGGTGTGGGAGTTCTGACTGTGTTGTCTTCTTCCCGCTGGATGCTTTGATTCTTTTTGTCCACAAAAAAGGATTTTAGAGTTTTATTGCTGTTTCTTACTCTGCTTCCTTTTCCTCATGTTGGCCAGTCTATCAATTGCTTGATTTTTTTTTTAGCTCTGTGGAACTCTGCTTCCTGGTGGGTGAAAGCTCCGTCCCAAATCACGGGGGCCTTCACAACTTCTGGAGCTATTAGTTGAGTGCTGCAGCCCCCGTCCCCAGCTTTGGCTCACAGAAATCATACCCTAGGACCACCACTCAAGACCATGATCCAGATCCAGGCCGCTCAACACAAGCGCCCTTGGCCCTGATGGATCACCTCAGCCCCACTGCTATCTGCAGGCAGGCCAGGGGCTCTGAAGCAGCCTAGTGGAGGCCGCTGCTGCTTTCAGCCATTCCTGCCACCACAGCCGGCCTCTCGCTCCTTCCTTGCCCCGGGAGCAGTTTGGCCAGACCGCTCTTCTCCCCCAAATTTAGCAAAATCCACTGACCTTTCTCTTAGCCTTCTTTCCTCTGGCCTGATAAATGTGGGAACTGTGCCTCCAGTACTGCAGATCTGCTCTCCTATAGATTCGGCTTGGCCCTACTGCCTTGGGTCCTGGCCGGGCTGGGGTTTCAGGCTGGGTTGGCCACAGCTCCCAGACTGCTGCAATGAGCCCCACCTGCTGAGCTGCCTGCAGCAACAGATGTGTTTTCTGTATTTTGGAGAGTCTTGGAGCTCTAAAATCTGTTTAGAGTCATATTCTATGGTTGTTTAGGGGGGCTGTGTGGGAGCTGCCAAACTTTGCTGCTTCTACGCTGCCATATTGACTCCGCCCTGATGTGGTATTTCAAAATTGGTTTTATTTGCATTTCTCTAGTAAATATTGATTGAGAGCATTTTTCCATATGATGATAGATGGCATTAATTTCTTTCTCTGAAAACTGCCTATTCACATTCTTTGACCATTTATCAATTAGGGAATGACGTATATTTTTATAAATTTTACTCATTTCTCTATATATTAAGAAATGAGGCCATGGTGGAGCCAAGATGGCAGTGTAGAAGCAACAAGGTTCTGCAGCTCCCACTTAGGCACCTCAAATATGCATAAAATATGACTCTAAACAAATTTTAGGACTCCAAAACACTCAACAGAAAAACACATCTCTTACTGAAGGCAGCTCAGCAGGAAGGGTTCATCACAGTGTGCTGGGAGCCAAAACCAGCCCACTCTGAAACCACAGCTTGGCCCCAGGGTGACCAGGACAAGCCACAGCTGGAGCATTCAGGAGAGTGGATCAACAGCAGCTGTAGCAGTTTCCAGAATTATCAAGCCATAAGAAACAAGGGCTAAGTGAAAGGTCAGTGGAACTCAGCTAAATCTCAGGGAGAAAAACAATCCAGCCAAACTGCCTCAAGGGCAAGGAAGCAGCAGAAGTGGCAAGCCTGCAGCCACCTCCACATGGCTGCTTCAGAGTTCCTGGCCTGCAGACTCTTGGCCTGCAGACTTCAGGGAGGCTAAGCGATAGTTCAGAGGCTAACTGCTCTTGCATTGAGCAGCCTGGATCTGGATCATGGTCTTCGGTGGTGGTCATGGGGTGCATTTTCAGTGGTCCTGGTGAGTGAGTTCAGTGAGACAAAGCTCGTGGGGGCTTCACCAGCCTCCTAATAGCACTGGAAGTGGCAAAAACCCCAGTGATTTGGGACACAGCTTTTCACTCTGGAAGCAGAGGTCCACAGACCTAAAACCACAAGTAATTAACTGGCAACATGAGTAGGCAAAGGAAGTAAAGTAATAACAGCAACCACACCCTAGTATCCTTTTTTTGTTGATAAAAAGGATCAAAACATGGAATGGGAGGAAGACAACACAGTCAGAACTCCCACACCAAAAGCTTCCAACAAGCATGAAGACTGTCTACAAGCCATAGGTCAGCTTAAGAAGGATTTTGAAAACCAAATAAGAGAAGTGGAGGAAAAATTGGGAAGAGAAATGAGAATGATGCAAGAAAATAATGAAAAGAGAGTCAAGGAGCTGACTAAAGAAAATAACACCTTAAAAAAAAGATTAACTCAAATCTCGAAAGAGCCCCAAGAAGCAAATGGGGAGAAAAATGCCTTTAAAATTCCAATTTGCCAGGTGGATAAAGAATCTCAAAAGCCTTTTGAAGAGAATAATTCCTTCATAATTAGAGTGGAGGAAATGGAATCAAATGACTTTATGAGAAACCAAGATACTATTAAACAGAAACAAATGAAAAGATAGAAGGCAATATGTAATATCTCCTTTTAAAAAACCACTGACCTGGAAAATAGATCCAGGAGAGACCATGTAAAAATTATTGGTTTACCTCAAAGCCATGATCAAAAAAAGAACTTGGAAAGCATCCTTCAAGAAATTCTCAAGGAAAATTGCACTGATATTTTAGAATGAGAGGGCAAAAATAGAACTTGAAAGAATTCACCAATCACCTCTTGAAAAAGATCCCAAAAAGAAAACTCCTAGGAATATTATAATCAGGTTCCAGAGGCCCCAGATCAAGAAGAAAATATTGCAGGCTGCCAAGAGGAAGCAATTTAAATACTGTGGCAACACAATTAGGATAACGCAAGATCAGGCAGTTTCTACATTGAGGGGTCAAAGGTCCTGGAATATGATACTCCAGAGATCAAGAGAGCTAGGATTAAAACCAAGAATCACCTCACCAGGGAAATTGAATATAATGTTCCAGGGGAAAAAATGGTCATTCAGTGAGGTGGAGGACTTTCAAACATTCTTAATGAAAAAAAAACCAGAACTGAAAAGAAAATTTGATACTCAAATACAAGAAGCATGAAAAGATAAACATGGAAAAGAAATCATAAGAAACTTATCAAAGTTGAACTATTTGCATGCCAACATGGAAAAACGATCATTGTAACTTATGAAACTTTTCTCAGTGTTAGGATAGGTGAAGGGAATACAAATGTATATATATATATATATATATATATATATATATATATATATATATATATATATATATATATATATATATATATATATATACATATACATAAACATACACAAAAGTTTATATAAGAGGGTTCATATGTGTATGAGTACATATGTGAGTGTGTGCATATATGTGTAGAGGGCACAGGACTGATTGTATAGGAAGGGACAATACTTTAAAGGGTTAAATTCTGAGGTTGGACAGCAATAGAATGAGAAGAGACAGGGAAAGACAGAATGTGATTGATCATCTCACATAAGAGGCAAGGGATAATTGTTACAATGGTGGGGAAGAACAGGAAGGCAAAAAGGAAAGGGTTGATCTTACTCTCATTGAATTTGGCTTAGGGAAGGAATGGCATAAACTCTAAACTGGGTATCTTGCCACACAGGAGGTTAGGGGGGATGAGGATTAGAGGTGGGATAACAGAGGAGAGTGCAAGGTAGGGGAGATGGTCTCTGGAAATACACACTTTTGTAAAGGGACAGGGACATGGTAGAGAATAGTATGGGGGGATAGGAAGAAGGGACATATAATCAGTCTTTAACAATATGTCCATTGTGGAGATGTTCTGCATAACTATGCATGTACAACCTCTATTGAATTGCTTGTCTTTCCAGTGGGGGGGTGGGGTGACAAAAGGAAGGGAAATAATCTGGAATTTAAAGTTCTATAATCAAATGTTAAAATATATATATATTAAATTGTTGCTGTTATTTCATTATTATTGTTGTTATTGTTGTTGTTGTTAACTACATGCAACTGGGAATTAAGATATGCAGACACTGGGGTAGGGAGATTCATCCTGCCCTACCAGAATGTCAGAGGGGTGATGGGGGAGGATATAGGAGAGAGCAGATTGGGGGAAGGGCTATACAGTGGAATGGCTGTCTTGAGGTGATGGGTAGGGGAAAGATGGGGAGAAAATTTGTAACTCAAAATCTCATGGAAATGAGTGATATAAACAAGAAAATTAATTAATTAATTAATTAATTAAAATAAATGAGGCCTTTATCAGAGACCCTAGCTGTAAAAAATTGTTTCTCAGCTTTCTGGTTCCCTTCTAAGTGTGGTTATATTGGTTTTGAATATGCAAAACCTCTTCAATTTAGTGCAATTAAAATTTTACATTTTGCATTTCATAATGTTCTCTACCTCTTGTGTGGTCATAAATTCTTCCATTCTCCATGAATATGACAAGTAAACTATTCTGTGTCCTCCTACTTTGCTTACAATAGCTGTCTTTATATCTAAATTTAAATTTCGACTTTTTTTGGTATGCATTGTAAACTGTTTGTCTATGTCTAGTTTCTGCCATACTATTTTATAGCTTTTCCAGCAGGCTTTTTAAAAAAAATAGGCAGTTCTTATTATTAATAAGTAAAAGTTCTTATTAATAAGTAAATAAATAAATTTAATTAATTAATAAATAAAAGTTATTATTAATAAACAAAATATAATTAATAAAAGAAGATGTAACCTTTATGTTTATCAAATAGTAGATTACTCTAATAATTGACATCTATGTCTTGTGTAGCTAAGGTATTCCACTTATCTACCACTATAATCTCTAGCCAGTACCAAGTAGTTTTGATGATTGTTCCTTTATAATGCAATTTAAGATCTGGTACAGCTAGGCCACCTTATTTTGTGTTACTTGCCATTAATTCCCTTGATATTCTGGACCTTTTATTCTTCCAGATGTATTTTGTTATTATTTTTTCTAGGTCTATAAAAATTTTTGGTAGTTTAATTGGTATGGCACAGAATAAGTAAAACAATTTAGGTAGAATTGCCATTTATATTATATTAACTCAACTTGTCCATGAGCAACTTCTGCTTTTCAAATTATTTAGATCTGATTTTATTTGTGTGAAATGTTTTATAATTTTGTTCATAGTTTTATATACATATATATGTGCATGTATGTATGTATACATACACATACAGGTTCATATAGTTTTATATATATATATATATATATTTCATAATATCAACATAACTTTACATGGAATTTCTCTGTCTGTTGAACTTTATTAGTAATATATAATTTATGTGTCCTTATTTTATATCCTGTGACTTTACTACAGTTGTTCATTATTTCAAGTAGTTTTTTTTCACTTGATATTCTCGGATTCTCTATGTATATTATTATATCATCGACAAAGAGCAATTGTTTTGTTTTTTCTTTGCCTATTTGTAATGCTATGCATAAGCATTCCAGAAGAATGTTATTGTGAATAGCTTTTAAGGGTCTGATTACCCAGTATAATGAACACTCTATTTATTCCATAACAAATCAAAAGAAAACATTAACAGAAAATCACAATATAGTATTCACAACAACTTATCATTAAAATGGCCACATAGTTTTCACTAAAGTGGTTACAATATTTAGAACAAAGAACAAACATCTTAAAGTAAAATAGTCAAAGTCTTCCACTCATGGGGCACACTAAATTGACTCAATCAGCACTTATTCAGCAATCAATTACTAAGTTTCATTAAACACTAAATACAATCATTAGAAAATACACAAACCTTCCACCCCTAGGTCATTAGTGAACCACAATTTCATCATTACTCAGTACCCAAGGAGAGCTCTTTTATCCTTGACTTGGGGCTGGTACTCAGATTCCCTGGACCCCTTTCTATGGTCTCAGATTCACCTGGATTCACCAAACTGTCACCTGGGTTCAATGGCAGACAGCTCCCAGTTCCATGCCCAGCTCTCCAATTAGGTACTGCTTCACACTGAAGTTCACAGGGTAAGCCCATGTGAAATCATTCACAAATTCTGTTCCCTGGAATTCAAGGCTCAACAAAGCCAAAAACAGACAAAATCTCAGAATCCTGGTCATGCTTCCTCAGTCTTCTGCAGCTAGTTCAAAAAATCATAATTACCTTGGCCAGCCTGGGAGGTAGAGGAGTGTTCCTAGGCTACTGGGTTCCTGGGCTCCTGGACTCCTGAGCTCCTGAGCTTCTGGGATACTGGCTTCCTCTTCAGCCTCCCGGGCTCTTGTTCAGAAGAAGCTCTGCTACCACTAGTTCTCAGGATATTCTGACTGTCTCTCTCTTCTCAATTCTCTTCTGTAGCTGTTCTGTCATCAGATTCTTGTTCCAAGAAATTCTGACTGTGCCTCTCTGGGGATTTTTTTATATACACACAGCATTAGCTTCCTGTTTCAGGCAGCCCCTTCCTGTTATGTCAGTAACAGGAGACAGGAATTCATACTTTCTATTTCCCCTAAAGAGGCTTAATCAATTACTTAGTGTTAAGTACCTGCTACCTTTCTTTAACTTGAAACAAGGTGCTAAGCGCCTGCTTATTTTCCAATACCAAAAGGGGTCTTTAATTCAAATTACATCATAGTTACACTATTTTAATTACATCAATTTCTTTTTCTTCTCTTATTTCTGAAGTTAATATTTCCAGCATAATATTTTGCTATATCATATTAGTAGCAATGGAAAAGTTTACTGAATTGTTATTTCTTGACTCTGAGGTAGAAAGCTATTGGGGTTGAAATTATGAGGAAGATGGCAAAGCACCCTCTCTGATTCTGTGAGTTTGTGAGGTGCAATTTGAGTGACTTCCTTTACTAATCAATACCTGGAGAAGCTCTTCCCTAGAAAAGATGTAGGACTGACAAATTTTTCCCTTTCTGGGTTGCAAGAAAGCAGCATCTCAGGAAATTTGTAGGTTTATAAACATACCTGGTGGTGAAAGGGTTTAAATATTATTTCTGAAACACACTGCATATATGATCATGGGCAGCACACTTAAAATTTAAGTATCCGCAAAAATTGTAAGTTACAGAAGATATGCAGCTGCATTGGTCCAGGAATTTTCCACAAAGAATTTCCTATATTGATCAAATCACAGACCCACCTAAAAAAATAACACACCTTAGCACATAAGTTCCAAGGACAGTTTGAGGTCGTTTTCCATTTTTGGTCAAAGCACTGCAGTGCTGAAGATAGAGAGGGCAGAACCACTGATGATTGTCCTGCTAATTTTCTCAAACCTCAAGGTTTTGAAAAGCACAATCTGTCAACACACATATAAGCAAAATTCCTGTCACCCTCTTCCTTTTGCATGTAGATTTGACAAAATTAGACCATGACAGCAGTGCATAGTTTTTCAATGTCCGCTCTTCCAAAAACTAATTTCAATGCCCATGAATCCTGTAATCCACCATTTATATTTCATTCTTTCAAATAGCTTAACTTATACAACCTTGTTATTGAAGGCAGGAATCAATGAAACTAAATTAACTTTGTTGTGTTCTTATAGTAAGAGCTATAATATGGTCTATCTAGTCAAGCCAATTCAACACATAGACTAAATGGTATTTTTCATGGGTTTTTTGCATTGAATAATTCAAAAAGAGCTTTAAAAATCCAGGCTTGGTTTCTCCTCAGGACTCAGCTTCTTTTGAAAACCACCACAAAAATCTTGAGTTCTTTTGCCTGAACTTAAACCTCATTTTTAAAGTTCATGGCCAGTTCCACTTTCCCTTTGAAAGACATTTGTTTCCCATAGTCTTTTGTAAATTAAAAAAAATTGCATAAATCAAAAAAATTCCTGTTCCTTATGATAATTTAAGAAACTGTTCCAGGGCATGTCATGTTCCCAGAAAATTAAAAAATTCTAAAAATGAACAATTACAGATGATTTAGATTTAGAAGCTAAAAAAAAACCTACTTGAATTTTAATACTTCTAACCATCAAAGTATTATTCTTTTCACACTAAGAGGTTTTAAATCACCATCTTCCCAACTAGAGACTATGAGAATGGCATATCTAGTGCTTTTAGTCCCAAGAGGGAGCTATTTGTCAGAGAAATGATGCTAAACCATCTGTTTTATGACACTGTGTGGCAGTACATGATGAAAGGTCATCTTTGAGGTCTGAAGATTTTCAACAACACTAATGAAGAAGGGTGGGGTTGAGGACTGGACCTGAATTTAATTGGTATAGGCAAGGTTTGGAAGGAGTAATAGTGCAGATTTGTAGACTTGTTCAATTTATTGTTGTTTGCCCTTTCTTCTTGAAGAGGACCATGATATCAGGTGAGGTGATGCCATGATTTTCAAGAAAATTGAATTTAAGTGAGGGAGGGCTGTGCAAAGTCATCAACCTCATCTCCTATGGAACCATCTGGGTCTAGTGGCAAGATAGAGATTGGGACTACTGGAGATAGCCTCAGACACAGAGGAAGAACTTGTTTGTTTGTTTCTTTTTTAAACTAAGATCTTTCCCAGATCCAAGTTTGCATGAGTCAATGGTCATTCAGTGACTAAGGATAAGTAAGAAGAAAGGAGGCAAAGAATGACCTCTGTCACTTAATTTTAAAACACTCAGTTTGAGAGGAGAAAACCCTCAGGGTTTCTGGTCAAAACAGAACCAATTGCTTTTTACATTTACCCTGAGTCATTAGAGCCCAAACAATGATGAAATGAGACTTGAGCTGGTACCTATATGTAAAATTTATAGTCTTAGAAAAGAGGTATACAGAAGGAGTTAGGTGGTCCAATAGATAGAAAGTTGAACACAAAGTTAGGAAAAGCTGGGTTCAAACCTAGCATCAGACACTTCCTAATTGTATTACCCTTGGAAAAAAAAAACACAACTTCTGTCAACTTTAGTTTCTTCATCTGTAAAATAGGGATGATAATAGTACTTATATCCCAGGGTTGTTGTAAGGATTAAATGGGATAATATTTGTGAAGTACTTTGCAAAATTCAAAGCACTGTATAAATGCTAATTAGTTAAGTGATTTGCCCAGGGTGACACCACCAGCATATGCCAAATATAAGACTTGAACCCAAGTCTTCCTGGCTTCAGGTCTGACTCACTATACCACTTTTGCCACTCTTTAGGAGTCTTGAGAGGGGACAACAGTCAAATGTTAAATCATAAATAGAATATTATGACTACTGTGTTTCATTCATAATAGGACTAATGCAGATGGAAGAATCGGAAACAATGCTAAGGCAACGGGATAAATGCCTTGGTTTCTCCTTCTCAGCTGTTGTGTATCACAAACCTTTTTAGAAGTTTAGTGAACTTCTCCCCTCCTCCCTCTGAATCAGTGTTGTGGCTAGCACAGTCTGGGTCTAGCTATCAGCTGAGTGAAATAAAGAGAGAGTGAGGAAAAGCTTTCAGCTGAATACAGGAAAGAGACAGAGAGATGGGAAGGTATTTCATTGTCTATTTATTGCAGAGACATTCCATACTAACCCTAGATACATGGAAGATACAAGGTTTATATACCCTTTGCAGAATGCAAGGAACCACCCTTGGTCTTGATCTTTCTCTACCCCAGCCCAAAGCCAATCCTTCATTAAGCTCTTTATCCTAAGACCATGTCTAGAGGCACAAACAGGGCATTACAATCAAGACTTTGCAAATTAACTCAGTACTTCCTTTAGATATTCATGAAACCAATGAGAGCATCCACCCAACAAGATTATACTCCCCTTGCATATCTGGCTAATGGGCACATAGAACTGGGGGGGCCAAGACCCCAGAAAGTCTTGGCCTACTACAAATCAGACCTTGAGATCTCCTTTGTCTCACACTTCCTACATTTACTTTAAGAGCAGATACAAAAAAGATATTGAGTTCCCTGCACATGGCTGCTTTATCTTCCTTCTTTTTCTTTCTGCTCTTATTTTGTGGCACATATCTTGGATTTCATAATTTGAATTATTTTCCTTCCTTTCCTTTTTTGGGGTTTGGAGGATCAAATTATTTAGAGATGAGAAGACATCCTAGAAAATACTCATTTCCATACTGTCATTTTATAGGTGAGGAAAAAAATGTTGCTTGTCTCCTAAAGTCAGGTAGAAATGATTCCTTGGATTTTATTTATCCACAGGGATCCATCAGGCTGCTCTACATTGAAAAATGAGTTGCACTAGTTTCTGGACATGAACTTTTTTTATTATGATTACTTATTTTTCATGATTGTATTCAGATTTGGAACTATAATGAGAAGAAATAAATATGGGTTACAGCTTTGCAAACTGCCCACTCATCCTGAAGCCACCACTATTAGTAGCACTAAATATACCATTCTCAAGGTATGTAAGTTGGGAGGATGAAGATTCAAAACCTCTTACTTTGAAAAGAATAATATTCATGATGGTCGGTAGTAGTAGTAAAATTTAAGTAGGTGGTTTTTGAGCTTCTAAATCAAAATCATCCATAATTATACAGTTTATTAAATCTCTAAGTCATAAGAAAATGGATTTCTAGCAGACATCTTATTAGTCTAGAAGACCTATGTCCACAAAGTGCTTTCTGATATAAAACAACACTTATTTTTATCCATTTTTTCTACTTAATAATAAGTCCCAGTTATTTCCCTCACTAAATTTAGCCCATCATTATTATCTTCCATTATGCAACTCTTATCTCTTTCTTGTTTTTAAACTCCTTGAGATGATAAACTATTTTATTCTTTGTATTTATGTCTAGCACTTAACACATCTAGCACATAATAAGTGTTTTATAAATGCTTGTTGGTTGATTGCTTTGCAGCTACCATATACCATATATTGTGCTAGAATTATTATGCCTATTCTATAGAAACAAAGAATCAAGCATGGTAATGTTAATGAGATCACATAGCCATTCATGTTGAAGCTAATAGTTCATTTTGTACCATCTCCCTATAAGTCTTGTTGTATGACATCATAGCTAATTGGCATAGTGGGTAATGTCCTGGACTTAAGGGCAGCTTCAGATCCTTCCTCATACACTTACCAGCTATGAGACCTCGGTCAGGTCACCCAACATCTCCAGGACTCTGTTTCCTTATCTATAAAATGAGATGATCAGAATAGATGGCTTCCTGGGTACAAGCCACCACTAGATCAATGACCATTTGACCCTACTGCAGAAACTTATGACCACATTTAAGCCCTCTTATTATTCATAAGTTGGTATATTTACTTGGATTTTAGCTTCTACACTCACTAATGATTAACTTTGATATCATTTTGAGTTGTTGATAGCTGAGTCAATTTATGTGCCTATTCCTTAGTTTCTATGCCAATGATGTATTTGATTATAAATAAGATGACTAGAAAAGCCCTTGGTTTGCCACCTTGGGGTCCCCTCCATTTAAAAGTTTTCCATTATATTCACATTACTTACAAAATCTGCCCCTGGTCATTTTCCTGTGAAGGTCATGAATATAACACTGCAAATGTGCAAAGCAAACAATGTTAATATTCTAAGTAGGACAAGATGAGATTCATTCAACTAGAATTGGATTGCTTTCCAGACTGAAAGACAAGGAAAAGGAACTGATAAGTCTGAGGACAATGAAAAGATAAAAGAGCATCAACAAGGAAAGAAAGAAGCCTAAAAAGTATATTTGAAGTGCTGTCATGGAGAAGATGCATTAAACTTGCTCTTAGACTGTAAGGACAGAACTAGTAGCTACAGGGGGAGATTATCAGATTTAAGATCAATTAAAAAACAAATCACTACAATTAAAGCTATTTAAAACTAGAATTGAACTGCCTAATGCAGCATAGATCATTCTATGTAACTAAGACTCAGAGAAGATATGTAACTTGAAGGATATAACAAAAAATAGAGGAACAGCTAATAATATATTATTATTCATGTATAGTATGAGCCAGTATTCTAACTCATACTGAAAGACTCCAAGATTACAAACACACACACAAACACACACACACACACACACACACACACACCACCACCACCACCACCACCACCACACAGATGTCTGTGCAAATGTATGTGTATATATACACATATGTATACGTATGTATACATGTGTGCATATGTGTATATACCACTCCACCTCCCTCCCTACTGCAGCATCTTCTTACCATATTTGGTTCTACTAGAACAAAGATCTAGTCTATCTTTATCAATTGTTAAAAGTAATGAATTTGTAAACTTTAGGGAACTTATATACATTCTATGTATTCTTCAGAATCACCCTGGAACACAAGTGACTATGGGTTCTATTATCTCTATTTAATAGGTGAAGAACCCCAGGCTTAGACAAGCAACATGATTTGCCCTTGGTCACATAGATGTAACTGTCAGGGGCAAGATTTGAACTTATTTCTCCTGACTCTATGTCTCATGTTCTTTCTACTATGCTACAATGTATCTCCAATGTTCAGGTGACTCGCCATTCAAATCCCTCTTCTCAGGCTATACTTTGGTTTCCCTGACTTCTCAAAGTATTTCATTAAATGCAGTGCTCACAACACAGCATGATACTCTACATGTACATTTACTTACCAAAGCAAAGGCAGGATTACCATATCTCAGTAATGCAGAAGGGAATGTAATTCAGGTCCAGTTTGATTTAGATGCCTGGGGTAGATGTCAGTTAAATTACTACAGAATTAGGAGAAATGCTGCTTAATATGTGGGTTGTCAGGAGTGGTGGTCAGTGGATCATTATGGATAAGGGTTCCGTGAAGTCAGAAAGATTTTGAAGGCAAGGAGGGAAGAGAAAATATCTACATAGGTTACGTGAAAATATGGGAAACATGCAAAGTCAACCCTAAGGGGCACCAGGAACATTGAGAAGCTAGTAGCATCAAAGGTTAGGCTTTTTTCCATGGTTCCCTAGGCAGATCCTGTAGGGAACAAATTTTTTAATATTATCAGCACTGCCTGATGGATGGTAGGCATCAATCATCCCCACCATTATCAGAATGACCATAAAAGGAAGTGTTCCAAACAAACTGGTCTGAATTCAATAAGGGTTTCTGAGCTTTCCAGGTTCTACAATGTGAACAAGTTGATAATGACTGGGGATTTCTAGAATCATGAAAGGTTTAGATGGTCTATCCTGTGGGGTGTGCTGAGATAGCTCAGAGAATCAGTAATTAAATTTCAAGCTCAAGCATTTACAGGTATGAAATTAGCAATTTCTACAAATCAGGTCTTTTTATTGTTTTGTTTATTGTATAGGCTTAAGAAAGTGATGGAGAAAGTGTTCATGTATACTTAACTTGACTCTTTGTCATTGGTACATTTTCCCTCTGCAGCTGATGGCTAAACATTTACCAGCACATCACTGCCTGTAGACCAAGCCACTAGTACTGAAAAGAAAGGGCTATATATTCCGTAACAGACACAATTACTGTGCCAGTCTAATGTTTATACCTTCCCTTTTTTCTGAGAAATTTGTGCCCCACAGGTAACAATAGTAAGTGTATCAGCTGGCTGCAATGTAAATAATTACTTTTGAATATACAATATGTGCATTTCTCAGGTTTGGTTTTTTCACCCATTTTACTGATTTGCATGAGTTATATAATACTTGTAGGATAGATATGAGAGCAACTCATTTTCAATTCTCATTCATCCCTGAATGTGAGCGGGGATGGTGGTATGAACATGGGAGCCAAAGCCTGGGAATGTGACACGTGACTCCACAGAGAATGTAAACTATCTTAAGCAAATGAAAATAGCAAAAGAACACTTGCATGTGACTTTGAGCCATCCTTGACACTATGCCTTCTTTGCTCTGCTTCTATATACTAGTGCCCTTGCCTGACAACAGTGTGGGAATCCATTTTTACTCTGTCCTGTTGTTGCCCAGGACCAGCCTATGAGTAAACTTCCCCAATTAACTTAATAAATGATAATAAATTGACATATATAGTCCACATTGGCATGGACTGCCTTTTTTCTTTGGTTCCTCAGTATTGTCTTGGAGAATCTTCCACTCTATAATTGGCATAATCAGCACAGAGCAAATATGTCACCTTACATAGTAACAATGGACTATTTGGTCCTTGATTAATTCAAACAGTTCCACTAAAAACTAGTTGACCAAGTCTACCATGTTCCAGTTTAAATCATAACCAAGAGGTACTTTCATAATCAATCAAAGATGTAGACTTGGTTAAGTAACTGGATCCTTCAAATTACACTATTAGTCCAGAGGAAATTGTAAAATATATTTTTGACCTCCCTGATTAGGGATTGCAATTCTTCTAGGACATATATACATGTATACATAAATACATAAACATGTTTAAGTATGTATATAGGAGTTATACAATATTTGTATGCATATGACACATATACATATTTATATATTTTGCATGTGTATCTGTGTGTACATGTAACAGTTATATCCATATCTGTGTTTCTATTCACCTACCTATCACCTGTTATGGCCCAGTAGATAGTCAGATGTGAGAATTATAACTACACAAAAGTCATTTGGACCTAGTTGGTGGTAAAGCTGCAGGTTTCAGAGGTTTTGCAGCAACTGGGCTAGAGCCAAAAAATTTGGTAACTTGTAAGAATATTCAAGAAATTTCTCATTTTCTTAAGAGAAAAAGTAGCTCTGAATCTATCAAGAAACAAACAAAATATACAACTGACAGTGGTTCTGAGAGATGTCACCAAAATCAAGGAAATTATACTGCTAAGAAAGAAAGGGATGTAGTATGGGTGGTTTAGTTTAGAAGAATCATACCAGGACTCTTGCAATGTGAACTGCAAATGAATATTTTGGCTTGCTCATATAAGCATTATAGTCCATTCTCCTTGCATGTATCAACTAATCCCACACTTAGGATTAAAGAACAACATTATAGCCACACAAAAAATTAATGGAAGAGAAAGTATTGTGGAGAATAGATGGTTAATAATAATAAATATTTGTTAGAACATTAATAACTAAGGTCAAAGTTTCAAGGAAGTAAAATTGTATGGAGATAGACAAAAGGTTTTAAGATCTCAGAGTGTCCTAGCGTCATTACAGTTCATACAAACCATGAATACATTATAATGAGATCAATAGAGATTATTTTTCTATTGATATAGCTATGTAAATTAAATACTTTGCAAAAGCTTGACAATTATTATTTAAAACCTAATTACTACATTTTTAGGAGGTAGATGTGGTGATGGTTATAGAAAGTATGGGAATCCGGGTACAAATTAGTACTTGCTTTACAAAATAACCTGGAAGTTACTTTTTCTATTTGTCATCTATTTGTTTACTTGCCCTTTGTCACTGTTTCCATAAGTAAGATTAAATGGTTTGGGGATAAGAAGGGAGAAATCAGTTATTTTATAATTCTAGATTTGGATTTCATAGATATTAAAGTTTATGGATAATTTAGTTAAATTTTATGCATGTAAGTACAAATATAAAACACAAATGGAGTAAACATGTTTGCAATTTTTTTTATTGGTAAGTATAAAATGATCATTTTTTTCTTGCTGATAAATAATTTCAGTGAGATGGAAAATGATTCAGTAAAGAAATCAGTTCTAAGTCATGGTCTGAAGAAACCCTAAGTACAAGTCCTACCATTGTTATGTACTAACTTTGTAGCTAGGGCCAGTCATTCAACTATTCATTGCCTTGAGAAATATAAGACCACAAGTTTGTTCATATATCTTAGAGAGGAGGTTTCTGCCCTAGAACTCACAATGAAATCACAGTTACAGGTCCTTCCAGAACTTTTTAATTAAATAGCAAATACAGTACTGGGAAAAATATTCAATAGAATTCTCTTATGGTTTGCAAAAGCAAATAATAAGTTGTCTTAGGGAATCTCATTTAAAAAGTACTAATTTGTGTTTTCTTGGAAACAATCATTCTTACATAGGTCATAGTCTAAATATACATTTACATATAGGACATGTCTAAATAAACCAAGAATTGTTTCAAGAATATTAAATTTTGTGTCCCAAAAGCTGATTCTCCACTTTAAAAACTATATAGTAAACCATGTAATTGTTTTACCAGTGTTAGAAACATAATAATTCACAAGAATATCCTTAAGGACTAGATACCAGAGATCAAACACCATATTACAGACTCTGAAGCTATCCATTCTGATATAAGCTTATTAGGAGATAACTTGAAATTTTCTGGATTGGTGAATCATGCCCATACAATTTTTCTATTGCTTCCTTCTATTTTTAGTTATGAAATTAGAAGTCTTGAGTTTAGTGAGATATTAAGGCCAATGATTTACTCCATTTTTTCTATTACCTAAATCCATTCAAATGGATGCAACCAAATATCGGTGATCTCATATTAATAAGTATAGAATACTTTTCAGTCTTTCCCATCCAAAAAATTCAAAAGTACTTTATCAGGGATTCTTCTTAGTGTTCTAGACCCATCCTAAAGGGCAGTAAATTTGCAAACTCTTTCCTTCATTCGGAACATATGTTGTTCACCTCTGACTTGAAAGGTTATTCCTTAAGACCTAGTCAGTTCAAAGCTCCATTTGTTCAACTTTCACATCCAGGAAATCCTTAAGAGTAACTACCAGTGTGGCTAGGTGGCACAGTGAGTAGAGCACCAGCCCTGGAGTCAGGAGGACCTGGGTTCAAATACAGACTCAGACACTTGACACACTTACTAGCCATGTGACCTTGGGCAAGTCACTTAACCCCAATTGCCCTCCAAAAAAGCAAAAATTTAAAAAATGTAAAAAGAAGTAAATGTTGAAAACTAAAAATAAATTTTAAAAAAGAGTAACTACCAATAGTGAGGTGGCTTAAATTGTATCCATTTCAAGAGCATGGGACTATCCTAACTTCTATTATGTCTTAAAATGTTAGATCTGCAACCTTCATGATTTTTTTCTACTTTAACTCCTGATTATTCTTCACCTAGATTAAACTATTTTGATAGATTATGCTGCATCAGCCCAATATGTAGCAATATTCAGGTTAAGGTATGATACAGAACTCCTGTTGTTGGATAAATATCAAGTAATCAGGAGAAAGGGGTTCTTATCACATCTATTCCTATCAAAAGGTTGAGACAGAATATAATGCATAGAAACCTAGCCTGCCTTAGATTGTAGAGTCCATCACAGGTTTTGTGAGGGGTTATGCTAGGTTAGCACAGATACTATTTTAGATGCTATTAATCAGGGTGTCTCCAAAGCCATCTTGCCCCCAAAACAAAACGTAAGTGACATTTTAAAGTATTCTAAGGGTCTCCATTTGTTTGATAGTGGTTAATAATTGACTAAAGAGATTTTAGTTGTTTCTGTCAAAATAAACATGGGCTAATTGCTAACACCTGGGCAAATTAGCAAGGATTACCAGAGAAGGAAAGGTGAGCATACAGGATGACTTCACAGGAATACCCACTACTTCAAGAGCTCAGGAACATGGTGAGCAGGTGCAGCAAACATATACTTTGAAATAATCAGGGGAATTTCCAAGGGCAACCAAAAAAAATCTGGAGTGCAATTAGAACCTTATGAGTCAGAAATCGCAAATGAACTTACACAGTGAATGTAGAAAGGTGTTTTTCTAAGTTTGTATTTCTTCTAGAAAGACTCACTATGTTGGTATTAAATACAAATTTGCTTCAGAAGGAACTGAAAACACTTGAATGATACTTCCTTAAGTTCAACACAAGATTCATTCAAAAAACACAATCAAAATATTGTTGGTTAGCTAGAAAAGGTGAGTCTGAAGGCAGAAGGGGAGAAATAATCAAAAAAGAAGATAGAAAACAAAAGCTTCTGGAGAAGTAAAAGAGAATCAAAAGTAGTGTCACAAGGAAAGACACAAAAAATCTAAGGAAGAGAAAAATGCTAAAGTAGTTGCACAATAAAATACAAGGTGAATCACATACATCACCATATCCTTTGCTTCACAAGAGAAAAAAATAAGACTTGATAAGTGATTAAATGCAGGGTATGAGGGAAAATGCAGAATCAAGGATGAAGTGGAGGTTGAAAATCAGGACACCTGGAAGGATGGTAGTGGCTACCATGGATATAAAGGGAAGTCAATAAAACTGAGGGGCAAAACAACAAATATAAGGAAACTGTCAGGTAGATGGGTTTTCTGGGAAAGATAAGTCTGTTTTGGACATAATTTAGTTAGAAAAATCTAGGAAAAAACATTTAGAATAGCAGTTGAAATGTCTACTAGCTGGCAGAAAGGTACAAGCATGATCTAGCACTTTTCTATGTAGCCCATAGTAGAAGTAGAATTGATGTCATTTGGGCAATACTTACTACAGACCACCTGGAAATGTAATGTATGCTATTCTACCCAATATAAATCTCAAAACTGGCAAAGAGCATGATAGGTTGTGAGGAGGGATCCCATCTATCTTGATATTCGCTGGAAGTCTCTAGTCTCTATGAGAAAAGTGCTTTGTAAATTCTAGCTTCACTTTGTTGACAAATGACTCTTACAGAAGAGGCACCAATGAAAGACAATAATGTTGTAAAATTTGATGGATCTAAGAGTTTTATGCTATGGGGAATCCCTCCATAAATACAAACTAAAATTTTTATAATATCTTCTTACACTGTGAAATATTTACTCATGTTTTCATATAAATTATATGTAGAGAATCTACCAAATATTTGGGTTCATTCCTGAAGCTCTTTTTAAAAACATTTTGTGTGCATAGAGCAGCACTTAAACTACCTGTTATACCTTACATTCATTATATAACTGTCCATCTCCTTTCCTTACAGTTAATTATGCAAATAATATATGTATTTTTTTTAAATCTTGCATTCATTTATTGTTAGTGATATGTGAAAGCCCATTTATAGCTACCATGCTTTATACTTTAGTTCATCTTTAATTACTATTCTTCAGAGATTTCAGTGCTCCATAATGTTCATTCATTTAGTATGTAGGAGACAATTGACATCATCAACACTGATCAGCATAAAATGTTTTATTATACTTAATTATAAAGTAATCAAAATTGAGTGTATTCAACTTACTATTTCACGTTTCTATTCATACTTATGAATTCTGGATAATTATTCATAGGTTAGACTGTAATGCTCAGAATGACTTATTATAATGGACAATTTTACAAATATAGTCAAGCTAACTTTCCTTATTCCAGTTATATCCTTTTCTGTCTAGTTGCTGTCTAAAAAATTAGACTATTCACTTGTAGGGCTACCTATCTTACCATAAATGTATGTCATAATCTTGCCAATAGACCTTTTCATACATTTATTTTCTCTTATATAGGCTTATTAAAAATATTTCCCATATTTCGATGATAGTCATGCTTTACATATAGATATATATACGTATATAGATATTAATGTGTAAATGTATGTGTATGCATGTGTATATGTATATGCACATGTATGTATATGTATATGTACATATATATTTATATTCATTTTCAGGTCTTCAGGGATTCTTATATCTCACAGAGATTGTTAGATCACTGTGTCCAGTATGAGAAATCTGTTGTCTCTTTTTTCCATCTACAAGTTCTGTAGTTTGTTTATTCAGTTACATGTCAGAATATATACCATAGATCTAGTATTAACTGGCTTCTCTTTCCCATACAATATTCATTTGAAACATTTGTGATTTAAAAGCTATGTAATTCCTGTGAAACTATGACATCCATGCCAGGCCACTTTGGCCCTACCACACTATTATTGTGCAGGGTAATGCCAAGGGACTGAGGACTATTTTGTATTTTGTTCCATTTGGTTTCTAAGGCACCATAATGTAGGGGTTAAAAAATTGGACTTGCAGTGAAGAAGACATTACTTCAAATCCTGCCTGAGATTCTTGCTGGATGTTTTATACTTGTCAAGTCAAATGACCTATCTGTGGCTCAGTTTTCTCAACTGTAAAATACATCTAAGGACCCTTGCATTTCCTTATGATGCTATGGTGGTCAAAGTGTACATTGCCTATTGATCAACTTACTGAGGACAAGTCTCTGCTTTAATAGTCTGGCTGTTTCACTGATACTAAACACATCTCTCATGGAAATGCTACTCAGAGGGCTTCCAACATGGTAAAAACTTCCCAAAGGTTTTGCTTTGATTTGTTTCATATTTTTTAGTCATAGATGTATATGTGGATTGTCATTTAAACATAGCTACAGGTAGAAATAAAAAAATCATGAGTTGTATATTTTAAAATGTAATAGAAATTATATTAAGCTTTTTGTAATGTTCTGAAGTGAAGAATCTGATATTTTCTTACACTCTGTTAAATGATTTAATTCTAGACTTAATCCCAGAAGGATGAATTGAGTTGGATGAGAAAGAACAGACAAACAATGACTACCACCACCCAGGAAGTGATAAACAATTTGAAAGCCAAAAAATATAAAGTTATACATTAAACATAGATGTTTTATTCCTCATCAATTATTGAAAACAATCCATCACATTCTTCCCAAGTTGCATGTGAAATATTCACTGTAGGTATTTCAGATTTTATGCATTCATCCTGAATCTGTCTCAAGTTTCAAAGGGAAAATGTCCAACTATAAGCAAGATGTTTGATTGTGGTTTTCCTTACCAAATCCAAACAGGGTATTTTTTTGGTTGAGAGTTAAGTCACGGAAAAGCATTATTAAGCTGGTATGGAAATACATAAGCTTCTTACTTGTATTAGCTTAGCAATGTATATTCATGCCTTGTACCATTGACACTAATCCTACCAACAACTGTATAATTTAATGCTATCAAAAATCTCAACACTGGAACAAATTAATCTATGAAGCAAGAAAGTATTGGATAACCAAACAAGATTAAATCTGACAACATCATAATCACTTAAAGGTGACTTTTTGTACTAAATAATGAATAAGCATGTCAGTAAGCTCCATTTATAGAAAGAACTTTTGTGTTAGAAAATGAGCATTTGAATTCGAAAACTTTATAAGAAAGGCCCATAGGCAGTGCTAGAGGACTCAATACATATTAGCTCACTTAAAAACCATAACAACAACAAAAATTAGTGGTCGATGGTTTTGTAAATGAATTTTGTCTTTTATCCCTACTGCTGATGGCTAATTAATGCTGGCTATTTATTAAAATTGATCATTTCAGCACCCTCAACCTAAAAGAGATGTCTTTCTCTTTTGTAGCCACTGAACAGAGAATAAATGCCTTGCTGTATGCTCAAGTAGTCTTCAACTAGCAACATAATCTCCTATCAAATCCTCTTCCATGCTATATTTAAGTACAAACAGTCCACTCAAACAATTTCTGTCTTAATCATTTAAAGGGGAGATGAAATAAAATTAAAATAAAAAAGATGAAAACATGGCTATAAAGACCTACAACACAAAAACCAGGTAGCATCTAATCTGAGGAGGTAGACTGAGCTAGGATGCTGAGGGGAAAGGAGAATTTATAATTATCCTTCCAGCAATTTTAAAAATTTGTTTCATATTTAGTAGTATTTTATTTTTCTAAATATAAGTGAAAGTGGATTTCAACATTCACTTTTATAAGATTTTGAGTTCTATTTTTTCCTTACATCTTCCCCAACAGGGCAGGTAATCTGATATAGGCTATACATACACAACAATATTTAACATATTTCCACATTAGTCATGTTGTAAAGGAAGAATCAGAACCAAAAGGAAAAACCATGAGGGATTTTTTTTTAAAAAAGAGAGAGAAAAAATAGTATGCTTTGATCTTCATTCAGACTCCATGGTTCTTTCTCCAGATATAAATAGAATTTCACATCATTAGACCTTTTAAAATTATTGTAGATCATTATACTGCAGAGAAGAGCTGAGTCTATCAAATTTGATCCTCACACAGTGTTGCTGTTACTGTGCATAAGGTTCTCCTGGTTCTGCTCACTTCACTCAACATCAGTTCATGTAAGTCCAGGTTTTTATTTCTAAAATCCATCTGGTGGTGGTAGAGAGAAAGACATAGAATCAAGAAGACCTGAGTTCAAATTCAACTTTGGACATTTATTAGCTTTGTGACACTGGGCAAATCACAATCTCTGTCTACTTCAGATTCCTCATCTGTAAAATGGGAATAATAATAATAATAGCACTTAACTCCTGGAGTTGTTGTGAGAATCAAATGAGATAATATGTGTAAAACTCTTGGCACAGTGCCTGACATGGAGTAAGGACAATATACATGTTAGCTATAAAAATAATAATTATTACTTTGGCATTGTATGAATAAGAGCTATTTTCCCCAGATATCAGAGAGGTATAATCAAAATGTGCTCAAACTTTTGCCTATCCTGTATAATGAAATATCATTATAATATTCTAAAATGTTCACTATGAAGAATTCAGAGAAACTTAAGAAGACTTACATGAGCTCATTCTACCTTTCTCACCACTCTTCTGTCTCCTTTGATCTGTCTCCCAGATCACACCTTCTAACTGTAGGCTGTCCTTCAGAGTTCATTCCTGGACAATCCTTTCATCTCCCTCTAAAATACTGTACTTGGCAATCTCATCAACTCCCCTGGATGTAATTCTCCATTCTAATGATCCTAAAATGTACCTACATTACACAAAACTCTCTAGTGACCTTCATTCTAACATCTACTGTCTTTCAGCTATCTTGAACTGGATGTCCAGTAGAGATCTTAAACTCAATACATCAATACAGAACTCATTATATTTCTCTCTAACCCCACCCCACTTTCCCTAGTATAGAGGGCAGCACCATCCTCCCAGACCCTAATAATCAAAATGTATGAGTCAGCCTGTCAACGTGCTATCTTTCATACCCCCCATATTCCATTGCCAGTGCCTATTGATTTCACCTTTGCAAATGAGTTGAATATATCTCCTCCTCTCCTGGAACATTGCTACCACTCTAGTACAGGTCCTTATCACCTCAACCTAGGCTACTGTAATAGCAGACTGGAATGATTTGCCTGCCTCAAGTATCTTCCCACTCCAATTCAAGCTCCATTCAGTCAACAAAATGATGTTCCTAAAACCTGGATTCCATGATATCAGTCACCTACTCAACAAACGCCAGAAGCCCCATGGCACATCCATAATCCAATACAAAATACTCTGGTGTTCCAGCCCTTTATAAACTAGTTCCCTCCTATCTTTCTAGTATTTTTATACCTTATTCCTCACCCACGTACTCCAAGTAATAGTTCAATTTCCCCCTCTCCCTATAAACAAGATGTTACATCTCAGGGCTCTGCAAATTTTCTCTGATTTTCCTCCATGCCTGGCACTCTTTCCTCCTACCATTCTAACTACTGAGCTCCCTGGTTTCCTCAAGGTTCCAAATATAAGCTGATCTTTTACTGGATATCTTCCATAAACACTTAAATTTTAGTGCCTTCACTGTTAATTTCCTACTTATTCTGCAAATGTAAGCTAGGTGACATAGTAGATGAAACACTGGGCTTGAAATCAGGAAAACTAATTTTCCTGAGTTCAAATTCAGTCTCTGACCCTTACTCACTGTGTGACCCTGGGAAAGTCACCTAACTCTGTTTGCTTCAGTTCCTCATCTGTAAAATGAGCTGGAAAAAAAATGGCAAAGTATGCCAGTATTTTTGCCAGGAAAACCTCAAATGGGTTCACAAAGAGTCAGACACAACTGAAATAATTCAGCAATAACAATAACATTTATCCTTTATATAGCTTAATTTTCATGTATTTGTTTGCCTGCTATCTGCTTATTAGATTGTAATCTTCTTGAGGGCAAAACTATGTATGCCTCTTTTGCATCCATACATTTAGCACAATGCCTGGCAAATAGCACATAACACATTTGATTGATTGAATAATGAATTGATGCTGAGAAAAATAAGCAGAATCAAGAGAACAATTATATGGCAAATCTAATAACATGAAAGAAAGCCACATATGCAAACCTTTGAAACTCTAATTCAGTTAAGCTCTGTGGTTTCCAGGTGTGGGACAAGCTATATATTTTCAGATGTGTACAAAGTACTGCTTTGTTTTACTTGGGTGTACATTTTTTTTACAGTGGAGTGGATGAATTCAGAAGAGACAATGATGTTAAAAAGAACATCAATGAAGTATTTAGAAATTTTGACACACAATGTAATCTCTATATTGCAAAATTCATTTAACTTTTGTCTTTCTACTATCAGTAGCACAGTGCCTTGAAAACAATAGCAATTTAATAAATGTTGTATAGATTCTCTCTGTGCAACTTTAAAATTAAATCAATTCAATCTATGAAGTTATAGAGAGGTGACAATCTCTATTTATGAAGGTTGAAACCACATACACTAAATTAGAGATCCTTAAATGATTACAGTTTATAAAGCATTGACCTCAGGACTATCATAGGATATAAATAGTATAAGTATAATTATTCCCATTTTCTAGATAAGTAAACTGTGGCTATTAGAAATTAAAGGGCTTAACCTAAGTCACAGGGATAATGGAGTCAAGATTTGAATCTAAGTCTTCTGGCTATCTTATGTTAAGGAATTTGTATTAGATAGTATCTTAAGTCCATTCCGGTTACAATGCCCTATATTTCTATATCTCTATAACCTAAGAGAACACTCAGAACTGTGCTGAAAGAAGCTACAGTCACAGTCACTGTTCCATTGGCAGTCTAAACAATTCCTCTATCATTTCAAAGCAGGCAAGATCCTTGTCCACATAAGATCTTAGATAGTTGTGTAAGGTCTTCTGTGAACCATGAAATAATTAACATTGTAGACTATTACCATTGATGTAATTGCTTTGTTGGGTCTGAAAATACTGATTTATTTCTATTCTTCAACCATTACTACTTCCTTTTTTGGACATTATAAGGGAGATATGTGTGTCTCTGAGGGTGATTTCCATAGAAAATACATTAATGAGATAAGAGGTATTCTCTTAATTGGGAGGTATGTTAAGTGAGTGCCAATGCAAGCAATGATTTAATCATGCATTCTTTTTCTTTGCTGAATATGTCATATATAAACCCAGAACACTGTACAGAAGAGTTTATTTTGTTTGTATAAAACATGCTTTCTGTCTCTCCTGAGAGAGTCTTCCATAGGGAGTCTAGAAAGATGAAAAAAAAGAAAAAGATATGATGAAGTTTCATATAAGATGCAGAGAGGTAGCATATTGGAGTAAAAGAAATAATATAAAATAGGTATGCAGTCAGTGACAGCAATTTGAAAAGTCAGAAGTCTAATCAAGACATATTCTGCAATAAAAAAGAGAAATAAGAATTTTGAAAAACAGATATGCTTTTTCTGTAGCCTACATAAATTAGATACACAGGAAGCTCATGGGTATGTATTTTGTATGGCAGTCTTACAATTCTATAATTAACATGTTTCCAGATGCCTCAACTCAGAAATATGATAACAAATTGGGGAGGGGGTGGTGGAGCCAGGATGACAGAAAGGAAGCAGTAACTTTTCTAAGATCCTCCAAGAATTCTATCACTAAACTAAAAAGTGAATCAGAACAAGATTTAGAGTGACAGAATCCATTGGGAGACAGAGTGTGGCAAATTCCCAGCCCAGGAAAGTGCCCATGTAGATCTGGGAAGGGGGAACATGGAGCAAACGGGGGCTGCACCAGCATGGAACTGAGAGCATACTACAGCAGAGGGAGAAGGAGCCCCAGCCAGCAGATTTACCCATCCCCAAGGCATTTTGCAGCTATCTCACCACAATATGAGGATTGGTTGGAGCTGAGCAAAAGTCACATGACCCACAGCAAAGCCAGCAACTTCTTCTGGGGCTACTACCCCACAGCCTGGATACTTAAAACTATATACCTGAATCGCCAGGAATCAAGATGGTGGAATAAATCCTAGCTGCTCCTATGCCCCCTCCATGACCTAGAAAACACAGAGATAAATGTCCCAACCAGAGTAAAATTCTGAATTAGTGTGGAAACTAATTTATGGTTAGTTTAACCATAGCATAATTTTTGGTTAAATTGGGAGTCACTGAGGAAAGGGAAAGGAGGCTATATGGAGTCTAAAGTGAAGGGCAGTAGGCCTTCCAAAAAGCCCCACCTCAACTGACCAGCAGGAGCTGAGGTATCCCAAGGGGGTGGAGCCACCAATTGATAACAACACAAGTCTAGCTGTGCCTTAGCACCACCAGGGGAATCTGCAGACACCAGCCGTGCCAGCCTCCAGCACTGAGCCTGCCTGAGCTGTAGCTTAGAGAGACAGAGGTGGAAACCTGAAGTGGCCAGACCACCCCTCCCCTGTGAACATCAGAGTAACTCAGAGGAATCACTGAGAGTCCTGGTCTTGACCTCAGTCTAGACACTCAGCGGCTACAGCACACAAAGTTAACAACCAAACCCTTTCCTGCCAGCCAGAGAAGCACAATATATCTGTACCTGAGAAGCAGATACCCAGTGTAAAAATTCAGGACATAGTCAATCAGAATGGGCAAGAAGGAAGCTATGAGATCTAGAGCTATAGAATCCTTCCATATGTAATAGTAATCAGTTTATTAGATACTTAGGGCTAAGTAGATCAGATACTTAGGTCTAAGTAGCATCTAGTAACTTAGGGCTAAGTATAGAAGGTATGAATTCTGTCCATTGGTGAAAAGGTATGAATTCCCCTGTTGACATGTAAGAAGCCTGTTGGCTGAGACACTCCCCTGTTCACTTGGGAGAAGGCTATTGGCTGAGACACTCCCCTGTTGACTTGAGAGAAGGCTATTGGCTGAGACAGGAGGCCAGTGCTGTATATAAAGAAGAATTTTAGAAAGACAAGAGAGAATTTGGAATTGGCTCCTCAGTGAAGGAAGATTCATGGAGACTGAAGTTAGCTGAGAAAGAGAGGGAGAGAGAGTGTTCCTCTCCCAGTATCTGAAAGCTGACTGAAGACATGAACAGGATGGGACTTTGTTCATAGCCTGGCTGATCCTTGAGTTTCAGGCAAGAGAAGTGGTGAAGGGTTTGAGGTGTGCTGAATCCTGTGAACTTCAGTGTGTGCCACGGTTTGCCCTGAGGACTGGACAAGGAACTGGGAGCTGTATATGTCTGAGGATTGGATGAGAGCCTGGCAGCTGTCAGCTCCTGACTCTAGGTGATTGTCTGGAAGATTCAGGAGGGAGCTTGGACCAGGGAAGAGGATCCAGGGAATCAGAGAGACCACCCAGAGTCAAAATGAAGAAAAGGCCTCCCCTTGGACTAAACTGAGGTTTGTTGGAAATCAAGGGGTTAAAAGTTTGTGTGGTTTTCTAAGAACTTTATTTGGAGACTAAAGTTAATGGTTGCCCCATGAGTGGAAGATCAATGTATTGTGAATTGTTGATTGAATCTTTAAGTATTAAGCTGGTTTCCCCCTTAGGGAAACCACATGATTCTTGTTTTGTTCTTTAGGTGTTAAGCTGGTTTCCCTCTTAGGGAAACCAGATGAATTGATTGATTGAATCTTTAAGTGTTAAGCTGGTTTCCCCCTTAGGGAAACCAGGTAATTCTTCTTTTGTTCCTTGTTCTAAATATTGTGACTTTCTGTAAATACTGTGCTAAATATTATGCTAAATATTGTGATATAATATTGAACCATGAATATTGTACAGAATCTTGATTTGTAATGGAATAAACAGAGTGTTCACTACTACTCTATAAACCAAATCTTAAAAGCTGTTCACAGTAGCATTCTTTCAGTAATCTACTGTTGATTGGCTCTACATTGAGAGGTGGTCCCTCTGATTCCCTGGATCCTCTTCCCTGGTCCAAGCTCCCTCCTGAATCTGCCAGACAATCACCTAGAGTCAGGAGCCAACAGCTGCCAGGCTCTCATCCAATACTCAGAGATATTCAACTCCTAATTCCTTGTCCAGTCCTCAGGGCAAACTGTGGCACACACTGAAGTTCACAGGGTTCAGCACACCTCAAACCCTCCACTTCTCTTGCCTGGAACTCAAGGATCAGCCAGGCCATGAACAAACAAAGTCCCATATTTTCATGTCTTCAATCAGCTTTCAGATACTGTGAGAGGAACACTCTCTCTCCCTCTCTTTCTCAGCTAACTTCAGTCTCCATGAATCTTCCTTTCCTGTGGAGCCAATTCCAAATTCTCTTTCATCTCTCTAAAATTCTTCTTTATATACAGCACTGGCCTCCTGTCTCAGCCTTCTCACAAGTCAACAGGGGAGTGCTTCAGCCAATAGCCTTCTCCCAAGTGAACAGGGGAGTGAAATAAAATATAGGTAATATTTTATTGAAATTATAAGTTCATTCAATCCTATATAAGAACTGAATAAAAGTGCACTCCTGACCACTTGATCGCCCAATTACCTCTGAAAAATGCTTGGCTTAGGGTTCTGGGAACTAGCCATTCCTGGA
>CM053594.1:101774269-101793165 GCA_028646575.1 Pseudocheirus occidentalis
TCCCCTTGGACGAAACTGATGTTTGCAGAGGACAAGGACCTGGGAGCTGTTCATCCCTGAGGACTGGACAAGAACCTGTAAGCTTTCAGCTCCTGAATCTAGGTGATTGTCTGGCAGATTCAGGAGGGATCTGGGACCAGGGAAGGGGATCCAGGGAATCAGAGAGACCACCCAGAGACAAAGTGAAGAAAAGGCCTCCCCTTGGACTAAACTGAGGTTTGTTGGAAATCAAGGGGTGGAAGGATTTGTGTGGTTGTCTAAGAACTTTATTTGGAAACTAAAGTTAATGGTTACCCCAGGAGTGGAAGGTCATTATGTAGGGAAATTAGGTCATTCATTCCTTTGTTATTTGATTGATTTAATCTTAAAGTGTGAAGCTAGTTTCTCCCTTAGGGAAACCAGCTGATTCTTCTCTTCTTCCTTGTTCCTTTCTGTAATAAGATGTAACATAGAGACTTTCCTTGTTCTGAAGATTGTATATAATATTGTGAATTGTGGAAACTGTGAACATTGTTCTGAATAAAGATTTGTAATGGAATAAACAGAGCGTTCACTAATACTGTGTAATTCGAATCTTAAAAGCTCCTTACAGTAGCATTCTCTCAGAAATCTACTGCTGATTGGCTTTACAGATAGTCAGATTTACCTGCATACAATTTGGCAAAATAATTCCTAATTATTGTTTCAATTTCCTCTTCATTGGAGGTAGATGCACCCTTTTCATTTTTAATACTCATAATTTGTTTTTCTTCTTTATTTTATCATATTGACTAAGGGTCTATCAATTATATTGGGGTTTTTTTTCATAAAACCAGTTCTTAATTTTACCTATTAATTCAATAGTTTTCTTAATTACAATTTTACTAATCTTTCCTTTGGTTTTAATTATTTCTAATTTAATATTTAATTGGAGATTTTCAATTTATTCTTTTTCTACCTTTTTCAATTGCATGTCCAATTCATTTACCTCCATTTTCTTTATTGCATTCAGGGATATAAAAGTTCCCCTAAGAATTTCCTTTTCTTCATTCCACAAGTTTTTATATGTTGCCTCATTATTGTCATTCTCTTGAGTTAAGTTACTCATTGTTTATATAATTTCTTTTTTGACCCACTCATTCTTTAGGATTAAATTATTTAGTTTCTAATTAGTTTTTAATCTAATTGCATATGATTTTTATTGCATCATGATCTGAGAATGATATATTTAGTATTTCTCCCTTTCTGCCCTGAATTGTGAGGTTTTTATGCCCTAATACATGGTCTATTTCTGTGTATGTGACATGTACCACTGAGAAGAAGTTGTATTTCTTTTTATCCCCATTCAGTTTTCTCCAGAGATCTATCATGTCTGGCTTTTCAAAAATTCTATTTGCTTCTTTAACTTCTTTCTTGTTTCTTTTGAGGTTAGATTTATCAAGTTCAGAAAGGAGGAGATTGAGGTTCCATACTATCTATTTCTTTCTCTAATTCCCTTGACTTTTCCTCTAGGAATTTGGATCCTATACCACTTGGTGCATATATATGAAGTAATGATATTGCTTCATTCTAAATATTGCCTTTTAGCAAGATGTAGTTTATTTCCTTATCTCTTTTACTTAGATCTATGTTTGCTTTTGCTTTATCTGAGATAAAGATCACCACCCCTGCTTTTTTTTTTACTTTATCTGAGGCGTAATATATTCTACTCAAGCCTTTTACCTATACCCTGTGCATATCCACTTATTTCAAATGTGTTTCTTGAAAAAATACAACATGCATTCCTATTAAAAACATTGGAAAGAATAGAAATAAATGTAATCTTCCTTTAAAAATATAGTTAGCACCTATTTAAAGCCATCAGCAAGTATTACATGTAATGGGGATAAGCTAGAAGCATTTCCAATAATATCAGGGTTGAAACAAGGATGTCCACCATCACCCCTCTTATTCAGTCTGGTACTAGAAATGTTAGCAGTAGCAATTAGAGAAGAAAAAGAAATCAAAGGAATCAAATCAGGTAAGAAGAAACTAAGCTATTATACTTTGCAGATGATATAATGATATACTTAGAGAATCCTAGAGAAATAAGTAAAAACTACTTGAGACAATAAATAAATTCACCAAATTTGCATGATATAAAATAAAATAAACCCACAGGAGTCCTTGGCATTCCTATATGTTTTAAAATGAAATCCAACAGCAAGAGATAGAAAGAGAAATCTCATTTTAAGTTACTGTAGACATTATAAACTATTTGGGACTCTACATGTCAAAACAAACCCAGGACCTATATGAACAAAACTACAAACTAATTTTCACAAAAAAAAATTCAGATCTAACTGATTGGAAGAACACCAATTGCTTTTGGCTGGGTCAAGGTAATATAATAAAAATGACAATTTTATTTAAATTAAATTACATATTTAGTGCATACCAATCAATCTACCAAAAATTACTTTATAGAGCTAGAAAAAATAGTAACAAAATTCAATTGGAAGAACAAAACATCTACAATATCAAGGGAATTAATGAAAAGAAATGCCAAGGAAGGTGACATAGCTATACCAGGTTTTAATCTGTATTATAAAACAGCAGTCATCAAAACTACTTCATACTGTCTGAGGAATAGAGTAGAGGATCAATGAAATAGTTTGAGTACACAAGACTCAGCAATCAGTGACTATAGTAATCTACTGGTTCATGAACCTAAAGAGCCCAGGTTTTTGTATAAAAACTCACTATTTGACATACCTTCTGGGAAAACTGGAATATAGTATGGCAGAAACCGGGCATAGATCATTATCTAATACCATATACAAAAATCAAATCTAAATGGGTAAATGATCTGTCAGATTTATGGAGTAGGGAAGACTTCATGACCAAACAAGAATTAGATCATTTTGGTTACATTAAATTGAAAAGTTTCTGTACAAAGAAAGCCAGTGTAACCAAGATTAAGAGGGAAGTGGGAAATTGGGAAAGAATTTTTACAACCAACGTGTCTGATAAAGGCTTCATTTCTAAATTATACAGAGAATTGAGTCAAATCTATACGAATATAAGTCATTCCCCAATTGATATATGATCAAAGAATATGAACAGGCAATTTTTTAAAGGAAGACATTAAAGATGTCTACAAGCATATGAAAAAATGTTCTAAATCATTATTGATTAGAATGATGGAAATCAAAACAACTTTGGGATAACATCTCACCAGTCAGGTTTGCTAAGATGACAAAACAGGAAAATGATAATTGCTGGATAGGATGTGGGAAAATTGGAGCAATTTGGAAGCAATCTGGAATTGTGCCCAATGGGATATAAAAATTTCATACCCTTTGAGCTAGCAATACTACTACTAAGGTTGTATCTCAAAGACATCATAGAAGTGGGAGCAAGACCTACATGTATAAAAATATTCGCAGTAGCTCTTTTTGTGGTGGCAAAGAATTGGAAATTAATGTGACGATCATCAATTGGGGAATGGCTAAACAAGTTGTGGTATATGAATGTAATGAAATACTATTGTGTTATATGAAATGAGGATCAGATGGTCTTCATATTTACCTGGAGAGGCTTATATGAACTGATGCTGAGTGAGAAGAGCACAACCAGGAGAAATCTGTACTCAATTACAGACACCACATGAGTATGACGACCAACTTTGATAAACTGGACTCTTCTCAGCAATTCAGGGTTATAAGACAAGTCCAAAAGACTCATGATGGAGAGAGATGTCTACATTAAGAAAAAGAACTAGCAAGAACAGAGTCTGAATGCACATTGAAGCAAACTACCTGCCCTCTTTCTTTTTCTTGTTTAGTTTTGTTTCCACTTTCCCACTTTTCATTCCACATTCCCACATCCATTACAATCCTTCTTTATAACCTGACTAATGTCTAATGTGAAAGTATGCAGATTCTATACCTGATTGCACGCCACCATGGTAAGGAGGAGAGGGATGGGGAGAATATTTGATACTCAAGGGATTGTGGAATTAAATCTTGTACACTAAAATTAAACAAATTAATAAAGAGAAAAAAATAAAACAAAAAAAACAACAAATTGACAAGCACTCAGGAGAGCAAGAAAAATGGCAAAGGAATGATAAAAAGTGACTCAGTGACTTTTTATTGTTTCAATTTACATATTTTTCTATTGTAGAAGAACTCTTGGAATATTTACAATTAAATAGAGAGGAAAGTCCTTCATATATCCCATTGCCCATTTAAATTGGAATCAAACATTGCTTAATTGCCAATAGGACAGTAAATCTAGTCTTGGGTACATGTTTAGGTCACAGAATTGACAATTATCTTTTGACCACTATTTAAAGCATATTCATTGGACCACAAGATTTTGATGGTCATAAGATTATAGGAAATATAAAGGACATCAGAGGCATCTAAGATGGGCTGTAAGGTGTGACAAATCACCCCCATGTATAGGTAAGTATAGATATGTATGTATGTATGTATGTATATATATATATATATATATATATATATATATATATAGAGAGAGAGAGAGAGAGAGAGAGAGAGAGAGAGAGAGAGAGAGAGAGAGAGAGAGATAGGAAAGTGTGTTCTTTAAATTATGTGAACTCAGGCCCTCTCTATTATACTTCAACCTAATTAAGATATCACGCTTACTCTTACACTTCTGTATTTATCTCAGTATCTGCTCTTGTTTCTTGATAAATATATGAATCAGTAGGTGCTCATATCTTCTTGTTCACCATTTTGGTTTTGAGGGACTTTATTTTGCAAAAGTTATCTACCTTGTGGTTTTTTTTTCCTACAATATGAGAATTTTCTCTTTGAAATACTGCAGTGTCATCAAAGGTTAGGGCTGAAAGAGACCTTAGAGACAATGATCTAATATAAAATATTTCCTTTAATATTTATAGAAAGTGAGCTCAAGGACTATTCTCCCAAAGAAATCAATGAAAGAGGAAAACATTTAATAAGTACAAAATATATTTTGAAAATTCTTTTGTGGTAGCCCCAAAGTGGAAATGAAGGTAGCTTTTTCTTCCTGGAGAATGGTAAAACCAGCTCTACTACATTAATATAATGGAATATTATCGAACCATTAAAATGATGAAATGGAGAATTTCAGAGGAAACTGGAAAGACCTTCATGAACTGATGGAGAACAGTATAAGCAGAACTGGAAGAACAATTAAGCAATGACAATATAGAGAAAACCAGTTTTGAAATATTTTAAAATTCTGACCAATGCAATGATAAACCAGGATTTGGAAAGAACAAAAATGAAATATGCTATTCCCCTTTTTGACAGAGAGGTTACTTCAACTTAAGAAAGAAACATCCATTTTCTTTTTTTAATTAAATTTTGATTATTCTTAGTTTATGGCATTCATTTCCACAAGATTTTGAGTTACAAATTTCTCCCTGTCATTCCCCTACCCACCACCCCCAAACAGCAATCCCACTGTATGCCCCATCCCCAAATCTGCTCATTTCTATATCCTCCCCCATCACACCTCTGACTTTTCAGCAGGACAAGATGGATCTCCCTACCCCAGTGCCTGTATATTTTACTTCCCAATTTCATGTTAATAATAATAATAATAATTTTAAACCATTGATTTTAAAACTTTAAATTCTAGATTCTTCCCCTTCCTCCCTCATCCCCAACCCGCACTGGAAGGACAAGCAATTCAATACAGACTATACATGTGTAGTTATGCAGAACATCTCCACAATGAACATATTGTGAAAGACTGACTATATTTCTCTCCTTCCTATCCCACCCCCATCTTGTTCTATTCTCTACTTTGCCCCTATCTCTTTACAAAAGTGTGGGCTTCTAACTACCTTCCCCTCCAAACCTGCTTCCCATCATCTCCCCCTCTCTTCCCCTTCCCCACCTACTTTCCTGTAGGCCAAGGTACACAATTTAGAATGCATGTCATTCCCTCCCTAAGCCAAATTCAATGAGAGTAAGGTTGATCCATTCCCTTTTGCCTTCCTGTTCTTCCCCTCCATTGTAACAGTTATCTCTTGCCTCTCCTATACGAGATAATTTACCCCATTCTGTCTCTCCCTGTCTCCTCTCATATTCCTCTCCCACGTCACAATTTCACCTTTAAAAATATCATCCCTTCCTATTCAATTGATCTTGTGCCCTCTATGTGTGCTTGTACACATATATACACACATTCACATATGTCTTCACATACACATATATCCTCCTATATAGATATGTGTATGTATATATGAATAGATACATATATGTATACATATATATGTATATATGTACATGCACATTTATATTGCCTTCACCTATCCTCATACTGAGAAAAGTTTCATAAGTTACAATTATCATTTTTCCATGAAGGTATGTAAATTTTTCAACTTTGATAAGTTCCTTATTAATTTGTTCCCTGTTTACCTTCTCATGCTTCTTGTATTTGAATGTCAAACTTTTATTAAGCTCTGTTGTTTTTTCATCAAGAATGCCTGAAAGTCCTCCACTTCAGTGAATGATCATATTTTCCCCTGAAGCATTATACTCATTGTTTTTGGGTCAGTGATTCTTGGTTTTAATCCTCACTCTTTGATCTCTGATATATCATATTTCAGGCCCTTTTATCCCTTAATGTAGAAGCTGCTAGATCCTGTGTTATCCTGATTGTGTTTCCACAGTATTCAAATTGTTTCTTCTTGGCAGCTTATACTATTTTCTCCTTGATCTGGGAACTCTGGAACCTGGTTATAACATCCCTAAGAGTTTCCTTTTGGAGATCTTTTTAAAGAGGTGATAGGTGAATTCTTTCTATTTCTATTTTGCTCTCTGGTTCTAAAATATCAGGCCATTTTTCCTTGAGAATTTCTTGAAGGATGATTTCTAGGTTATTTGTTTATTATGGCTTTCAGGTAGTCCAATAATTTTTAAATTGTCTCTCTTGGATCTATTTTCCAGGTTAGTGTTTTTTTTCCAATGAGGTTTTTTGCATTGCCTTCTATTTTTTCATTTGTTTGGATCTGTTTAATAGTATCTTGATTTCTCATAAAGTCATTTGCTTCCATTTGCTCAAATGTAATTCTGATAGAATTATTCTCTTCAGTGACCTGTTGAGATTCTTTTTCCACCTGGAAAATTCAGCTTTTTAAGACATTCTTCTCATTGGTTTTTTGGGACTCTTTTACCATTTGAGTTAATCTTTTTTTAAAGTGTTTTTTTTCCTTCAGTCAGGTTGTTGACTCTCTTTTCATGATTTTCTTGCATCGTTCTACATTTGTGAGACAATGCTACTTCTAAGTTTCCACTACCTTCTTGGATAATCTCTTGTAAATTACTATGTCTTGCTGTTCTTTTATTCTGTTGCCTTCTTTGCTCATAAGGAATTTTTTTCAGAAAGACTTCAATTACATTCTTTGCTCCTTGCTTTATTTCAGAACTTTTGAGAAAAAAAATAAAGTGGGTGAAATTCACAATGCCTAGGCACTGCTTTTTACCTGCCCTCTTTCCATGAACATACTAAACTCGTTCTCAGGCTTTCACAGTGTATAGGCAACATAGGCAACAAAAATTACTGAAGGCAAGCAATAATTCCAGATCTCTTTGTCTCTCAAAATCTTTTTTTTCTGTCTACCAATGATGCTATTGATAGTTCTCTGTGGGAAAACTGCTGCTATTGATTCTTCCTCTCTGTCATAACACAACATAGGGTACCAAGAAACAGGAGACTTGTTCACTAGGGTGAGGCATTCATGTTTTCACATAACGGAAGCAAAATGTAAAGGTGTAAAATACTTTCCTGGCTAAAGGACTTCCAGGATGAGCTGGTTTCTGACAGAGAAGGTAAAAGAGGCTTTTACCACTCTGTTTAAAATTAATATTAAAATATATTAGAAAGCAACAGGTTAATTAAATTTATTCACAACATTTTCTTATTATAAGGAAACAATATATAACAGAGTATGTAGTATTCATAATGGAATCTTATCCTAAACTTAAATTGATTATATGGAAAACACTGATTATGCTTTATATACACAAGAATCACTAATTATACTTTATTTTGTAGTATGAGCTGCACTGAAATTTTTTAATAAGCTGATCGAAAGGGAAAAAATCATGTCTTTGATTTAGAATGCTTTGATTGGATAGGATTTTCATTTGAAAACTAGGGTTACTGCTAAAGTCATCTTTAATTTATTTTCTCAGATGAATGGACGTGTCACCTGTGGAGAAAGATGTTAAGTGATTTTGCAAGTAACTTCTTCTGATTCAAACTATGACCTTGGGATACTCAATTCATCTGTTTAGGGTTCATTTGACAAGAAGAGAAACTTAGGTTGAAGCTACATGATCCCTGGCACAACTGATGGTCTATTTTTAATGGATTGATTTTTCACTATTTTTTTCAAGCCTTACTATGTTAACATGTAGATAGAAACTAATTCATGAGCAAATGATTTACAGGCCATACCTATACATGGAGGAGTGAATATAGTAAAAACCTGTGTTCAAATCCTACATCTGATCCCCACATCTATATTCCAAATATGTGAATATAGAAAATTCAGTTAAATTGATGGAGCCTCAGTTTTCATATCTATAAAGTGAGCATAGCTGCAGTACTTACCTCATAGGGTGTTTTAAGTATCAAGAGGGATTACATGTCTAAAATGCTTTGAAAAAAATTAAGCAGTATATATCAGTTATTAAATGCTATTCTTAATAAAGATAAAAATGTTAAAGATGGACTGAGGGCAGACTAGAGAATAAATGAACTTTTATGTTCTATTAAAATAAGACTAGTACAAGGTAGCAGATCAGATTGGTGGAAAATTAGGATGGAAACAATCCATTCAAATATGAGGTAAAAGATGTGTCACATTGAGTTGGCAGATTCACAGGACTTGAATTAGTTTGTATATAAAAGTTTATGAAGAAGTAAGTATAAAAGAGTTTGAACCTGTAAGCATAGATTTAGTTTTGTCATCAACAGGAAAAAAATCAGGTGCAAAAAAAGGATGGCATTAAAAACAAAAAAGACATTTTAAATTTAAGATATTTGTAGGAAAAGCAGAAGAAAATATTCTGTAGACCATTGTGTGCCAAAAGAAATTATATCTTGAAGTAAGTACTTGGGAGTTAGTTGCATAGTGATGATTGTTGAATGCATGGGAATGAAAGAGATTGTTAAGGGTTAACGACAAGAAAGGACTAAAGCAGTAGGAAACCTTAGAAATAAGTGCTTAAGAATCTCAAAGATGATGAATGAAACAGAAAAAAGAATGGTTAGAAAGATGACAAGACAGTAAGATGCCTTAATGTCAGACCAACTGTAAGAGTATATGTAAATTCATATGTTAACTAGCAGGAAAGCACACAGTCAACTCATTGTTAATGTAGCAACAAGATTTTTTTGAAAGAATATTTAGAGGTCATTTACTCATCTCAGATTCTTCAGAGTTAATGAGAAGCTTCTTGGTCAGTGGCTCACTTAGCATAATCACTCCTAGATTGCACTGCCTATACTCAGGAACCCTGATACGGCTTGGAAAAAGAAGCATACTGAAAAAATACAGCTTTGTCATTTACCTGCTCTTGCAGTAATATTTCAAAGTTGCATAAGTTTTGGTTTTCCCCTGCTCTGTATTAATAAACCTAAATAGCTATTTTTTCAGTCTGAATCTAATGAACCCTTCTGCATCTTTTGGCAATGCTTTGGAGGTGTTTTTGTAAGGAATTAGGAAATAAAGAAGATTAAGCAACAATTTTTTTTTAATTTTAGACTCAAGGTAGGCAGCTAGGTGAACAGAGCACCAGACCTGGAGTCAGGAGTACCTGAGCTGAAATCTGGCCTCAGACATTTAACACACACACACACACACACACACACACACACACACACACACAAATAGCTGTGTGACCTTGGTTAATTCACTTAAGCCCAACTGCACTCCAAAAAAGCAAAGAAAAATTTAAAATTTAGAAATTTTAAAAATTAAAAATTTTAGACTCAAGGATGAGAACACAAATACAGAATGGAGAAAAGAAACAAAAAACACATCACAAACTTAAATATTGAAACTTAAATGCAAGGAAAGAAGAAAAATCATGTTACGTGCATAGCAGAACATAATAGAGGATTCAAACTATGTAACAATTAATTTTCCTTTCAAGAAAGCCTGCATGATAACTAATACATGTTGTGTTGAGAACTATCCATCTTTACTTCCTTGTAAGTTTTATTTTGTTCTCTGCTGTGATTTTTTTTTATTTTGTTCTTTTTCTTCCCTCCCTCACCACCCCAGAAGGCTACCATAAAGTTTAGATACATTTTATACACACAGACACACGTATATACACACATACATGCATGTTTGTATACACATATGTGTATTGTATGGGTATATATACACATGTGTATATGTGTATATATGTATGTGTGTGCATATTCATGTATCTTACATATATAGACATATACTTTCCCACATACTCTACTCCCGATCTTTGTTTATATGTTTGTGCATATCTCTTATTTCTTATCCTTCTTGCCTCCTCTACTTTACTTCTACTAATTACTTTGCCCTCCTATTACTTGCCTAACCCCCTCCAAGGATTCCTCTCCTATCCTCAAGTTCCCATAAATCTAAAGAACCTTCTATACCCACGCTTTTACCTGTTCCTTCACCTTCCCTTCTAGAGATCCTGCTCTTGTCCTCTCCCCCTTCCCGTTGCCCCTACTGTTTTTTCTTCTAAATTTAGAAGACTTCCATACTCTTCTAAATATACATAGATGGCTCTCTCTTAAACCCATTCCCAATTAAAGCAGGTTACCAGAACTACCAGCCCTCCTCTCCCATCTAATTCTTTTGTATTTATTCTTTCTCTTGCACATCATTTGTATAAGATAATTATTCTTTTTAGCTGTTCCTAAATAGTTTTACTTTTTATTTTTATATTTTACTTTTTTTTGGAGGGGAGAGGGCAGGACAATTGGGGTTAAGTGACTTGCCCAAGGTCACATGGCTAGCAAGTGTTGTGTCTCAGGTTGGATTTCAATTCAGGTCCTCCTGATTCCAGGACCAGTGTTCTATTAACTGAACCACCTAGCCTCAAAGGTTTTACTTTTTAAATCCATATCATACTCTGGTTTACCCCAACCTTTCTTATGAGATACCCAATTATTAATATAAATCTTAGACATACACTTTGAATTTTACATATTTAAGAAGTAAACAGTCTGTCCTTATGAATCTCTAATAATCAGTCTTTGCTATGTGCCTTATGTTTCTCTTGGTTCTTGTAGGTCAAATCTTCTATCAAGTTCAGAATCTATTTTTAACAAAGTCTTGAAAGTATAAGAGTATATCTGTAATGATAACAGGGATTTGAAGATCTTCCCTGCCCCTTGTAATGGCAAGCAAACAAGTACTTAGTACCTTTTTTCAAGTTGAGCCATGCCCTTGATTATATCAAGTCTTTGTTAAGACACAGAACTTGTGAACCCCACAGTGAGAGGAATTTGATGTTGCAACAGGAAGGGGTTGGATAGGGAGACGCTAATGACCAAGACAAAAACCTGAGCACAAGCTGAGAGCCAGCCAGAACTGCTAGGAGCAAGCAGTATGGAGGCTGAGAAGCTACCATGAGTGAGAGAGGGGCATTCTTGCTTGAAGGAGCCTGTTTTGTTTTGAAGGCCTGGTGGATGGAAGTTTTGGAAAGCCTGGGAATGTTGGTGTTCACTGCATTGGTTATGTGTACCAGTTTCCTGATTACTGTAATGATTTTGGCTTTCTGGTTTGGTTATTTTGTTTTCTGGCATTTGAATAAATGCTTTGGTTCTGTCCTCCCTATGGACAGCCTGTTATATTATGTAGTTCACAACTACACCAGCATATTCATAGTTTCCATGGCCACATTGATGTTATAATATCAAATGTCCATTTCTTTTTCATTCAAGATGAAACAACTTTGCAGGCTATAATATTTTGGCCACAGCCCCAGCTTTTTGATCTTTGATATGTTGTGTTTCAAGACCCATAGTCTTTTAATGTACCAACTGCTAAGTCCTGTGTAATTCTAAATGTCACAACATAACATTTAAATTGTTTTAATATTGATGCTTTTAATATTCTATTCTTGAGGTGACAGTTTTGGAATTGACTATCATATTCCTTTGAGTTTTCCTCATAAGATCTCTTTTAAGTGGTCATTGATGATTTTTTTCTATTTCTACTTCCCCCATCTACCTCCATTCTAATACTTAAGGACAGTTTTCTTTAATTGTTTCTTATTTTATTGTATCAAGGTTCTTTTTATTGTAACTTTCAATTAATCCAATTATTTTTAAATTTTCTCTTCTTGATCTCTTCTCAAAAATCTGTTATTTTTCTTATAAAATAATTCACTTTTTCTTTTATTTTTTCATTATTCATATTTTGTTTACTTATTTCTTGATCTCTTATATTTTCTCTGACTTCCCTTTGCCAAATTCTAATTTTAAAGGTGCCATTTTCTTCCTTAAGAGTCTCCTTTTCTAATTGGTTGACTTTTCTTTCATGCCATTCTTTTTTTTCATGGAATTTTCTTATTTTCTTTTTTCTTTTTTCCTCCATCTCTATCTTTTGATTTTTAAAGTCTTTTTTAAGATCTTCTATGAGTTCTTCTTTGGGCAGGTGACCATTTGACATTACTCTTTGGGAGTTTCTTTACTTCAGTATCATCCTCTGAAGATGAATCCTGGTCATTTCTCTTCTCATAATAGCTTTCTATGGTGGGATTCATTCTCCTTTGTCTGCGCATTTTTGTGGTAAGTGTTTATTTTTTTTATAATCACCTCTAGCCCTGGGGTATGGAAAATGGTGCCTCTTGCCAAAGATCTTCAGTTTTCCCCTCTAACCTGGAAACAAAACCAAACCTCCAATCTCCTGTAAGTGCCTATGGCCAAGGGCTTTCTGCCTTACTGCTTCTGTACTCACTGCACATGTGCTCACCACTGCCACTTTTTCCAACACAGCTGGGCCTGGAGTTCATTGTCAGAATATATTCCCTTGATTTTTCCTGGTCACAGAAGCCCAACTCCCTTTACTATACTGGGGTAAAAGTTCCAGTGGTTGGGGCTGAGACAGCCTCTCAAGCTAACTAACCCTAGAACTTGCCAATTGTTGCTTAAGAGACTTGCCACTTGTTAAAATGAAATCTAGCCTGGAGGTGTTTACTTTTCACAGGGACCAAACCTCATCCTGGGATTTTTCTTCTGATCTTTACAAATTTTCCCAGAAAGAACCCAGATTCATTCCTTTTCTTATTTATTTCAACCCACACTTTATTTACCCTAAGGTGCTATATTGACTCTTTTATTAAGGAAAGAGTTTTTGACAACCACTTGAGGATATAAAGAGAATCTGTTAATGCATATGGATAAATAGGCCTGGATAAATTCTGGGGCCTCTTAAATACCTTAGGGAAAGGGAAGGTAAAGGAATAACAATTTACATACCACCTATTATGTGTTTATATTCTAGACATTTTACAACTGTTGTTCTCTTTGATCCTAACAACAAACCTTGAGAGGTAGATATTATTATCCTCATTTTTCAGTTGAGGAAACTGATGAAAACATAGGTTTAATGACATGCTCAGTCAGATAGTAAATATCTGAATCTGATTTTGAATTCAGGTCTTTCTGATTCTCAAGTTCATCACTCTACTAAGTTTAAACCCTAATCTGCCTTAATAATTGACTGTTGTCTTTCATACTTGTAGAGGATCAAAATGATATTGCACTGTTGATATCAAGACAGTGTATCTGATTGTGGCTTTTCAGACCCATACATGTTAGGTACAAATCATCCTGATGGACATTTGGAGTAGAGATGTCCCTAAATTCATGTATCTCACATTACTTTTGAGCTATTATAATTTTGCTTTGCCCATGGAGCATTATATATTCTTTGAAATGGACATATCCTGCTGTGCAGTCCTGTGCCAGTGTCTCCCATGTATCACAATCAGTTGCAAAGTTCTTCAGATAGATCTTGAGAGTGTCCTTTTATCACTACTTCTGACCTCTTTGTGAGCATTTGCTTACCTGTTTTAGTTTTATATTAAATATTATTTTAGGCAAAATATTTAGGATTTTACCAACATGGCAAGCATATATGAGCTGTGCTCTCTTCAGCAGAGTTTGAATGTTTAGCAGTTCAGCTACAGAAAGGACCTCAAAGTACTGTAACTTTTCTTGCTAGGTTGTCTTCAGAATCTTCCTAAGACAATTCAAATGCAAGTAATTCACTTTCCTGGCATGGAACTGGTTTATTATCTAGGTTTCATAGGCAAAGAATAATGAAGTCATGCTAACAGCTCTGTAGACCTTCAGTTTGCAGGGTAGCTTAATACCTCTTCTCTCCTACACTTTCCTTCAGAGACTCCCATATAATAACCTAACTCTGGCAATGTACACATCAACATCATCTTCTATGTGTACATCCCCAGAAAGCATAGTACCAAGGTAAGTGCACTTGTCCCTAACATTCTTAGTTCTACATATCAATGGTGCTTTTCTGGCTGGTAGAGAACCTCTGCCTTCTTGGTGTTAATTATCAGGCCAAAATTAGCACAATTAGTAGAGTACTGACCCATGCTCTATTGCATCACTAGTACAGTTTTACTATTTATTTCTTCCTCTAACTCAGTTAATGTCTCCTCTAAAAATTTAAATGTTGTACACTTGGTACATATATATATTTAGTATTGATATTACTTCATTGTCTATGGTGCCTTTTAGTGGGATGTATCTTCCTTCTGTATCTTTTTTAAATTAAATCTATTTTTGCCTTTGCTTTCTCTGAGATCAGAATCGATACCCCTACATTTTTTTAAACTTCAGCCAAGGCATAATACATTCTACTCCAGTCTTTTGTTTTGACTCTGTGTGTAGCATTCTGATTCAAATGTGCTTCTTGTAAACAATATACTATAAGATTATGGTTTTTAATGCACTCTGATATCCACTCCAATTTTATGCAAGAGTTCATCACATTTACAATCGTGGTTATGATTGCTCTGTCTTTCTTTCCATCCTATGCCTCCACATTTGTGCTTTTCTCTCTCACTTTCCCTTTTCATCATACTTTTCATTTTGGACATCATCTCTAAACTCCTTTGCCTTCTAAAATATCTTATTTATATGTCTCTGATCTTTTAATATAGAAGCTGAAAGGTTGGGCATAATTCTGATTGTGGTTCAATGATATTTAAATTGTTTCCCTTGGTTGCTGGAAGTATTTACTCTTTGAACTGATAATTCTGGAATGTGGCTACAATATTCCTTGGCATTTTAAATTTGGGATTTCTTTCAGTGACTATTTTATTTATTTTATTTTTCAACCATTATTTTACCCACTGGCTCTAGGATATCAGGGCAATTTTTAAGGATTCCTTGAAAGATGCTGTTCATGTTATTTTTTTAATCATGGTTTTAGGTAGTCCAATAATTTCTAAATTATCTCTCCTGGATCTAGTTTCCAGGTAAGTTGTTTTTCCAATAAGGTGTTTTATATTTTCTTCTATTGTTTCATCCTTTGGATTTTGTGCAGCTAATTCTTGATGTCTCCTTGAGTCTTTGCTTCCATTTGCCCAATTCTCATTTTTAATGAATTATTTTCATCAGTTAGATTTTGTACCTCCTTTTGCATTTGGCCAATTCTATTTTTAAGGACTTATCTTTAGTGAGTTTTTGTGTCTCCTTTTAATTTGGCCAATTCCACTTTTTTTGTCTTTTTGAAGGGGGGGGGAGGCCGGGCAATTGAGGTTAAGTGACTTACCCAAGGTCATACAGCTAGTATCAAGTGTCTGAGGACTCAGGTTCTCCTGACTCAAGGGCCAGAACTCTATTCACAGTGCCACCTAGCTGCCCTCCTCAATTCTACTTTTTAAGGAGTTGTTTTCTTCAGTGTTCTTTTTCCCACTTGGTCAATTGTATTTTTTAAGGTATTGTCTTCTACAATCAATTTTTTTCTCTTCCTTTTCCAAGTTGTTAAGTCTCTTTTGAATATCTCTTATTTCTTTTCCAATTGACTTTAATATAATGTTGAAAAAATAATTAAGGGGTGCAAAAATAGATTGTACTAGAAAAGGGGAAAGGAGGAGGCAGAAAAGGGTAAAATAAATAGCATGAAGCTTAGCAAAGATATATTAAAGTAGAGAGAAAGAAGGGAGGGAGACAAGCATTGTTTCAACCTTCTTCTCATTGGACTTGGCTTAAAGAAGGAATAACATGCACACTCAGCAGAGTATAGAAATCTGTCCTACCCTGTTGTAAGTAAAAGGGGAATAGGGAAAGAAAAGGGAGAGGGGCTGATAGAATGGAGGAAATAGACAAGGCCTTAGTTAAAAGCAAAACACTAGTTAAGAGGTAAAGGGAGAAAAGATAGACAAAAGTATGAACATAGGACAGAGGAGAGGATATAGAGAGAAACACAGATAGTAATCATAACTCTAAATGTTAATGAGATGAACTCTTCCATAAAATGGAATTGGATAGCAGCATGGATTAAAAGCCATAATATCACATATTCTGTTCATAAAAAACACATTTGGAGCAGAGAGATACACACAGAGTAAAAGGTAAAAAGTTGGAGCAGAAGCATATTTTCTTTTTTTCAGGTGAAGCAAAAAATAAGGGGCAGCAATTCTGATCTCAGACAAAGCAAAAACAAGACTAGCTCTAATTTTAAAAAGATAAGGAATGAAACTATACCTGCTTAAAGGTAACATAGGGAATGAAATAAAAGTAATATTAAACACGATCCACATGTATAACATCCAAACTCTTAGAGGAAAAGTTATGGAAGTTATAGGTAGATACAGATAGCAAAACTATACTAGTTGGTGACCTCAACCTTCCTGTCTCAGAACTAGATAATTTCTAACCAAAAAATGAACAAGAAAGAAATTAAGAAGCTGAATAGATTTTTTGAGAAGTTAGATATGGTAGACCTCTGAAGAAAATTAAATGGGGAAAGAAATATACTCTGTTCTTAGTAGTATATGGCACCTACACAAAAATTGACAATGTACTCAGGAAGAAAAAGCCTCACAACCTAATTCAGAAACACAGAAATTTAAATGTATCCTTTTCATATCACCATGTAAAAATTACATGTAATAAAATATAATAAAAAGACAGACTAAAAATTATTGAAAAAAAATAGTCTGATCCTAAAGAAGGAGTGGGTCAAACAACAAATCTTAGAAATAATCAATGGATTATTCATGTCATCAAAGAGAATGACAATAGTAAGACAACATACTAAACTTTTAGGATGCAGCAAAAGGGGTTCTTGGGGCAAATGCCATATCTCTAAATGTATACATGGATAAAATAGAGAAAGGAGATAAATGAATTGGGCGTGCAAATTAAAAGGCTAGAAAAAGAACCAAAAATTTCCCAAACTAAATATCAAATTAGAAATTCTGTAAATTAGAAAATTGTGAAAAAATTAAGAAAGCTATTGTAATAATAAAACTAAGAGCTAGTTTTAGGGGGAAAAAGATAAATTGATTTTTTGACATTGGTCTAGACATCTTTATTTTGAGCTTCATTTTTCAAAAAAGTCTCTTTACTAAGAAAAATTCCTTTAACTTACTCTCTACAGGGAACAGGTGTGGAACCAACATCATTATGGGCAGACACAGGAAGTGGTGAAATTTCTCTCCCCCCCAAAAAAAATCTAAGATTTGAGATCACAGACCACCCATTCTTTGACTGATATCCTTTCAGAGATCACTAGGGCAATAGAAAACAAAGGAATGAACCAGAAATGTTCCCCTAGAAAAAAGTCTGTTTAGTACAGTGTTCAGATTCAGCTGAAGACTGCTGAAGTTCAGGTGGAAGATGGCAGGAATTCAGGAAGAGATTCCAGGACCTGCAAAGCACATGTAGCTCTGTCCAAAGTGCCTTCTAGAAAGGCAAATTCATTCAAAGCTTCTGTGGATTATTCAGGTGCTTCCTCTAGAGAATTTTCTTTTTTCCTTTGATGGACACAGAAATTAAAACAATAATTAGCAGCTATTTTGCCCAATTATATGCCAATTAATCTGATAATATAAATGAAATGGGTATATATTTACAAAAAATATAATTTGCCCAAATTAACAGAAGAGAAAATAAAATACTTAATAATCCCATTTCAGAAAAGGACATTGAGCAAGCCATCTATGAGCTTTCTAATAAAAAAAATCTCCAGGGCCAGATGAATTTACAAGAGAATTCTACCAAACATTTAAGGAACATTTCATCTCAATACTACACAAACTATTTGGAAAATTAAGAGAAGAAGGAGGCCTACCAAATTATTTTCATAAATTAAATATGGCAAAAAGTTGATACCGAAACTGGGAAGAGTCAAAACAGAGAATTGAAAAAAATTCCCCTAAAGAATATAGATATAAACATTTTAAAATAAAATATTAGTAAAGAGATTATAGCACTTCATCATGATGATAATACACTATGACCTAGTGGGATTTATAACAGGAATGCAGGGCTGGCTCAATACTAGGAAAACTATCAACATAATTGACCATATCAGTAGCAAAATTAGCAGAAATCATATGATGATCCCAGTAGATGCAGAAAAAAAAAACTTTAAACAAAATAAAATATTCATTTCTATTAAAATACTATAAAGAATAGGAATCAATGATGTTCTTCTTTAAATGATAAGAAGTATCTATCTAAAACCATCAGCAACAATTATATGTAATGAGGATAAATTAGAAACTTCTCCAATAAGATCAGAAGTGAAACAAGGATGGCCATTATCACCATTGTTATTCAATATTGTCCTAGAAGTGTTAGCTTAACTATAAGAAAGAAAGAAAGAAAGAAAGAAAGAAAGAAAGAAAGAAAGAAAGAAAGAA
>CM053594.1:101793665-101819646 GCA_028646575.1 Pseudocheirus occidentalis
TTCTGTAATACCTGCAACTAGGAATTAAGATATACAGGGGCTGGGATAGGGAGACCCTTCCTGCCCTACCAGAAAATAAGAGAGCAGAGCAGGGGAGGGGCTTTACAGTGGGATTGCTCTTATAGGGTTGGGGCAGGAACAAGATGGGGAGAAAATGTGTAATTCAAAAAATGTAATGAAAATGAATAATGTAAACAAGAAAACAAATAAAAACTAAATTAAAGATTAAAAAAAGGTATAATCTCTGCATGCCTCAGTAATGTAAACTGTATAATGGAAATAAGATCACATCCTTCACAGGGTTGTTGTTAGGATCAAATAAGATATTTGCAAAATGCTTAGCATGCTACATAGCCCATAAATGATCACTTAATAAATGTGTGTTTTCTTCTTTTCTACTCTCAAGAATTTACATTTTAATAGGGGCAACTATGCATATGAAAGTTTTCAAACTCAAGACAGATGAAGAGGTCTCATGTTCTTTATGGTTCAGATGCAAAGTGGATGATATTGCCTCTACTTTAGTGTCATTACCATTGATGAAACAACTCAATTTCTCCTGTTTAAACATTTAACACTGGGCTTACATGCATTACTATTTCAAAGATTTTGAGTGCTGGGCATTCTCCATTGTAAATTATGAAATCTAAGGACATTATTATATGCATTTTCTTAGCCTTTATTAATGCTTCTTCTCACCACCCTGAGAATAATATTCTACTTATTTTGTATATATTTTGGATTTATGTATCTAAGCACATACTATTTCCCTAAATAGAATATAGCTTATAAAGGGTGGAAGATTACATTTTTTCTTCCAATTACCAGCACTTAGCACAGTGGTTCTCAACCTACCTAATGCCATGATCCATTGATACTCATATGTGGGCGTATTTACATGTAGGTGGAACCACCTGAAGACAGAGGAGTGGTGTCTCGGTTCCTAACACCATCGGAAATAAGTGTCTTCTTTTGGTCGAAGGCAAACCCTGTGATCCCTGTGAAAGTGTCATTCAACCCCCAAAGGTGTTGCAACACACAGGTTGAGAACTACTAATAGCACATTATCTGGTACATGATATGTACTTAATAAATTCTTTTTGAATTTAATTGAATTAAAATGTATTACTTATCAAAGAAATAGATTTTACTTGAGTGTAAGAGGAAAAAAATTCTAACCATACCAGTAATAAGATCTCTTCAAAACTGTATTGAGCTGTCAGGAGATAATCAGATAAAAAGTCCTTAAGCTAAGACAAGAGGACCATATATTAGGAGTGCTGGACAAGTAATACCTGTTCAGATATGAATTGAATTAGATAGCTTCTGATACACCGAACAAATTTAAGAGCCTGTGATCTTTTTCCTCAACAAGTTTCCCATAAATTATAAGTTAAACCTTTACTTTTTTCTCAATCTTTTCCACTCATGCTGAAAGAATGTAGCTGGAATGGTTACAAAAAAGAAATTGCCTATAACTTATTTTCATTTTTATTTAAAAACATGATAATAAGTACCATGTATATATAATTCTTGGTTATATGTTTTAAAGATAGGTGGTAATGTTACATATTTGGAATATAAAAGAAATTGTTATTTTTAACATTTTAGGTAAAACTTCCACAAAAATAAGAATCTTCAAATAGCAAAGAGAATTGCTAAAAACTATTACAATTCACAAGACTGTGTTTAATCTCCTTTTATTTTTTTCTAATTATACCCTGGCATAAGTGACAATGAGAAATAAGCTTTCCATAAGGCAGGCAAGAGGGAAAAATGTACAATCTGCAAAGTGAATGATCAAGAGTTACATATAATTGAGCAAGAACTTAATTTTTAAAAGTCATTATTGATAAATGTAATATATTTCTAATTCTGAATATTGAAGTTCTGAAGAACATAAAATTTTTATCATATTCCTTTGATGTATTATGACAGGTATTCTGTCTGTGGTGTGCAAACCAAAGAATACAGGAACTTAGAGTTAGGAAAATGCTTTACAAAGTTGTCACACGGAGACAAAGTATGATGCAACAGGCAAAGCATTGAATATTGAATCAGATGAAATGGATTCTGAATCTGTGAGATATTGATCTCTCTCTGGATTTTAATATTCCCCACTCAAAGAGACATTGCTGAACTAGAGCTCTAAATCTTGTGACCAATAGGAGTTCCAATTTTCAAAAATAACTCAGCAAATAAAAAGAGAGATGAAATAAAGATAGATTGCAGAGAGAAGCCAGGAAGTAGCCTGAGCTCTCCCCAGTTTCCCTCAGAAACAATGTTAAATCAAGCTTCTAAATGGATTCTAGAGTGACAAAATCCACAAGAAGTTGGAGTGAAACAATTTTATAGCTTAAGATAATTTAGAACAACTTCAAGAAAGTTCTGTATCATTTTAGTAAAAGGGGAGTACAGCCCACTGCAGATGGCATCTGGGTGAGCCAGACAGAGTCTCTTAGCCAAAGTACAAATCAACAATTGAATCCCCTAGGTCCTGGCTCAGCAGGCCAGAGGCAAAGCATCTAGGCCCAACACAGAAAGCAAATTACAAGTACTGGAACCCCAACAAAACAGATGTGACTAAGCTGGGATGCCCCAGTGGCTAAGCCACAAGCACCTGAGGTCACAGGGAAGAAAGACAGTGACCAGGCCCCTGGTCCCAGAACAAAAAGTTTGGGACAGTGGCTCCTTTCTCTCAGGAGCAGAGAAGAACTTTAAAAGTCTCATAGTACAGCCAAGAGGGTGGCATAGAAGCAGGAAAACTCCACGAGCTCTCTCCATAACCACCTCAAATACCTATAAAATATGACTCTAAACAAATTTGAAAGCTATAGAACAAAGTGACAAAGAGAAACAAATCTCCCACTGATGGCAGCCAGGCAGGCAGAGAGGAAGTGTGGAAGAGAGAAAGTCCATCTCAGCATGCTGGGAGCCCAGCTGAAACAACAAACACCCTAGCATACCCAGGATGGCAACTAGCACAGGTGCTTAGATCTGCTTTTCTACAGGCATGCAACTCAAAATGGGTTGACAATCATACTTTAATCAATCAAACATATATCATTTACCCAGTTCAGGGGGAAAAGTCAATACCCTGAACTTCAGAGAATATAAACAGAAGTTACAAGTAGAAGATAAAAGCAAACAAAGAAACATATTAGCAGATGGGCTTCCAGCCATCTGACCATCACAACCATATCTAGTTAGTTACCAGAGAGGGAGCACCAACATCTGGATTTTCAAAGCTCTGGCGCTAAACAGCTTCCCAGAATCCCATTTAGCAAAGTCACACAATTCTTTCCAAAGTGAGCCCCAAAGAAAAAAAATCACATCAGGGAATATGTAGTCTTCTCCCAAATCAGAGAATTTCACAACCATCCTGACCCACTGCCCAATCACAAAGTAATAAAGTATGTGCACTCAAGAAAAAAAAGCTTCCCTCCACAGGCTCCATGTAAACACATTCAGCCTATAAGGGGGCAGAAAATATTTTCAAATCAGGGAAGGTTCTCAGAGTCACTTAAGCCTATTAAAAGGCCTAGTGGCTGAAAAGATCTCTAGATTCCCATAATATCAGCCCAGTACCACTGGAGGCCCACTGGATTTTAGCCCCATGGTGGCCCCAAATAGTAGCAGCTGGAGTGGACTTCAAGAGAGTGGATCAACATCAGCTGTGGTAATTTCCAGGAATATCAACCAATAAATGCCAAAGACAAAGTAAAAGGTTAGTGTGGAACTCTGTTGGAACTGGGGGGGACACAGAGCAGTCCGGCCTCTGCCCCAGGAGCAAGAAATGGCAGAGGCACAATGGCCTTGCAGCACCCTCAATGTGACTGCTTCAGAGCTCCTGGCCTGCAGATTATAGGGAGACCAAGCAACCATTCAGAGTATAATAACTATTGCTTTAACCTGCCTGGATCTGGATCACTGTCTTGGGTGGTGGTCCTGAGGTGTGTGACCAATGAGCCAGAGCTTGTGGGAGCAGCAGAGAGGGCACCCAACTAATAGCTCCAGCAGCTGCAAAAAATCAGCAATTTGGGACAAAACTCTCCTCTCTGGCAAACAGATCAAAAGTCAAATAATTGCATGGCAATATGGGTAAGTAAAGGAAATAAAGCAAGCACAGCAATCAAACATTAGATTCCTTTTTGGGGGATGAAAAGGATCAAAGCAAGGAATAGGAGGAAGACAATGAAGTCAGAACTCTTGCACCAAAATCTTCCAAGAAAAATATTAACTGGTTATAGGCTATGGAGGAGCTCAAGAAGGATTTTGAAAATCAAGTAAGAGAAGTGGAAGAAAAATTAGGACGAGAAATAAGAATGATGCAAGAAAATCATGGAAAGAGAGAGAACAGCATGACTAAAGAAAGTAACACCTTAAAAAATAGACTAACTTAAATGGCAAAAGAGGCCCAAAAAGCCAATGAGGAGAGGAATGCCTTAAAAAGCTGAATTTACCAGATGGAAAAACAATTCCTAAGACTCACTGAAGAGAATAATTCCTTCAGAATTAGATTGGAGCAAATGAAAACTAATAACTTTTGAGAAATGAAGATATTATTAAACATACAAACAAATGAAAAATAGAAGGTGATGTGAAATATCTCGTTGGAAAAAACCACTGACATGAAAATAGATCCAGGAGAGATTATTTAAAAACTATTGGACTACATGAAAGCCATGATAAAAAAAAAGAACCTAGAAATCATGCTTCAAGAAATTCTCAAGAAAAATTGCCCTATTCTAGAATCAAAGAGAAAATAGAAATTGAAAGAATTCACCTATTGCCTCTTAAAAAAAGATCCCCCCAAAAAAACTCCTAAAAATATTATAGTCAGATTCCAGAATTCCCAGATCAAGGAGAAAATATTACAAGCAGTCCAGAAGAAACAATTTGAATATCATGGAAACTCAATCAGAATAACACAAGATCAGGGGCGGCTAGGTGGCACAGTGAATAGAGTACTCTGGCCCTGGAGTCAGGAGTACCTGAGTTGAAATCCAGCTTCAGACACTTAACACAAAAAACTAGCCATGTGACCTTGGGCAAGTCACTTAACCCCAACTGCCCTCAAAAACAAACAAACAAACAAACAAAAAAAGAATAACACAAGATCTAGCAGTTTCTACATTAAAGGATCAAAGGTCTTGGAATATCATATTCTGGAGATCAAAGGAGCTAGAATTAAACCAAGAATCACCTACCCAGCAAAATTGAGTATGATATTTCAGGGAAAATATGGTCGTTCAATTAAATAGGGGACTTTCAAGCATTCTTGATGAAAAAACCAGAGTTGAATAGAAAATTTATCATTCAAATACAAGAAATAAGAGAAGCATTGGAAAGTAAACAGGGAAAAGAAATCATAAGGAACTTATCAAAGTTGAACTATTCATATACCTACATAGAAAAATGATAATTGTAACATGTGAAACTTTTCTCAGTGTGAGGATAGTTGAAGGGAATATAAATGTGTGTATATGTATATGTGTTTGTGTGTATGCATATATATGTATACATACATATACGTGTCTATATAGGAGGGTATATGTGTGTACGAATACATATGTGAGTGTGTGTGTATATGTGTACAGGTATAAAACAGACAGAGGGCACAGGATCAATTGAAAAAGGAAGGGGTAATATTTAAATAATAAAATTGAGAGGTGAAAGAGGAATATAATGAGAGGAGATATACAGAGACAAAATAGGGTAAATTATTCCATATAAAAGAGGCAAGGGAAAACAGCTACAATGGAGGGAAGAACAGAAGGCAAAAGGAAAAGGGTCAAACTTACTCTCATTGAATCTAGCTTAAGGAGTCAATAACATGCACACTAAATTGGGTATCTTACCCTACAGGAAAGTAGGGGGAAAGGAGATAAGAGTGGGGATGATAGAAGGGAGGGCAGATTAGGGGGGAGGGTAGTTAAAAGCATGCACTTTTGAAAAGGAAAAGAGTCAAAGTGGAAAATAGAACAAGTGGGGTGCACAATAGGATGGAGGGAAATACAGTCAGTCTTTCACAATATATCCACTGTGGAAATGTTTTGTGTAACTACACATGTACAACCTATATTGAATTGCTTATCTTCCCAGGAAGCATGGGTGATGAAGGAAGAAGGGAAAGAATCTGGAATACAAAGTTTTAAAATCAAATGTTTAAAATTATTATTGTTGTTGTTGTTATTATTATTATTATTTTACATGCAACTGGGAAATAAGATATACAGGCATTGGGGAATGGAGATCCATCTTGCCCTACTGCAAAGTCGGAAGGGGGTTGGAGAAGGATATTGGAAAGAGCAGATTGGGGTTGGGGTATTCAGTGGGATCATTGTTTTGGGGCACTGGGTAGAGGAAAGATGGGGAGAAAAATTGTAACTCAAACTCTTGTGGAAATGAATGTTGTAAACTAAAAATAAACATAAAATGTAGTTTTAAGAAAGGCTCATAGTAGGCTTGAAAATGAGTAAGAAATAGAACAGAATCCTGCCTATAGAGAGGCGCTTTGGTAACAGAGAACACCAAAACAAATTTGGAAGAAAACAACAATGTCACAGTGCCTGTATATGAAACTGGAAATGGGAATACAAATTGGTTTCAGAACCAAAACTCCTCTTGGAGGATCTCAAACGAAAAGATTTTAAAAATCATGTAAGAGCGGTAGAAGAAAAATTGGGGAAAGAAGTGAGAGTTATTCAGTAGAATTATGAAAAAAAAATCAATACTCTGCAAAAGAAAGCACAAAAATTACTGAAAAAACATCTCATTGAAAAGTAGAATTGGTCAAATGAAATAGGAGGTATAAAGGCAATCTGAAGAAAATAATTCCTTAAAATTTTGAATTGAGCAAATGGAAGCTAATGACTCTATGAGACATCAAGAATCAGTCAAACAAAATCAAAAGAATAAAAAAATGGAAGAAAATGAAAAATACCTCATTGGAAAACAGCTTAGCTGGGGAAATAGATCCTGGAGAGATCATTTAAAATTTATTTGTGGACCTAAAGGCCATAATAAAAAAGAGCCTATACAACATTTTTCAAGAAATTAACAAGGAAAATTCACCTGATATCTGAGAAATCTTAGGGAAAAATAGTCAATGAAAGAAACCACCAATCACTTCCTGAAAGAGGTACCTAAATAAAAATCCCAAGGAATATTGTAGCCATTTTCCAGAATTATCAGGCCAAGGAGAAAATACTGCAAGAAGATAAAAAGAAACAATTCAAATATCAGGGAACCACAGTCAGGTTTACATGGCAGCTTCTACATTAAAGGAAATGAGGGATTGAAATATGATATTGTGTAATGTAAAGGAGCTTGAATAAGAACCAAGACTCAAATATCCAAAAAAATTTACCATAATCTTTCAGGATAAAATATGGATATTCAATGACATAGGGGAGTTTTAAACTTTCCTGATGAAAGACCAGAGCTGAACAGAAAATGTGATCTTCAAATCTGAGACTGAAGAGAAGCACAAGAAAGGTAAATGGGAAGGGAAAAAAATGTTGTTCAATAAGATGTACCTGTTTACATGGGAAGATGATATTTGTAACTTTTGATAACTGAGTTTCTTTTAGAAGAAGGAGTACACATAGACAAAGACTGTGGGTATAAGATGCTTTGATGTGATATAAAAAAACAGATAAAAAGGATTATATTGGAGGAAGAGGAAAAAGAAAGCAGAGTTGGGCGAATTCCATGATATGAAGAAGCACAAATATATTATAGTAGAGGGAAAGAAGGGAGGGAGGGAGCATTGTTTGAAACTTGCTCTCATCAGATCTGACTCAAAAATGGAATAGGGTATGCACTTAGTTGGGTATAGAAATTTATCTTAGGAGGAAAACAGGAAATAATAGGGAAAGGGAAGGACTGATAGAAGGGAGGGAAGAAGTAGGAGGGGAAAGCAAAGAGGAGGGTTGATACAAGGAAGGACAGATTGAGGGAGGTGGCAATCATAAGCAAAACACTGATGAGGAGGAACAGAGTGAAAGGAGAGAGAAAAGTACAAACAAGGGGAAAATATGAAGAAGGAAAATACATAGTAATTATGACTCTGGAGGTGAATGAGATGAACTTAAGCATAAAAATGAAAGCAAATTGCAGAATGAATTAAAAAACATAATTCTAGGATATATTCTTTATATGAAACACATTTGAAGCAGAGAGAAACACACAAATTGAAAGTATAAGCCTGCAGTAAATTATATTATGCTTCTGCTGAAACAAAAATTACCATCAGGGGTAGCAAACCTGATCTCACATAAAGCAAAAGCAAAAATATATCTAATTAAAAGAAATAAAGCAGAAAATTACATCTTGCTAAATGGTGCCATACACAATGAAACAATATCATATCTGTGTGTATACATACACACACATAAATGAATGTTCATGCAAAAATTTAAATAAATGCTAGCGAAAAGATCATAGCAATTTATCCCCAGAATAATGTAGTGACCAGGAGGGTTTTATACCAGCAATGACAGATAGTTCCCATATTAGGAAAACTATGAGAATAATAATCAAAAACAAATCCAACAGAAAACATGGTTATCTCAATACATCCAGAAAAAGCTTTTAGTAAAATATACCACCCCTTCTTATTAAAAACATTAGGGAGCACTGGAAGAAATAGAGTTTTCCTTAGAATGATAAGCAGTGTCTCTCTAAAAAGATCAAGAAGCATTGTAGTCAATGGGATAAGCTAAAAACATTACCAATAAGGTCAAAAGTGAAACAAGGATGTCCATTATAATCACTATTGTTCAATATTATACTAGAAATTTTAGCTTTAGTTAGAAGAAAAAAGGAATGGAAGGAATTAGACTACGCAATGAGGAAAGAAAACTATCAGTCTTTGCAGATTATATGGTGGCATACTTAGAGAATTCTAGAGAATCAAAAAACTTCTTGAAATGATTAACAACTTTAGCAACATTGTAGAATATAAAATAAATACACATAAATTATTAGCATTTCTATATATTACCGGAAAAAACAGCAGCAAGAGATAGAAAGAGAAATTCCATTTAAAATAACCATAGAAAATATATGTAATATATTCCTGCCCAACAAACCCAGGGACTATAAGAATACAATGACAAAACCCTTCACACAAATAAAGTTAGATCTTAAAAATAGAAAAAAAAATGAATTTATTTATTCAGTGCCAGACCAATGAAACTACCAAAAATTATTCTATTCAGTTATAAAAAATAACAAAACTGGGGGTGGGGTAGGAGAGGCAGAGCCAAGATGGCAGAATAAAAGCAGGGACTTGCTTGAGCTCTCCCCCAAAACCCTTCAAATATCTGTAAAAATTATTCTAAACAAATTGGAGAATTATAGAACCCCACAAAATTACAGAATGAAACAAGTCTCCAGCCCAAGTCCAACTGGAACATCAACAAGAAAGGCCTATTATAATGGGCTGGGAGAGGACTGCAGTTCTGTATGGGCTGCACTGGCACAGATAGGCCTGAGGCAGGCCTCAGAGTACTGAATCACTCACAGCTGTGACACTTTCCAGACTTCTCAACCCACAAATGCCAAAGACAACACAGAAGGTCAATGGGAAAACTTTGTCAAATCTGCATAAGAGGAGCATTGTATGGTCCCATCCCAAGCACAGTAGAGGTGGCAGCAGCAAGCAGCAGCTGCATCTGAAGCTCAAGGCCCACAGAGAGTTGGAGGATAAATCAGCTGATCAGGGGGTGATTACAGGGATTTCTTTGCTGGTGTGCAGGGAGGATTCTCTTGCTTTGCCAGTGCTTAGATCTGGATTGCAGTTCTGGATGGTGGTCCTGGGGTGAGGAGGTACAGTGGCATGGCAGAGCTTCTAGAGGCTATGGAGAGTGAATTCTTTTAATAGTTCCAAGACAGAAAAGAGTGTTTGAGGTCGCTTACAGATGAGAGCACAATCTAGGAGAAGAGTAAACACTTTTTGTTTGATCAAATGATCTTAAAAGAACTGAAAGTTTACAGGTCCCTAGAAGTACCTCTGAATATAGCTGTGCAAAACACCTAAAGATTGGGACATTGTGTCCTACACTCTGGAAGCAAATTCCTACCTTGACAAAGAACTCAAAAGTCAAATAATTGCCTGGGAAAATGAACAAACAGTGAAAAAACCTCAGACTAGGGAGGGGAGAAAATTTGAAACTCAAGTGATTCTGAAAATGCATCTTGTAAACTAAAAGTAAATAAATAAGTAAAAAAAGAAGAAACAAAAAAACTCAGACTATAGAATCTTACTTTGGTAATAAAGATCAAGACATACAATGAGAAAAAAAGACAATAAATTCAAACATCCTACATCAAAAAGCCTCCAAGAAAAGTACAAATTGGTTGTAGGTCATGGAAGAGGTCATAAAGAATTTTGAAAATAAAGAGAAATAGAATAAAAATTTGGAAAGATAAATGAAAGTGATGCAAGAAAATCATGAAAAATGAGTCAATAGCTTGTTGAAGGAGGCACAAACATGAAAAAAACACTTTAAGTAATATGCTCACCCAAATGGCAAAATAGGTTCAAAAGACCAATGAGGAGAAAAATGCCTTAAAAACAAAATTGGCCAAATGGAAAAAGAAGTCCAAAAGATCACTGAAGAAAATAATTACTTAAACATTAGAATGGAGTAAATGGAAGCCAAAGGTTCCATGAGGAACCAAGAAATTAAAAAACAGAAACAATAGAATAAAAAAAGAAGATAATGTGAAATACCTATTGGAAAAACCGCTGACATTGAAAATGGATCCAGAAGAGATCATTTTAAAAATATTGGACTATCTGAAAGCCATGATCAAAAAAAGTTCCTAGTCATCATTTTTTAAGAAATTATCAAGGAAAACTGCCCTGATATTCTAGAACCAGAGGACAAAAATAGAAACTGAAAGAATCTGCTGTTTGCCTCTTGAAAGAGATCTCAAAAGGAAAACTCCTAGGAATATTGCAGCCACTTTCTAGAGTTTCCAGGTCAAGGAGAAAATATTGCAAGCAGTCAGAAAGAAATAATTCAGGTATTCTGGAAATACAATCAAGGTAATACTAGATCTAGCAGCTTCTACATGAAAGCATTGGAGGGGTTGGAATATGATGCCCCAGATGTCAAAGAAGAGAGGATTAAAGCCAAGAATCACCTACCCAGAAAAAAAATGAATATAATACTTCAAGGGGAAAATGGACATCTAATGAAATAGAGGATGCTCCAGTATTCTTGATGAAAAAAACAGAGCTAAATAGAAAATTTGACTTTCAAATACAAGAATCAAGAGAAGCATGAAAAGGTAAACAGTAAAGAGAAATCATAAGGAATTTATTAAAGTTAAACTGTTTGTATTCCTACATAAAAACATCATAATATGAAAGGATCATATCTAAAAATAAAATTCCAGGGTGAGAGAGTAATATATGGGGAAGAGATAGAATGGGATAAATTGTCTCACATTAAAGAGGCAAGAAAAACTTTAACAATGGAGTGGAAGTGGGGAGAGGTGAAAGGGAACAAATAACCCTTTCATCAGATTCGACTTAAGGAGGGAATAACATACACCCTAAATTTGGTATCTAACCCTACATGAAAGTAGGGTGGAAGAGGATAAGTGATAGGGAATGATAGGAGGGAGGACAGACAAAGGGAGAGGGTAATCATAAAAAAACACTTTTGAAAAGGGATAGAGTCAAAGAAGAAAATAGAATATTTAAATGGAGGTGGGATAGGATGGAGGAAAATACATTGTCTTTCACAACATGACTATTATGGAAGTGTTTTACATAACTATGCATGTATAACATATATTGAATTGAATGCCTTCTCAATGAGGCCATCTGGGGAGGAAATAAGGGAGAAAATTTGGAACTCATAGTTTTAAAAACAACTATTAAAAATTGTTTTTACATGTGACTGGTAAATAAGATATACAGGCAATAGGGTACAGAAGTCTATCTCGCCCTGCAAGAAAGTAAGAGGGAAAGAGATAAGGGATGGGAGTTGATAGGAGGGAGGGCAGATTGGGGGAAGTGGTAATCAGAATGTATGTCACTTTTGTTTGGGGGAGGGGAGAGATGGGGAAAAATTGGAATTCAAAATCTTGTGGAAATAAAGACTGAAAATTAAAAATAAATTAATAAAATATAAAAATAAAAAAATAATAAGATTCATCTCAAAGAACAAAAGGTGAAGACTAGCAAAGGAATTAGTTAAGGGAAAAATGCAAAGCTGTACCATATCTAATATTAATAAAGCAGTAATCATCAAAACTATTTGGTACTGATTAAGAAATAGAGTGCTGGATCAGTGGAATAAATTATAGGAGATGGGGCCCTGCAGCCTCAAGCCCACAGGTGTTCCTCTAGATTTTCCTATGTGGTCCTTTGATTGAATCCAAACTTCACTGAAAAAGTTTGTGGTCCTTTGAATCCAAACTTCACAAAACAAAATTATTTATTAAGGGTACTTTGTTTTGTGAAATTCGGATTCAGTCAAAGGACCAGACTTCAAAACTTAGAGGGCTATGTGGAGCCTCAAGGCCACAAGTTTTCCATCCCTGACATAGGTTATATATATATGTAGTCATGCAAAACATATCCATAATAGTAATGCTGTAACAGAAAACAGAGAAAAAATATAAAAGCAAAAAACAGTATGCTTCAAACTGTATTCAGATACCATCAATTTTTTCTGTATGAATGGGTAGCATTTGTCATCATAGGTCCTTCAGAATTTTCTTTGGATCATTGTATTGCCACAGATAGCTAAGTCATTCAGAGCTGATGATTTTATAATATTGGTGCTTTTTTTTTACACCAGCACATTTCACTTTACATGAGTCCATGCAAGTCTTTCCACATTTTTCTGAGAGCATGTTGCTCATCATTTCTTATAATATAATAATATTCCAACATAATTACATATGAAAATTTCTTAAGCCATTCTTAATTGATGGGCGTCCCTTTAATTTCTTTCCTTTTTTAACCCCCAGAAAAGAGCTACTAGAAGTAGTTTGTACATGTAGATTCTTTTCCTTTTTGTTTTTTTATCTCTTCAGGGATACATATCTAGTAGTGGTATTGCTAGGTTAAAGGGTATGCATGGTGTTATAGCCCTTTTGGAATAGTTTGAAATTGTTCTACAGAATGGTTGAATTCATTTCCAGGTCTGCCAACAGTGCATTAGGGTCTCATTTTTCCCACATCCCCTCCAACTTCTCTGTCCTATTATTCATTTTAATTGATATGGTATAGTACCTCAAATTTGTTTTAATTGGCATATTTCCAATCTGTAATGAATTAAAATATTTTTATATGGATACAGAGAGTTTGGGTTACTTCATTTGAAACTTGATCATAAGTTTTGATCATTTAAAAATTTGTGAATGACTCATATTTATGGATTTGGCTCAGTTTGAGAAATGAGGCTATTATCAGAGAAAAATGCTTCAAAATTTTTTCACTGTTATTGTTGCTAAGTGTGTTTCAATCCATCCTATTCCTCCAATTTATTCTATAATATCTTTCCTTTCACTCTATCCCTACACAAAAATAGTTTGCTTCTGACTACCCCCTCCCACAAGTCTGCCCTCCCTTCTATTATCCCTCACTTCTCTTAAACCCTTCTCTGTTGGGGCTCTTGTTGGTAATGGGTTGAATTGGTCCTCAGCTAACAGGAGGCCGGTGACCACCTCGTGGCAGAATGCGAAGGTTGCACCTGTTTGGGATAAGCAGGATTATCTCTCTGCCTTCAGGGTGATGCAAGATTGGAAAGGCCAGGGGAGGGGCCCTAAGGGGCCCTGGAGAAAGGACTTAAATACAGGCTATCCGGAGGCAGAAGTTCCAGTCCCACACCAAGCTTAGAGAATGAGAGGGAGTTCCAGCCACGCCAAGCCTAAGAGAAAGTAGCAAAAAGCAAGCCCTGTGTCTTAAGTTTTCTGTGCAGCTGTTTCTCCCGGAGATAGCGGAAGCCAGGAGCTGGGGACACCCAAAGCCTGTGGAGGAAGGGTATAGGTGAAACCTATACAGCCTGACCCCCAAAACCTGTAACACTTCTCCTCCTACTTTCCTGTAGGATAAAATTGATTTTTATACCCAATTTATTGTGTATGTTATTCCCTCTCTGAATCAATTCTGATAAGAGTAAAGTTCACTTACAACCGCCTCTTCCTTTCCAGTGGAAATTTTTTTCTTGCCCCTTTTATGTAAGATAACTTACTCTATTCCATCTCTTTCTTTCACAGTGCAGGGCACACTGCCCCATGCATTAGGGTTTTGTGCACCTATTTTCAGAGATATTTCTAGGGACCTGTAATTTTTTGTTCTCTCAAGGCTGAATGATCTAAGATGAGGTATTTACTACTCACCTGGCTTCTGCTCTGGTTTGTGGTCAACCACAAGCACTCTTTTCTTTTCTAGAACAAGAGGCAGGAATTCCCCCTTCTCTGTGGCCACAAGCTCTGTTATGATAGTTCTCCTCCCCACCCAGCAATCTGACATAGATCTGAGTATTGTCAAAGCAAAGGAGTTCTCCATGCCCACTAAAAGACCCCTGCAATCTCCTTTTGGCCAGTTGTTCAACTCCCTTATTATCTTTAGGCTGAGAGTTCTGGAAGCAGATGCAACTGTCTCAGTTGTCCCAAGGCTGACTCCAGGTTTCCCAGGGCAGGGTCTTTACTGGCATACCTGGCACTGCACTATGTTCCTCTTTCACCCTGGTGCAACAGATCTTTTCTGCCTACCTTCCAAGTCATTTTTGTTTTAAAATGTATTTTTACTCCATGTTTTTTATGGTTTTGCTGCTTCAAAATTTGTTTAAAGTCACTTTTCAAGGTATTTGGAAAGGGTTGGGTCAGCGATCATACAAGTCTTGGCCTTTCCTCTGCCATCTTGGCTCTGCTCCCTAAAAAGTTTTATGAACAAACAAAATCAATTCAACCAAGATTAGAAGGAAAGCAGAAAGCTGGGAAACAATTTTTACTGTTTCTATAAAGGCCTCTCTTTTAAAATATGTAGAGAACTGAATGAAATTTATAAGAATACAATTAGTCCCCCAATTGATAAATGGTCAAAGTTATGAATAAGCAGTGTTCAGAAGAAGAAATTAAAACAATATATAATTATATAAAAAAATTACCTACATCACTATTGATTAGAGAAATGCAAATTAAACCAACTCTGAGATACCCCATCATACCTATCAGATTGGCTAACATACAGAAGAGGAACGTGATAAATGTTGGATATCACGTGGGGAAATTGGGACATTAATGGATTGTTGGTGCAGTTATGAACTGATCCAACCATTCTGAAAAGCAATTTGAATTTTTTTCCCTTTTGTTCTGATTCTTTTTTCACAACTTTACTATCACAAAAATTATGTCTATTATGATTGTACAAGTATATATCAGATTGCATGGCCTTGGCAACAGGGAAGGTGAAGGAAGGGAAAATTTAGAACTGAAAATCTTATAAAAGTAAATGTTCAAAACTAAAAATTAATTCATTAAAAATAAAAATCTTGTTGACATGAAAATTCATTGATGGAGAAGTTTCAATGAGTTGCAAACTGTATCTTTGAAGCAACTTCCAGGATCAAGCTACCAATTGCATTTCAGTCTTTCAATCAACTGCAAAACCCTAAAGAAAGAAACTTTACCCTTAGAGGAGTAAATGGTCACTATTAGAAAAACAAATCTTTAGCAGAAAGCTTTCACTAACCTGAGTAACCTGACAATGACTTACAATTGCCCTCCATCTGGTTCCATAGCCCACTTTCACCTTCATGTCTTGGCATTAGCCAGCCAATTGTCTTTCTTAACAATATTGGTTTAGAGACTCAATTCATACTGGTTTATCAGCAGATCAGTTGATTGAAAGACTACAGACTGGAAGTGCTACTTGTCAAAAAATTGTCTTCATCTTGGCTAATAAAAAATTACAAACAGTCATTTCTTTGCCACTATATAGCTGGATGTGTTTAGTGACAGGCTATCTGAAGCAGTATAGAGTCTTCTGCTCTGAAAATATATGAAAGCCTATGTCTGAATCTTAATGAGTCATGTAATCACAGTTCACAAAAGTACTTACTTAATGACCTTTGGAATGTTTTAATGGAAAAAATGTCATCTTCATAAAACATTACAGGTAAAAATCACATTAAAGATTATAAAAATTTTCTATATACATATATGTGTGTGTATTCAATAAATTATTTTCTTATTTGAATGGGTAACATTTAACTAATATTTTAATATTTTTCTAAAAATGACACACTACCAAGAAATGCTGTTTCATAGAGGATTTGCACCCCAACAGTCCCTACACTGATGAAATCATAGGTCTGGACAATTTTTTAAATCCCATTTCTGGTAGTTTATTTCCTTGGATATGTCGCTAAAATGAAAGAATTAGCAACATTTCCATCTAGTTTACACTCAAAATGGTAAATGAGTGAATAGTAAGTAGTGAGTTGTTTTTAGAGGATTATAATATCATATGATGAATATAAATGCATGTGTAAAGATTATGGCTTCTGTGTTGCAATAGAATGGTATTTAACCTTAGCTATTGATGTTTGCCTACTTGTTACTAAAGAAATAGCAATTTTAATTAATGGAATATTTATACTGAACAAATCTGGCATTTAATGAAGATAGTTTAGTGAAGGATTTCATCCATTTGAGTCCTGTTTTCCATTATTATTATTAATTCAAGAGTGAAATGAGTTTCTGGATTTAATTTTAGTTACTGAAATTTGGAGATTTAGGAGTAGACTCATGAATTGTACAACATATACTTAAAGAACGTTTGAGTTTGTAAAAAAACCCCTTAGATATCATTTAATTTAACCCCATTTTATATGGAAATTAAGACCCAGAAGAGTTGACCCACTTTTCCAAGGTCACATAGCAATATATGTAATAGCAGGAGAAAATATACATCCTGGGTCTTCCAAGTTCTCCTTCCATTGCTGAGTTGGGAAACCTGGGTTAAAAACAGTAAATGTGGTTGAGTAAGAGGAATGTTTTGGTATAGTTTTCTGAAGAGAGATCATAGTGAAATTGCCTTGTCAGTGAAAGCATTGTCAGTATCTTTGTCCTCATAAACTACTTGACAGGAAATGAACTTTGTTCTTGCTTCTCACCTTTTTGATCCTTTGCTAGGTTCTTTAATTTAAAATTATTTAATGGATTTCAATAGTCTTACATTGATATACATATTTAACAGACAATGCTAAGGAGCTATTATACAATTTTATACATTTTTCCAAATAGTGAAAACTCTTCTAGATGATTCATTGGTGTGGGTTTACATAGACCCAATAAACTAATAGGTAACAATGGGGTTTTTTTCCCAATTTCCCAACTGGAAACCCCAAGGAAAATGAGGAAACATTCTTTTTGGAAGCCCATCATGTTTGCTGCCAGAAGCTAATGTTTTTCAGTTTACTCAATTTTTCACTTGGCCTTTTCAGTAAAATACATGAAATGTTGCTCCCTAGCTATCATCAACATTTGGTAAGCAAAATAATAATAATAATAATAATAATAATAATAAGTAAGCTTTTGCAAATTATCATGGTAATATTGAAGACATTACTTATGAATATTGTGGTACTTTGTAATTATTGAATTGTGAGATATGCTAGATTGTAGGTAACGAACCATATAAAATAATGTGAAAGAGGAAAACTAAAAATTTAAAAAACTTCATGTCAGGTAATAAAATCATTCTAGGTACATGAATACAAATTGTCTTTGATAGCTAGATAACTATTTCAAATGGTGTAAAACTGCTCAAAACATAGGAAATAAAAACCAACTCAATGAGAACCTTTACCCTGGTGACAAGCAACCATTTAGAGATAAATTGTAAATAAAGAAGTTATGAACAGTCTGCCAACATCCTGCCAAGTGTCAACAGTTGTTATATTTACTCTTATGTAAACAATGTTTAGTAAAATGTTTTAACATTTATTAACTGTAGTCTCACTTTGACCTCAAAGTCTTTTGAATTTAGCATATTTGTTGCATACCAGAATTGTCAGATTATGCTATTCTAAGAAAAAAGAAGCCGTAGACATTGAAGTCAGTGTCAAGTGGTGATGACATTGATGATGATGATCATGATGATCATGATGTTTTATTAGCAACTTTACCAAACGCAGGAAAGAAAGACATTTTGTAAATCATTGAAAGTAGAAAGAATATAGGTGATAAGGGAACCCCTCATCAATTCTCACCTCTACACAGTTTGGATCATGGAATCACAAAAAGTGAAGAGTAGGTGAGAGATAACAATATACTAAGGCTTTAAAAATGAAAAGAAATATCTGCTTTGTATTACACCTTTACAGATTATTCTACAAAAAATTGATAGAATGAGAGCTGATTGACATTAGCTAGCCCTGGTAGTTTTTTTAAATAATGAGGCATATTCTTTAAGAAGAAGGCAAAATGAAATATGGTTCTGGAAAGCATAATCTCTAGGAAAAGAGAAGGGAGTTCTTTATGGAGGAAGAACCTAGGTCTTGATGGAAAATCATAATTTGTTTTGTCATTATAGCTCTACAAGAGGGAATTTGGTGAGGAACACAGTGGAACTGAGGATATATATTTTCCATTTCTCCCATTCACCACAGTACTTTGAAGAAGAGACCCTAGCCCAGTAAGATAACAAGGCATCAGAAAACTGGTTCATATTCAACACAAGAGAGAGTTTTAAGGAGTATGACCTCTGAGAGTTAAAGAAAGCCAGTCCTGGCCATTAGAAGCAGAGCTATGGAAATTAATGGATCTAAAGAACCCAAATGTTTAACAAATCCAGTAGAGACACTTTTGCTCAGTAGGACCGATATAAAGATAGTTCAAGAAGGGAAAAGGATATCAGGTCTTGACAAAGATGAATGTGTGCTTCTCTAGAACTTACTAGTGTAATCTAAGTGTGGCTTTATTCTTCTGATACTGTGTCAATATGAAAGAATGTGCCTGTAGTTCCAATGTGATATTCACATTATCTACAGCATCAATAAATACACTAGAAAAATTTTGAATTAAAAAAATTAACAGACTCTCCACATGGAAGACAGAACCAAAACATTTATTCAAACACCAGAAAGCTGAATCCCAACACCAGAAAGTCAAATCAATCATTGCAACAAATAAATCTATACACAATAACAATGCAGAGGGCACTGCCATCCCCAAGTCTTCCCTTTCCTAGGGCCTTTCCACAGAAGAACATTTAAAGCTTGCTGCCTGCTCTGTCTCCCTCAGCTCTAAGTGCTCTGACCAACTTCCTCTAGGCTCTGCTTCACCCTTCCTGCTCCACCTGTTCAGAAATCTCCTCACACCACAGGTTTCATGTGACTCAAACTCATGTGTCTGGGGCGTCCATGAGACTTAATTAGGTCACAAAGACTTATTAAAGGATGAGAACAATATTCCCATTCACATTATGATTATAGTTCCCTAAGTAGTTTTGTCTTGTTTGTTTCTTTGTGCCCTATGTTATTATTGTTTTTCAAATGCCATATCAGTAAGTATCTGTTTTACATAATCATGTCTACTGACTATTAAAGATAAGTTTATTAGGAGATATTCATGAGCTATGTAAGATTAGAAATATTTATAAGGTAGCTTAAATCTGGGCATGGTAACCCCCTGGGTACTTTACCCATTAATGGGAACTGAATGAATATCCCAGAATTTGATAGTAATTCAAAATTGGAGGGAATCTCATTCATCATCAATATCATCATCTTCATCATCATCATCATTCCATTTACAAGCTACTGAATTATTGATTATCCAGTCTTTGTTTGCATACTTACAATTTAAAACAACTAACAATTACTGAAAGCAGACCATTCTCACTTCGGTATAGCTATAATAGTCAGAAGATTTTCCTGAAATCAGCACTAAATATTATTTTGTCAACTTCCATACATTGGTTCTAGCTCTACACTCTGGGGTCAAAGAGAATAAGTTTAATCCTTCTTCCACATGACAGGTCTTCAAATACCTGCAGATAACTATCATAAGTCGGGTAAGTTTTCTTTTTGCCAGAGTAAATTTCTCCAGTTCAAGTTATCATCACATAGCATGAACTTGTGTCCCTATGTCATTATGATTGCCTTTCTCTGAACATTTTCCTCCTCGTGGATGCCCTTAGTGAATTATGTTGCCAAAAATAGAAAAAAAAAAGACCTGAGATGTACTCTTACTAGGGCAGAACACTTCACTGTTCATGGAAGTCATTTTTAATACAGTATAAGATGATGTTAACATTCCTGACTAGAATATCATATGTAAGAGTCATACAAGCTTTAAATCTACTAAAATTTCCAGATATTTTATATAAACTGCTATTTATCCAGCCTCATCTGTCCTCTGAAACCCATCTGACCCTATTCATTTGGTTTTTAATTCAAGTTCAGGACATAATTTATCACATCTTTTATTTTACTACTTAATGCTATAAGTACTCCTCTGTCAGAATATTTTTTTAATTTCAGTACATTTTTTAATCCCAATTCTGTCATGCAATTAGTCTGTTAACTTTTAAAGCACTATGTAATTGTGAGTGTATGAATGTTTCACCTACAATGGTGTAGCTAGGTGATGCAGTAGATAGAGTATAGCCCTGGAGACCAGATAGACCTGAATTCAAATCTGGCTTCTGGTATTTTCTAGTTGTATGTACCTGGGGAGTCACTTAATCTCTGCCTCAGATTTCTCTTTTGTAAAATGGGGATTATAATAGCCGCTGCCTCATAGGGTTAGTGGGAAGATCCAATGAGATAATAATTGCATAGATTTAACATAGTGCCTGGTACATAAGTGTTAGCTATAAGTAGTAGAAATAAAAATAACAAAGCAAAGATCAATTATACACTAAAATAAAGATGTTTTTTCATGTAATTAGATATATTGTGCATGAATATTTTATTGATATAAAATAAAGTATTTTAGGCTAGTGAACATTTTTGATGCAAAAATAAAGTATTTTGACGGTAAAAAAAGAGTGGAACTTGGGTTATATTTTTTCCTTATTTCTGGAATACTTTATTAAGAACACAAGTGATCAATAGAGAGCTGAAACACTTAATTGCTTTCAGCATATTTAAGTTGTCAGACTTTGTTGTTGTTGAGTTATTTTGTTTTTATCTGACTCTTCATGAACCCATTTGGAGTTTTCTTGGCAAAGGTCGTGGAGTGGTTTGCCATTTTCTTTTCCAATTCATTTTACAGAAGAGGAAACTGAGACAGTCAGGGTTAAGTGACTTGCTCAGAGTCACATAGTTATTAAATGTTTGAGGCCTGTTGAATTCAGGAAGATGACTCTTCTGGCCAAGTTCCAGCACTCTATACCCTTCACCACCTAGTTACCTCAGTATTGGAAAAAATAGGATACTAAAGTTACTGATTTATAGAAGTACAGTTTTAGAGATCAAAAACAGTTTCAAGAATAAACAGTCCCTTTTGCACTTGGAAATAAATTTTCTCTGATATTTCTTTCCAGAGTTCTTGGTAAAGTAAAGGGGCCAATGTTGCCCTTAATCTTAAATAATAAATTATCTATACAGATACTATTATTAGCATGCAAGAAAAATATTTACTAAGTGCTTGTCATGTGTCAGTTACCATGTTATATATTTTATAAACATTACCTCACTTGCTCCTGGCTATTACTAAACTCATATTACAATGAGGTAAATCTAAGGAAGACAGATTTGCCCAATCAAATGAACTAATAAATGTTTGAGAACGTATCTAAAGTCTAATTTCCCTCACTAAAATCCTGCATTATATGCATTGTAACATTGAGCTGCATGGTAAGGACAGAGCAGAAAAATTGAGCTTCAGAGTGGCAAGGAAGGTACTTCCAGAGATATTGCTGATGTACTGACATTGCCCTTCTGCTAGGGCTAACTGTAGGTAACACATGTGAATGGAGACAAGAATTTTCTAACAGGGTTAGAGACCAGCTCTTTTGATACTATTTTCCAAATATCTCTCAAAAGCTGCAAATATCATCACCTCCAATGAATTATATGGGAACACATGATAGTGATGACAGTATAAAAAACAATCTTTAAAAAATTTATCACAGTCACTAGTGGGTTTTTTTGGTGGAGTGACTTAAGGTATTAGAGGCACAGGTGATTTTTCTATTATTGATCAAATAAGTAAGGGCTTCAGAAGAAAATAGGATCTTGAGAATTGAACGAGTCATTGAGAAGATTATGTCTGAAAATAGGATTTGGATTTTTCAAACACAGCTTACAATAAAGAAGTCATAGGCTCCTGGCTGCCAATGGATTTCATCTGAAAAAATGTCCGGCAAATATGTGTCTGTATGTGTGTGTTATAAATGTATGTGTATATATAAACATATACATGTATTTTTCATGATGCACTGAAAGTATAATCAAAAAGTCCTTTAACTGAAAAAAAGAAGAGAAATGGATAGAATTACTTCATATTTCCATTAAGATAGCTCAGAAAATACTTACAATGTGGGGGAAAGACACAAAGTAGAGACATACAGAAATGCAGTCAACAAAACCCAAGGAATAAGAATAAAAATATTGGCCTCAGAGTTCAGTATGCAACTGTACAAAACCTAGGGAACATGCTTGTCAGAGATACTAATATAAGAAGAAATATTTTCCCCATATATTGCATTGAGACCTAGATGTATAAGAATCATAATTGGAACATAACTCAGGAAGGGTATCTTAGGAATGAGAGTAGGAATCTGGAGCAGTGGATAAACTCATGTAACAAAATTATGGGACAGTAGAAAGAATAGTAGATAACATTTGAATGATTAATGGAAGTAAAGAGAAAAAGTTTTATTATTCAGAAAGATCACATAGTAAGAAAAAAGAAAAAAGTGAAGAGTTAAGAAACCACATGGCATTTCATAGGTAAATACATTAAGGATAAGAAACTTTACTTATTCAGATCTCTTTTGGAGTTTGCACTCCTCCCATAGTAAGCAGCTAATTATTTCTCAACATGCTTAAATATCATCATTCTCCAAAAGATGGAGGAACCAATGAAGCAAACATCTATTTAGGATATGATTCCTACAATAGCAGTAAATTAGTGGGGTAGAGATGATGGGAATCACGTACAAACATGACCACCCCTTCTTAGAATTGCAATATATGTAATACAGAAAAAGAGCAAAATAAAAATGGCATAATGTAAATTCTACTTTGGGGGAGATTATATCTAAAAACATAAAGAAAATTGATAGGAAGAATCTTAAGGCATAAAATTCTACAGTAGAAATTAACCCAGGAGGAGCTAGAGACACTCAAGAAAAAAATAATCAATTTAGTATTATTTATTATTTTTGTTTGTTGTTGTTTGCCTGGATGTGAAGATCATCTTACTTTAATTACCCACATTGCAATTACAATGTATTTCCTTTTATTTAGCCTTCAAATAAGATGAACAAATAAAAGGTCATTGTACTCTATACACCAAGTTGTCATGTAATTTCCACATTTAGCATTTTTAACAGATCATTCATTCTTTCAGGCTGAAATTGGGGTTTTTAGCATCCAACTAATTGATTATTTTAAGTGTTCCATTTTAGCATGCATCCTAATATAAAAATAGCAAGAGGATAAGAAAGCTGTAGTACTGAATGAAACACCTCACCATCCAAAATTATTGAAAATTCAATTTAATTTCTAAATAACCACAGGGCATTACAAATTATAGTTAAGGATCATGCAACTTGAAAGTAAATAGCCTAGTTTATCATGACAATGTAACATAGAATATAGTAAAATTGAAGAAGGGAATATTTTTTTTAGAGTTAGAGTTTCAGTAAACAGTTTGCCATAAACATGAGGATTCAATATAAAGTATCAAACACTCTAAAGAAATCCTGCTGTGTAAACTAGAAGATTCAGCTATAACAATTTGGCAGCCCAGTGGAAGGTAATGAATCTGCTTTTCTAAATGCTTAAAGTACTTTCAAAAGTATACAAATGTTCCCTTGCCATTGGTGAGCAGAGTGACATAAATATGTGTTTAGAGTACAATGACATTCTTTGTAGTTTTCTTATAATGTTTGCTGAAGTTGTTTATATAAATAATGTTGAGTGTGAATCTCATCGGTGGGAATGAGAATATCTCAACCCGATAGGCAGGAAGTTATGAATATAAAGCAGGCTGGGAAGTACTCAACAGTCAACATGCATTTATTAAGCACTTGCTATTTACCAAGCCCTGAATATATAAAGACAAAAAATAAAAAACCAGCTCAAGGAATTTACAGTCTATTAACAGTTATTTCACTGAACTCCTAATATATCTTTCTAAAATCCATTCTCTCTCCTTTCCAATACATCTTTCAGAGTTCTACCTGAATGTTTTTTGTAAAGATATTTGATCTTGTTACTTCTTGTTGTCAGTCTAATAAAGTTCATGTTCATTTTTCTGCAGCTCAAGGCCTTCTATACTTTCTCCATTCTGTCTTTCTAGCCTTATTTCTTGTTGTTTCATGTGCTGTACTTCACAGCTAAAATGAACAATTCTTTATGTTTAAAATGTTTGCTATGCTTTCTGGTCCCCATGGCTTTGCTCACACTATTCTTTATGCTTAGAATAATTCCCCTTGCCTTCCGAATTCCTAATTTTTTGAAGATTTTGAGGTATTTGAGGTGGTTATAGGGGGAGCTGCAAAGTTTTCTTGCTTTTACACCTCCATCTTGGCTCTGGCCTCTCATTAACTGTTAATGTTTTGAACTTTATTTTTAAAATAAACAAAATCTGAAATTTTGAAATTTCCCTTCTTTAAGATACCTTTTATGCAAGGGGATAACCATCAATTGGGGAATGACTAAACAAGTTGTGGTATACAAATGTGATGCAATAGTATTGTGCTATAAGAAATGAGGGGAAATAGCAAAATGATACTAGTGGGGGACCTCAGTCATCCCCTCCCTGAACTTGATAAATCAAACCTCAAAATAAACAAGAAAGAAGTTAAGGAGGCAAATAGAATTTTAGAGAGGCTAGACATGATAGATCTATGGAGAAAACTGAATGGGGATAAAAAGGAATATATTTTCTTCTCAGCAGTACATGGCACATTCACAAAAATAGACCATGTGTTAGGGCATATAAACCTCACAATTCAGTGCATAAAGGCAGAAATATTAAGTTCATCATTCTCAGATCATGATCAAATAAAAATCATATGTAATAACTGACCATGGAAAGGTAGGCAAAAAAACTAATTGGAAATTAAATAATTTAATCCTAAAGGATGTATGGGTTAAACAAGAAATTATAGAAACAATCAGTAACTTCATTCAGGAAAATAACAATAATGAGACATCATACCAAAACTTGTGGGATGCAGCAAAGGCAGGGGAAGTTTTATATCCCTGAATGCATGCTTGAAAAAATTAGAGAAATTGGAGGTCAGTGAATTGGGCATGCAACTTAAAAAAGCTAGAAAAAGAAAAAATAGAAAATCCCCAATTAAAAACTAAATTAGAAATAATGAAAACCAAAGGAGAGATTAATAAAATTGAAAGTAAGAAAACTATTTGAACTCATAAATAAAACTAAGAGTTGGTTTTATGAAAAAAACAATAAAATTGGAAGACCCTTAGTCAATATGATAAAAAAAAAGAAAGGAGAAAACCAAATTCTGAGTCTCAAAAAGGAAAAGGGTGAAGGTACCTCCAATGAAGATGAAATTAAAACAATAATTAGGAATTATTTTGCCCAACTGTATGCACATAAACTTGACAAACTTAGTGAAATGGACGAATATCTACAAAAACACAAGTTGCCCAAACTAACTGAAGAGGAAGTAAATTAATTAACCCCATCTCAGAAAAAGAAATTAAACAAGCTATCAAAGAACTACATAGGAAAAAAATCCCCAGGGCCAGATGGATTTACTAGTGAATTCTATCAAACATTTAAA
>CM053594.1:101820146-101846338 GCA_028646575.1 Pseudocheirus occidentalis
GAATGACTAGAATTCTTGTAAATTTTATTTAATTCCCTGTATATTTTAGAAATGAGGCCTTTATCAGAGATTTAATGCTATTTTCAAAGGAGAATAATCTATCCCAGGCTCACTTTTTGAGCCAACAGATGTTAGCCATTTTCAACAGGAGTAGCCTATTTCCTCCAACTAAAATAAAAATAATAAGACCCCCCTAAACCCCTACAACTTCTTATCCTAGAAATCTGGGTAATTGAAACTACTCATTGTATTATAGCTATACATTGATAAGATACCCAAAAGTTTCTGACTCCCTCATTTTACAGAAGAGGAACTGAAACCCAGAGAAAATAGAAGACTGCTATGCAGTTATTCAGTGAGAAAATAGCAGAGTAGATATTTAAATCTAGATCCACTGGCTCCATATACTCCAACTTTCTCACTGTTCAATAATTTCTTTTTCTTAATAAACTAGAGCCATTCCAGCAGAATAAAAGTCGTCTGATCTAATCCACAGGCACAAATCTGAGAAGGATATATGAAGGTCAAGGATGAAACTCAGTGTCATAATCTTAAATTCTCAACTTCTACCAGAAAGTTCATTTCCAGGTTTGTAGGGAAGGAACAGTGATGTGGTTGATTAGGATGCTATAGTAGACTGAGCATGGGATTTGGAGTCAAAACACCTGGTTTCAAGTTTTATCTCTTTCACTTTCTCACTCAGTGAACTTGGGCAAGTCTCTTAAACTCTCTTTGGTTGACACGTTTCAGTGCTGATCTCCTCTATTGAGTTTGCTTTTAGGCATATATTAAAACCAGCTCTAACTTGGGTGTACATTAATTCCCACGAAACTGGCAATCAAATCATGAATTACTTTATTGTTTTATTGACTTCCTGATGTAAGAAAGTGTTGATAATTCAGATTAAAGTACATTTCAGCAGGTTGTTAAACATTTACCAGCACACTCCTGTATTGCTTTGTAAACATTGCTCAAGTTCAGCAGAATTGCCATAGAAGCCTCAGGAAATGAAATTATTACCAACCTAGAGACAAGGTGATTGTAAGCTGCCGTTGCTGATAAAAACAACCTCAGTAATAACTTATTATTAATCATAATTTACATGGGGCTTTGATTGGCAAAATATATTAGCTATATCTTTTGACCCTTATGAGAACCCATTTGTAATTCACTAAAACCTGCAGATGCTTTTCAGACAACTTCTATCTTCTATCTAACGAAATAGAGTTTCCCCTCCCTGGGGATTTTTAAGAAGATAATGGATGAAAACTTGTTAAGTTTATTATAGTGGGAGTTCCTTTATAAGGTTTGGGGTTAGTCTGGATGGCTACTGAAGTTCTTCCAGACTCAGATTCTGTGATTCTACCTATTTCAATTCCATGAGCCTCATGTTCCATAAACATAAACTGGGAATAACAATATATGAGCTATCTTCTTTCTAGGATTGCTGTGAGAATCAAATGAGTACATGTTTGATAATGACTAATAATAGCGAGCATTTAGATAGCACTTAAAGGATTGCCAAAGCACTTTGCAAAGTTATTTCATTTGATTCTCATCACAATTTTGTGAGGTATATGATGTTATTTTCTCCATTTTATGAGTGAGGAAACTGAAGGTGAGAGAACGTCACTTGCCCAGGATCACACAGCCAAGCATGTGAGTTATATCGATGGAGATGTTATGCTGTTGATACTACTACTACTGCTGCTACTACTACCATTACCACCACCACCACTACTACCTACTACTACTACCTACTACTACTACTACTACTACTACTACTACTACTACTATTACTATCACTAGTACAACTACTATTATTACAGATACTAATACTACTATCAAGTTAACTAGCATTTATATAATGCTTTATGTTTGCAAAGAAATTTGCAAGTATTATCTAATTTTACTTTCACAACAACCCTGAATTGAAGTGCTATTATTATCCATATTTTTACAGAGAAGATAAATTACTTGCCAAGAGAGGTTAAATTACTTATCCAGAGTTATACAACTAGTAAATGTCTTAAGCTGGATTTGAAGTTAGGTCTTCCTGACTCCAGGTCCAGTCATTTATCTACCTTGCCACTTGGTATGAACAATTGTCTCAATGTTTGTGAGGCAAGAAGTATTTTTTTTGTGTCCTTATGGAATAGAATACAACAATTTTAATGTCTCTTGTCTGTTTTATAACTATATTCTATCTTCTGGTTTGCTGAAAATTTGGCAAATGATATGCTAGTCTGCTATGTATCAGAAAACTGTAGAACATTGATGTGGTCGAATACAGTCCCTTGAGGGGCATTAACAAGAATCTTGTGCTCCCAGATTTCTCTCTTACCAAGTTGCTATTCTTGTCTGAGTTGTCAGAGTGATATCCTATGAACAGTATTGGCCTACCTAACTTTGTTATTTACTAGTTGTGTGATTTTAGGCAGCTAAGAATCTCTGAACTTCAGTTTTCTAATAACTATGATGGGGGAATAGTATTAAACATAAGCACATTTATTTGTTAAAGAGTTATATAAATCATTACCGATTGCCCTGACCTCACTCTGCTGCCTATGACCCTCCCTAGATTCTGCTCATCCTACTATGTAGTCTGGCTTCCTTGAAGTGTTGGCTTAAGCATCCCCTCCTCCTTGGGGAGTTTCCTGATCTTCATAGCTCTTATTCCTTTATCCCCATATTACTTTGTGTTTATATTGTATAGACTTTGTTTTTGCTTCATGGAATCATAGATTTGGAGATGGAAGGGACCTTAGAGTCCATTTAATCCAAATCCTTCCATTTTGCATATAAGAAATCTGTGGTTCTATGAAGTTAAATAACTTGTATCTTTGTATGTGTTGGTTTCTCCCAGTGGAATGTAACCTTCTTGAGGTCAGGGTTGTTGCATTTTCTACTTTGTATCTCAGTGCCTATCAAAGTGACATAGTGACATAATGTGACATAGCAGTCACTTAATAAATTGCTATTTATGTGAACTACCCAACCAGCAATAATTTATTAAGCACCTTTTATATGTCAGGTAGTAAACTGAATTGACAGTCAGTAGTATGGTACAGTAGGCTGAAATATTTATGTTGAAAGCCATGGTGAAGCAGTGATTGCTTAATGTTTAACAATTAAGCAATCTCATCATTTAACCTTCTGTAAACAACTCAGTTCATGCTATTTATTCCTGAAAATCACTCTGGGAACCAGCAAGACAAAACTAATAATTTTCATGTTTCAAGCTCTTGTTGATGGAGCTTATGTGTGCTTCTCCTAAGAAACTAGTGGAGCTCTGATATGGGACCTGAATGCCAAAACTGCTTAGATTGAAAACAAGTTCAGTGAACCCAATTAGCAAGGGGTGGAACTTTGACTCAGCACCATCCTGGATGATCTTGAGCAGTGAAATGGACCCTGTAGAACACACCACAACAAGCACAAGCTGTAATCAATACAGTCTGGCTCTGAGCTGAGAAGGGCAGTGCTTTTACCTTAGGATTTTCACTACAAAACAGAGGGAAATTAAAATGATTCATTTCATTTCATATAGAAAGCTACTAATAATGTTGGTGAACCAGTTCATCCTTGACATTCACTAATTAATTATTAATCTCATTATTTTGTTCATTGAAAAGCTAGTACTTAACCTTTTGCCAATTTTTTTTCATTTCTTTTTCTCCTCCCCTCAACTCAGTTTAGTTCAAGCTTAAGGGTAGTTCAGTCCCTTGGGAAACAGTATACTTCAATTAGATGACACTAATTACTAAGATGCAGAAATGCAATGAAAAAAACTTCCAGGAAGCTGCACAGTTATTACTTTTCTAAGTACATTTTCACTTTGGGGAATTCTTTGTGTTTTGATCTCATTTGGAGAGAATTTAATATTTGGGGGTCATGAATAACAATCTGAGCATATGGAATATTGCCTTAGAATAAATCAGAGAGCATTTGCCCCATATCTTGCCACACCTTTTCTCTTCACTAACAGCTAGTGTCTTCATTCTACAATTACATTCCATTTACACTGTAGATATCTACTATGATATTAGTCATTTAATTTCTGTCTCCCTGCATTTAAATGTCAGCTACTTGTGGGCAGACACTATGTTTTTCTTTTTTTTTTTTTTTGGAAGGCAATTGGGGGTTAAGTGACTTGCCCAAAGTCACCCAGCTAGTAAGTGTGTCAGGTGTCTGAGGCTGGATTTGAACCCAGGTCCTCCTGACTCCAGGGCCAGTGCTCTATTCATTGTGCCACCTAGGTGCCCCCAAGACTATGTTTTCCTGTTTATTTGTATCCTCCATTTTAGCACAGTGTTTGGCACATAGTAAATCATGAACAAGCTCATTGACTGACAGAATTACCTGTCTGTTTATTAGGACAAAAGCAGCTATCATGTGGCATACAACTCTGATTTTGTTTTGGTCCTGATATTATTTTCAGAATCTACAGAGATTGTGAGACCAAAATGTTAGTGGATCAGTGCCTTAGAGGGTTGCTTTGAAAATGAAATGAGATAATGTATGTGCCATACTTTAAAATTTTATGGCACTATATAAATGTCAGATAAATACAGATATGTAAATGTAAACCAATCAGTGGCAGCTGAGTGGTATAGCAGCTAGACCTATAGTTCTAGAGTGATGAAGATGGTTTCAAATCCTGCCTTAGATATTTATCCACAGTGGGACACTGGGCAAGTGGTTAAATCTCTCTTCGCTGAACCTTTCAAAGTCCTCATCTGTGAGGTGGGAATACTTTACAGGGTTGTTGTGCGTATCAAATGAATTAATGTAGTGCATTGCAAACCTTAAACACTAAATAATGTTAGTTATTATTATTACTAGCTAATATATATCAAATATGCATTTCATGATAAGCAATATGCTAGATGTTGGAATAGAAAAATACACATAAAAGAGGCCTTGACCTCAAGGTGATCACACTCTATAGGAATATAAATTATTATTTATTATATTATTAAATTTTATCCTATTAGATTCCAGGAATGTCCCAACCTGTCAAGACATTTTTGGATTGTGACTTTATCATCTGCCATGTTGGTTCTCTCTTTTACCTTCATATGCCTAGAGATGTCAGAAGTATGAAATCTGAGACCTTTATGAGCTCATTGATTATAATACTAGATAGCATGGGGCCAAGAATAAGTTCCTGGGGCATTGTACATCAGACCTTCTAAACTGAATAGAGTTATTATTATTGAGTATAACTTCAATTAAACTGAACTACTTTGCCCATTTTCTGTAAATATACATATATGTATAGGTGTGTATACATGGATATATATGTATATATACAATATACATTATAGAACATGTGTGTATATACTTATGTACATATTATATATACACATACATACACATACTCTTTATTCTTAGAGTCACTGCCTTATATGTACCATCCCATAGCATAAAGTCTGAAGAATGTATTTTATTTCTTTATCTACTTGGATTTATACACATTCTTTCCTCTTATAAAATGTAAGCTCTTGAAGGAAGGAACTTATTATTTTCTGTTCTTTTATCCCCAGATCTTAGCATAGTATCTGCCACATTTAAGACATATAATGTTCTTGAATTGAAATAAAGAGAACCCTGCCCTCATCTCCCCATATCCATTAATCTTCTCTACCTTTGAATTTTCACTGTACCATGTTTACATTTCTCATGCACTTAAAGCCCTCTATGTTTTATATAGTCATTTTTCTCCTTCCATATCTTCTCCAACATCCTGACATTTGATTGTGAACTCTTTGTAATATAGGACAAAACATGTGTCTTTTTTTTTACTTCTGTATATACTCCCTTAGTGCCTAGTACAGTGTCTCACATTTTGCAATATTCTCACAAACTTGTTGAATAAGTACAAATTAGTTTGTAAACAAATGAAAGAGTAGGGATAGTTGTCCTACTACTGTGCCATTTCCTCTCTCCCTTTTTCTCTCTTTGCTAAGGATTCCATTATTCTTTCAGTTTATTTATGTAAATATCACTGTTAATACTTTTATTTATTCATCTCTACCCTAGAAATTTCAGCTCCTGTCAATCCACACTGAAAACTAATTTGCAGCCACTACATTCATTTATTCATGAGAATTCTTACTTCTTATGCCTTTCTACTTTAAATGAATGGACAAAAATAGTCCTTCTTCCTTCTTAGCATTTTGTGAATCATTTAAATAAAACTCTTCTGAGATTTTGAAGCTCCTTCTCTGTTTTTTGCTTCTCCTTCTTTGTCTCCACCTGAGATGTCACTGTCACAGGTTACTCCCAATGCAGAAGCTTCCTCATTCAAAGAAATTTGGCAAACATAGTCCTAGGATGGTATTTGGGAGCAATGAAAAGTTAAATAACTTGCCTAGGATCGTATTACATGTATTTATCAAAAATGGGATGCAAACATAGGCTGACTTTGAGACTGGCTCTCTACCCCCTCATATAATGCTATTTCTATGATTTTTAAAAATATATTTACCCTCTTCATGAATCACATAGCCACTACTTCAGTTCATGCCCTCTTCACTTAAATATTTACTAATAATTACCATCATCTTTACTAATTATTAATTAGCTGCTCTCAGTATACAATTTAATAACCTTTGGTTAAGTTACCTATCATATGTTTGTTGGTTGTTGTTTTTCATTCTTAGAGACAACCAAAATGACATCACTGTGTTGGAGGCAAGGTATAGTGTTTCTGACTTCAGCATGGATTGATGGCAGTCTGTTGAGAACAATATGAAAGCATTCAGCCCATCTCTCCAGGATCATGTCCTTATCACTAATAAATGTGTCTCCATTAGCACTGAATAGATGACATGCACCATGGTTTATAAATAGTCTTCAGGACATCATAAAAACACTTTGGATTATTACTTTCAGTATAAAACTGAACTTTATCTGCCTTCTTACTGAGCCAAGAATGCCACATCTCACTAAACTTTGCTTATTCTTTACTTTTGATGGAATTAAATGCTTCCTTTCTTTGTTCCATTTGTATTTTCATCAGTAGGCATTGCATCCTAATGAAGATCAGCTTACTGAAGCAGGAGCTGGATACATTTTTTTTTAAAGAGACTACAGTGAAGAAGAGAGCTGTAAACCAGGTATGGGCTTTGTGAACAAAACTAATCTACTCAACAATCTCTTATGACTACCAAAAGGAGTGAATGCAATGCATTTGTGTACTCATAACAATGTAAATACCATTTGTAGAAAAGTGCGTATCCCACCATCTTCATTTCACATTATCCCATCATGACAATGCCTACTGATTTTTCTATTATAAAATAACATGGCATTGAGGAGGACAAAAAGATGAACGCTAAATCCATCCTGTTTGAGTATTTATGTATCACATATACACAAAGAATTAAAATTAAAATACAAATGGAACAAAGTTAATCAATAAAGGGAATAACAGGGCATTAAAAAAGTCTTCTCTAAAAATGGAAAGATAAGAGAATGAACATTTATATAGTTTCTGCTATGTTATAAGTATTTTATTGACAAATATTATCTCATTTGATCCTTACAACAAAACTTTAAGTTAAATGCTGTTATTTATTCCATTTTATAGTTGAAGAATTTAAGGCAAACAGGTTATATGTCTTGCCAAGAGATACACAGTTAATATGTGTCTGTGGTTGGATTTAAAACCAGTTCTTAATGACTGAGGGCTCATTGCTCTATCTAGTACCCTACTAGATGCTTCCTAGTGGACACTACAATTACTCCTAGATTAATCAAAGAAGGTTTCATAGAGGAGGCAGCATTTGATATAGACCTTAAAGGGTATGGATTTCAAAGAATAAGGAATGCAGACTGCATACAAAGCTGAGGGAATGAAATGAACAAAAGTAGAGAGACAGAAAGCATGGGACATTTATGAAATTTGGCTTGGCTTGTGTAGAGTAAATGGAGGAGAGTGTTGTGAGATATGGTAGTGTGAAACTAGATTACACAAAGACTTTAAAATGTCAAGTTAACTAGTTTAAGCTTCATTCAATATGAATTGACTGAGTGATAATATCAGAAGGCTAATCCAAGAGCAGGTTTAACTTATGATGGTATAAACTAGAAAATGCTGTCCAGAGTAACAACTAGCAAAGTATTATAATAGTCCAACTAAGTGTTAATGACTATATTTACTGGATAGTAGCAATGGGAATGAGAACAGGATATTTAAAAGTTTGGTTGTGATGAAATCAATGTCTTAGGGACTAGATGTGGAAAGAAGGGAAAGGAAAGAGTCAAAGGTAATAATAGCCAGCAGTGTATTTTGGTCAACAACTCTGGGAAGTGGGCACTATTATCCTAATTTCACAAATGAGGAAATTGAGGTTTAATGAGGATAAATGTCTTGCCCAGGGTCACACAGCTTAAATATACAGGGTTTTACACTTTCATATGCAGTATTTAATGAAAGTAGGAAGATAATTGAACTTGGACAACCTATGGTGTACTAAAAATAATTAGCTAAATTCAGAGCATGTCACTTATATACAAGAGTGCATTATATTTTTTGTTTCCATGTAAGTCTCGGGCAATTTTCCTTCTTTAAAAAATGATTTATTGATAATTTTTAAAATGTTAAATACATTTATAGAATATTCTCATTATGTTATTGGTCTCTTACAATAAAATAAAACAGTAAGGATATAGTAATCTCATCTGAAAATGCATGTACTGTTTCAAATTTCTACCATTATCCCATCCCTCTCTATTAATAAAAATGAAAATGAAATCTATTTTCACTCCTTCTAACTCTTCAGCCCATTAGAAAACATAAAATGAAAAGGAAGAAAAGCATTTATTTCTTCATAATCAAGCCAAAGAAGCTCACCAATGGCTTTATACAGACTATATAGATAGATGATGGATAGATAGATAGACAGACAGACAGACAGACAGATAGATAGATAGATAGATAGATAGATGGATAGATAGATGATATGTTTCATCTTTAATCCTTTGGCATCATGAATGATCATCATTTTAATCATAGAGCCTATAGCTTTCAATTAAAAATCATTTTATACTGTTGCTGTTATTGTATAAATTGTTCTTCAATTCATAATTTTATAAAAGTCCTCAACATTGTTCATTTCTATAATGCTGATATTATAGTATAAATTGTTTTTCTGATTCTTCTTACTTTATTCTGTATCCACTTGTATAAGTCTTCCCATATATTGTGAAATCATCTTTTTTTTCTCATTTCTTAAAATGTAGTAGTTTTTTTTATCACATTCATATACCACAGCTTATTCAGAAAGGTCTTCATTGATGGGAGCCACTTCCTTTTCCAGAATTTCTTTTACACACACACACACACACACACACACACACACACACGCACACACACACACACACACTTCTGTACATAAGAAAAGATTTCCTCTTTCTTTGATCTCTTTTGCTTATAAGTCTAGCAGATAAAAGAAAGAAAAATAAGTCCTTCATGGACAAATATATTTAGAGCAAGTCTTTTTTTTTTGTCTTGGTGAAAAACTGGAAATTAAAGGGATGCCCATCAGTTAAAATACAATTCTTTTTGAATATTAGACTTAATAGTTTTCTATCTATCTGTCTATCTATCTATCTATCTATCTATCTATCTACCTATCTATCTATCTGTCTAGAAGATAAATAAAACAAAATGGGAGAATAGGTGAGGAAATATCTATAATGTTTGTGGTATGATTTTCAGTATGTCAGGTAACTTCTTTCCATTCAGTTTCTTTAATTTTTAAATGAGAATAAATATTCTCTGAATCAATAAGAATGTTCTGTGGGAAAGGGGCAATATAAATATCAAATATAATTATTCATGAGCCTAAAATGTTATGTAAGCCTAAAGTCCTAGAATTTTTGCTTAGTAAGCTATCTCTAAATGCCTGGGCTATTTCTTTCTTTCTTTTTTTTAATCAACTACTCTAAAAACAAAGAAGGCATCATCTGTCTTATGCAATGCATATGTGCCAATAGTGCTCACTGAGGACAAAGCTACTTCTTTTTTCCCATTAAAAAAAATGATTTATTTACTTTTAGTTTACAATATTCAATTCCACAGTCCCTTAAGTTGCAAATTTTCTCCCCTCCTTTATTCCCCCTCCCCAAACCAATGATGGCTTGCAATAGGACCTCCAAATACTTTCACATTGGACGTTAGTCTGGTTGTACATTAGGGTTATAACTGATTGAATAAACAATGGGAAAGAGGAAAACAAAACCAGACACAGAAAAGAAAGAGAGCATGTAGTTTGCTTCAATCTCAGTCTCTGTTCTTTCTAGTTTTTTTTCTCTGAATGTAGGCATCTCCTTCTATCCTGAGTCTTTCAGAGTTGCTCATTGCCTTGCATTGCTGAGAAGAGCTCAGTCTATCAAAGTTGGTCGTCACATATACATTGTATCTGTCATTGTGTAAAAATTTCTCCTGGTTCTGCTCTTCTCACTTAGCATCAGTTTGTATAAGCCTTTCCAGGTAAATATGAAGTCCATTTCCTCCCCAATTCTTATAGCACAATAGTATTCCATTATATTCATATACCACAACTTGTTTAGCCATTCCCCAATTAATGGGCATCCCTTTAATTTCCAATATTTTGCCACCACAAAGAAAGCTGCAACAAATATTTTTGTACATATGGCGTCCTTTTCCCACTTTTATCATCTCTTTGGGATACAACCCTAGCAGTGGTATTACTGGCTCAAAGGGTATGCAATTATTTATAGCCCTTTGGGCATTGTTCCAGATTGCTCTCCAGCATGGTTGAATCAGTTCACAACTCCACCTACAATGCCTTAGTGTTCCAATTTTTCCACATCCTCTCCAGCATTTGTCATTGTCCTGTTTTGTCATCTTCACTAATCTGACTAGTGAGATGTGGTACCTTAAAGGTGTTTCATTTTGCATTTCTTGGATCAATAGTGATTTAGAGCATTTTTTCATATGCTTATAGGTATCTTTAATTTCTACCTCTGAAAACTGCCTGTTCATGTCCTTTGACCATTTATCAATTGAAGAATGACTTGTATTCTTATAGATTTGATTCAATTTCCATTTTAGAAATGAGGCATTTTCAGAGACATTGGTGGTAGAAATTCTTTCCCAATTTCCCACTTTCCTCTTAATCTTGGTTACATTGGCTTTGTTTGTAGAGAAACTTTTCAATTTGATGTAATCACAATTATCCATTTTGCTTTTTATAATGCTCTCTAACTCTTGTTTGGTCACAAAGTCTTCCCTAATCCATAAATTTGACAGGTAAACTATTCCTTGCTTCTCCAGATTGCTTAGAGCATCAGCCTTTACCCCTAGGTTGTGCACCCATTTAGATCTGATTTTAGTATATAGAGTTAGAAAAGAGTGTATGCTCAGTTTCCGCCACACTATATTCTAGTTTTCCCAGATGTTTTTGTCAAATATTGAGTTCTTATCCCCAAAACTGCAGTCTTTGGGTTTATCAAACAGTATGTTACTATAGTCATTGACTACTGAGTCTTCTTTACACCTCTGAATACAAACCTAACCAAAGGACAGGTGAAATGTGTATTATTTTCATATTCAAATAATTGAAATATTAGAAATATTAGAAATGGTTCAATGGAAATCTGAAAAAGCACATGATTTATAGATGAGACTCCAAGTATGTGTATACCAAAGCAGTGGTCTATAGAAGAAAGTAGCAGATGACCTCAGTCAAGAGTAAACATTGAGCTCTGTGTTTATTTCTACATGATTCCAAAGCAACTCCTTGTCTCTTGTCTCTCTCAACTCCTGTGAAAGGTATTAGAGCTCAATGTCTAATAAAAAGAAATTAGTTTCTAAATTTTAAATACAGTATTTTTGTCCACTTTTTATTCCCCCCCCATAAGGTAATTGGAAGCCTCTTATAATTGAAAGAAATGAAGGGACATGGTATCAAAAAAGGACACTGCATGTGGAATCAAAGCAACTGGGTTACAATTCTGCCTTTGACCCTGCCTATGTGACCTCAGACAAATCATTTAACCTCCATGGAACTAATTTTTCTCATACATGGAATGAGAGTTTGAACCAGATGTCCAAGGATTTCTATACCACCTCTGGATGTGTGATTCTATGATCCTAGTTTTGCTACTTACCATTTGTCTTATGTTTTTCAACCCATTAAACTTCTTTTAAGTTTATTTTAAAATATCTTCTGTTGTCTTGTCTGTAAAATTGATATTGGAAAGCATATATGCTTTCTAAAGTTTCTTTTTTCTTGAAATCTATAATTTTATGAAAATGGACAAAGTATTGATTCCAGCAGAACGAAAGGTTGTTGAACACAAAGGTTGCCTTAAACATCTATAATTACTTGCACATAGTAGGTGTTTAATAAGTGGATTTTTAAAAATTTCATCAAATTAAATTATACTTGACTGAGGACAAAAAGCCAAAAAAGGAACGTTTTTGTTATTGTTCTAGCCTTTCAAAACCATGGAATGAAGATTGGCAGGATTATAGAATTGTAGAATTTAGAGAGGAAAAGAATCTTAGAAATCATCTAATTCAACTCCATGAATGCTGGGGCCCAAGCAGAGAGCTTTCATTACTGGTATGATAATTCAGAAGATCTTCTTTTTTTGTAATATCAAAGTTTTCTTTTAATTTTTTCCCTCTATGAAAAAAATAAATTTTACTTCCTTTTTTCCCTCCCTCCATTGTGTAAGATTTGGTTCAATGTGATTATTGTTTTACTTAACAAACTTTTTTCAAATTTTTGAGTTCTAAATTTATGGTATTAGGATAAAGTAAGTAAGATAAGATATCTTCCTCTTATGTAGTTTACAGATTAGTAGGGGACATAAAAGAAGCATAGAAATAAGAACTATTTATATGATGGAAATTTAAGAGATATGAACAAACTATGAATAAATGCTATGATAGTTGAAAGGAAAAAATGCTTAGAGATAGAACAAAGTGATTTTTGTTTTATTCATTTTCAATAATAGTGAAATGGTTCATTATGTTAATCTGTGACCAGGAACTGTGATATATCAAAATCTCTCTCTCTTTCTCTGTCTCTCTTTTCTCTCTCTCATATATATATAGTGAGAGAGACAAAAAGAGGAGAGACCAAAAGAGACAGAGACATAAAGGTACATATTGATATGTTATTTTGTCCCACGACAAGTTATGAATCATTTTAGTTGATTGAAAACAATCAGTAAAGTGGTAAGTTTTAAAAGTTAGGATTCAAACCCAAAGCTCACAGAATCTAGAGGTGGTATAGAACCCCTTGTACATCTAGTCAAAACCCCTATTTCATAAATGAGAAAAATTAGTTTCATGGAATTAAATGACTTGCTCAAGGTCACATAGGTAGTATCAGAAGCAAAAATATAACCCAGATTCTTTGATTCCAAAAGCATTGCCCTTTTTGTGACACTGTGTCCCTCCTGTTATTTTAACAAAATTTAATAATATCTTAATATTTTAGTCTAAAACAAAGTTTCCAATTATCTTGCTTTTTGCTAAGGTGAACAAAAATCTTTAACTATATATTGGTATGTCAGTATAAAGTTGTTGTTGTGTTTATCCTTTGTTTTTGAAGAGAACCATGACATCAGGGAAATGATCATACTACTTACAGTTGACTTTGATTTGAGTGAAGGAGGACTGTGCAAGGTCAACAGTCTCACTTTTTCCTCCAGAGCCATCTGGTTCCAGTGCTCTGATACTCATCAGGATGACTGGAGATAGTCCAGGATGCAATGGGAGACCCTGGCCCTTTCAAGCTGTTTTTTCAGGTTTTTACTTAGAGTGAGGTAATAATGCCCATTCAGAACTTCTCTTTAAGAAGTGAGGCAAGTGATGGCCCCTTTAATTAAAAAAATATCTAAGTGGGAGAGGAAGATGGTCAGGATTGCTAACCAAAAGATGAACAACCATTAAGTGGTACTTGGGCAGGGACTTACTATTGTCCAATCTATGAGCTCCAGAGTGAAATGGCTTTCAGGTTTGGTTTTTGAGAAATGAAAGAAAGAAGGTAAATTCTGTTGGCCAAAATCTTCCCAGTTAACTTGGGGTTTACTTACTAGGTTTCTTTCTTTCTTTCTTTCCTTGTCAATTTTTATTCTTTTACTGTACCTGAGAATGAGGGGTGGAGGGAAGGAAGGAAGGAAGGAAGGAAGGAAGGAAGGAAGGAAGGAAGGAGGGGAGGGAGGAAGGAAGAAAGGAAGGGACGGAGGGAGGGAGGGAGAGAGAGAGAGAGAGAGAGAGAGAGAGAGAGAGAGAGAGAGAGAGAGAGAGTAAGAAAGAAAGAAAGAAAGAAAAAGAAAGAAAAAGAAAGAAAGAAAGAAAGAAAGAAAGAAAGAAAGAAAGAAAGAAAGAAAGAAAGAAAGAAAGAAAGAAAGAAAGAAACCTATTAAGTAAACCCAAAGTTAACTGGGAAGATTTTGGTCAACAGAATTTACCTTCCTTTGGAGAGAAGAGGGAGAGGGAAAAAGAGAAGATGAGCTGAGTTACCCAATTGGCTGGATCCCAATTCAGGCAGCTCAGACTGCTCACAGATTGTGTTTGCCCTTCATTTGTGAAGAGGATCATGACATCAGGGAGATGATGATAGGAATTGCAGTTGACTTTGATTTGAGTGAGGGAGGCCTGTGCGAGGTCACCAGCTTCACTCTCACCTCCACAGACATCAATGGTCAGATACTCATCAATATAAGGTGAAATGTGTGTGTGTGTCTGTGTGTGTGTATTTCAGATAATTGTATAGAACTATCTATGTATACAAATATTCATAGATCTCTGCATATATACATACATACATACATATGTTGATATGCATATTTGTATATGTAGAAATATCCTCAACAGGGATTTTTAAGTAGCCAGGATGTGTGAGGCATTGTGCTAAGTGATGGTGAAATAAAAAGCATTTCAAAAATAGAAAAAAAAACATTCTGAATAGGACCTTAGTCTTAAGGAGCTCACAGTACAATAGGAGAAACAACATGCCAACATTATTGATATAGTCCCTTCAAATTCCATAAAATGTGAAATATATACAAAGTCATGCTCTTCATTCATTAGTTCTGTGACTCAAATTTATGCCTTATTTTGGCATGCATGCACATGCATTGTAAAATTTATATATAATGTGGCCAGGGGAGGAGAGGAACTTGTATAAGTAAATGGTAATACATGGAAATGCTTCCTTTTACCCAGCAGTTTTCAGGGAAGAATGTTCCTGTTGTTGCAATGAACAATAAATCTTTCCTAGGAAAAATATTTGGTTCTGTTTAATATGTGCTGTGTATGTGTATGTGAGTGTGTGTGTGTACATGTGTGCAAGTGCACATGTGCACATTAATAGGGTTGGAAACTGGCTACTATTTTTAGTGAAGTAATCAATTCCCCTCCACCCATCATTCTCAGGTACAGTAAAAGAATAAAAATTGACAAACCTTTCAATTTAGGTTTCAGATTTAATGTGCTTTTGTGTTCAAGGAGATGGTACTCCACTTTCGCTGCCTCCAGTTCTCTCCCTTCTATTACTGATGATATTCTATTAATAGCAATTGTGCACTGATTGAAAGTTTCAAAGATAAAAATTCAGATTGGATAAAAGGAGAAACTTCTTAAAAACTGGAATCATGTGGCAATAGAATAGGCTTCCTCAGGAGGTAGTGCATTCTCCCTCAGTGGAAGTCTTCAAATAATGATTGGATGACCATTTGCCAGATACATTGTAGAGAAAATTATTTTTAGGTTATGGGTTGGATCAGATGGCTGTTGAAGTCCTTTTCTACTCAGAGAATTTTTAAAAATTACCTTCTTTTTCTCAACTAAAGATAAAAGGCAAATGTCACCAAGAAAGAACATTTGGTATGGAAGAATTTAAGCAAAAGGGTAAAGAATATATTAGGTCTTTTCCAATTTTGATTGGATTCTTCTGGAAAGGAGTTTGGTTAGGAAGCAGGTGGATACCAACCATAGGAAGACAGGAAGAAAGTATCATTGAGGGATAATAGGGAGTTAAAAGGAAAGATGTGAGGTATTCTAAACAAATATGTGTTTTATTTGAATCTTCTTCTATTTTATCTTAATTCATGCAAGAACAAAATAACTGCTATATCCAAAGGTATTTTCCCCCTCCCAGTATTTTTGAGGAAGATGCAATATTTGAGTTTATTTTGTGTACTCATAGTCCTGGCTAGGCTTCACTCAATGAACGGGGTAAGTATTTCCCTTCAATGAGGCAGGATTAACAACTTAGTATGAGTGGTTACTGTACTACAGCTGTTCTCAACCTGTGGATTGCTACCCCTTTGGGGGGTCAAACAACTCATTCGCAGGGGTCACCTTAGAGCATTGGAAAACACATATTTTAAATGGTCTTAGAAACTGAGACACCTCTTCTCTACCTGTTTCCAGGTGGGTCCACCCACATGTAGCTTCACCCACATACAAAAGCAGCATTAGGAAGGTTGAGAACCACAGCTCTACTATGTGGCTGTGGTCTAATGATGCACTTCTCTAACCTATTTTTTTACACTGGTTAAAAAGTTATAAAGCAAAAGTCTTCTATTTAAAGTGACACATAATCCTGGCAACCATAGAAACAGCTTAGATTTCAGTCACACCATGGGATTTGAAATACAAGACTTACTCCATTGCATACCTACCACCCTTTCAAGTTTGAAGGGGTTCAATCAAAGCTAATTAGCATATCATCAATTTAACTATCCATGTGTATACACACACACATATATATATGTGCATATGACCACATCTTTATATACATGTTATAGCATGCTTTAAGTATATACATTTTAATACATTCCTATATCACACATAAATTATATATGACGTCTGTAATGTATCATTATGCAATGTGTATATGTTATGTGTTTGACATATGAGAGAACATATATATGTGTGTATGTGTATATATGAAAAATATGCATATACTTTTGGAAGAAGATTAAAAACAAATTTTATAGTAACAAGATCTAGTCATGAATCCTAGAGAACTGGCAACGTCATTCAGGGGAGAATTGCTCTAATTAAAACATATAAATATATAGCCATTATCCATATCCTCTCTGTGATTCAGCATGACCAGGAGCTCAGCAATGGCTATATCATCCCGTCTGAAAATGAAGCTGCTGCTGACAAGGATATTTCTACTATGCATCAATAGCTAAAAAATTACTGCCTACACCACATTCCCTCACACAGTGACTGTCAATGGTTTAATCTGTCCTTTTAATAGTGTCTACAGCTGTTACCAATAGGGCTGATCAGAGTGCTGATTTTGTAAATAAGATAATGGTTTCCTTTAAAGGAGTGCCTAGCTCATTTGAGAAGGGTAAGATAGAAATTTTCCAAATTTCTGTGTTAGACTGGTCCAGAGAACGTGGGATGATTTCCCAGAGTTTGCTTGGGGGAGGGAGGGGGTGTCAAAAACAGCTGTGATTTGGGCTGTATTTTCACATATATCTTCACACTCAGAATGTGATTAGTCAGGTGAAAGTACTTCATCCTGAGTTGCTAAATATTTCGCTTTCTGTTTGAGACAGCACCCTAAAGCAGTCAATATCCCTATTACTAAAAATGAACATGAGTGAACTTGGGACTTAAATAGAGAAAATGCTGAACCTGAATGGTATTTCTTTAAAGCTCTGTTCCATTCAACAAAAGCTGTCTAATGTTTACCAGTCACTAACTGGCTTCCTGTGGAAAACTCAATTACGGAGATGGCCCAATTGCAATGGGTCAACCATAGCTTCTGTGGATCCACAGGTAACAAACAGCATGATAATGGAAACAGAAATAGAGCATTGAAGGATATAATTTTGTTGCTGCCTAGCTTTAAGCCATGTGTTTAGTGAGAAGTAAAAGAAGGCACTCAAATAGGATGATGTCTGATAAAAGTCTATTTAGGGAACATGTATTAGTAAAATGAGTAAAATAGACACTTTGTTAGAACATTTAGAGAATTATCTTGCCTCCATGATGGCATGGAATGCACTCTGAGTAGCCTGAGTCAAGGAAATCACTCTCAGACTTTTGATTACACAAAAAGTTCTAAGGAAGGCAACATTATTTTTTTTCCCTTCTGGAAGTGACAAAGGTGGTTAAAAAAAAGTAAAGTATTAGTTATGGGTTTAGAATACTAAGTCATCTGACTATCCTTTCATTCAGTTACTTAGCATGTCCATCTGCTGTTTATAGTTTTACCTCATTACATTTTTATTGAATGTGTAGTGAATATGTTTTTCTTATTTATAAATAGGAGCCCTAAGTTAAAGAAAATTATATGTAACCCTATGAAAACAGTAAACCACTCAATAAGCATATTCCATCAGTGGAATCTCTGCCCCTTATAATAAGTCAGGTACTAAGCAGGTAGGGGTATAAAAACAAAAGTGAAATAGTACCTAACCTCAAGGAGCTTACATTCTAATGGCAGGTTAATACATGTATGAATTCAAATATATAAGATCATTTGTAGAGGATAAGATAAACCTTCAATTTGAAAGTGACACAAGCTGAGTTTTTTTTTCTTTTTGGAGGGCAGTTTGGGTTAAGTGACTTGCGCAAGGTCACATGGCTAGTTTTTGTGTTAAGTGTCTGAGGCTGGATTTGAACTCAGGTCCTCCTGACTCCAGGACCGGTGCTCTATTCACTGTGCCACCTAGCCACCCCTTCCACCTAGCCGCCCCCAAAAGTTGAGTTTTTAAATGTAAAGCCAAGCAGAAGCAGCTTTCTAGAGGACTGCTGCTGTGAACACCTTTCAAGCTTATGACTGCATGGTATAGTGAACACTCTATTTATTCAATAACAAATCAGAGCAAAACATTCACAGAAAATCAAGGTATGGCATTCACAATATTACAACTTATCGTAGAACATCAAAATATAGCATTCACAACAACTTATCACTAAAATGGCCACATAGTTTTCACCACAGTGGTCCCACAGTTTTGAACAAAGTATTATCATTTGGTCATAAAATCAGAAGGCAGAGAGTTTAGAAAGGCATAAAAGGAGAGAAAATGGAGGCAGTGAAGGTAAATTATTGTTTCAAGGCATTTTGCCAAGAAAAGGAAGAAAGATAATCTATCAGAGAAGATGGAATGGGGTGGCATAAAGGGTATATGTAGAGAGATTTCTCTTTCCTGGGAGAAGCACTCTCCTTTCATCAGAGACTGGAGTAAAGGAGGGGATAATGTCAAGAGGTTGTGAGATTAAAGTGAAAGTTTGTGAAATAAGGAGAGGGGAACTTATATCTCGTTGTCTCAATTTTCACTATAAAGTACCAAACTAGTCAAAACTCACTAATGGAGATTTAAGGATGCATGGCATCATGCCTTTCCTTCATTTTATGACAAGGGTAGAGTAATTTAGCCCCATCACTCCATTTTAATGGGAATTTCACAAAGATGAGTACAGAAACCATCTTTGTGATACTCCACTGATGTTAAAATAGGTCTGGCCATCAGAAATATTCAAGAAGAGGAAGCTCTTCAATCTTTTTCTGCTTTTCATTGATGTCCCATTCTACAGTAATTTCAAAGTGTCTAGTGAGTTCTGTATTATTGACTTGCCCTGCTGTCTGACATGAGCTACAATACACAGCTCCCTGTGTGACTAGCTGTCCCACATTTGCCATTTTTAGATTTGGGATCAAGAGCCAATACTTAGAGGAGGGAAAAAGCCATCAGTGGAATCTCTGCCCCTGAAGTGGCTCACTTGGTATGCTTCTTTTGTTAAGTTGGCAGTGCTGGAAAGAAATAAGCCACTTGAAACTGAATTTAAATATCATTGGGACCAAGACTCAAAAGAACCAGATACTTCTGGCTAAAATTCTAAACATCTGAAACTCTTAGTATTTCTGACACACTTATAAATAATGTTAGGGTTTATTATAATGCATGTATTCTCAGAAGTTTATAGAAACTAGCCAAATGAAAGCCATATAAAAACAGAACTAAAACCTACTTTTCCATTGACAAACTTATTTCCTCAGTTCAGTTACATTTAGTGATTGGTTTGTGAAGTAGCATGGAATAATGATTGAAGGGCAGGTCTTAGAGTCAGGAAGACTTCAGTTAGACACATAAGATATTAGACCATGTACAAATCACCTAGCTTCTTAGTGTTCAAGTCACCTCCTTAAGATTATAAATTGAAAAAAGGTTGTAAATCTGTATAGGTAGGGGGAGTTAAAAATTGGAGTGACCTACCCCAATTTAATCACAGATCCTGATACTCTTCCTATGGGGGGGAGGAAAGAGAGAGAGAGACAGAAAGACAGAGAGAGAGACAGAGAGGGACAGAGACAGAGACAGAGACAGACAGAGACAGAGACAGACAGAGACAGAGAGACAGAGACAGACAGAGATTAGACTACAAAATTACTTCAGATATATATCAGACCAATGATTAAATATATACCTGACCAAGACAAGAACAAGATCTATTTTTGACATAAATCTGGGAAGTCTCTATAATATCCTCTGTTCATTTAAAGCAATCTCCCTGGTGCAAAACGGATGAACAAAACTCCCACAAATCCTCCTCAATTCTTGTCTTCTCTCCCTGTTGTCCTACTCTTAATACCAACACCTTTCTCACCCTTTTGATCATCAGTGTCTCTTTTTTCCTTACTAGTTCTACACAATGCCATACATATGTAATAGGGACTAGCACATGTACAGAGGGCCTCTTACAACAGCTCACTGGCAGGAAGTTGGGGGGGGCAAGGTTCTGGGAGAGTTATAATGATGTGATTGAAAGTAACTTGGAGACTCTTCTGTAATTCTGAAATTGGTTCTGCTAACTTTGTGGTAATATTAGTCTCTAATTAAGGAGCCAGAACCAGGGGATGTTTTTCAGACCTTACTTGGCTTCAGCCATTCCCTCAGGCATATCTCTATTGATGAATCTCTCCAGTAACTGATTTCTTTGCTGATGGCATCTGGTGAGAGAAGATGCTCTAATGGTCCTTCATCTTGTGAGTGACCACCCTTTGAAAATTGATATTTTGATCTTTTCCATTTTAAGTGAAGTAGTTAATATGGAGGCTCAGACCTTGTAAGTTTTGAGAAGTCAGATGGAACTCTGAGAGTCTGAGAGTTGGACTCTCCACACTGGGTTTTATAGCTACCTATCATTGATGTTCCAAGCACCAAAGAGTGGCATTCAGGAGTAACTTTTAGGATACAGTTCATAGATAGCTGAGAAAAAGACTCATCAGAAGGTCCTATTGCTTTATAGATGTGAACTTGATGGCACTAATGCTACATAGAAATTGTGTTGAGTTTGAGCCCACTCTTCCCTAAGACTGAAATGGTATAATGAAAAAGATATCTAGGAGGTGTTGATGAGAATGTTTGTCCTTGTGTAATTTCTTGTCTTGAAATAAATGTCCTTTCAAAAAAATTAGTTGATGTATAATTTTAATGGAACTATGACAGTAATCACTGATGTTTAAGAGTGAGGGGAACACAACTGAAATGGGGGAATTGAGCTAATGGCAGTAGAGACTCCCCAAACTCTTCAGGTTACACTTGGAGTCCTGAGTGAGAGCTATAGCCTGTCTCAGTCTGTTAAAGTCAGGCTAGAGAGCATTTAATATACATATAGCAAAAATATTATTCCTGCTTTTTATTGATATAGAGGAGGGGCCAAAAGGAAAACATCATAAAATTTGCTAACTAAAGAAAAGGAAATATCATCTTCTTTTTCTGAAGTGACTTCTTGACCACATATATGATCCAATAAATTTTCTATTTTCCCAGTATTTTTATGTTTTACTGGCATCTATATACTCAACAATCCAGTGGCATTGATTTATAAGCTATTTCTTGAATATATATTTTTTTCATTTCCCTACTCTATCCCTTTGCTTTGACTATTCCACATTCCTGGAATACTCTACCTCACTTCCTGATCTCACTGGTTTCTTTAGAACTCAGCTTAAACTCAACTTTCTGCAGAAGGTCTTTCTCAAGAACCCACTCTCTTCTAGTCTCTTCCCTCTGAGATGATCTTTATAGCTTGAATGTAAATAGTTAATTCTATGTTGTCTCTCTTATTAGAATGTGAGCCTTTCAAAAGTGGTGCCAATATCTTTGACTTCCTTTGTGTCTTTAGCACTTAGCATAATGCCTGTAACATAGTAAAAACTTAATACTTGTGTACTCATTGACTGATTTTATATGAGATAATTTTGTACACACGTTATTGTTTTCCATTTCTTTTATCATACACATAATGAACTAACTTTGATTATGAGTTTAGAAAGACTTTTAGAGCTACAATTTAACCTTTTAATTTATTTTGAAGCATATATTTTTCATGTAGCCAAATCTACTCTATAATTAGTAATCTCAACTAATAAGAAACTTGTGGAGTGAAGTTGATGGCACACAGATGTGATCTATCACCCAATAATCAAACTGATAATTAAGACCTGAATTTAGAAGCCTTGCTTAAGGAAAGAAAAACATGCTTTAATTCATTGCTTTTCCACAATTTTGTTTTCAGCAAAGGACTATTTGTCACTGAGGATTTATTGATCTTTTTTTTTTTTTTTGCTATTTGGAGGGCAATTGGGGTTAAGTGACTTGCCTTAAGTCACATGGCTAGGTTTTGTGTTAAGTGTCTGAGATCACATTTGAATTCAGGTCCTCCTGACTCCAGGGCCCATGCTCTATTCACTGCGCCTTCTATCCACCCCTGGTCCATTTATTTTTAACATTTTTCCCTCTATTCAAACACCAATGCAATCAAGTAGGGAGAGCATGAAGCATTATTTTTTTTTCCCTTTTAGTCAGAAAGAGTAACTAAATTTCAATCTTATTTCTAAAATGAAAATTTAGAAACAAGTTAAATTTTGGATTTGTGCATGCTTAGTACTGGGTAAGAACTACCATTTAAGTAAACAGTCTCCAGTGAGCAAGTGTTGTAATTAAAGGGGAAAAATTACTGCATTTGGTTAGTTGGTTACAAATAAAAACAGTCTTTATAATGACAGGATATTTCACAGATTAATGATTGTTTTTTGAATTTACATTTTAGTTCCTTTTGCTTTGGGACATAAGATAATAGGATATTGATAGTGTTCCAAATGAAAGGGACATGCTCAGTAAATAAAAATCTACATAAACTTTCTTGAGTCATTTTGCAGATACATCCTTTTATAAGGGGTAAGAAAACCATGATTTCAAAGATTAAAAAGGGAATATGTATTCTTTCCATTTTTCCATGTATACTCAAGATATGATTATAATTCAGTGAAATTGATTTTCAAAGAAATATTTGAGAGTTTGTATTAATAAATTTTCCTCTTCTAAGTAGGTGCCCTGGAAAATTATAGACTTGGGGCAGTGATGTTTTATTTTCTCAAAGCATTTTTCAAACATTTCTTGTAATTACCTTCAGAGTCAAATTGAGACACAAATAAAATCACACTCATTAATTTATTGCCATGGTTCATTTCTCTCCCCCCTCCACAATGCTATTATTTAGTTGGTCACAGGTTAGTAAATAGAGTGCTAGACTTAAAGCCAAGGAAACTTGAATTCGAATCCTATCTTAGATATTTACTAGCTCTGTGACTCTGGGAAGGGCAGGATCATTTTTAGCTTCAATTTTCTCATATACAAAGTAGAGATAGCAAAAGCAATTATCTCACAATCATAAACACATACATACCTACACATATGCATATGCATATGCATATATATATATATATATATATACGCACACAATATGAAAGAGAGAGGCAAACTTTAAAGAGCAATCAAAATGTTAGATATAAAATAATAGCCTTTCTTTTGTCCAATGAGCATTTATTAAAGTATATACTATATGCAGAGCACTGTGCTAATATCTGAGAGATATAAAATTAGATTAAAGATAGTCCTTTTCTCACAGAGCTTACATTTATACGATTTTCACCAGTGATCTTCAGTAGCACTGGAAGAGAAATACCTTATTCAATAAACTTGACTCTAAATGAGACTTCACTGTGGTAAAAAAAAATGTTAATGAACTGGAAGTGGTGGCTCAGGTCTATGATTCCTTCTAGTAGAGAGGTTAAAACTGATGGATCCCTTGATCTTGATAGTTCAGAGTTTCAGTAAGCCTAACCAATATAGTGAACCCCTGCAAGAACCATTAGGTTGCCTGAGGAGAAGCAAATCAACCTAAGTCAGAAACAGAGCAACTCAAATCTCTCTTTCACTATTGCCACTGGGCCACTGTATTTCCTGTCTGGAAGCCTGGATGACAGATAGATCCACTCTTTAAAAAAAAGCTATTTAACCAAAAAGAAACCCCAGAATATTTGGCACCACAAAGAATATTCATAAATATTTACTGCAGACTCTGAAGGCAGATCATTCAGAGGAGTTTTAGAAGTGTCTTGGGAAATGGCAGCTTTACTGGAACAAGTCATATCATCCCTCAAGGTGAAGATTTTCAGGATTTTGCTTTGTCTGCTAATGGGACTATTTTATAATCATATCTGATATGCTTTACTCCTTGTACCTTATTTTAGTTTGTGTATCAAACACTATTTCCTTTATTGTTTATTAGATAACTCTGTGGTGTTTTAGTCTTTTATGGCCAAATCAGAAGTTCAATCTCATTTTTGATGGATATATAGACCATCAAGAAAAGAAGTTACTCTTCTGGATTTCTACATGGCTCCATAGCTTTTTTCTTCTTTTTAATAGAAAAAGCAATTTGATTTTTAATGTAAATTGTTCCATGTCATTTTCATTTTTAAAAAATTGTGAAGTTGTTTTTGAGTTAACTAAAATTTATTGTGCCATCTTTTCAGCATCTTGAATTTAAATTTGGAAAAAAATTGTGGAAGATATGATCAATTTCACTCATTTTACAGATGAAGAAATTGAAGAAGTACTGTCCAATGATAGAAAGAGCATGAGTTTTGGAATCCAAGGACCTAGGTCCAAACAGCTACTCTGCTTATTTCAACTTTTGCGATCATGGAAAAGTAATTTTACCTTTTTAAACTATATGTTCTCTAGAGTTCATTCCATTTCCAAATCTATGATCTGGTGAGGTAACAAACGGTTATGATTTGCCCAAGATACTACACTTCATGTCAGAAGCAAGGTATGAACACAGATTTACAGATTCCAGACCTAACACTCCATTTGCTATATTACAATGCCTCAAAAAACAGCTTTATCTCATCACGATTCTTTTATATGCTACATGTAACAATGCTATAGTGCCAAAATTAGTTTTTCTTTTTTTTTAAATCAAGAGGATATTTTACCTTTGTATTATCTGTTGTCCTGAATATAAAATTAGATCATGAGTGTTCTTGTCTGTGTGTGTGTGAGAAAGAAAATATATGTTTGTGTATGAGAGAGAGGGGTGGGGGAGGGAGGAGTGAGAGAAACAGAGAAAGAGACACAGAGAGAGACAGAGACAGAAACAGAGAGAGACAGAGACAGAAGAGGATAGTGTTTTGTAAACCTTCAAATTCTTTATAAATATGAGCAGGCATTGCTTCTCTTTGTTATTGCTTTCATTATATTATCTTTTTATTATTTCTATTTCTAAAGATTTTGGAAGAGAGAATTTCAATTGCTGTTGTGAGCACACTAGTGATTAGGAAGTTTTTTTTTAAGGTATCCCTCAGTGTGCAACATGTTTTAATGTAAAAATAAAATTGGGTTCCTATTTAATAAATTACATACACTCATGCATTACTAAATCTAAGTTGTAATATGCATCATTAAAATTATCTTTTGCCAGTTTTATTATTTTAATCATGTTTTCTTCAAACTATTGGAATATTTCCTTTGCTTAGAAGATATGTTTTAATCTATATCCATCTGCCTTAATATTCTTGGATTACCTGACTATGGATGTAAACCTATTTCACTCAGATTTTTATCCTTGTATCATTTTCGTTTAATTAATAAATTGAAATACTGGTGTCTGCTCTTTCATGATCATTTCAAATTAAAAAAAGGAATGGAATGATAGAATCCTATGATCTAGTTACTAGAAATTATCTAGTTCTCAGATATTTTGGAAGGACCCCTATTTATCTTGTGTTCCAATTCTATTAAAAATGAAATGAAACAAGATCATCTTTGGGGCCTCAATCGAATCACTCCTTCCCCACTCTCTCTCT
>CM053594.1:101846838-101873922 GCA_028646575.1 Pseudocheirus occidentalis
TGGCAAATTCGACTTTTTAAGGCATTCTTCTCCTCACTGGCTTTCTGGGCCTCTTTTGTCATTTGAGTTAATCTATTTTTAAAAGTGCTGTTTTCTCCAGTCAGGTTGTTGACTCTCTTTTCATGGTTTTCTCACATCATTCTCATTTCTCTTCCCAATTTTTCCTCCACTTCTCTTATTTGTTTTTCAAAGTCCTTTTTTACATTATCTATAGCTACTAGGCATTCTTCAAGTGTCTTGGAAGCATTTGGTGTGGGAGTTCTTTCTGTGTTGTCTTCCTCCCATTCCATGCTTTGATCCTTTTTGTCCACAAAAAAGGGTCCTAGAGTTTTATTGCTGTTCTTATCTTGCTTCTTTTTCCTCATGTTAGCCAGTCAATTAATTGGTTGGTTTTTTTCTTAGCTTTGTGAAACTCTTCTTCCAGAGGACAAAGCTCTGTTCCAAATCACTTGGGTTTTCCCAGCTACTGGAGCTATTAGGGGGGTGTTGTAGCCTCCCCTAGCTTTGGCTTGTTGGAAGCGCTCCCCAGGATTACCACCCAAGACTACAATCTGGATCCAGGCCACTCAATACAAGAGCACTTGGCCCTGATCAATAAACTCAGCCCCCCTGCAGTTTCCACAGGCCAGGGACTCTGAAGCAGCCCAGCTGGGGCATCCACCCATTACAGCCATTTCTGCCCTTCCCCCACTGCTTCCTTGCCCCAGGGGTAGATTGGTCAAACTGCCTTTCCTCCCCCAAATTTAGCTTGAAAGTTTCACTCATTTTCACTGACATTTAATCCTGGCTTATGCAGATTGCTCCAGGTACTTTAGATCTTCTCTGAGATAGACTCACACTGCAGCTTGGGAAGGTAATGGAATACCATTGTGATATAAGAAATACTGATCAGGCTCATTACAGAAAATCCTTGAAAGACTTATATAAAGCAATGCTGAGTGATGTGTACAAACCAGGAAAACACTGTACCAGTAAGAGCAATACTGCACAATGGTCATATTTGATCAATTACAATCATTAGAAAATACAGGAACCCTCCACCTCTAAGTTTCTAGTAAACCACATTATCATTACAGCATTCATTACCCAAGGAGAGGTCCTTTCTTCATCTTCAGGCAAGTTCTCAGCAATCTCTGTTCCTGGGGAGACAAAGCTTAACAAAGCCACAACATGCATTGTCAGCCTCCTCATCAATTCACTCTCTGCCTGCAGAACAGTCTCAGGACCCCTGAAACCATCAGCATGATCCTCTTCCAGGATTTCTGTAAATGTACAAAAAGAAAATCCTTCTTCAGGGCTTCTGAGCCAACAGCAAGGTTCCAGGATCTCTGCAACAATACCATTGTCCTTCACCAGCAGAGGAATCTGGTAAAACAACATCAAAACAGACAGACAGAATACTGGCATGACAGTCATGCTTTCTCAGTCCTCCAGCATTTGAGTTGGCTCTTGGACCCAGAAGAAATGTCAGTTGGCTTCCAGAATCAAAATCAATCCTCCCAGGTTTTCAAAATCAAAATCATTTTCTCCAGCCTAGAGTGGGTTTTCCTCTTCAGCCTTCCTGTCTGAAGAAATTATGACTCAGTTATCAGTCCAACAGTAGCAGCCCAGCCTCCAAATGTTGCTGAGAGAAACTCTCTCTCCCTCCAGAAGAACAGATTCTGCCACCAGATTTTGGTCTCAAGAAATTCTGACTGTGCCTTTCTGGAGCTTTTCTTATATACACACAGCATTAGCTTCCTGTTTCAGCCAACCCCTTCCTGTTACATCAGCAACAGGAGACAGGGGTTCATACCTTCTGTTTCCCCAACAGAGGCTTGATAGATTTAATCCCATTTACATTCACAGTTATGATTACTATTTGTGTCTTTCTCTCCATCCAATCTCCCCACCCCAGTTATGCTTTTCTTTCTCCTTTCTCACTTTTCCTTTTCATTAGTTTTGCTTTTGACTGTCTGTCATTCTGTCAATTTGACAATCTGTCCTCCCTTCTATCACCCCTTCCCTTTTCTTTTTCCTTTTCTCCTCCTACTTACTTAAGGGTAAATTAGATTTCTCTACCTAACTGATCATATTATTCCATATTTGAGTCAAATCTGATCAGAATAAGGTTCAAATAATGCTTACCCACTCCTTTCTTTCCCTCTACTATAATAGGTCTTTTGTGCCTTTTCATGTGATACAGTTTGCCCAATTCAACCTCCCCCTTTCCTTTTCTTCTCCCAGTACAATCATTTTTCACCCCTTCATATTTTTAATATAATTACATCAAAGTCAATTTACACCTGTACCCTCTGTCTATGTATACCCTTACTACCTCAATAAATATAATATTCTCAAGATTTACAAGTATCCTTTTGGGATCTGTTTCAGGAGATCATGGGTGAATGTTTTTTTTCAATAACCATTTTACCTTCCAATTGCAGGATATTGGGGCTGTTTACCTTAAAAACTTCTTGAAAGATGTTGTCCAGGCCCTTTTTTTATTATGGACTTCCAGTAGTCCAATAATTCTTAAATCATCTCTCCTGGATTTAGTTTTTCCAGGTCAGTTGTTTTTCCAGTAAGGTATTTTAAATTTTCTTCTTTTTTTATTATTTCAATTTTGTTTGACAGATTCTTGATGTCTCATAGAGTAATTTCTTCCACTTGCCCCATTCTAAATTTTAAGCAGTTGTTTCTGTCAGTTTACTTCCATGTACCTCCTTTTCCATTTGACCAACTCTATTTTTAAAGGAGCTGTAGGCTTCATTTTATTTAAAAATTTTTTGGTCAATTCTATTTTAAATGAATTGTTTTCTTTTGTGGACTTTCCCCCCCCCCCCATTTGGCCAATTCAGTTTTTAAGGAATTGTTTTCTTCATTAAATTTTTATGCTTCCTTTTCTATACTGTCGACTCTTTTTTTTTTTCAAAAATTTCCCACCCAACTCTTATAATTTTCTCTGATTTTTCTTCTACCTCTCTTGATTTTTAAGATCCTTTTTGAGCTCTTCAGGATGTCTTTTTGGTTTTGAGACCAATTCATATCTGCCTTTGAGGCTTCACATATAGGCATTTTTGACTTTGTTCTCTTCTGAGTTTATGTCTTAATTTTTCCTGTTGCCATAGTAGCTTTCTGTGGTCAGGATTCTCTTGGTTCTTATTCATTTTTCAGTATATTTCATGCCTTTTAAAGTTGAGCTTTGCTCCTGGGGAGCAGGGGACATTATCCCAAGCTCCTTCTGCTGGACGTTCAGGGTTCTTTCAGTGCCTTTCTGTGCTGGGGCCTCAGGTGCTTCATGCTTGCCAATCACACTAGAGGTGACCTAATCTAGTCATACCTTTTGTGCTATGCTTCTGGTGCTTGCAATTAGTCTTTTTCACTGAAGCTATAGGCCTCAATGCTGGCCTTCTCAGTCAGCACAGAGTGACCTTGTTTGCTGATCTATGCTATGGCTGAGCCCCTGGAACACTGTGCTGGACTGAGCTCTCCTTTTACTCAAGTAAGAGAGATTTTTTCTAAAATCCTTACAAGTTGTCTTAAGATGGAAAATTGCTTTTCTCTCTTTTTTTGTAGCATCTGTCACTCCAGAATCCATTTAGAGGCTTGATATGTTGCTTCAGAAGGAAACTAAGGAGAGTTTAGGCAATTTCCTGATTTCTGTCCTTCATCTACATTACTTTTTAATATATAAAGGGTTAGTGTGCTGCTGTGTCCCACTCTTAGCATACCTCTACTGACATAATATGTAGTAGAGAAGAGGGAAAAATTTGGAATTCAAAAATATATAATGGAAAGAAATCTTATTTGGACAAAAAAGCAAAAGAAAGAAGGGCTTTAGTCTCCTTATTGATAAAATGAGGGAGTTGAAATGAGTGTCTGACATCCCTTCTAATACTTGATTAGAAGTAGTCATGTGATTTCCTGAAATTAAAGTAAATAAACTTGAAGACAGGATTAGAAGAGATCATATAAGAAATATAAGCTTTCCAGAGAGGAATAATGCAATAAAAACTTTGAGTGCCAAACTTCATGAGATTATATGAAAGTATAGTTAGCAAAGGATATAGTTCAATAATACAGATTCCACAGGATACTAACCTCAAGTGTATGTCAATCTAAACAGATTCATAGTTTTCCCATGCCAGACTACCATGACATAAAAATGATTAAGAACCTTTGAGCTCTGAAAAAGTATTACCTGGGATACTCATATAATAATAGCTGGGGACTGCCCCTCTTAGCTACATTTGTGTAAACCTAGACAGAATTTATAAAGTTTTTCCTAGAGTAAGCTCCATGGGCAATAATAAGTTGGGGGGAGGGAGAAAGATCTTTCAGGATCACCCTCAAGATTTGTCACAGTCCATGTGTGCTCAAATCTCTCAGTTCTATTTATTAGTTCAGCAGTTTCTCCTTTTAATTTTATTAGTTTTCCTTTTATTTTCAGAATTTCTTATTTGGTATTTCATGGGGGTGGGTGGATTCCTGAACCATGAATTACAATGAAATCAAGTTTACTCTGTCCCAGCAAATGGCTAGTCTATCTATGACATAGTTTAGGCTTCAAAGGTGAAAAAATATACTGCAAGTTACCATAATTAGATTTAGAAGTGGAATAGACATTAGAAATCATACGGGCAAACTCTTTTCTCTTAAAAGAAAATTGAAACTGAGTAATTTAGTGATGATTTCAAATTCACACACCTACTATGCAGAAAGATTGAGATTTAACCTAGGTGCTTTTGTTTCAAATGCCATACACTTTCTACTTCTCTATGGTTTCTCAGAAAATTCTTGACTGTTGAAAGGCAATCTCAAATGAATTTGTTTTTTTACCTAGTAAGTGACTGCTGCCTCATAAATATTTACAGCATAGTTATGATACTATGCAGTAGTATGTTCTACTAAAATGAACACATGCCATGACGCAGACATAACTTGTGAGACAGGCAGTGAGAATATGTTGAGACTCTCTCTTACCTTCATAAATCATTGCAGAAAACTCTAAATGGCAGTCTAATTGGTCCAGTCATTGCTAAGAGTCTAAGCATTTGTCTTTTAGATACATTGTCCTAGTTTCCCTTAGCAAAGAATAGCAAAATCATGGTTATTTAGGGTTCCAGATGTTAATTGGTTATGAAAAATATTCAGCAACTCATCTACCACTTGACTGTTTCCTGGTATGACAGACAATGGCCCTGTTTTTGTTGCTATAGTCAATTAAGGCTGAACCTCCTCAAGTAGTTTCTAGGTAGCAACCAAAGATGATATCTCATTATTAGCCTCCTTCCTAATGACGCAAAAAACATTCCCTGAGACATTTAATTTTCAGCCTTAAAGGCTTTCTTGATAAAAACTTCAAAAACATAGTTAGAAAGTCTTGCTTTTACAAATAGGAAATGCCATCCTTACTTGAATAAAATACATGAACTGTCACTGGAAGGGAAAGAAAAACAATGACAGATGCCATGAACTGACAATACATTTTAGGTGCTACTCAATTCAGTGAGGATAGCTTATATGTCACTAGGGGTGGAAGGGCATGGTTGGTGTAAAATGTACAGGATAGACCAAATGATATCATGAATCTCAGCTCCAGAAGCATTTGTCTTGGATGTTATTGAAAGTGAACTATTTCCCTCACAGTGTCTGCCCTACTGATAATCTAGAAGCATAGGGAAACTGGACAGCTTAATGGTTCTCTAATGGATTATCAATACATTAATGTGAATAGATTAAAAAGCACAGAAACAAAAAAGCCCTCTTATATGGAATTTGAGAAGTTTCCAAAATTATATTATACTTGGATAACTCTGAAGATAGCTATTCTTGGAGAGGATGGTGGCAAGGACTTGGTTCTGTCTATGGAATAACAGTGTCCAGATTTGCACCCTTATATAATTTCTGTTACCCTTTTTTGTCTTTTGATTCTTCCAGGGACTGAAGCAGATAGAGAGGAAAATACACCCTCTAAATTGATAACTCTTGCTCCATTCTACCTGTGATTAGTTGATTAGATTTGACTTTGAGAAATTCATTGGAGCAATCGTGGATAAGAAACAGATAACTTGCTCAGATGGTACCCTTAAGATGGGTAGTTATTAATTTCCTAACTACATGGGGATGGAAAGGTTCTAAGATGTGCTTGATTCTGCAGAGCAGAAGGTACAGGTGTTTAGTGTTTCTTTATGGGTTTGTTTGTTTTTCTCCTTCCAATACATGTAGATTCCCATAATAATTACAGGGAAACAGTTACATTAAAATCAAATAGTAATAAAATTAAAACTCCTTAAGTTTAGGAAGTGTCATAATAAATATAATTCACTTTATCTAACATTTTTAAGAGCCTATTATATGCAAAGAAACCATGTTAAATGTTAGGGATACAATCTAGATATAATAAAGGACATTTTTCTCAAGAAAAGTGTAATAGAAAAAATACCCAAACTATAACATCAGGGAGAATAAAATAAGTGTAGAGAAGACAAGGAGTGGAATTAGAAAATTATCAAGAGAGAAAACATTTTTCCATGGTAGGTGGGAGTTTAACAAAGACAGACTATTTCAGCCACAGTGAGAGGATAAGAGAAAATTCAAGTATTGCAGATGGTGTCAACAAAGACATAGAGATGAGAGAGTACAGGATACTGTTGAGCATGTCACCCAGTTTCCATTCCAGTTTCAATTAAGTTCAATTCAACTTGTCACATCAAGTCAAGTTATTTCAATGTAGATTATTTATTAGGGAGACTGGTGGGCCTTAAGCATCAAAGACCTTATTCACAGTCAAGGACCCCAATACTGAATAAATGATAGTTTTTTCTAGACCTTAGGGTATCCTTTGGGAAGTCCTCAAGTGTTTGGAAGGTCACTTCAGAAATATAGAACCTCCTATGTCTCATTAAATTTCAGAAGTAGGGGAGTTCCCATGATTGGTTGAAGGCAATATCCATCAATTACAATTTCTTTTTCATCAGGTCTTTCATAAGCCATCAGCCACAGGCCATCTCAGCAGTGGTTTGTTTAGCAATATTTTGGTGTTCAAGAACACTGTGACTGGGTCTGTTAGGAAGCTGCAGTTTCTAAGCAAAGTTCATTTAGGAATGGAAGTAGGGATTCATAGGAGTGAAGAGTTATCCCTCAGGCTTATGAACCATGTTTCAAAAAAAGTACATTTAGAATAGGGTGGTGGTGGTAGTAATAATAAATCCTTTTAACTGGCTGAATATTGTATAATTCTATCTGATAAATCTAATACAATTAATATAGTCATCAATACATGTTGGATTAATCATAACTCTCATACTTAAAGCATTAACCAATATAACTAATCCAAATTTAATTCTATGTTCTTCAACTTATAGATATAATTACTGATACTCATTAAATCATGATGATCTGCACAAATTCTCATTGAGTATGGAGTATCAAAATTATTCTCACAAATGTTTTTCCTAGAACCCAATGTTTAATTACCTCTGTCATTTTCAAGTTTATAGTTGATTCTTTTAACCATTCATAGGAGTTTATGGTATTAGTGCTAAATATCATCTTCTTAGAGCTGGCCTGCCATTTTAGAATGTTGAAATCTTTTGAAATTATGTTAATGACATTTGTTGTTTTAATTATTAATTAGTAAGGGTTAACCATATTGGATATCATCAATACTGTTAAGAAGCTAGCAAAGGATACCATCTATTTCACAATAAAGGGGAAGAAGAGGAGCTGAGTGTTTGAACAAAGAGAAATAATTTTCTCATAAAATCTATGGGCAAATCAATTGAGACAATCAGAATTGAATGAAAGGATGGCTGTGCAGCAATAAAGTATAACAGCATTAAACAAATCTTTTGTGGTTAGATAGCTTATAATTTTAGTCATCCAAATCAGCATTATCTTTTGATTTTCTTCAGTGATGTGGTACCTCAGCACAAGGCAGATGACAGGAGTTTGATGCATAGTTGTAGTGTGGAAATTAAAGGCAAAGGACATAAGACGTTTGAGTATAGAGAAGAGTTGTTATCACAGTGGTTTGAATTGATAATTAATTTTGGAAATTATGAAACTGTGAATAGAGGTAGGCACACTTGGTTCTTTGGGCCCTCTCCAGGAAAGACCACTATTGGCAGTGGGAAGCAGAACAGCAATCACACTTCAATTAAACACAGAGGGTGTCAGGGCAAAAAGCCCAGAAAGGCAGAGACAAGTGGCAAAAAGTGGAACAGAGGCAGGCAGCATGAGAACAGGGGATGGGATGGTGAAAAAACACAGGCAGTATGGGGAAAAAGACAGGAAAGGGAAAGGCAGAGAGTATTACTTGCAAGATTATGAGATAGAGTTTGGATTCAAGTTGTCACTAGATACTATGGACTTGACAAATGGAGAGGGAAGAATGATGGGGGGGTACAAAAGTTTGAGGCCTCATTTTAATCATTTCTTGGGGAGAAAGACAAACTCCTATTGGTGCCACCTTGGGATTAGTTCCTTAACATATCCTAATCATCTCAAAGTTATAGGTAAAATTTCGAAGTTACCATCCCAATTTTATCAGCACATTTTGCATGTTCTACTGGTCTAGAACTGTAAAAGTCTGGAATTTGTCTTGATTTTATATATAATAGGACCAGAACCCTGATAGTAGTACCTAGGTGGTTTCCCCTGATTTGGCACATATTACCAGGATTTGATTTTTAATTACTATATAATACAATTTATAAATTTTACTCCTTTGATCTTTGAGATGGTTTATTTGTGACTTCTGGTTTTCTCTTTGAAATCATATTTCTTGTTATCATCTTTATTTTGCTTACTAACAAACTTGCTATACTGATTAGAAAGAAAAGGAGTGATTGAGGAACCAGAACAAGACTGAGGGAACAGAACAGTTTTTAACACATGATGATCATAGGGTCAAGATTGGATCAGGAGAAGTGTAAGGTAGACCAGATTAAAAGGAGGAATTGAGGGACTAAAGGTTACAAAGAGTATGAACAGCAATATAACTTACTAAGAAAAGTAAAAAGATAGGATATTGGTATAGTAGAAAAGACATTAAATTTTTAGTCCATAAGAACTGGTTTTGAATCATGGTATTGTGGAGAAGGCATTGCACACCGGATTCAAATCATACCTCAGACACTTTGACCTATGGAGTCTTGATAAATCACTTAATGTCTCTGTACCTCAGTTTGCTCATCTGCAAAATCACAGGTTCAACTCAGTGAAGTTCAAGGTACCTTTCCAGAGCTAAATCTATAAACTATGAATGCTTTTCTGCCTTTTATTACCTGTGTGATAATAGCAATTCACTTCACCTTCTGGTCCCCAATTTCCTCATTTATTAGACAGTGAAATCACCAAACATTTAATAAGCATCTACTGTGTACCAGGCACAGTATTTAGCACTGGGGATACACGGAAAGGTAAATGACAGTCCATGTTCTCAAATAGGCCACAGTCTAAAAGTAGAGATAATATGAAAATATCTATGTATAAGTTAGCTATCTGCAGGATAAATTGGCAATAATAATGACAATGATGAAACTAAAATGAAGAGAGATTGGGAATCACTTCCTGCACTTTTGGAATGCAGGGATTTGAGGAATACAAATTTTAAGGAATAGGAGGAGTTAAAGGAGAGTCTTCCAGGCATGGGGGGAAGAGGTCAACTAGTGAAAGTAAGAACACTGAACTACATAGAAAACTACATAATTTCTTTCAGATTTAAAAATCTGTGATGTTGTGGAATTGAGAGAGACCTCAAAACATTATCTCCTCCTGTACCTTGCCTTTAGGGAGGTTACTGAGAGTGAGAAAGATAAAGCTACTTACTGACCATCAAACTGCTAGTTAATGTAAAAGGGAAGTAAGTTTTTATTTCCTTGAACTCTATGTCATCTGTCATAGGAGACTCAGTGAGAGTACTGACCGTGAACAACCTTATGGAAGTTGGTAATCATCAGAAAAAAAACCTGCTGCATCTGTTTTCAGTTGCTAAAAGAATGGGAAAAAATGTGATCTTAAAATTAACCGGACTAAACCATGAAAAAAATTGGAAAAAAATCATTATCTTGAGCTGCATCTGGCAAGAAATCAGAAATTAAACTAAAAAACAATGTGGACTGAACCTACTGACCATAACAATTATTTATTTTACACATAATCCAAATGCTCAAGCCCTTTCCAGATCAGAAAGGAAATTTTGATTACGTTAACTCTAGGATATAAAAAACTCAATCATTTTTAACACAAATAGTACAGAACCGTTTTGAGCAATAAATAATAAATCATATCTATATGGTGTTGTAAAACTATAAAATAAATTACACCTATGAAATCATTCCATACTCAAAACTCTATGTTCTTTGCACAATTAGCATCATCTATAATTAATAGATGAGGAATTTGAGATGCTAAGAAGCTAAATGACTTTCACAAGTTCGCACAGATGATAAATATAACTCTTGCATTTGAAACGAGATATTCTGACTTAGGGCCAGTGCTCTTTCAAATATATTGCCCTGCTCTGAGAAGGACTGCCTGAATTCAAGTGTTGAGATAGGCAAAATGTATCTAGAATGACCCAAGTATTTCTTTGTCACTTTTATGATAAGGTATGTGGGTCTTATATGTACAATTGTGTGTGTCTGGTGATTGCCACTGCCCCAGGGTCTGTCCTGTCCCATTTGAACCTCACAACAACCTGTGTCATCAGGATATAAATTTAGAGCTAGAAGGGACCTTAGAGGATACTCCAACCTTTCCTTTTTGTAGATGAGGAAACTGTGATTAGTAGGGTTTAAATGACCCAACATCTCATAGATATGAATAGAAGATTCAGATTTTGAACCCAGGATCTCTGGCTCAGAATTCTTTGCTGTTTCCCTTGAAATGCAGTACAATGTACCCCTTTCTGCTCCACTTACTTCATATGATCCTACTCATACTGGTATCTTGGCATTCCACTGAGGCAGATCACCAGAGTTCATCTGTACCATTTTGTTTCTTGTTCTAAGTGCAAGATACTATGTTCTCATTCACACCTCCTTCTTTATTTGAAATTCATCTATCTGTAACTCATTAAGGATCTTTGTATCTTTACATATAACAGCTGATTAAAAATTATAATACCTTTTATTTCTACTACTTCATAACTTTCAGATTGATTAATGTGACAGAAAAAGAAAATGATAAATGTTAGAGGGGTTGGAGGAAACTGGAACTAAGGCACTCATTTGCTAATGTGATGTTATCAACTGATCTAACCATTCTGGTAAATAATTTGGAACTATGACCAAAGGGCTATAAAACCATGCATCACCTTTGACTTGTATCTAACCCCCCACTATGTCACCCTCGACAAAAAAGAGAAGAGTAAAGGACTTATTTACATGAAAATATTTACAGCAGGATTTTTTTGTGACAAAGAATTGGAATTTCAGGAGATGTCCATCAATTGGGGTGTGCCTAAACAGGTTGTATTATATTACTGTAATGGAATAATATTATGCTACAAGAAATGAAGAGTACAAAACCTTGAAAAGACTTCCATGAACTTATGCAAAGTGAAGTGACTAGGACTAGGAGAATGTTATAAATAGTAACATCAATATTATATAATGATCAGCTATGAATGACTTAGTCATTCTTAGCAATGCAGTGATCAAAAATTCCAAAGGATTTGTGATAAAAAAATGCTATCCATCTCAAAATAAAGAATTTATGGCATCTAAACACAAATTGGACATATCATTTTTCACTTTACTCCCTGTGCGTGTGTGTATGTGTGTGTGTGTGTGTGTGTGTGTGTGTGTGTGTGTGTGTGTGTGTGTGTGTTTGGTCTGTGTTTTCATTTATAATATAACTAATATAGAAATATGTTTTGCATGATTGCACTTATACAACCTAGACCAAATTACTTACCATGTCAGAAACATAAGAAGGAGAGATAGAAGGAGGGAGAGAAAATGTAGAGGGAGAAAATTTAAGCCTCAAAATAAAAAAATGAATGTTAAAATAGTTTTTACAAGCAATTTAGTAAAAGTATTATTTAAAAGTAAAATACTTTCTATTTTATAAATTTCAGAAATTAACTACTGCTGCTAGTGTAATTTCTACCACCAACTTTAAATTGAAACCTCAGCTGTGTTTAAATTTTGTCAATGACCCCACCTAGGCTTTGGATTAAGTATTCTGAATTCGAGAGTATACATGTTCATTTAGGTAAGACTTAAAGAGCTTTTTGTTCAATAGAAGCTACTGATGTGTAATCATGGTTAAGTCATTTGAGTTGTCTGAACCTGTTTCTTTATCTCTGAAATGGCTATAAGAATGCATGGAGTACCTCATTAACAGAACTGGCCTGTCAATCAAAGGAGATAATATATGTAAACCTCTTTAAAAATATTCAAGTGTTATATAAGTTTCAGGTAGTATTATCATCATTATACTTAAAATCCACCAAACTCAGTAATGTATATGTGTCCTTGATTACAAAGATCCATTGAAGAAATTGCATTATAATGAAGCGTGCTGCTTAAAAATGAAGTTTTTAAAATTCCCTAGTAGTTCCAGAAAAAAACAAAGCAATTGACAAAAAAAGTGATGCCAAATCCAACAAGTTATTTCTTATGAAATTCAACCAAGAAAACTTTTCTTAATAATAATTATGATTATTACAATAATAGGGATGATTATGATGATAATAGTAATAATATTAATAATAAATATATGTCTCTAGGAGTAGTTAGATGGCACAGTAGGTAAAGTATTGGACCTAGATTCAGAAAAGCCTGAATTAAAATCTGACCTCACACATTTGCAAGCTATGTGACTCTGGGCAAGTCACTTAACCTCTACCTCAGGTTCGTCATCTATGAAATAGAGATAGAAATAGTACCTTCCTCCTAGGGTTGTGGTGAGGATTGAATGAAGTAATATTTATAAGTCCTTAACACAGTGCCTAGCACAAAGCAAGATCTATATAAATATTAGCTATTATTATCATTATACTTTATATTTTGTAGGCATTTTTGTATGTAAGACCTCTTTTATTCATTAAAACTTTGTAAAACAGGAAAGGGAAAACTTTTTCTCCCCATAGATGTGAAAGACAGAATTAGGCAATATTAAATGATTTCACTTAGGGCTCATAGCAACTAAATGACAGAGTTAAAACTCAAAGTTGGGTTTTCTGTTTCCAATTTCATCTGCTATTCATTTCATTATATACCATCAAGACAGTTTCAGTAAATGTACAGATATATTTTTAATCTACTATATTCAAAGAGACACATATCATTCAGGATAGTTTATGGAGAGGCCACATTAAGGGGTAGTTTTATCAGGCTCATTTGACCATTTGTTAATAGCGTTTTTAGATGTTAGGAAACAAAGATTAACCTATGAATAAGACATTTTATTTACATTTCTTACTGATGCAGATGAACATGTCTTTGTTTACCCTAACCACGCAGCATGGGATGTTGTGTATCTGTTTAGCTTAAAAGGGAGGTAGAATAGACATCTCTAGCCTCTTATCTGATCATTGTTTCCCATTGTTGATGGACAGAAGGACTCTAAACTCTATACCAAAGACTTGACTTCTTTCTTACCAGGTACCAGTTTCCCAATGAACATACATAGTGAATAGCAAAGAATCTCCTTTATCTAAACTGGTAGAAAACTGAAATCAGAAAAGGTATATATAAGAGAAGATAACATTGGAAAATACAAAGCAAAGGAGGTATCCCACTGGGAACAAAATAATACAGCTGAACCAGGAGAGTGTTCTAGATCTCCAAGGAGAGGAAGTTCCGGAACCTGAAGTGGGGTTGGCCTCTTCTATTTTCTCTCTTGAACCTGGAATCCAGAAGCACCTAAAATGATTAGACACTTGAAGGAAACTTAAAGTTTGAAATATACTTAGGGGCACTGAAGAAGGCTGGAACTCTCCTACTCTTGGCAACTTTGTCCCATCCCTCATACAGGGAAGGATATTCATTCCTACCAATGAGGAGAGAGTTGCTGGAAGTACACACTTCTGTAAAGGGACAGGCATAGGGTACAGAAAAAGGGGGGAGGGCAGGATAGGAAGAAGAGACATAGAATCAGTTTCTCACAATATGTCCACTGTGGAGATGTTCTGCAAAATTACAGATGTACAGCCTGTATTGAATTGCTTGTCCTTCTGGTAGGGGTGGGTGACAAGGGAGGAAGGGAAAGAATCTAGAATTTAAAGTTCTATAATCAAATGTTAAAAAAAATATATGTATGTATACATAATAATAATAATAATAATTATTGTTAACTACATGCAATTGGGAATTAAGATAAACAGGCACTGGAGTAGGGAGACCTATCCTGCCCTACCAGAAAGTCAGAGGGGTAATGGGGGAGAACATAGGAGAGAGCTTTTTGGGGGAGGGGCTATACAGTGGGATCGCTGTTTTGGGGTGGTGTGTAGGGGAAAGATGGGGAGAAAATCTGTAACTCAAAATCTCATGGAAATGAGTGATGTAAACAAGAAAATAAATAAGTAAATTTAAAAATACAAAAAAGAAAACATCATACCATCCCTTTTTACAAGAAATTATTTGAAGACAGCATATGCCATTTTACTACTAAAATCTTGAACTATTTTAATCATTATAACCAAAGCAAAATTTTACCTAGATGAACTTAAAAAAATAAGTCCTTTCACTGGCCTCCAAAAATCATTCCAGATGAATTAAATTATATTCATGTTCTTTTTTCTATTTTAATCAATAATGAGGAATAATGGTATTTAGAGTTACTTTAGGGTCTCTAAGGAAAAAAGCTTATTTTATCATCATCATTATCCATCACTACATAAAAAATAGTATTTACTATGTACATAAAAGTGTCTTGAAGACACAAGCAAATGAAATAGATTTCCTTCTTCAATAGTAGCCTAAATAATCCATGTTATTTAAAAAAATTTAAAATTCATTTAAAAAAATAAAAAATTTTAAAATTCATTTAAAAAAATTTCTCTTGTGGACACACACGCACACATGCATACACACACATATACACACAGATAGAGTGTGCGAGAAACACAGAGACAGAGAGGCAGAAATAGACAGACAGAACAGAGAGACACACAAAGAATCACAACTAATAACAACTGCCCTCCATAAATGGGAACTGGCATAAATGGGAAAGAATGCCCCTAGGCAAAATTATGAAGTAGGCATCCTTTCTCCTGCTCACTTTTGGTCCCGTCTTTAGGACCTCAGTAACCTTCCTACTATCAAAATTGTATATTGCAGTTTTGTCATTATTGGTCCCTTACACTTGATACTTTGAAATGACCCTGCCTCAGGAGTATTCATATTCCAAATCTGACCTCTAATATCTGCTATGACCCTAAAGATTTTGATATTTCAGTACTTAGGATCTGACTAGGAGGACATATTTTTTTTCCCTTCTTTGTCTGACTGCTGCTACTAGGATATAATTCTGGAAAAATCTAAATGAATTTTACATATGAGTAATATCTAGGATTCCTCAAAAATCTGATAAAGAAGTCTTTACCTTCTGAATTGGCATTCCATGAACAATGTGGGTATAAGGTACAAAACAGTCTTTAAATGATGAGACTAGAAATCAGATTGTATGGATGGCTAGGTGGCGCAGTGAATAGAGCACTGGCCCTGGAGTCAGGAGTACCTGAGTTCAAATCTGGCCTCAGACACTTAACACAAAAAACTAGCCATGTGACCTTGGGCAAGTCACTTAACCCCAACTGCCCTCCAAAGAGCAAAAAAAAAAGAAAGAAAGAAATCAGATTGTAGAAGGGTAAGAATCAAGTGAGTAGAGAGGAATTGGAGGCACCAAGTAGAGGTGACTTTTTTGAAGAGTTTAGCCAGCAGAAGGAAAGACAAAATGATGGTAAGGATGGTCAGATAAGGTAAGAATTTTTTTTAATGAAGGAGAAATGAATATGTCTGCAGATATCAGAGAAGTAGCCATAGGATAAGGAGAGAAAGAAGATAAGAAACAAAGTAAGTATGGTCATAGTAGTAATATGTTGGAGAAGATAGTATGGAATGGGCTCAAGGGTGCATAAAGAGAAATCTTCTTAGATGAAGAGAAAGACCATCTCTTCTTGAAAGACTCAGTGAGAGAGAATATATTGGGGAAAGCCATTTGAGTGATATGAAAGGGGGAGGAGGGGAAAAGAGTGATCTCTCAGGGAATGGCCTTAATTTTTTTGGTGAATTGTGAGACAAGATCCTCAGTGGAGAGGTTTGACCTCTCAAAAAGTTTTTGCAATAATTATGATTATTAGTGGGATAGCAACTTGGTAGATATAGAGAACTGTCTTGCTGCAAAGAAGGCTTATTTGATATCATTTATACATATATATATAAATTTACATATATATGAAACAATATCTATAAAACACTTAATGTAGTTCATGGAACATAATAGGTGATATATAAATTTTTATTTTTCTTTTCTTTCTTTCTTCACCCAGTTATCATGGTTTCATGATATTCTTTAGGTTCATTCAGCAGCACATGAATAGTAACAAAGTTAGCTAATGGTGGGAGTAAACTGAGACTGGGACTTGGCAAGGCACAATTGACAATAGAATAAAGAGACTAAGGGTTCAAATGTAGAGGATAGTATAGAATTGATTTATCAAGAGGTCAAATTATGGAAGGGGGAAGAAAGTAGCAAATATATGGATTATGGTCTAGAAAAGACCTGAGGGGTTGAGGGACTGGGTTTCACGTTAATAATGAACAACAACATTAGGGGACATAAAGCAAAAGAAAAAAAATGGAATGTAAAAGAAGGATTATGATCAGAATTCATGAACAAAGAAGTAGAATCCTTGTGGATTATTTCAAGATGGAGTATATGACCATCTCTGTAGGTACTCAGGTAGAGTGGAAGAATAGACCATAGGAATGCAGTTAATTGAAGAATTGGAAAATTTTGATATTTGAGGGAGTTTCAATGTATATCATGAAATCTTCTAGTTTGACAGAAGTTGTGGACAAGAGAAAAACAGTGAGGCAGGCACTGAACTCCTTGAGGAAGGAAGGAAAATGTCCTCCAGGTTAGGTTATAATAGCTCTCACAATCTTGATTGGATGATGAATTTGGATTAAATCAACCTCAAAGAAGAAGCTAATGACTGATGGTGTCTGGCCATGACAATATGACAAGGTGGGGTGATATGATTGAATATGCAACCAGTACTAGAAAGTGTAGCAAAAAATCTTATTGTTAACAGGATGGAACATGTTCTTACTAAGTGCCTCAGTAAACTCAATAAAGGAAGTGATGAAGGAAAAGGTTTAAAATGAAAGAAAGTCTGTTAGCTATGGAGCAGATATTTCAGAAAACTCAGCGAAAGGGGCATGTATTTCGGAAGACAAAAACTTAGGGGATAATGTTAAAGGGGAAGGGAGTAAGAGAGAAGAGTTTATGTAATGGCAGATAGGGATTCAGAATCACTCAGCAGACAGGTGAGGGTGTAAGTAGAGGTGGGGGAGTCTAGATAGGAAGCAGAAGCAGGCACTTTTCATTGGATCTGGTTGAGAAAGGTTTTCAGAGCCCAGCAGGAGACTTTGAGGTAAAGATTAGACAACATGGCACAAGACTCACTGAAAATACTTTGGCTTACAAAGGAGAAGGCTAGAAGACTCAGTCTGATGTTGAAACAATGACAAAGTCTGGGGGGAGAGGCCATGGCAGGGAGAAGAGGTGTGGAAAGATGCTAGTGGCATGGCCTGAATTAGCTATCTTTGTTTTTTGGTCTTTGTTTCCATAGTACCTCTTGAGGTCAGGGAACCATAAAATATTGAGGTGTAGGGTTAAGGGTTTTTGAGACCCCAAAATACCAACACACCAGGTTCTCCTGAATGAGTTTGACTCAAGACTTCTTTCAGCCAAAGTAAAGCAAAGTTTGTTATAGGTTTGCCACAATGGGTAGACACTTAAGGAGCCTCTGTATCTGCGGCACTTGTGCTAGACAAACAGGCCAGAATCATCTGACACAGAGTGAGTCTGTGCTGGAAAATTCTTCATCCTTCTTTTTTTCATGGAGGCAAGATGGGATCTTATATACAGAAATTTTGTGGGAGGAATCCAGGGGTGGTCTAGAAGAGGAGTTTGGTGAGGGTCTTCAGTAGGAGTCAAATAAGGTCAGACTCCAGTGATGAGAGATTAGGAGTGGGAAGTAGCTGGAGGCTACCTGGAGATGAGACACAACAGAGGGATAGGCTAGTATAAGGGTAACAGATTTGGGCATAAATATTTTAGGAGAATCAAGGGTAGGAAGTAGCTGGACAATGGAGGGCTAGGCTAGTAACAGAGATTTAGGCAGAGCTATAATGAAAGGCTGGTGACCTCAGGCAAACTCCTCATCAAATGGAAAGATTCAATCAGAGTTCAAGGGGGTTTCCCAGAGCCTGTAGATCATCAGTATCTAGTGATACTACAAAAATGCCTTATAATACCCACTTCTCATCTGCCTTCTCTAAACAGGATTCTTTTACTGAGTCAGTCCCTAACCTAAGAATGAGAAAATAGCAGACCAGAAACAAAGTGCCAGTAATCAAGTAGCCATTTAATTAATTAGTTTAATATGAAGAAAAGATTTGCAAATCAAGGATTCTCCTGATCAGAATTCTATCTTGCTGAAATGAAGACAGATTATATACATAAATCACAATGGGAAAGGTGCTGTACAAACAATCATTTCCCAAGTCCAGAATGATTTCCCAAGACCATCCTACAAGCAGAAGACAAAACAACAATTCTGGAGTTCTATGGAAACAATATTGCTCAAGGCTTTTGCGGTCTTGATGGATTATAGGACTAGAGTTCTGTGATGAGAACAGGTTCTATAGTCTTTGATTCAGTTCACTTAAGGCACCCAAGCACAAGAATGAGACTGTTGTCAAAGTTTGATTGATCATTTCAAGTTGAATTGCACATCTGACTTACAAGACAGGCAATTCTGAAAACTCTAATCTATTAGTATATTAATTATGAAAATCATAGTTCCCCTCACACTCCACATGGAGCTGACTTTTATCATTAAACCTCGTGTGGTTGCTGTTCAGTTATTTCAGTTGTGACTGACTCTTGATGACCCCATTTAGGTTTTCTTGGCAGGGATACTAGAGCAGTTTGCTATTTTCTTCTGCTTCTCATTTTACAGATGAGAAAACTGAGGCAAACAAGGTTAAATGACTTGCCAAGAGTCATACAGCTAGTAAGTTTCTAAGGCTGAATTTGAACTCAGGAAGATGGATCTTCCTTGGCTCCAGGCCTAGCACTATCTACTGTGCCACTTAGTTGCCCCTATAAACCTCCTAAAGGAAGGCTATTCTGATTACCTAAGTTTTCTTTACCATCTTCCCTGTTCTAGGAAATTACTTTGCATATATTTTGTATTTAATTTCATTAGAGGCAGCTAGGTGGTACAGTGAATAGACCACTGGCCCTGGAGTCAGGAAGACCTGAGTTCAAATATTGCCTCCAATGATACTTCCTAACTGTATGATGATGCTTAACCTCTGTTTGCCTCAGTTTCCTCATCTATAAAATGGGGTTAATGAAAGCACCTACCTCCCATGCTTGTTGTGAGGATCAAATGTGTTAATATTTGTAAAGCACTTAACACAGTACCTGACTCATAAAGGTAGGCACTGTAGAAATGCTAGCAATTATTATTTTTAATTGTTAATTTATGTCCATGTTTTTTTTTCTCCAGGAGAATATAAGTTCCTTGAGTAGGACAGTTGAATTTTTGTTTGATTATTCAGCTCATAGTTAAGTCAGTACCTATTAAATCTAGGTTCTCAATAATGCTTGTTGAATTGAATTGGATTGAATTTAAATGAATTAAATTGAAAGGCTAAGTGTTGTTTTAGGAAGATTCTAAAAATCACCTTGCAAGAAAAGGTTCCTAACACTGAGATCCTCTTCTGAGCTGAACTACCAAGGATACAAACTGTACTCCACAGAGCATGATGGGCTAACCATGAAACCTGAATGCCAAACATGTATCTACCTAAAAGACTCTTTTAAGGAGAATTCACTTAAGGCAAGCTCTAACATGGAAATCAGGTACAAGGACTCTCTGAAGAACTTTAAGTATAGATTGTGAGACATGGGAGGTTCTAGTACAAGATTGCCCAGTATGTCATGATGGTTATGAGCAAAGCATAATCACAGTACCTCAAAAGAAATGGGAGATGTAGAAATATAGAGCTATCTTCATCTCCAATGTTCAAATGGTCTATTTCTGCCTGTTCTGTGGTAAAACCTTCCAGGCTTGTATTGGACTGATCAGTTACAGTCAAACACACTGTACCTTGATGCTAACATTGTGATGTCATTTTGGTCCTCAGCTGAAAGGTAGAGGGAAAAAATTTTAAAAAAGTAGTTTTATGAAGGGAAGAAAATCAGGAAAAATCTGCTATGGAGCATGTGATAGAGAGATTAGAAAGAGCAAAGGAATGGTCTTGGGTTTGTAAAGGCTCAGCTAAGATTTTGTTAGCATGACTTGAACTAATCAAGTCTGTTGTGTGACAACTACAGTCCCATTCAGTAGCATAGCAGTAAGAGAATGGAAAACATGTGGCCGGAGTAATCTAGGGTTTATGAAAGAAGACACTTTAAAGCACAATGGAGAAAGGAGCATACTGTAAAGATAATATGGATCATAGGATCCTAATATCATTGAATTTTAGATTTGAAAATGTATGAGACCTAAAAGTCATCTAGTCTAACAGTTTCATTTTACAAATAAGGAAACTTGGGCATAGATACATTAAGTGAATTGCCCAAGGCAATTCGAAGCTTTACAAAGCTAAAAGTGCATGAGATGGGATTTAAATCTAGATACTTTTGATATCATCCCATGATATCATTGGTCCTCTTAAAATGGAGGACAAACATTAACTAACCTCTAGTGTACCATGCCTTTCCTTAGAAAAAGGCAGTAAGCAAAGAACTGGACCTGGCCTCAGGAATACTTGAGTTAATATCCAGTCTCAGACACTTCCTAGTTATGTGACTCAAGTCACTTAACTTTTTTGTTTGCCTCAGTCTCTTCATCTGTAAAAGGAGGATAATGACAGCATCTATTTCCTAGAGTTGTTGCCAGAGTAACATGAAATAATATATATACAGCCCTCTGAAAATCTTAAAGAGCTGTATAAATCAGGTTTTTTATTATTAGAAAGGTTAATTTAAGCTGTTGAACTCAAATAGATACAGATAGAGAACACATATTGACTTTAAAACACACACACATTAATATTATATTGTATTATATTGTTAATTTATTTTGTTAAACATTTTCCAATCTAGCTACTGTTGCACTTGGGACCTGCTGCTTCGAAGCAAGAAACCTCAGGTTAGACACCTCTGACTTTGATGGTTAGGATTTTAAAAGGAAAAAAAATGATATCAGAGGAAGATTGATGACTTGAGAGAGTAGAGAAGGGTGGAATTGCATTCTGGAGAATAATTTTAGAAAAGGTGTGTCACAAGGAGAGATGGAAAAACTAAAGTATGGTCAGATAGATGAAGTTCAGACATGGTTTGTGGAAGTAAAACACTTGTAAGGGATGAGGAGGTTAAGAGTATGACCCTCCATGTATGACAGAGGTAGAGAAACGTTAGTCCAGGGTCAAAGGGCCTGAAATATGATATTCTGGAGATCGAGGAAGCTAGTATTAAAACCAAAATTCCCCTACACAGCAAAATTGAGTATAATGTTTCAGGGGAAAATATGGTCATGCAATGAGGTGGAGGACTTCCAAGCATTCTTGCTGAAAAAAATAGAACTGAATAGACAATTTGACATTCAAATACAAGAAGCATGAGAAGGTAAACATGGGAAAGAAATCATAAGGAACTTATCAAAGTTGAACTATTTACATGCCAACATGGAAAAACAATAATTGTAACTTATGAAACTTATCTCAGAATGAGGATATGTGAAAAGAATAAAAATGTAAATAAATAAATATACATATATATTTATATATATACATACACATATGTCTATATAGGAGGGTATATATGAATATGAATACATATGGGAGTATGTGTATATATGTGTACACAGACAGAGGGTACCGGATCAATTGAATAGGAAGGGATGATATTTGAAAAGGTGAAATTGAGAGGTGGGAAAGGACTAGAAGGAGAGGAGACAGGGAGAGACAGAATGGGGTTAATCATTCATACAGAAAAGGCAAGGGATAACTGTTACAATTGAGGGGAAGAACAGGAATGCAAAAGGGAATGGGTCAACCTTACACTTATTGAATTTGGCTTAAGGAAGGAATGACATACACTCTAAATTGGGTATCTTGCCCTGAAGGACATTAGTGGGGGTGTAATGGTAATAGAATTTGGAGATGCCCCTGAATTGGTTTGGCTTTTGGGTTGAGTGTTAAAACCCAAAGCTTGTGTATCCCACTTGTGGAATCAACTTGTCGATGTGAAGAGAGAGGGCTTAACTGTGAGGAGCCATGAATTGAAAAGAAAGGCTCAAGCCCAGAGAAGTCCAGAAGAAGGACTTTTGGGAAGAGCAGTATCCAGTATTGTGAAGCCTGAGCTGCTGAGAGAGACTGCTAAGAGCCCACTGGAGCTGCCAGGGACTTTTCAGAACTGCCACCTGGAGCTACTGAGAACTGAGGAGGTGTGGCTTTGATGGCGGTATTTTGTCTGTCTGTTTTGAAGTTGTTTTTCCAGATTCACCTGATGGTGGACAGTGCTGCTGTTGTAGAGGTCCTAGAACCTGGCTGTTGGTTCAGAATCCCTGAAGATGGATTTTCTTGTATGTTCACGGAAATCCTGGAAGGGGGCCTTGCTGGTACTTTCAGGGTTTCTGAGACTGTTCTACAGGCAGAGTGTGACTTGATCAGGACACTGGCTATGACGTTGTTGAGCCTTGTCTCCCCAGGAACTGAGACTGCTGAGGGCTTGCCTCCAGTGAAGATGAAAGAAGTGACCTTCCTTGGGTTTTCAATGCTGAGATGTTATCTTGACCTTATTATGGCTTAAGGGTCAATGGCCTTTTTGTGCTCTCCTGCTCCCTTCTGAGAAAGTGCTTGGTGCTAATGGATGATATTGTAATTACTTTTGAGTCCAGGGGTGGGAAACCTTTGGCTTTTTTGTGCTCTGTGATTGACCAAATGAGTGTACTTTGTTTATGATTGGAAACTGATCTCCATTTGAGAAGAGACTTTGACTGACTAAATGAATGTATTGTCTAGAGGTGGAGTAGTACCTGGATTGAATTGAGAACTTACTTGTGAAATGTATGAGCTATACTGTATTTTGACTTTCTCTGTTCTGTGAATGTTTGCTAAATAAATGGGGTTTGCTATGCTGGTAATCTGAACCTTGGAAGTTGTCTTTGCTTGGTGTTACAGAGGGTGGGGGAAGAGAGGGGGAATAATGGAAGGGAGGGCAGATTGAGGGGGATGGTTGTTAGAAGTACACACTTCTGTAAAGGGACAGGAACAAAGTAGAGGATAGAATAGAACAAGAGGGGGGCAGGATAGGAAGGAGGGAACTGTAGTCAGTCTTTCACAACATGTCCATTGGGGAGACCTTCTATGTAACTACAAATATACAGTCTGTATTGAATTACTTGTCTTTCCAGTGGGGGCAGGTGATGATGGAGACGGGGAAAGAATCTAGAATTTAAAGTTCTAAAATCAAATGTTAAAAATATATATGTAATTATTATCATTTATTTATTTATTTATTTATTTATTTACACATAACTGGGAATTAAGATATACAGGAATTAGGGTAGGGAGATCCATCTTGCCCTACCAGAAAGTCAGAGGACTGATGGGGGAGGATATAGGAGGGAGCAGATTGGGGGAGGCATAAACATGGGATCACTGTTTTGGGGTGGTGGGTAGGGAAAAGATGGGGAGAAAATTTGTAACTCAAAATCTCATGGAAACAAATGATGTAAACTAAAAATGAACAAAAGATAATTGGAAAAAACTTACAATTAGATAAAGTTATATTGGGACATAACTACCATAACATAAACTATAAAGTTTACTAGCTGAACCACAAAAGTGCTGATGACCAAACCTAGTGTGGATGAAATGATAAGGAAAGTCTCCCAAGTTATCATACCTCCAGATCACTGTTTCTTGTCTAACATGAATAGATACCCATCTTATGACCACTTAGTCAGCAGATAGGACCCTTGCCTTGCCCTTCCCACATTCATGCTGATGCTTGAATGTCCTCCTAGAGGCTAAAAATCAATGTCTATTGACCAGTAAGACTCTGTATTTTACTTTGCCCTTTCTGAATATCTGTAATTTGAAGTCCATTTAATAGAAGACCCTTTAATAAAAGTGTTATTGGCTTGAAAAACAAAAGAGAAAGGGTAGTCTACTTTTACCATTCTAATCTTCTTACATTTTTATAAATATTTACTGAACTGAATTGAATTAAACCATGGGAGGTGGGAAAATGGCAATGAGCGGTCAGAAATGTGACTATTCTTTCTCATAACACAATGTGTGTGTGTGTGTGAGTGTGTATGTGTGTTTAGAGCATATATGAGGGTTGATGAGAGAATCTATATATGATATTGGAGACAGTGGCCAGGAATACTCTTTCTTCTTAAAGTCAGTCTTCAGTGACTGCAGGAGATAGAAGAAGATTAAGAAGTAGAGGTCAAATACGAAGGGTAATTTGTGAGCAATAGGATAGAGGTTCAATAGGATACCTCAAAAGGGAAAGGTAAAGGAAAATTGGGGATAGAGGAGAGATAGGGTTGGCATGTGTGGAGTGTTAACAGGGAAGAGAACTGCACCTAAAGAAGACTCAGGTCTTGATTTACAAGAAATCAATGTTATCAATGTTATCAACCAAAATACTGGAATTGACTTATACTCTGACCAAGTTGGAAAGAAGTGGTGGTGCATGCATTGTGGGACAATAGATGACAACATGCCCTTTCAATATCAACTGTTCACTGGTCATATTCATCTGGATGCCTCATAAACATTTTCATCCCAACATGACCAAAATAGAACCTATAATATTTTCCCATAAAATGTTCTCTTTACATAGTTTCTTTCCTCCTGACCAAGTTGGAAAGAAGTGGTGGTGTATGCATTGTGGGACAATAGATGACAACATGCCCTTTCAAGATCAACTGTTCACTGGTCATATTCATCTGGATGCCTCATAAACATTTTCATCCCAACATGACCAAAATAGAACCTATAATCTTTTCCCATAAAATGTTCTCTTTACATAGTTTCTTTACTCCTTTTTCTATCAATGGTCTTCCAGTCAGTTACCCCAATTCATGGGAGAGTCATTTTCAATGCCTCATTCACTTTCCATTCTCTTATCTGATCAATTGCTAGGCCCCATCAATTTTCACTCCTCCTTATTCTTCAAATTTTCCTATTCTTTCCACTGACTTGTCCAAAAGAGTATTCCAGGCCTATACCGCTTCTTGTCTGGATCTTTGTAATAGATTTCTTTTTGATGTCCTTGTTTCTAACCTCACACCTCTAATTCACCCTCCGCATTGCTGAACTGAAATTCTGAAAGCACAGATATGACCATGTCATCTTCCACTCAAGAAATTTTTATCGTTCCCTATTCCCTCTAGCAAAAAATACATATTCTTTTGTTTTATTTCTTTTGATCACTGAAAGTCCTTCACAATTTTGATATAGCCAATTTTTTTCAGACTTAATTCACATTATTCCTCCTCACGTATTCTGGATACCAACCATATTGACCTACTTGTTCCTCCATGTATGTCATATTATATCTCCTGCCTGCATAGCTATTTCCTAGGCCTATAATGCTATCTTTATTCTACAAGTTTGATTGATTTTTGTCTTTGTATTTCCTGAGCTGGGCAAAATAGTAGTTATGTGATAAATGCTTATTAAATTGAATTGAACTGTAATTTTGAATGTATGTTTTCAGTAAGAGACTTTTACTAAGAATGTGTCATTTTCATTAATGTATTATATTAATAAAGGAAATAATATATCTGAAACCTCTTCCATCATAAATTTCCTGACTCTGTAGAAGAAAAGCTAGCAAAACATTTGGTTAAATGTCCAGATCTTTGATGTACTGATACATATCTGCTGGGATGATATTTTTCCCACCAAATTGCCAAATGCTTTGTTGGCATTCTATAGATACAATCAGAACCCACTAGGCAGAAAATTGAATATCATCTCTAACAACTACAAGTCTGAGTTAGAAAACAAATGGGAAGGGGAGGGTTAGGGATATTCATTTATTTCACAAAAGTATTCTTTGCACTAAATTTATCATGATAATCCCTTAAATCAGAGATTCTTAACTGTTTTCATGTTTCTTGAATGTCTTAGAAACCAATGGATTCCTTAGAATAATGTATTTAAATTGATGAAACTAATGCATAAATGTTTTAAATGCAAATGTGCACGTAAAATTATGAAAAAAAAACTGATTATATTGAAATATGGTAATGAAAAAAAATAATTTAGAACAACAATAAAAGTTCATTGATCCCTGCTTCAAATGGTGAACTTCCCCACTGAATTGAAAACAGGATTTGATCTCTAAAGATTCAATTCACTCATAACTTTTCAAGGAAAATAACATATATCTACACAAATCAATTAACAATTTTACCTACTACTGGATCATTGCTACTACCTATGTATGATATTTAGCACCTGAAAACTACAACACACAGATTCAGTTAACCTCATCAAGAACAGAGAAGTAATTAATACATATAATTTGTCTTATCTCAGAATATACACCAGAAGGATTGTTGTTAGAATGAGTAACATAATAACATACTTTAATTGACCTTTAAAAATTGAAGGGGGGGGCAGAGCCAAGATGGTGGCGTAGAAGCAGCAAAGCACTACAGCTCCCACACAAACACGCTAAAAAACTCACAAAATGGGACGCTAAACAGATTTTTTAAGCTCCAAAACTCTCCACAAGACAGAAAGCACATTTGTTGCTACAGGCAGCGCAGCAGGCGGGGCTCTTCGCAGCAGTCTGGGACCGGCTGCC
>CM053594.1:101874422-101900752 GCA_028646575.1 Pseudocheirus occidentalis
AGAACTTGAAAGAATTCACCAATCACCTCTTGAAAAAGATCCCCAAAATAAAACTCCAAGAAATGTTATTGCCAATTCCAGAGTCCCCAGATCAAGAAGAAAATATTACACCTGCCAAGAGGAAACAATTTGAATACTGTGGAAACACAATTAGGGTAACCCAGGATCTGTCAGCATCTACATTAAGTGGTCAAAGGACCAGGAATATGATATTCCAGAGATCAAGGCAGCTAGGTTTAAAACCAAAAATGACCTACCCAGCAAAATTGAGTATAGTATTTCAGGGGAAAATATGGTCATTCAGTTAAGTAGAGGACTTTCAAACATTCTTGCTGATAAAAAACAGAACTGAGCAGAAAATTTAGCATTCAAACACAAGAAGCATGAAAAGGTAAATATGGGAAAGAAATCATAAGGGACTTATCAAAGTTGAGCTATTTACATGACAATATGGAAAAACAATAATAGTAACTTATGAAATTTTTCTCAACATGAGGATATGTGAATACAAATGTGTGTGTGTGTGTATACACCTACACATGTGTGTATATAGGAGGGTATATTTGCATATGAATGTATATATGAGTATATATGTATATGAGTTCATAGAGGGCACAGGATAGATTGAATAGGAAGGGGGATGATACATTAAAAGGTGGAATTCTGAGGTGGGAGGGGATTAGAATGAGAGGAGACAGGGAGAGACAGAATGGGGTTAATCATCCCATGTAGAAGAGGCAAGGGATACTGTTACAATGCAGCAGAAGAACAGGAAGGCAAAAGGGAAAGGGTCAACTTTACTCTCATTGAATTTGGCTTAGGGAAGGAATGATATAAACTCGTAACTGGGTATCTTGCCACACAGGACAGCATGGGGGAAGGGGATGAAAGGTGGGTTGATGGAGGAGAGGGCAGGGGGGGAGAGGTGCTGGAAGCAAACACATCCGTAAAGTGACAGGGAGAGGGTATAGAATAGAACAGGGAGAGGCAGACAGGATAGGAAGGAGGGATATATAATCAGCCCCTCACAATATGTCCACTGTGGAGATGTTCTGCATAATTACACTTGTACAGCCTGTATGGAATTGCTTGTCCTTCCTGTCATCATGGGTGACAAGAGAGGAAGGGAAAGAATCTAGAATGTAAAGTTCTACAATCAAATGATAAAATGTAGACATATACATATATATGCATATATATATATATACTTTATTATTATTATTATCATCATCATCATCATTATCATTATTAGTATTTACTGCACACAACTGGGAATTAAGAAAGACAGGCACTGGGGTCGGGAGACCCATCCTGTCCTACCAGAAAATTAGATGGCTGATGGGGGAGGACATAGGAGAGAGCAAATTGGCGGAGGGGCTTTACACTGTAATCGCTGTTTTGGGATTGTGGGTAGAGGAAAGATGGGGAGAAAATTTGTAACTCAAAATCTCATGAAAAAAATGATGGAAACAAGAAAATAAATAAAATAATTCAATAAATGCTTCTAACAAAACTGAATAAATTTACTTAAAAAATAAAAAAATAAGTCAAAATGTTGTTTTCAATGATTCTTATGTATGGATTAGTGGAACCTGTTTTCATTTGATTTTGATATCACTCTTATAAGGGGAGAGGCCCTGGAAACTTTTTATACGTCATTGAATATGAGCTGCCATTCTTTGCTTACAGAATTTTTTTAAGCAAAAGAGTTAAATACTATTACCTTGTACATTTTGAAAGTCAAAAGAGTGAGCATTGCAAACAGAGTCTAGGAGTTGAGTTAATTAAGAATAACTTATCCTCTCCCAAGAATCAAATATCAAATGTCAAGACCCAGCTCAGTGAACCTTGATCCCTATTGCATCTTTCCCCAACTCTTTTCAACTTTCCAACCTGCCCTTGCCCCCTTTACTCAGAAATCTTTCTTTTTTTTTTGTTAAAATCCATTCCAGGGGGAAAAGTTCTGTTCCAAATAGCTGGGTTTTTCCCAGCTTCTGGAGCTATTAGGGGGGTGTTGCAGCCCTCCCCCCCCCATCTTTGGCTTGCTGAAAGCACTTCCCAGGACCACCACCCTAGACCACAATCCAGATCCATGCCACTCAACGCAAGAGTACTTGGCCCTGATCAATTGACTCAGTCCCCTGCAGGATCCCCCGCCAGGGACTCTGAAGCATTTCCTGCCCTTCACCCACTGCTTCCTTGCCCTGGGGGTAGATTGGCCAAACTCCTTTTCCTCCCCCAAATTTAGCTTGAAAGCTTCACTCATTTTCATTGACCTCTAAACCTGGATTAGTAGATGTGAAGATTGCTCGAGGTGTTTTAGATCTTCTCTTAAGTAGATTCACACTGTGGCTTGGGAGGCTTGGCTCCTCCTGGCCACCCTGGAGCCTGGCCACATGGCGGTTTCAGGCTGAGCTGGTCTCAGGTCCTGGCCTGCAGGATGAGCCCCTCCTGCCAAGCTGCCTTTCTCTAATTGCTATTTTCACACCTTGGTAGATGTGGAGTTGCTGGAGGCTGTAGATCTTCTCTCTTGTAGACTGGCTGCAGCGAGGCTTGGCTCGGCTCCTCCTGACTGCCCTTGGACCTGGCCACGTTTTGATTTCAGGCTGCTGAAATGATCCTCTGTGCCCGAGCTGCCTTCAGCAAGAGATGTGTTTTTGGCATTTTTGTGAGTTTGAGAGTCCTAGAATTTGTCCACAGTCATATTTTATGGGTGTTTAGGGTGGCTGTGTGGGAATTGTGGGACCTTGCTGCTTCTATGCCTCCATCTTGGCTTCACCCCTGAGGTTCATTCTTAAACTAAACTGCCAAGCATTCAAACTCTACTGCAGAGATTGCAACCCCAATGGTCTAGTCATATTATTAGAATACCAAACTTACATTTGACTATAAGACTATTTTAGAGAGAACTCACAAAAGGCAAGTGCTTACATGGAGATCAGAAGAAGTGGGACTTAGACACTCCCAATATCTTTCTGAAGAACTCTAGATTCAATTGTGTGACATGGAAGATATTAGCAAAGGATTGTCCAGTTTTGTGTGCCCACATTAAAGAAGACACTGCATGTTACAAGTGAAGAAGAACTGCTGTAGTTGAAAAGAAAGATGAGATGCACAAATTTAGAGACACCTCCACTTGAAAGCTTCATCGACATTATTTGTGCCTGACCTCCATTAGAGCCTCTGAGTACATATTGGTCTGACTGGTTACATTCAGACACACCATACTTGAGTGCAAAATAGTGATGCAATTTTGGTCATCTTTGAGAAAGAAAGACACCAATTAACCAATTTTTTCTGTATGTAGCTTTTTTATGTGTACATTGTTTCCTGAGGGCAACAATTTTTTAGTTCCTTTGTAATCCAATTGTTTATTACAGTGACTATCACTTGGGAGATCCTTAAGTAATTACTGATTTACTGATTAGCAGCAGGCTGTTCTGTGTTCCATGATATTTCATCTACCACCTCCTTACTTTTTATAAATTACTCTTCATTTCTATAGTATACTCCTACCTGAAGACTCTAGCAAAATGGAAGGCATAACTCGCCAATAGGGATTTCCTTGAGTGACAAGGTTTTGAAATTCTTTTCCTCTTGAAATTGCTGTTTTCCTTTGTCATGATTTTAAATGTATTTATCTATGGACACAATTATACAAACACATATACACACTGACATACATGGATACATATTTATGTATTCACACAGGAGAATACAAGATCCTACTTTCTTTGTTCTTGTTTTGTGTGCATTTAAAAAAAACTACCCATGTTTAACATTGTTCCATGATGCATACAGTAGGTGCTTAAGATAAATATTGGGTACTAGAATAGAAATTTCATTGCCATTAGCTAAACAGTAATAGAGCCGTACTCTGAAACAGTATGATGTCCATGTGTTATTTGGATAATAGCCTCTATTTCTCCTCAAGGAAGTGGGTATTCTATTCTATCTATCACATAACCTATCATTCATGATCTTAGGCAATGAAAATGTTTTGAGTTTTAATATTATTTTCTATCTACCTCACTACCTTACTCCCTCCCCAAGAGAGCAAGCAATCTGACATAGGGTTAAGCATGTTAATCATATTTCCACATTAGTCATGTTGTGAAAGAAGAATAAAAACAAAAGGGAAAAACCACATGAAACAAAAAAATGTGAAAATAATATGCTTCAATCTGCATTTGGACACCATAGTTTTTTCTCTGGATATAAAGAGCACTTGTTATCATGAGATTTTTGTAATTGTCTTGGTTCATTATATTGCCAAGAAGAGCCAAGTCTATCATAATTGATCATCACACAATGTTGTGGTTACTGTGTACACTATTCTACTGGCTTTGCTTACTTCACTCAGCCTCAGTTCATGTCTTTCCAGGTTTTCTTTCTAAATCCACTTACTCATAATTTCTTATTAAAATAGTATCTCATTGCATCTGTATACCAGAACTTGTTCAACCATTCCTCAACTGATGCGCATCACCTCATTTTCTAATTTTATGGTAGCACAAAAAAATGCTATAAATATTTTTGTACATGTGTGTCCTTTTCCGTTTTTTTGTGGTTGCTTTGAGATTCATACCTAGTAGTTGTACTGCCAGGTTAAAGGGTACCTACAGTTTGATTGCCCTTTGGACAGTTCCAAATTACTCTCCAGAATAGTTGGATCAGTTCACAACAATGCATTAGTGTCCAAATTTTCCCACGTCTTCTCCAACATTTATCATTTACTTTTTCTGTCATATTAGCCAATATGGCAATTGTGAGATCATGCAACACAGTTGTTTTACTTTGCATTTCTCTAATAAATAGTAATTTAAAGTATTTTTCCATGTCATTATTTAAAATTTTAGTTTCTTTATCTGAAAACTGCCTGTTTATATCCTTTGTCCATTTATTAATTGGGGAATTACTTGTATTCTTATGAATTTGACTCAATTCTCTATACATTGAGAAACAAGGTCTTTGTCAGAAACCCTGGCAGTGAAAATTATTTCTTAATTCTGTTTCCCTTCTAGTCTTTATTGCATTGACTCTGTGCAAAAAAATGTTCAATTTAATGTAACCAAAATTATTTATTTTGCATTTTCATAATGTTCTTTGTCTCTTGTTTGGTTATAAATTCTTCCCTTCTCCATAGAACTATAGGCAAATCATTCTTTGCTCTCCAAATTTGCTTATGGTATTACCCTTTATGTCTAAATCAAGCATTCATCATACCTTATTTTGGCATATGGTGTGAGAGATTGGTCTATGCCTAGTTTCTGAAATATTATTTTCCAGTTGTTCTAACAGTTTTTGTCACCTAGTGAGTTTTTATTCCAGAGCCTGGAGTATTTGAATTTATCATACAGTGCATTACTATAGTCATTTATTACCATGTCTTCTGTAGTTAATGTATTCCACTGAACCACTATACTATTTCTAAGCCAGTACCAAATTGGTTTTTTCATATATGTTTTTGTTTTTTGGTGAACTTTGCTTTATAATACAGTTTTAGATCTGGTACAGCTATGTCACTTTACTTTGCATTTTTTCATTGAAGTTCTTGACCTTTTGTTCTTCCAGATGAATTTTCTTATTTTTTTCCTACTTCTATAAACTATTTTTGATAGTTTGATTGATATGTCTCTTCATAAATAAATTAAGTTAGGTAGAATTGTCATTTTATTATATTAAATTGTTTATACCTGACTTTATTTGTGGGGAAAAGTGTTTTGCAAAAAAAAAAGGATTTTGTAATTGTGCTCATATAGACCCTGAGTTTAGCAGTAGTTAGTTAGCAGGTAGATTCCAAAATATTTTATATCATCTATCATTATTTTAACAGAATTTCTCTTTCTATCTCTTGCTGTTGCACTTTGTTAGCAATACATAGAAACCCTTATGATATCTTTGAGCTTATTTTATATTGTCCAACTTTGCAAAAATCGTTGTTTCAAGTAGTTTTCTTTAGTTGATTCTCTAGGATTCTCTAAGTATACAATCATACCATATCCAAAGAGTGAGTTTTGTTTCCTCATTGCCTATTTTAATTCTTTCAATTTCTTTTTCTTCTCTTATTGCTAAAGTGAACATTTCCAGTACAATATTGAATAATAGTGGTGATAATTGGCATCCTTGCTTCACCTCTGGTCTTATTAGGAATATTTCTAGTTTATTCCTGTTGCAGATAAGGTTTATTGGTAATTTTTGTTGTATGTTGCTGATAGTTTTAATTATGCTGATAGTTTTCCTAATAATGAACCAACATTGCATTCTTATTATAAATACCACATGATCATAGTGTATTTTCCTTGAGATAAGTTGTGACAATCTCTTCGCTAATGATTTATGTAAAACTTTTACAAGTGTAATCATTAGGGAAATTGGTCTTTGATTTTCTTTCTCTGTCTTGGTTGTGTCTTTCTGGTTTTGATGACAGCACCATATTAGTGTCATAATAAAAATTTGTTAGGACTTATTCTTTGCCTGTTTTCTCAAATAGTTTATATAGTATTGCAAAAAGCTGTTCTTTAATTGTTGGGGTGAATTCACTTATAAATTCATCTGCCCCTGGAGTTGTTTTTTTTTTCTTGGTGAGTTCCTTGATGTTCAGTGCATTTTTCTATTTAACTATTTTACTTCCTCTTTTGTTAATTTGAGTATTTTACATTTTTTGTAAATATTTGTCTATATCACCTAGATTGTAAGATATTGGTTTACATTTGGGTAAAATAACTTCAAACTATTGTTTTAATTTCTACTTTTTTGGTGGTGAATTCACCCTTTTAATTTCTGATGTTGGTCATTTAGCTTTCTTCTTTCTTTTTTTCCCAAAATCAAATTAAAAATAGGGTTATCTATTTTATTGTGTTTTTTCATTCAGATAGCTCTTAGTTTAATTTGCTAGTTCACTAGTTTTCTTGCCTTCTTTTTTATTAATCTCTCCTTTAATTTTCAAAAATTCTTATTTAGTACTTAATTGGGGATTTTTAATTTGTGTTTTTTTCTGTTTTTTTTTTTACTTACATGGCCTGTTCATTGATCTTTTCTATTTCTATTTTATTCACATAAGCATTTAGAGATGTAAAATTTTCCCCAAGTACAGTTTTTCCTGCATTCCATAAGTTTTGGTTACTGTCATTGTTTTGGATGAAATTATTATTTCTATGACTTGTTTTTTGACCCAGTCATTCTTTAGTATTTGGTTATTTAAATTTCCAATCAATTTTTAATTTATTTTTCCATGGTCCTTTACTACATGTAATTTTTATTGGATCTTGATCTGAAAAAAATACATTCAATATTTCTGCCTTTCTGCATTATAGTGTATTTTTCCCCCTAATACATGGTCAATTTTCATTTAGGGGCCCTGTACTGTGGAGAAAAAGGTATATTCCTTTATATACTCATCCAATTTTCTCTTGGGGTCTATTGCGTATAACATTTCTAAAATTCTATTCGACTCCTTAATGACTTTCTTATCTTTTTCTTAGAATTTTCTAATTTTGAGAGGAGAAAGTTGAGGTGCCCTACAAGTATAGCTTTACTATTTCCTCCTGTAACCCATTTAACTGTTCCTTTAAAAAAAAGAATGCATACCATTTGGTACATCTGTGTTTAGTACTGATATTTCTTCATTGTCAATGGTACCGTTTAGCAAGATGTAGTTTTTTTTCTTATCTCTTTTAATTACAACTGTCTTGCTTTTGCTGTGTCTGAGACCATGATTGCTTTTAATTTTTTTTTTTGCTTAAGTTAAATCGTAAAAGATTCTGCTCCAATCCCTTGCCTTTATTATGTGTGTGTCTTCTTCAAATGTGCTTCTTGTAAACAACCTTTTTGTAGGATTATGGTTTTTCAACTGCTCTACTATCAGCTTCCATTTTATGTTTGTGTTCATCTCATTCATATTCACATTTATGATTACTGTGTGTTTTCCTCCATCCTCCATCCATCCTCCATCCGGTGCTTCAATTTATACTTTTCTCCCTCCTTTCACCATGTGCCTGCTCACCAGTGTTTTGTTTCTGACCACCACCTGCCTCTATTTGACCTCCTTGCTATTAGTCCCTCTTTTTTTTCCCCTTTCACCTTCTATTTAACTAAAGGGTAAGTTTTAGTGTGTGTCTTTGTAAGAGAGAGATATATGCCTTAATAGTTTTAAACTACACTAAGAATTTTGAGACACCTCTTGTCTCTGTATGTCTACGCATCTGTGTGCCTCATTGTCTCATATATATCAATTCTTTCAAAATTTTTAGTTAATTTTATCATAGAAATTATGGTTAAATAAGTCATGTGTTAGATCAGAGAAGGTGTTCCTTGTGAAGCTATTGATACTATCTTACAATTCCTCAGGCATTTTCTTCTCTATATCTGGATATTATATTCCCAATACTGGCTGCCTTTTGAACATCAGGAAGTCATGCTGAAATGTGGGAGGCCATGGGAATTTCAAAGACAGAATTACTCTCTCATTTGAACAAGTAAAATTTTTCACTTATTGTTCTCTCATCAGCCTTAATACTATTTTGCCTCCTTACTTAAAAAAAGACTTTTACAGATTTTTAATTATGAAATTATGGAAATATATGGGCTTTTTTGAGGATATGGGTTTAGTGTTTGCCCATCTAGGTTCATGAATATAAAAACCAAAATTCAGTGACAATATAAAACTGGTATCATCCTCTTTTTGTCCCTTGGTGTGGTAATTTTCTAGCCTATTATAAGCCCCTTGAAACTGCATTGTAATAGTCTTCCTGTTCTGTGCCTATGTCTGAAATATTGCAGAGATTGCAGCATTTCCCTGATGAGTTATGAAGTTTTACTTCTTTGTTCCAAGAGCCATTCCCAGAAAAATGCTGCATAGTACTTTAAAAGAATCTCCACATCCTTTTTGTATTAGTCTATTTTGCATCTTTCCTGTGATTTCCTAGCAAAAATAAGCCTGAGAAATCATAGCAAAAAAACCAACATGCTAAGGAGAATGAAATTCATCACTTGAAATGCATAAGTTTAATAGTTTCTACTCCTAGTTGTATGTCATGCTAACATGGAGTAAATTTGTATTCTGGTTTGTTCCTACAGTTCAAGTGAGCCTATGAGAACCATGATGAAGATACTTTATTTCCAGTCATCAAAAGCTTGACTAAATACGGCCTAACTGGCAAGACTGTGTTCTTTACTGTTTCACATTTATATAATGCTTGCAATCATTCTCTATAGGAGTACATACTCCTGTACTCTATATTTTACTAATGAAATATGGTTGATTTTATGATACTATCATCTCTATGTAACTACAACATATTTCTTTTTATTTTCCTCAACAAAATTTTATTTTATCCATCTTAGAAACTTTTGGCCATCACATATTTGACTGTCTAATCCCTCCAATCCTGTGCAATATACAGAAAAAATTCAGGGAATTTACTAATTAGAAAGGAGCTTTCATAATCCCTTGTATAATTTATATTTTCATATAGATGAAAGTGGGAGGTTCACAAAGAGATGGGAGTACCAGATTATATTGCTGGTCTCCTAAGGAATCAGTATGAAGGCTGAGGAAGACCAGTTAGAACCAAACATAGAGCAGCTGATTGGCTTGGAATGGAAAAGGAGTAAAAGGCTGTATGTTGTTACCTTAGTTATAACTTTTATGCAAAATACATCATGTGAAATGCTAGACTTAATGAATCAAATGTTGGAATTTAGGTTGCTTGGAGAAAGATTAAAAATGTCAAATGATACAACTCTGATGACAGCAAGTGAAGATTTAACCCTCTTTGTAGAGTGAAAGAGGAATACAAAAGCTAACTTAGAGTTTAACATAAAAAACCCTAAAATCATGGCAATTGGTTTCATCATTTCCTGTCAAATAGAGGGAAAAGACTTCAAGAGATAGTGGAAGATAGAAAGGATTAGTATGCTATGGTCCATGGGGTCATGAAGAGTGGGAAGCAACTAAATAAATTATCAATAATTATGTTGTCAACCCAAGTGGACATTTATAGGTAAAATACACACACATACACACACATACAGGCATTCTGAAACATGGCATGAAGTCAGATAAACCTCTTTATTACAACTCCCATGATGCTTAAATTTTGTGCAATATCCATACTTATCCATCCTGTAGGAATTTTCTCTGTGTCTTCTCAAAAGTTTACCACAGTGGGGTATATTTAATATTTTATGAAGTCTCCTTTTATATGTTGAAATCATGAGCGTAACAATGAAGCAAAGGAACTTTTTATCTGTTATCCTTCACTTTTTGCATGTGACCAATGGTATTGTTACCTATCTAAAAGTTGTGAAATACTAAAATCTGTAAAGGATTGAAATTGAGTCCTCCTGAGAGTATTGGAAGGGTGATTGGTATTGTGGATGGTATGAAGTAATAACACTTGGTGACAAGGAATTATGAAGAAGATGTGTCAATCAATTGATAAAAATTTATTAAATGCTTACTATGTGCCTGGAACTGTGCTATGTTCTGGGTATGTAAAATGAAGCAAAAAGTGTGTCTATACTCTTAAGGAAATCACAACCTAATGGATAGACAGCATTGGTTACTGATTGCTCTCCTTCATTCTTAAAGATGAACAAATTGACTTCACTGTACTAGAGTCAAGTTTCAATACGTCCAACTGTGACTGATCAGACCAATATGAACTCAGAATGCTCTCCCACAGATCAGGCAAATATTGTCCGGGTGAACATTTGGGGTAAATACTCCAAATTTACATAACTGGTGTTTCCTTTGCATTGTCTCAATTCTGCTTTGCTTTTAGAGCACAATACTATCTCTGCCATGGTTACAGCATGCTGAGTGGTCCTGTGCCAGTGTCTCCCATGTTACTCAATTAATTCCAAACTTCTTAAGGGAGACATTGAGATTGTCCCTGTATTGCTTCTGACCACCATGTGAATGCTTGCTCTGCACAAAGTCCTTGGTCAGATCTACAAACATTATGTACAGACCTCTGGTCTTCTCATGGCATTTCTCTGGGAGTTATTGGGCAGCAAAACAATAAAAAAATACTGAAATTTTCCAGATTATATGGCAAGAGGAGTTTATCCTACAGGAGTTCAACAACACCTCCATTATCCATTTCTATAATGGTGAAATAAATAGATTGTCTTATGACAATCACTGGGGGTTCTCAATCTTAGTTACTGCTGGAAAGATTCTTGCCAGTGTCCTCCTTAATAAGCTGATGTTTCTACCTGGAAAATAGTCATCTACCTGAGAGCCAGTGTAGTTTGAGAAATGGCCAGGGAACAGTTAATATGGTAGACAACATGAAAACATATACAAATGATATACAGGACAAATAGGAAATAATTAAGAGTGGGAAGACACTAGAATTAAGAGGGATTGGGAAAGGCTTTCTGGGAAATTATTTAAGAGTGTCATTTTAAATGAAATTAGACTGAATAGTTATTTATTGTTATGATCTTTATTATTTCTTTCTTTGTCTTTTTTTCTTCTTTTAAGATAGTGAGCAATCTATCCTTTTATGAAACTTATTACTCATGACTATAAAGTAGATAAAGTGAACAAATACATTGTTCTAGCACATATGCTCAATATTTCCAGCTTCATAGGTCTAGTAATAATAACTTCAGTTATTAGTTTATTTGTATAGGAATTCTTTGCCCAAATGTTCTCTTAATATACATATATATATATATATATATATATATATATATATATATATATATGTGAGAAATACTAAAACTGAAATACATAATAAGAAAAGAAAAAAAATCTAAACGTAAATGTAAAATAAAAGAAGAAAACCATGTCATGTGCAGAACAGAACATAGAAGATTCAAAATATATAGCAATAACTTGTCATTTAATGAAAGTCTATATATTGAATACTATGCATTAAGTTGGAATTTCTCCATCTTTTCACTGCTTCCTTCTAGGTTTTCTTTTGTTCTCTGCTGTACACTTTTTACTTTGTTCTTTTTTCCACCTTCTTCCCCCATATCCACCATGCCAAGGCTACAATCGACCCTAGATATATTTATTTAGATGTACTGATGTATACATGCATATACATACATACATATGTACATGCACACATACATATATAAACAGATACTTTCCCTAAGAGATTCTACTCCTGCTCTTGTTTTTTTGTTTGTGTATATCTTGTTTTTCCTCTTCTTCTAACTCTTCTACTTTACTTCCGTCTCCTAACTTGCCCTTCTATTACTTGGCATATTCCCAATCCAGCAATCCCTCCCCTACCTCCCCATTCCACTAAATCTAAACACCCTTCTATACCCCTTTTTTAATCTATAACCTCCCCTCCCTTCTAAAGATCCCTCCCTTATTCTCCCCCCACCCTATCCTCTTAATGTTCTATTGCTTTTTAAAATTCAGAATATTTTTATACTCTTCTAGATGTACATGTATTTTCCCCTCTTAAATCCATCCTGATGATTGTAGGCTTCCAGAACTAACAGCCCCATTTCCCCATATAATTTCTCTATATTGGTACTTCCTGTTCCACTTGATTTTTATAGAGTATTACGGTTTTAGTTGACCTTGAATGGCTTTACTTTTTAAAGTCATATCATACTCAGGCGTACCCCAATCTTTGCATATAAGTTACCTCATTAATAGTAACAATCTTAGACATAGACTTTACATGTTCTGTACATTAAAGGTCATCATCCTATTCTTATTTCATCCTCTGTAAATGGTCAATGGTATGTACTTTATATGTCATTTGGCTCACTTGTATGTCAAATCTCCAACTGAGTTCAGGGTTTTTTTTTCTAACAGAGTTGAGAAAATCAGACAATTGTCATTTTTTTTTCTATTCAGAATTATGCTTAGCTTTGCTGGATATGATATTTTTTGACCAGAGGATCAGTTTTTTTGGTCTTCAATATATAGTGTTCCAAGATCTGTGATTTTTTAGTATCACAAGGACTAGGTCTTGTGTGATTCTAATTACAGTACCATCACATGTAATTTTTTCTTGTTGCTTATAATATTTTGTCCTTGATTTGGGGGTTTTGGAATTTGAAGAAAATGTTCTTGTGAGTGTTCCTTGTAGGACCTCTCTTTCAGCTAGTGACCAGTGGACTTCTTTTTCTTTTTCTACTTTCCCCTCTTGTTTTAATGCTTCAGGACAATTTCCTTCAATTATTTCTGGTATTATTGTTTCAAGATTCTTTTTTATCATAACTTTCAGGTAGTCCAATTATGCTTATGTTTCCTTTTTTGGGGATCTGTTCTCTTGATCCACTGTATTTCTTATGGGATGTTTCATATGATCTTCCATTGTTTCATTCTTTTTTTTTTTTGTTTCTTCACCCTTATATCTTAGCTTCCTTCCGTTTACCCAATTCTGATTTTTGAAGACTTGTTTTCTTCCTTACAATTCTGGATCTCCTTTCCTAATTGGTTGACTTTCTTGCTAAAATCTTCTTGTTTTCTTTTTAATTTTTCCTCAATCTCTCCCATTTAATTTTTAAAGTCTTTTTGCTTAGTTCTTCAATGAGTTCTTTTTTGGACAGGTGGATATTTGATATTAGTCTTTGGGGTAGAAAAAGATTTCTTTATTTCAATATCCTCCTCTGAAGATGAAACACAGTCTTTATTCCCAAAATAGCTCTTTATGGCTTGATAATATTTTGCTGTGCGTTTTTGGGTAATAATTAATTTTTATAATCATCTCTAGTCAAGGGATATAGTGGATGGTGTCTCTGGGCTCTGATCCTCTTCAATTCTCCCCTTTGATCTTGAACTCATACCAAGATCACCAGTCTCCTACAAGTGCCCACTGTGCTCTGACCCAACTGTTTCTGCACTCATCTGGTATGTGCTGATACCTTCCCAGGCCTACTGCTCTCAAAACCCAGCTGGGTTTGGTGTTTCTTGTCAATAGAGGTTCCCTAGATCCTCCCCAAGTCAGACTTCCAATTCCCTTCACTGTCCTGAGAAGAGGGGGGGAGTTCCTGTGGCATGATGAGGCACCCTCCCAACCCAATTAATCCCAGGATTTTCTGCTTATAGTCTAAGTGGTTTGCCTCTTGTGAAAGTGGACCCTAGCTTGGAGTTGTTTACTCTTCATTGGGAGGAAATCTAGTCCTGGAATTTTTTATTTGTCTTTTCCTATTGTCCCAAGAGGACACCTGTGCTGCCCCTGTTCTTATTTGTTTTCAGGTCTCTAGGTTCACCCCAAGGTGCTATTTTATCTATTTTGCAGAGGAAAATCTTGAGAGCTTGAAATTTTCTGATCTACTCTGCCATCTCCCCAGAATTCTCTACCCCGTGTACTTTCTATGCATGTACATCAACCCATGCAGAATTTTACTTTTTGTATAATTTGTAGTCTTAAAGAGTCAGCAAAATCATTGTGAGTTTAAGTGACTTATCATATATAACACAGCCCTAATGTTGAGTCAGTATTTGATTAAAATTTTCATGATGTCAACACAAAGTCTTTGGCCACTATGTAACCCTTTTTTCCAGTAGCATACTTTACTGAAATGATCAGCTTCATGATCTGAGAGAACACACAATATAATACTTTTTGAAATGAATGTCAAGAGATTGAATGAAAATTTCACTGTGAAAACACAGGAAAAAATGTTCTTAACAATCTAGAGCAAGGATGGGAATGTGAAATACAGCAATGAGTCTATTTAGTATCAAAGATCAAAGGATTAAAATATTTTAAAATTACTTTGAATATTTTTATATTTTGAAGGACATGACTTTGATTAAATATATTGCCTCTCCTTATGCAAATCTTAATACTTCCATGTTTTATAAAGGTAGCAGATTTCAGGATTTTCTGAGACCAAGAAAATCATCACCTTGTGGATTATTTGACTATGAGAAAGAGCCTCTTCACACATGTGTCTGCATATGTATATGCATATACATATGTTCACATACATGTATATGCATGTATGCAGGTACACAAACACATGTATACATACACACATATATTCTGTAGGGATAGCCACACAATCCAATAGTCTAGTTACATTGTCCTTCCAACCTAACATTGTCTACAATTTTCACTGAACTTAAGACATCGAGGGTTTAGGGTCAGTCCCATGCCACAATAAAGCATTGAGGTAAGGATTTTAGAGAAGGATAAGACATTTTAAATGTAGAGAATAAGTAGTTGAAAAAGAAAGCTTGCTAGATATAAGTTGAAAACTGAGGTAATAAGCAAATATAATAATATAAAAGATAATGGCTACATAAACCACTGTTGCCAAAGACCCCAAAGAGGCCCTTAAGCATTAAAGAAGGAAGGAGCTACCACCTTGAAAGAATCCATAAGCCCTGAAAGGAAGAGCCCTGAGGCTGACTCTTTGAAAGAGGTACGAAAATGCTGTGTATTGAACTTCAGATATTGAATGTAAAATTTAATGCCCCATTATAGAAACAAATGCAGTCTTTTTCCCAGTGGAGAAATAGTCCAACACTGTCAATTTTCTTTCTGATTATTCTTTTAAGTGCACCTGTAACATGTAGAAAGGGAGTGGGAGATTTAACCTTTATTAACATCAAGGTCAGGCAAAGAGTAGATACAATCCTGTCCCGTCATAAATGAGGAGGTAGTAGTAATCTCATGAAAGAGACAAAGCACAAAGAACCGATCGAATTGAAGTCTGTAGGATAAAAAAAGGGAGATATTTGAAAACACCTGAGGTTCCTCTGCTACCTCCACTTTGATAAGTTGAAGTCAGAAATCCTTGGACTCATTCCAAGTTCAGAGAATATCACTCTGAACTTTATCAAGCTTGCAATACTCACCAGACCTGCAACTAATCCTTATTGGGAAGAGAGTACAGAAAAGATAAAATAACTTTGCAGCTGTGCAAGCTTTGAAGTGACTTAAGAGTGATGAAAACACTATGCCAAGATACTCAGAATAAAGCCTTTTACCAATTTATTTTGTAGTTGGAGATTTCTAAGACAGGAGGCATGACTGACAGTACATGGGCAATATCCCCTCTCTCAATTCCCACTATTTTCCCAACCTCTGTCCAGGGTCAGGTTTTATCATGTAAGATTCTCTTGTCTCATGTGTATTAGAAATAGATGCCAACTGAAAGCATCAAGGCACAATACATTGGACATAGATTGTAGAGTACTCAACCAACTGACATCCTGTAAATTGAATTCTGCTTAAGGATGAGCACACTTATTCCAGGGTTGAATGGGGGGGGGGTCAGGAAACAAAAATTGAAGCAGTAAAGTCTTTTTGGCTGTCTCTGTCAAAACAAAAATCAGAACTAGCATAAAGGAGTATGCTAACAGGAAAAGAAATATGTGTAAATAATTTTGTTTTAAATTATAACAAGAAATATGTCTAAGTGGACAAATAATCTAATTCCTCTTCTCCTATAGCTTATTTATGGAGGTGATACTTGGTCTCTTTTTAGGTGATTCTCACTTTGTGTCCCCACTAACACAGCTAATGAACACACAACAGTAATGAGTTATTAGCATGTGTTTAAAATATTTTATTTTTTTTCCAAATTTAAAAACAGTTTTAACATTCTTTTTTTTTTAATTTTGAGGTCTATATTCTCTCCCTCTCCCCCTCATTGAGGAGGCAAGCAAATTGACATAGGTAATACATGTGTAGTCATGCAAAACACAAGCATTCTAGCAGTAGTATTTCTTGGTCAAAAGGCATATGCATGATTTTATAGCCCTTTGGGTATAGATCCAAACTGATTTCCAGAATAGTTGAATCAACATGCAACATCACCAGTGGTGCATTAGTGTTTCAATTTTCCCACATAACCCTGAAACAACTATAATTTTTTCCTTTTTATCATATTAATCAATCTGATAGGTTAATGGTGGTGGCTCAGAGTTGTTTTAATTTGCATTTCTCTAATCAAAAATATTTAGAACATTTTCTTCATATGACTAGGGATAGTTTAGATTATTTCAACAGAAAACTGCCTGTTCATATCTTTTGATCATTAACCAATTAGGAGTGGCTCTTATTTCTACAAATTTGACTCCATTCTCTATATATTTGAGAAATGAGATCTTTAAAAGAGAAAGTTACTGCAAATATTTCACAGTAATAATGACCAACTATGTATTTCCCTCCCTTCTGTTTTCTCCCTGTTTATCTCTCTGTCTCCTTTCATTCTGTCCATTATCAAAAATATTATGCTTCTGAATTTTATCTTCCTCAATCTGCCCTACCTTCTATTAGGACCCATCTCCCCCCCTTTTTTTCTTATCCTCTTTCCCTCCCTACTTTTCTGTATGCATGGCAAGATATATTCCTACACCCAAATGAGCATATGTATTATTCTCTCTTTGAGGCAATTCCAAGGAAAGTAAAGTTCATATGCTCACTTCTCCCTTTCCCCAATCTTCCCCACCACACTCACACACACACACACACACACACACACACACACACACACACACACAGAGTAATATTTCTTTTGTCCCTCTTATGTCAGATATTTTACCACATTCTACCTTTTCCTTTCTCCTGCTCCCAGGGCATTCTCACTTCTCACCCCTTATTTTATTTTATTTTAATTTTTTAGGTAGTCATTACAACACATTCAACTCAAACCTGTGTACTCTGTTTATGTATATTTTTTCTGTCTAATAACGAAAAAGAGTTAAGGTGTTACAATTATCATTTTCCCATGTGGGAATGTCAGCAGTTGAACCTTATTGAATTCTTTATTGTTTGCCTTTTTATGCTTCTTTTGAGTGTTGTATTTAAAAGTCAAATTTCTATTCAGTTCTGGTCTTTTAATTGGGCATTCTTGAAAGTCCCATAATTAATTAAAAATCAATTTTTCCATTGAAAAATTACACTCAGTTTTCCTAAGTGATTCTCAGTTGTATTCCTAGCTCCATTATCTTCCAGAATATCATATTTAAAGCCTTTCCATTCGTTAAGGTAGAAAATGCCAAATCTTGTGTTATTCTGACTGTGGCTACACAATATTTGAATTGTTCCCTGTTGTCTGCCTGAATTATTTTCTCCTTGACTTGGGAGGTTTTGAATTTTGGTATAATATTTCTGTGAGTTTTCATTTTGAGATATTTATTAGGAGGTGATGAGTGGATTCTTTACAGTTTTGTTTACCCCTCTGGTTCTAGAATATCAGGACAGTTTTCCTGGAAAATTTTTTTAAAACATAATGTCTAGGCCCTTTCTTTGATTATGGCTTCTGGTAGGCCAATTCTTTTACACTATCTCTCCTGAATCTATTTTCCAGGTCTGTTGTGTTTCCAATGAGATATTTGACATTTTCTTCTTTTTTCATTGTTTTGGTTCTGTTTTCTTATTTCTTGATGTCTCATAAAATCAATAGTTTCCACTTGTTCAATTCTAATTTTTAAGTATCTTTTTCTTCAGTGAGCTTTTGTACTTCCTGTTTCATTTTATTAATTCTACTTTTTAAGGAGTTCTTCTCTTCATTGGATTCTTTCTACCTTTTTTTTTAGTTTGCAACTTTAAGTTTCACAAGCTTTTAAGTTCCAAATGTTCTCCCCTCTTCTTTCCTTCCCTCTCCCCAAGACAGCATGCAATGTGATATAGGCTTGATTTATTCACTCGCATTAACCATATTTTCTCATTAGTCATGTTGAAAAACAGAATTATAACAAATGGTTATTCTGTTTTTAGGGTCTTACATTCTTCAGTATTTTTTGTGCCTCCCTTACTAAGTGACTATTTCTTTTTCATGAATTTTTTTCTTGCATCACTTTTATTTAACTTCCAATTTTTCCCCTATAGCTCTCTTACTTGATTTTCAAAAAAGTTTTTGAGCTCTTCCATGCTCTGCAATAAATTCTTATTTTTAAGAGGTAATTGATATTGGAGTTTTGACTTTTTTGTTTCTTAGTATTTGTTTTTATTTTCATTGTCACTCTTGTAACATTCTATAATTCGGATTTTTCTTTTCTGCTGTTGTTTCATTTTCCAGACTGTTTCTTAACTTTTAACTCTATATTACAGTGGGAACTTTGCTTCTGGAGTGGAGAGAGTACCATCACAATTTTGAGGTTTTGTATCTAGTGATTTTTCAGAGGCAATCCGTGAGACCCATAAAGTTTTTTTTTCTTTCTAGTCCACGTGGCCTGTGCTAGCACAGACCTGTGGCACAGACCTGGTGAAAACAGATCACATGGGATTGAATCACTGGCAGCTGTGACAATTTCCAGACTTCTCATACCACAAATACCAAAGAGAAAGCAAAAAGTCAGTGAGGAAACCCTTTTGAACCTAGGTGAAATAAGAGCACAGTCTGGTCCCTGCTCCAGTGCAGTGGATGTAACAGTGGCTGCAGCAGCAATAGGAGCAGCAATGGACAGTGGCTGCTTCTGGAGATCCAGGTCCACAGATAGGGATGGGGGGGGGGAGAACAAAGTGCCTGATCATATGGCAATTGCAGGAATCTCTTGAATGGCATTGAGGCAGTATTCTCTTCCTTTGCCCTCCTTGGATCTGGGTTACGGTTTAGGAGGGGGTCCTGGGTTGAGAAGGAGCTCTGGAATGGCAGATCCTGTGACAGCTGTAGAAAGGGAGTCTTCCTCACAACTCTGAGGCAGATTCCTAGAAGTAGCTCTGAAAACAACTGCACAAAACCCCAGAAATTTGGGATACAGCACTATCCACTGTGGAATCAGAGTTCTACCATGACAAAGAGCTCAAAAGTCAAGTAATTGAATGGGAAAATGAAGAAACAGAGGAAAACAATTCAGACTACAGAATTTTTCTTTGGAGACAAAGATCAAAACACAGAACCATAAGAAAATGACAAAGTGAAAGTTAATGCATCAAAAACCTCCAAAAAAATTATTAATTGTTCACAGGTCATGGAGGAGCTCAAAAAGGATTTTGAAAATCAAGTAAGAGAAGTTGAGGGAAAATTGGGAAGAAAAATGTGAGTGATGCAAGAAAATAATTTAAAATGAGGGAACTGTTTGCTAAAGGAGATAAAAAAAATACTGAAGAAAATAATACCTTAAAGAATAAACTAACTCATACGGCAAAAGAGGTCCAAAAAGTCAATGAGGAAAAGAATGCTTTGAAAAGCACAATTAATCAAATGGAAAAGGAAGCTCAAAAATTCAATGAAGAAAATCATTCCTTCAGAATTATAATGCAGCAAATGAAAGCTAATGACTTTGTGAAAAATCATAATATTATAAAACAGATCCAGAAGAATGAAAAAAATAGAAGACAATGTAAAATTCCTCATTGAATAAAACACAACTGATCTAGAAAATAGATCCAAGAGAGATCATTTAAAATTATTGGACTGCTTGAAAACCATGATAAAAAAAGAGGTTAGAAATCATCTTTCAAGAAATTATCATGGAAAACTGCCCTTATTGTCTGGAATCAGAGAATAAAATAGAAATGGAAATAATCCAATAATCACCTCTTAGAAATATCCCAAAAGAAAACTCCTAGGGATATTATACTCAAATTCCAGAGTTCCCAGGTCAAGGAGAAAAATATTATAAGCAGTCATGAAGAAGCAATTTGAATATTGGGGAAGCAAAATCAGAATAACCCAAGATGTAGCAACTTCTAAACTAAGGGGTCAAAGAGCTTGGAATGTGACATTCTGGAGGTGAAAGGACCTAGGATTATAACCAAGAATCACCTACCTAGCAAAACTGACTATAATGCTACAGGGAGAAATATGGACATTCAATGAAATAGATGATTTTCAAGCATTTGTGATGAAAAGACTAGAACTTAAAAGAAAATTTGACTTTCAAAAAGAAGAATCAAGATAAGCATGTCACTTGTCTTCACTCTGTCCTTTTTCTGGTATTGCCACTCAATGATTTATTTTGAGACATTATCAATAGGTATTTTGAAAGATTTTGGGGAGAGGCTAGGCCCCTGCCGTTTGTTCATCACCTCCTCTGAGATATTGACATATTAAGACTTTTAACTCTAGGGATGCCTATTCCCTATATTCCCTTGATATGTGAAATGATTCTCATATTGAACTGGAGGAAGATATTGGGATTAACTGATTGGCAATTTGTCAAGATATTGGAATCTTTAAGTAGCTAACTCTATCTGTCAGGGATCTGGTAGACAGTTTATAAGTTTGAGAGGGCCCTGACTGTGAACAGTTTGTAATGCGTGATTATTCTATTGAGTGGAGGAGGAATGGGGATAAGGTTATTTTCTCTTCTCTCACCTAACATCCATTAGCAATGGTATGTTGCAGTAAAGCTATTTATTTAATAGGAGATATCATATCTTGAGTTTTGAGTGGGTCAGATATCACATCATGAGTTTATGAGTGGGTCAATTAGAATGACATTGAGGCATAGTTGAAGGGGCTAAGACAAAACTTTTCAGTCAAATACAGACATAGAGACAGAAGTGCAATGCTTTCAGAGAGGAAACTGTTTATAGATGTTTGACTATTGGCAATAAAAAGAGAACCAAACATGGATTCAGGGAAGAACTCATCCTGGAAATTCCAGAAGAAGAGAAAGAATATCAAGGTGTAGTATCAGTAATGTTGCCTTGGTCATGTGTTTTCTATTTGTACCTTACCACTGTTTTACTAAAAAAAAATCCCTAATTTTCTCAGATACGTTGAGCATATTTGTGTTTAAGTGGGTTCCATTTTGAGCAATGAAAGAAAAGAGCAAAAGGGCAGGGATGTAGTTTGTAGATATGTTCAGTTAGTGCTAGGTACCAATAATTGCAGCAGAAACTACCTTTTACTGCTTCAGTTTCCTTCCTCTCATGGGGAGAAGGGCAAGGGAAAAATGCCATAGGAGTAAAGTTATTTAAAATTGCTACTATTTTTGAAGCAGGGGTAAGGAAAGACAGAGAAATCTGATTCATCATTACTTTCATTGTCTCAACAGGTTTTTTCCAGTTTAGATTTTGTTTTTGTTCACTCAGAACAGAAAGTATGTCTATGTGCTATAGTAGTGCCTCCAGTGATGCTTCATTGCAGTTTCTAAGGAGAGAATTTTTTTTTGGGGGGGGGGCAAAAAGCCAGGACCCTATTGTGCCTGCCCACAGAATCCATAATTGTATAAAGGAAGGTAAATTCCAAATTCTTTCATCAATCCTCTCATTGCACCTTTCTTTCCCAAATTAATAACAAATTGTTCAAGAAGTTTCAGTTCAAATGTCATGAGCTGATGGGCTTTTAGATGGCTGCTATAGCAATGTGAGTTTTAAAAGGGAAGAAGAACTATCAGTTCCTTGTATCTATGGAATATGTATGATATTCTCACCATAATAAGTAGAAATGGATCTTCTAAAAAAGGAAAAACAAATCTGATACTTTTCTTCTCCTATAGAGAATAAGATTTCTGAGGTACTTATACGGTATTGAAAATCAAGTTGTTCAGACGCAGCTAGGTGGTGCAGTGAATAAAGCATTGGCCCTGGAGTTAGGAGGACCTGAGTTCAAATCTGGCCTCACATTCAACACACTAGCTGTGTGACCTTGGGCAAGTCAATTAACCCCAACTGTGCTCTTAAAAAAAGGCAAAAAAATAATAAAATCAATTTGTTCTTCTGAATAAAGGAGCAGTTATGGTATTCTTCTTTCTCCTCACGTGATTGCTACCCTAGTTCAGAACTTCATCACCTCTCATCTAAAATGTTGCAATGACTCCTAAAATGTTTACTTGCCTTTGTTATCTCTTTTTTCTTGTCTTACCATCCATACAACTGTCAAGATGATTTCCCTTAACTGCAAGCCTCATTATGCAACTCCCCTATTCAAAAACTTCCAGTGGTGTCTTGTCCCCCTCAAATATAAATCCTGAGATTTGGTATTTAATAATACGCACTACTTGCCTCCAAACTACATTTCCGGTTTTATTCAATAGTACTCCCCTTCCCACCATTTAAAATCTTGACAAATTATCCTCTTTGTTATTTTTCATCTAGAAGACTCAGTTCTGAATCTTTGAATTTGACATCCCCCTCTCTTTAAGTGTATTCCTTCCTCATTTCCAACTTTTTTTTTGAGGGAAGAAGGCAATTGGGGTTAAGTGACTTTCCCAAGGTCACGTGGCTAGTTAAGTGCTCTATTCACTGCACCACCTAGCTGCCCCACTCATTTGTGACTCTTGAAATAAATTTTCCTTCAAAACTCAGCTTGTGTCTCTATCTATCTGAACTCTTTCTTGACAGCTACAGTTACTAATATCATCCACTCAAAAAGACTACCTTCAATTTATTTCTAGATATTTTATATGGCATGTATGTGCATTTTCATTTCACGGATAGAATGTAAAGTCATTGAGAATAAACAATATTTTTGGTTTTTTTTTGTATTGCTAACACATAATAATGCCAGGAACATAGTAGTTACTTAATGTATTTTGTTTTATTGATTGATAGAATAGAATACTGGTCACATTAGCCAGAAGGATATGGATGGTGAGTAAGTGAATTTTAATGCCCATTTCCAAATATCTGAAAATCCAATAGAACTCTATCAAAAGTGAAGCAACTAGTAAATTCATGACATGTTTTAATGATAACTTGATTCTTTAAATAGAGAAGGAACATGGAGAATTACTAATCTGGACCTTTTGTTTGTTTTTTTTACTTTTCCCAATTACATAAAAAGATAATTTTCAACATTTATGTTTATAAGATTTTGAGTCCCACATTTTTCTCCCTACATGCCCTTCTTTCCTCTTCAAGACAGCAAGCAATCTGATATAGGCTATACATGTGAAATCACATCAAACACATTTTCTCTTTAGTCATATTATGAAACAAACAGAGCAAAAGGAAAAAAATACACAAAAATTAAAAAATGAAAATAATGTTTTGATTTGCATTCAAACTCCATACTTCTTTATCTGTATCTGGTTAATGTTTTTAATCATGGGTCTTCCTGAATTATCCTGGATCATTGTATTGATAAGAGCTAAGTTATATGATTATCACACAATGTTGCTGTTATTGCATGCAGTATTCTCCTAGTACTACTCACTTCACTCAGCATCAGTTCATATAGGTCTTTCTAGGATTTTCTGAAAACTACTTGCTCATCTTTTCTTATCGAGAAATAGTATTCCACTGCATTCATATACCACAACATTTCAGCCTTTCCTAGTTTCCCATACTGTCAATTTCCAATTTGCCACCACAGAAAGAGTTGTCATAAATATTTTTGTGCATGTAAGTCCCTTTCCCTTTTATATAACCTGTTTTGGGATACAGACCTAGTAGCTATATTGCTTGATCAAAAGTTAAGTACAACTTGATAACCCTTTGGTTATAAAGTTTAGTTATCAAACCAAAAATTTGGTTTCAAATTTATCTCCAGAATGGTTGGATCACTTCACAACTCCACCAACAATACATTAGTGTTCCAATTTTCCTGAATCTTCTCCAACATTTATCATTTTCCTTTGCTGTCATATTTGCCACTCTCATAGGGTTGAGGTGGTAACTTAGAGTTATGTTAATTTTAATTTCTCTTATCAATAGGTATTTAGTTCATTTTTAATCTTATTCTGAATAAAATGAAGGAACTACTTACTAAAACAAGAAACCTACTACTATCTCCTCTTTCACCTCTGTTTCACATGAGGAGGTATCACTTCTCACTGAGGAAAACATTTCTGTATGCACAAGTGATCTAATTCTATGCCAACTTCTGCAACAAATTGCTCTCTCTGTCATCACTACTGAATACTAAACTTCAATAAGCCCCTTTTGTGGGAATCTAAATATCTTCCCTGCCCCTAGGACCTTTGATGGGCTTATGTGACTCTGAGAACCTTCTCTGATTTGAAAATATACTCTGACCCCTAATAGACTGCATGTAGTCACATGGAGGCTGTGGTGGGAAGCTTGTTTTTCAGGTATTCCAACATGTTATTACTTTATGATTGGGCAGTTGGTCAAGAGGGTTGTAACATTCTCTGATCCAGGAGAAGGCTATGCATACCCTGATATGAGTTTTCGTTTTGGGGCTCACTTTGGAAAGAGTTGTGAGATTTTTCCAGATGAGACTCTGGGCAGACATTGAGCCCCCTGGCATAGAAAACCCAGATGCTGGTGTTTCTCTCTCTGTTGTCTAACTATGTATAGATGTAATGGTCATAAGCCTGGAAACCTATCTGCTGATTTTTTTCTTTGTCTGCTTATAACTTCTACTTGTAACTTCTATTTGTATTCTGTTTGTATTCTCTGAAGTTCAGAGTGTTGACTTTTCCCCTGGAGCTAAGTAAACGATATATGTCTGAATGAATAAAGAAAGATCGTTAATCCATTTTGAGTTGCTTTCCTTTAGAAAAGCAGATATAAGAACCTGTGCTAGCAGCCATTCTGAGTATGTTAGGGTGCTTGCTGCTTCAGCCCTTTCCTATTTTTTATGAACATTAACTTTTGTTTATTTTTAGTTTACATCATTCATTTCCATGAGATTTTGAGTTACACATTTTCTTCCCTTCTTTCCCCCACCAACCACTGCAATGCAGCAATCTCATGTTTACCCCCTCGCCCATTCTGCTCTTTCCTATATCTTCCCCCATTACGGTTCTGACTTTCTGGTAGGAAAAGCTGGATCTCCTTACCCCAGTACCTGTGTATCTTAATTCCCAGTTTCATGAAAATTACATATACATGCATATGTATACATACACACACACTCACACACATATGTATGTGCATATGTATAAGTATATACACATACACATATGTTTATATATATATTTTTCCCTTCACCTATCCTCATGCTGAGAAAAGTTTCATAAACTACAATTATTGTTTTTCCATGTAGACATGTAAATAGTACAACTTTTATGACTTCCTTTTGATTTCTTTCCCATGCTTACCTTCTCATGTTTCATGTATTTGAATGTCAAATTTTCTATTGAGTTCTGTTTTCTTTTTTCATCAAGAATGCTTGAAAGTCCTCCACCTCACTAAATAGACATATTTTCCCCTGAAACATTATACTCAGTTTTGCTGGGTAGGTGATTCTTGGTTTTAATCCTAGCTCCTTTGATCTTCAGAATATCATGTTCCAGGCCCTTTGGTCCCTTAATGTAGAAGCTGCTACATCCTGGATTATCCTAATTGTGCTTCCATAGTATTCAAATAGTTTCTTCTTCACAGCTTATAATATTTGCTCCTTGATCTGGGAACTATGGAACCTGTCTATACATTCCTTGGAGTTTTCTTTTGGGGATCTTTTACAAGGGGTGATAAGTAAATTCTTTCAAGTTCTATTTTGACCTCTGGTTCTAAAATATCAGGGAAATTTTCCTTGAGAATTTCTTGAGGGATGATTTCTAGGTTCTTTTTTTGATCATT
>CM053594.1:101901252-101931523 GCA_028646575.1 Pseudocheirus occidentalis
GATAGATAGATAGATAGATAGATAGATAGATAGACAGATAATGTGTATATAAATGCCTCATTCTGTAGCCTGAATCCATCACCTCTCTATTGGGAGGTGTGTGGTATTCATCATTGATTCTGTAGAATAATAGATGCTTAAGTCTTTCAGAATTGTCTGTTTTAAAATAATGATGTTACAAATTATTCTCTCTACATAAGTTCATATGTCTTCCCATATTTCTCTGAAACCATCCCACTCCTCATTTATAATGATGCAATAATATTACATACAGTATTCATATACCATAATTGATTCTGTCAATTCTAAATTCTTGGGTACTATCCTCTTTAATTTTTTATTTTTTCCACTACTAAGAGAACTGCTATAAATAATTCTCATGCATACTATGACATTTCACCTTCCTTTGATTGCCTGAAGTTATACACCTATTAGTAGTAATGATGGGTTAAAGGTATGCAAATTTCATTTTTTTGATTATATATTTTTCAATCAGTAAGTGTCTGCCTTTTCTCTTTCCTGCACCAATCTCCCCTTCCAAATAAGAATGAAAGAAAAATAACCCCATCCCATTACAACCATGTATCTCCAAGCAAAACAAATTTCCACACTAGCCATGTCCCAGTATGATTCTGAGATCTCCTATCACTCTTGTTCTACAGCTTCTCCCTTCAAGTTAAAGTTTTTCTTGAAGTGTGTCCTCTCAACCATACCCTGTCAGCAACATCCATTGTTCATAAATCTCTCTGTGTGTCTCCCTATGAAAACCACCCACATGACAGGAGATCCAGAATTTTCCATTTTAGTAATCTGGATATGCTTCCAAAGCCTCTAAGGTCACTTGCATGTTAGGTGAACTGGCCATGCCCAGACAAGTGTGGGTTATATATTTCCCTCGTGTGTAATTTGCCATCTCTGGCAAGTAAGCAGGGGTGATTTTTACTTTTTAACACAGTCCTCAAGCAGTTCTCCACATGTGGTGTCTGGGGAGAGATAAGCAATGTATTTTCATTTGCCCTCCCAATACTATAAAGTCCCCCAAAAAGCTAATCCTGTATGATCATATATAATACCACATGCAGAAACAGAAATCCCAATTATCCTCAAATACAAAGTTTTGTAGAATCACAAAAGAAGGAACATTTCACAAAGTTTGGAAAATATTTCTGTTTACTTAGTCTTAGCATTTCAAGACCTTTTTCAGCCTACACATAAGAGAAAGAGTGAAGACAAAGTAAACTGGCTATTTTCTCAACCAGAAATCTGGTCCACACTGATCTTTCCAACCTACATAGAGTTTTCCCTATAAGGATTTGGGACCTGGGGTCAACTTGGCATTGTTCCTTCCTCAAATAAGAAAATTGTCCTGGGTAGAAACTGTTGCAATGATTGCCTCCGTTCATAAGGTCATTCAACTGACTCCACAAAAGCGTACCTTCCTACCCAGGTCCCACTAGAACAAAAAATGTTCCACAGGATGCACTAAAATTCTCTAGGGGTCCCTCTATCATAAAAGATATGCATAGATGATCCAGGCAATTTCTTCTGGATCCCTTATCCCTAAGGGCACCTGAAATTCCCCCATGAATCTTTGTTACTGCCGGGATAAACCACATGGTATTGGTAATAACCTTAAAGACAAGAAATAGGTTCAGCTAGCGAAGTAGCCAAAGTTATTAATTATTTGTGGATTTAAGGCACAGGAATTCTCATCCTATAGCATTATGAGGTGTTTCTGCTTTCACAGAAGGCAAGCAGTCCAGCTCAATTTAAATACATAAGGAACAATGTGAACGAACATTTCTATTGGACAGTAGCAATCTAGTGATTACAGATTTCTCATATTAAACTTAATATCCATATCTTATACAGGCCTCTAATACCGAACAGTATCACTGTAGTAGTATCAGGTATCAGTATATCAGTATTTATATAGAATTGGATTATAAAAAAGCATCAGCATTTAAACGTCATCAAAAATATATCAAAAGTTTGTGAAACTGCTACAATGGAACTGACTTGTGAGAGGACACTTACTGAGGGGAAAAAAAGTGAACTGGGGAAAAAATGCAGAGGAGAATTTTACTCCAATAGAGTTTTTTTTTATCACTTTAACTCACCACAGATCAAACTGAAGTCATTTCTAATCTTCATATTACAGCAATTAAATATCTGGCAAGTTCTAAATATGGTATGACCAAATACTTTCATTTGTGCTTGTCAATTGCTAATAAAAATGTAGATTGTATTTATTTGACATAGAAATTCATTCAAGTATAGAATAAGGATGAAAGAAATCTCATGTAAGAGAATTGGTAAGATAAAGCAGAATCAATCATGCTTTTATTCCTAAAATATTTTGCTAGAAATACTTCTTAGTACAGACTTGAATATCTTGATTTCCCTTCTCATTTGCTTTGTAGGAATGACATGATTGGTTGAGTTGCTATTACAAAGCTTGCCCTGGTACATTTGCTGAAGTGCATGCAGGGTTAGATATCATAAAGAATTTATACTGAGGTGTTAGGAGTGATTTGAGAATCCCATTAAAAGAAATAACCTTAATCATCCACAATAACATTGCATTAATTATTAATAGATCTAATCAGTAGTCTGAAATTGCTCACATCTAATATTAATCAGTAAGGGAAATGAATTCATAGCATCATGACATGCCCTCCATGCCTTCGGATACCTTGCAGTGTTATTATTTACATGCTTCACCGTTAAAGAACATTTCACAGAGCTGGAGTCAGAAGACTTGATTCTTCACAAGACTGACTTCATTAGACTTATGTTTTACTCACAAAATTAACTTATCCATTATTAAGCCAGCTCACAAGAAAAGCAATAATGTTGACTCTTCAAAGATTAGCTTTTTTTTATAAATCCAGATACTGTACCACTTTCCTTTAATTTTTAATGAGAAGGAAGTTCTGGATTGTGTCCAAGGGTAAACACACATTCAAAATTATCTTCCCAGTTTCTTGGTTAGATTAAAAAAAACTTCTGAATACTTTCACCACTTAAAATTGTTTGAAAGAATCTATTTCCAAAAAAAATATTTATTACACTAAGATGTATTAAATATTGTAGTAATTCTGGACTTTATCCTCTAGAAGATGAAACCATCCTCATAATAACATTAATAGTAATAATTTCTATGGCATTTTGAGGCTGTAAAAACATTTTCTTCGAAGTTCAGGGAGGTAAATAGACACATAAGGCTGCATGATGTTTTGTTTTGCTTTTATTAGATTTACAATTAATTTGGTACAGCTAGATGACACAGTGGAGAGAGTAGTTGGCCAGGAGTCAGGAACGCTTATCTTCCTGAGTTCAAATCTGATTTCAGACAGTTGCTAGTTTAGTGACCCTAGGCAAGTCACTTAATCCTTTTTGCCTCAGTTTCCTTATCTGTAAAATGAGCTAGAGAAGGAAATGGCAAACCATTCAAGAATTTTTGTCAAGAAAACCATAAATCAGATGCATGTGAAAAATGACTGAATAAAACAACTTATTTTGAATATGCAATTGAATGTTTATAAATCTTGAATAAATGCAAGAGTTCAGTTTTAACAGAAGGGAATCTTCAAGGAGCTATACGTATTTAGGTTCGATAGTTGATGTTACCTTTGGCTTTTCCTTCTCCATTGGCTCTCTCTCATCTAATCATATACAGTCATAGATTGGAATAGTGAAATGTTTATTTTTTCAGTCCTTTCTTTTTCTTTCTAATTGCTATAATCCTGGATAAAGTCTATTTATAAAGTTTATTGATAGTAGAGAAATCACTGTAAAAATACTAACTCAGGCAAATCTATTGTAGAATCTTTCTTCAGTCTCTCCTTTACCATACATTGCTGTCCAAATAATCTTCCTTAGACCCAGTTCTCATATGGCAGCCTCTTAATCCCCATTGTCTACTGAATTAAGAGCAATAGCATTTTTCAAAACTTCAACCAATATCTGTTCCCACCACTCCTGTATCAATATCATGAATAACCACTCTTTTCTTTGCTCTAAATAGGGATATGGGGTAATAAAATGAACACAATGCTTCAGATATGATCTGATCAGAGCAGAAAATGGGAGGGGAAAGGGCATTACCTCAATCATTTGAACACTATAATTTTTTGTTAATACATTCTTATCTTTTTTCTTCTTAAAAATGCATATATAGCTTCTACAGGAAAATACTAACTTTAACGTGACATAAAACAACTTTAATTTAGTTAATAGAGGCTAGTTTTTATGAAAGTTTCTTTTAAATGTCTTTTACACCATCATGAGTCCATAATTTAAAAATCCAGTATTCTCTATGTATATTTATATATGCATACATCTAAATGCATGTATGTGTATGAATATACATATATGCACTCATACACATGCATGTTATGTGTATACTATAGGTGTGTTCATATATATGTATTTCTCTGTGTATATTCATATGTGTATATATATGTTTATATGTATGTATAATACATGTGCTGGGTTTGAAGGAAGAAGGAGTCTTTTTTTATTGATGTTTTGGAGCGGGGAAAGGCAGGGCGATTGGGGTTAAGTTACTTGCCCAAGGTCACATGGCCAATAAGTGTTGTGTCTGAGGTCGAATTTGAACTCAGATCCTCCTGACTCCAGAGCCAGTGCTCTATCCACTGTGCCACCTCACCACCCTGAAGAGGGATTCTTTAAACAGATAAAAATGAGGAGTCCATTACAGGTATGGGAAACAATGTAGCAACAGAATGGAAGGAGAGGAGAGCAATTACAAGAACATAAATTAAATTGACTCGTGTGATAATGTTACCCTTCTCTAATAAATCATAAGTGACTTAACATGACTCTCATAGGAATAAAGTGTTACTCAAAAAGAATGAATTCCGGGATAAGAAAATCATTTAGCTTTTAGACATCATGGAAGACCAATAGAATAGAGAGTTGCCATGAAGTTAGACTTCATGCTCTCCATCCAGCTGAAAACATGTGGACAGTAATAGACTTCTCTGTCTAGACTGTCCTCCAAGCCAGGGATTTCAAAGGACAGAAATAAAACCATTCACTTCAAGCTCACTGAAGAGTTTATTGATAGTACACGAATCACTATAAAAAATACTAACTCAGGCAAGAAGCATACAACGATATATATGCTACTGATTTACCATTGTCCTCAGTTCCTCATCTTTGTCTGGCTTTGAAATATGAATGTACATAGGAATTTCTATTCCCAGGAATTCAACTCTGTCCAGACACAAACAAATTCTTAATATCCTGAGGCAATTAGGGTCTTGGCAAGTTTTATGCTAAGGTAAACCCAAATATTCTTGTTAAATACTTATTTATTGATTCATATCAGAGACGCACAGTCTAAAGTGGTCTCATTAACCTGTAGATAAAACCAAATTTCATTAGTTCATGTATAGATTAAAATTATTTCTTCTCTTAGTGAGCTAGCTATTCCTTGAACGTCATGCACAATTTAGATCTTTACATTAAAATAGCCAAAAAGGTATTTTCTTCAAACTCTCTGTATTAAATATTTTCCTATGTGTCCATCAATTCATAATATTCTACAATTGTAGATTAACAATAAATAAATAATAATCTTTAGTCTTCTGGATGTATTGTTTCTCTTCTGAGATGCACACAGTGGCTACATTAAATTTCACATACATATGTGTGTGTGTTATGTAGACTTTGCTTAAAAAATTTAACTAAAAAGAGGAGAAAAAGGTGCAGAGGAGACTTCTTTCATAAGAAGTTAAATTTTATTTTAGAATTCACTACAATATCTTTAAATGGCATTTTTAAGATTAAGTCACATTCATGAACTTAGGATTTGGATTTGCTTGATACAGTCCCTGAATCCGTGAGTATTTATACAATTCTAAGTCCATAATAGCTTGAAAACAAGCCTATAATTGAATAATCATAATGTCACTGAATAGCTCCCTGCTATTTAATGGCTTAATTTCTTTTTAGTTCAAGCCTGGATGCAAACACTTTTTGGGGGGGAAGGGTGTCGCTGGGATAAGGGAAAAATGTATTATTTTGTAATTCCTATTTGTGAGTTGCTTCTCACATCCTGCTTAATTATGCCCTAGATCTAGAATTCTTAATTTGGGAGTGTGTGGTATAGATTCCTTTGGCAGTCTAGGGAGACCTATGAACTCTTTCTCATATCAATGTTTCTTGTTTCCATTCATAATTGAAGGAAAAGCTAAATTTCAATTTTTGTTGTTGTTCAGTCATATCTGACTCTTTGTGACTTCATTTGGGGTTTTCTTGGCAAAGATACTAAAGTAATTTGCCTTTTTTCTAACCAGCTCATTTTATACATGAGGAAATGAGACAAAAAGAGGTCAATAAAAATAAGGTAGTATTTATTGCTTGTGCAAGTTCAAGGACCCCTGAAATCTATCCACAGGCTCACCCCAGGTTAAGTGCTCCCAACCTAGATACAAGGAATGAGAATTTTCCCAGTGCAAAAGTTAAACAGGCTCTTTCAGCAAACTGTACAGAAATGATATTGAGCTAAGACCTAAGATAGAACTCTTGTGTGAAGAGCTGGCCTTTGGCTGGTTACTATTTATTGTGATACTTTAAGGTAAATCTCTCTCCATCATGCCCCTGAAACCTCTTCATTCTGCAAGATCACATCATCCCAGAAACTCCCATCTTTTCAGTACCATCTACTCTTGGGGCCCCTCCCTTCATCTAATTGCAGGTTGAAGAGTAGAGAACCACTCCCAGAATCTTTCTTTAAGGAGGGCTCCCAGGCTAGTTCTCTCTCTTCATTTTCTATCAATGCTGCAAACCTCTGTAATTTTCTACTGTACCCCTTCACCCAGTACTTCCCCACCCCATCCCCTTTTTAGCTTAGTGAATTATCTTCCCCCATTAGACTGTAAGTTTCTTGAGGTCAGAGACTATATTTTGCCTTTCTTAGCACAGAGCTTGGCAGAAAGTAGTCACTTAACAAATATTTGATGACTGACTATATACATGAGTAAAAAGGTTGTCAAGAACTATCACTTCAACTCTGGAAGAATTTAGAGGACTACTACCTTCTCAACTCATGTCTTACAGAATATATGAACACAAGTTCTCCATTCATATATAAGGACTGAGAAGTGGGAAGAAAAGGTAGATGGGAAGGAACAGTAAGGAAAGACGGAAGGATTCCTTATTAGTACTAGTCTACCTACTACAGTTATACTTACTCTAATGTATATATGACAATGTCTTGTTATGGAAATTTAATAATATTAGCTGAAATTTGCATAATACTAAATTTTGTAAAGGCTATTGCAACAGCTTCTTGGGATTGTAGATCTAGGGCAGGAAATGAAATTAGAAGCCATCTACTCAACTTCGCTTAGTTTATGAGGAGAAAACATTATCGCTTTCTTTTTTTCATCATCATCCTCACAACTGATATTTGTATAACATTTTAAGATTTGCAAAATTAGGTACCTATGTAGCGCTTTAGAGCATGGTCTGGAGTCAGGAAGACTTGAGGTCAAACCTTGGCAAGTCATTTTACTTGTTTGCTTCAGCTCCCATAGCACCTATGTCACATGATTATTGTGAGCATTAAAGTAAGATAAAATTATAAAGCACTCAGCAGAGTACCTGGCACATTGTAAGTGTTATTAGTATTATTATACAAAATCATTTCACGTATGTTATCTTATTCATTTTTTGCAACAACCCTGAAAGTTAAGTGTGACTTCTGTATTCCATTACTCCCCACCATTTGACAAATAAGGAAGCTGAGGCCATCAGAGGTTGACTTACCCAGGATTACATGACTAGAAAATGTCTAATGTAGAATTTCAAGTTCTTCTAAATTCAATTCTTTTTTTTTCTTTTTAGAGGGCAGTTGGGGTTAAGCGACTTGCCCAACACAAAAACGGCTAGTTTTTGTGTTAAGTTGCTGAGGCCGGATTTGAATTCAGGTACTCCTGACTCCAGGGCCGGTGTTCTATTCACTGCGCCACCTAGCTGCCCCCTGAATTCAATTCTAATGCTTGTCCACCATGGTACCTAGTGTAATGAGAATCTGAAGATCTGTCTTGCCCCTAGACCCTTTGAGTGGTTTGGAGAATGTTCCCTGATTTGAAAGTATACTCTGCCCCATAATAGGCTGAATGTAGTCACATGGAGTCAGTGGTGGGGGGCTTGTTTTCTGGGAATGGCCACACCTTGTTACTTTGTAATTGGACAGTGGGTCAAGAGGGCTTTGACATTCTCTGACCCAGGAAAAGGCTATATATATGCCCTGATGTGAGGCTTTGCTTTGGGGCTCACTTTGAGGAGAGTTGTGTGATTTGGCCAGAGGAGACCCTGGGAAGCCGTTGAGCCCCCTGGCTTTGAAAAACCCAGATACTGATGCTTCCCTCTCTGGTAACTTGAATAGGTAATGAATATGATGTTCAGATGGTTGGAAGCCCATCTGCTGATCTGTTTCTTGGTCTGCTTGTAACTTGTGCTTATAACTTGGGTTTGTATTCTCTGGAGATCAGGGTGCCGATTTTTCCTCCTGAGCTAGGTAAATGATATATTTGTTTGATTAAAGAAGGTAGTTAACCCATTTTGAGTTTCTTTCCTTTAGAAAAGCAGATCTAAGAACCTGTGTTAGCAGCTGCCCTAGGTATGCTAGGGTGCTTGCTGATACACCTAGTTATCTCTATTACCCCAAGAAGATAAATGACTTGTCCAAAGCCACACCAAGTCATGTAAAAGGTGAGATTTGAACTCAGGTCTTCTGATTGTAGTATCAGTTTTTGTTCTACAGATTACATGATTTGATTCTAACAACACCTTTTGAAAATGTTATTCTAGGAAACTATTGCAGTAATTCAGATGGGAAGTTGTCAGGGCTTCATTTAGGGTGGTGCAATTTTAGGTGAAAAAGGAGGGAAGTGAGAATGGATACTAGAAACGGTTCTGACTGTGATTTCCTGGTCAATTCTTTGGCTATGTGGCTTGAGGAAATATTAGGAGACAAAGATGCTGCCGAGGCTGTGAGACTAGGTTACTAAAAGAGTGGAGGTAGGGAAGTTAGGAAGAGAGGAAAGTTTTGTGGGAAGGATAATGAATTCTCTTTGATACATGTCAAGCTTGGTATACCTGAGACATGAAGTTATAAAAGTCCAATGAGCAGTTGTTGATGCAGACTGAACTTAGGTCTTTTGAGTCTCCAAGTCCAGCAAACTTTCCACTATGTTGTTCTTTCTCTCAATCATCCATTCTAGCATGGGTTAGAAAAGAAGTTAGATTATACTATACCCTAACAGATATAGTATGCTCCATGATCATCCATCCATGAAGTTTGGTTTGTTTGCTTTTTTGCCATGTTATTGGCCAGATATTGAAGAGTAAGCACCAATAAGATATGTAAATTATACTATTATGTGAGGTGGAGAGACGGAGGAAAAAGAAGGCCAGACAAGAAAAAGAAATACAGTTAGGGCTAGATGGATAGAGGTTGAGAGCTAAGCTAGCCCAGGCAGGTGGAAGGAACAGATCCAAATACAGAAATTTACCCAAGTAGAAGTGAATGAGCTAGAGGCCCTGGGTTTCTGTATACTCTATTCCATTTTCTCTATGATTGAAATATTGGTATGGTGCTTAGTGTGATACCAGGAGTCAGGTTACAATTTTGACAACAGTCAGTAAAAGTCATATTAACATGAGAAGTAGAAGAAAAGATTTTCCTAGCTTTTTTTCCCTATCCTTTAGAAATTTGATACAAATCTATCATCTTTCTGGATTTGGTAACAATACCAAAATCTGTAGTCTGTGGTCTTTTTAAAGTAAAGATGAAAGGAAAAATCTATTTAAATTAGAAAAACAGTGTCCTTAATACCCTCAAAATCTATAAAAATAAGTAAATAAATCACAGAGAAAGTGTGAGTACCACAGAACATAATGTTTTTCTTAAGGTATCATGCTTTTTTCTTCCCCTGACCCTTGTCTTCAAGGGCAGAATACAGATTGGTACTTTGTTGAAATAGTATAAATGTTTTATTCAACACAGAAAAGATGCTGTAAGAAGTCTATCTATTCCCTAGATAACAATAATGATAGGTAATCTTTACACGGATTGAAAAAACTTTCAATATTGTCTTTACATATACAATGATAAGAGCAGAACAATGATATAGACAATTGGAGACATTTATCTAGATATCCTAGACAAAGAAATAGAAGAGGTTAAGCTGAGGGTCATTTATCTAGATGTTTGCTTCATTTGTCTATCTAACTGCACAATTTTCATAGAATCTTAATCCATAAATATATCCCTATTAATGTTTTTTTAAATGAAATAGTTTTGAATGGTAATTCATTACGATGAGTTTACCCAAGCACATAGGATAAATCAGGTCACAGAAATCATGTGAGAATTTCAGTTATTCAAGTAGTTGAATACCTCCTCATATTTCTGTTTCATCCTAAACTGTGTAAACTAAACCTTTCATTTGATAGGGTCCAAGGTTATCTATAACATTGAAGTCAATCAGAGGAAATAACCCGAAAAGATAAACAGCCTAAAGTCCACATCAGACAAAGATGAGTTGAAGGTACTGGTGATGATTACCTTGGAGAATAGAAGACTCAAAGGAAACATGAAAGTTACCTTCAATTATCTGAAAATCTGTGATGTGGAAGAGGGATGTGACTTGTTCTGTTTGACTCCACAAGGAACTAAGATCAAAGGGTAAAAGTCATGAAGGGAAAGATTTAGGATTAACTTGAGGGAAGAAAAAATAAAACAAAGATTTCCCTAGCAATGAAAGCTGTATAAAAATGGAATTGTCTACCTTGGAAGTAATAGATGCCCTCACTTCAAAGATCTTAAAGCAAAGGCCAGATTGCTAGTTGTCCTGTGTGGTTTAGTGGTAATTCATTTTTGGGAAAGATGTGTCTTTTGTTTCAATTTTACTACATGGCTCCAGAAGTCTCAGCTTTGAAATTTTGTTATTCTGTGATTCAAAGCAACAGAGAATGGAACCATCAATTGGGTGGAAAAAAATTTGCCTGAATCTGTCTATTTGCTCACAGGTCCATTGCCTCTGGTCTATTTTTTGCCATTCTTGCCTTAAACAGTTGCTGCAGTGTATCTATGTGAATCAGAACCCTCTCTGAGTACTCAGTGAGAAATTTAAATTCACAATTGGGGTTAGTCCTTTTAAAAACATTTTTACAAGTACAGCTTCTAAACATAGAAAAACTAGACACTGTATATGAATGTGATAGCTAAAAACAGAACATGTTGTATCCACATTGGCCAGAGCTGACCAGACTATTTCAGGTATTAAGCACAAGAAGTCAAGAATAGTGAACCAGTTACAACATAACTACAGTACCACAATTGATAATTGTAGATTACCCCAAATACCAGAAAATTATTTGCAGGCCATAATATAAAGTAAACTCATAAGGTAAACTTTATTAAGAAGAGAAGAATAGAAAAGCCCATGTAAAAGCCTTAAGAAAAGGGAGAGATGGAAATATGTAACAATAAGGGGAAGGGAAAGGAAAAGGGGGAAGGAGCAAGAATTTAAATAGTACCTACTATGAGCTAGGGGCTCTGCTAAGTGTTTAAAAATATTATCTCAATTGATACTCACAAAAACTCTGCAAGGTAAATGCTGGGATAAACCCCATTTTAAATTTGAGGAAACTGAGACAAACAGAGGTTAAATGACTTGACTAGTGTCACACAACTAGCAAGGGCCCAAGACTCAGGTCTTCTCAACTCTAGGCCTATGCTCTATCAACTATGCCACCTGTTATAGGCAGAAGGTGAGAGAGGAATAGTGAGGACTGAGAGCATAGAAGACACAGAAATGAACAGAAAGGATGAAGAAATGATCAGGATGTTGAAGGCCTAGTTTGCACAAAATCCTACAAGAACACAGAAAAAGGCTTTTGTATTAGTAAAATACACAGTTAAATAGACTCACTTAGGCTCAGTAACTTCTTGAGGTTATATATGAAGGTAACTTTTTTGTCCCCTCCTATTTTCCCTTTTTGTCTACTGTATTCCTTTGCCTAAAATTGGGTAGGTGGGGGTGGCAGGCAAGAAGAATGGAGACAGAAGGGTAAGGGGAAAGGGAAACACTGTCTGTTTGATGCATATATGTATAACCAGGCTTCAGTGCATACCCAGAGCACTTAAGATAGATCCACCCACAAAGGAGATACCAGGGACCTGGTTCTCAGAAAAGACATTCTATGTTCTCCTGTCCAGTAGAAAAGAGTAGCCTCTCTCCCACCAGCTGCACAGCTAGAAAAGGGTTTTTTAAATGATTTAGAATGCTTTTTTAAAATAACCGGTCTAGGACAGGCTATCTCTCTGTCTCTGTCTCTCCATTTCTCTGTCTCGGTCTCTCTCTCCTTCTCTCTTTCTATATCTGTCTCTTTTCTCTGTCTCCCTTCCTCCCTTCCTTTCATAGACAAAGATGTCAGAGATTAACTCACCTTTTTTCCCCTCCTTTTTGGTACCATAGATTTGCCTCTCCTACCTTCCCCAGAGTAGAAAGGAAAAAGGAGCTTTTGAAAGAGATTAAAGATGTGGAAATTGGGGAGCATTGGAAGCCTCCTTAGAAAATATAGTATAAGACTGTATAAAAAAATATCAGAACATTGCATCTCTCCAACTTGACCAATGTATGCCATCTGGGCATTATTTTACTTTGATTCCTTAGTAAAGTTTTATTATGTTTTAAAGAATTTTATTATTGTGTTTACTATGTGGCAAACAATAAGATGGCAGAGAAAAGGCAGGGACTCACCTAAGTGTTCCCAAATTTCCCTCAAAATAACATTAAATAATGCTTCAAAACAAATACTATGGCATATACTATGCCAGACATGGGGCATACAAATATAGCAAAGCTGACCCTCATATGTTGCATGAGGAATGTCATTGTATGATTTGAAGGGAAGCAGAAGAGACATTGTTAACCCCTTTTCTCCAACAGCATAATTAATTCCTGCAAGGAGAAGCAAGAGGTTTGGGTTTAAAGCTTGGCCTCTCTGAGTCACTCAAAGAAAAGTGGTGCAAGGTCTGGATTATATCTATATGTTCCTTTAAATATTGTTAATCTAGGGGATGTAGGTTCACATTCATGCTAAAGTTCTGATAGATATTCATAAGAAAAAATCCTGACCACTACACACAAGGCTTGACTCCTTTCCCACAAAATACCAGTTCAACAACGAATATATAAAGTAGCAAATAAAGCCATTTTTCCAATTTGGTAGGAAAACAGAAATCAGAGAAAATATACATAGGAGAATATGTCCCATTGGGAGCAAAGCTAACTCAGCTCAACTGAATCCCAGATCTTATCTAAGTGAAAATTCCCTGAAATCTCTAGTGCAATAAGCTGGATATAGGAGCATGATGAATAGTGCCATCTCCTTTCATGTCAATTTATTCCCAGGGTCCTGTTCTTCCTCTAGTGATCTGAAAGTGGTTTATCATTAATCATCTTCTCTCTCAAATTTGAAGACCAGAAATACCCAAATTGACTTCAGAGCCTGAAGAGACTCAAGAGAATTGAAGTGACTCAAAGAGACTAGAGCTTTCCTCTCTTCTGTTCTCACCAACTGTGCCATACCCTTCACTCACTAATCTCTACCAATAAGGAGATTCACATCGATGAGTTTTTGAACACAAAGAATAGCAAAATATAGATACATAGACATTTATGTATGCGTATATACATATATGCATGTATGTGTATATGTATGCACACATGTATATATAAATGTATACACATACACCCTGCATTTAAGGAGCTAGCTGTCTACTGGTGACCCAACATGCAAAAAATATGTACACGTAAGAGACATACAGGATAAATTAGAGATAATCTCAGTGGGAAGTTACTAAGACTCACAAGAACCAGGAAAGTTTTCTTGCAAAATGTGGGACTTTAGCTGAAACTTGAAGAAATCAAGGAAAGCCAGGATATAGAGCTGAACCTAACATTCACTTAAGCACTAAATTAAGAGAAGCAGGTTGTAGGCACCTTGTCTTGGATAAAGGGGGTGGATGTTCAAATTTCCCCAGGGTTCAGGTTTAGGTTGGCAACAGCATAATAAAAAGGAAAAAAAAAACAACTATGTTTCAAAGTTCAGCTCCCTAGATTCCTGACCTCCTAGAAGTATTTATTAGCAGTTCAAAGGAGCTATAGAAGGCTAAAAAGTCCATCTGTGGCTGATCTGAAGAGATTGTTTGAATTCCTTGGTTTTTATTAGAAAAATTCTGAGCATTAATAGTCTAGTTGACATTTTTTACCAAATTATTATGAATGTTATTTGTTATTTTGGAACATCCCTTTGGCACATCCCTTGAAGCAGGAAAGGGGAAAGGATAATAATGAGGTTGTCACTTCTCACAATTTCTTCCTACTGGGTGAAGCTTAAATGTGAGTTACTGAGAAGATATTGCCCTCTTAATTCATATTGTATGCAATATGCAATTGTGTAACTGTAATTCACTGCATCAGGGTATGATCTGAATGATGATAAAGTATAGGAGCACAGAGGTTCAGGAATATCTATGTTCTCAAGGGCTAAGGAAAAGGAGGTTGTCAAGGCCAAAAATTTAAAAATGGCTGTGCCCTCAAGTGCAAAATTAATCATTACTGCTGAGTTCAGTGAAATGATTCATATGGGAGTATCCAAATTCACATGAACATGCCTAAGCATGCACTTATCATTTTCTCTCTTATGAATGGTGAGATGAAACAACTTTAATGGAAAATATAAGTTGGAAGTGAATAATTCAGCTCTCCCCAATTTGTTACCTCTTATGTTTTAACTTCCTTTTTTTCCTCTTGCTCCTTTTATATCTCCCTCCTATGATGAGAAGAGAGCTGACTGCTGCCACCAAAAACATCAGGCCACTCTCTAGACCAGGGGTGGGGAACCTGGGGCCTTGAGGCCACATGTGGCCCTCTAGGTCCTCAAGTTCACCCTTTGACTGAATGCAAACTTCACAGAACAAAAACTCTTAATAAAAGGATTCGTTCTGTAAAACTTGGACTTAGTCAAAAGGCTTCACTCAAGGACCAAAAGGTCACATGTGGCCTCAAGGTCGCAGGTTCCCCACCCCTGAATTCTATAAAGTTATTGTTAAGGAAAGTTGGGCCTTACAGAGTGCTTTTAGGAGAAAACATCAAAATTCAATATTTTGTATTTTAAGAGTAAAATATCAAATATTAAAAATCAAAATTTCAGACAGGTTCCCTTATGTAATGGATAGAACCCTGAATTCAAAATCTGAGGACCTACTTTCATGTTTCAGTCTTAATATTCACTTGGCTTGGCAAGTAACTTTATTTTCCTGAACCTCAGTTTTCTCTTCTGTAAATGAGAGGTGAAACTTTATGGCATTTAAGTTCTTTTCCAATTTCAGATCTAGGATCCAATATAATATTATGCAGACTCAGATTCAGGGGCTCTACTCAAATAGAATAAACCAAAGACAGCATCTTCATTTAAAGGGCTAACCACTAAATGAAAAGAGAGTTGTAAATGGCATATCTGTTATGCATATAGTCTCATTCAGTTTAATACTTTAGAGTTTCATGACTAAAGGAATGGGCTGTCAGCTGGGTTATAGAAATATTTATATTCAAAGAAGGTTAAAATGCAATTCATTAATGCAGGATTTCAATTGTGGTTAGAAGAGTAAATCCTTTGGGTGAAGTACAATTCTGACCCAATTTATGTTCATTTTTTCTCATATAGGCAGATATTGTTATAATGAGACTCCATGGCATTCAGTGCAGCCATTGTGTTGGGTTTTTTTTTTAACATTTTTTGTTATACCTTCTCTGGGGCCATGAGCACTGGAAATATTCATCAGTGCCAGTCATCAAAATGATATATGAGAATAGAAAAAAAGGAAATGACAGAGCAACAAACAGGCCTAATTTCTATTCAATTCACATGTGCCAGATGTTAAAGTTATGACTATAAAAGACAAGCATTTCTAAATACAGTACTATTTTTTTTTCTAAAGACATTTATTTTTTTTCTTCTCTGTGAGGACTGGCCTCTTACTAGTTCCTAGCTGACAGAGAACCAGCTGGATGATGTGGTACATGGAACTCCAGGTCAGAGTCAGGAAGACCAGGGTTCAGATTTGGCCACACACTTACTAGATGTGTGACCATAGGCAAGTCACTTAACCCAGTTTGCCTCAGTTTCCTCATCTGCAAAATGAGCTAGAGAAGGAAATGGAAACCTTTCCTAATTGCAATGTCCTTTTCTTCCTTAAAAGAGTTCACAATCTAGACCAACTGCTAATTGACTATCCCTAAAGGCCCCTTCCCTCTCAGTCTCTGTAAATCTGCCCAGAAATGACAGATAAAAGGGCAAAAGCTCTCAGAGATGTGGGCCCACTATGAGAAGACATAGGCATCCAACTGAAGCCTAAGCCACAGCTGTATACCTATGGGATTGTAGGACCAAAGAGCTACAAACTTGCATGCCTATATGTAATGAACTGCCTGAATTTTGATTCTCTGAGGGCATATATTTCTTCTTGGTACCTCATTGCCAATCTCCTCACATACCTTGGTAAAAGAGAAGATATAAATAATTAACATAAATATTCTTTTGGTTGGCTGCAGCCTAGTGGCAGTCAGGCTGTGGTTTAAAATATTTTCTTTCATACATTATTCAAAGATGATGTCTTGATTCATTATTATATACATAAGGTATAAATGATTCAAATATTTAAAATTTGTTGTTGTTGTTTATCCTTCATTCTAGAAAAGAACCATGGCATTAGGAAGGTGATGTCATAACTTGCAAGAGAACTGGATTTAAGTGAGGGAGGACTGTGCAAAGTCATCAGCCCCACTTTCTCCTACTAAGCCATTTAAAATAGCTACACTGAGAAGAAGAGATGAAAACCTTCAAAATAGTCTAAATGGAAGCATATATACAGTGCCTCCAGGAGTTTACAATAGAATGGAGAAGATAAACATAGAACTGCTACTATGATGACTGGATGAGAGAACTGAGAGTGTTCAAGCTCAAATAAAGGACTAGAGAGCCTTCCTCATATAATTGAAGGAGTGTTGCATTGAAGAGGGTTTAGTTTTCCTCTGTTTTTCCCCAGAGTAAGAACATGAAGTGATTACTAGAAGCTGAAGAAACACCTTTAATTATGAAATACAGATAAATCTTTCTAAAAAGAATTTTTCCTAAAATTATAACAGGATGCCTCAGGGGGAATTGTTTCCTCAGCTCTGGAGATTTTCAAGCAAAGGTAAGAAGATCACTTCTTCGGCATGTTGTAGAGGGTATTTCTGTCAGCAACAGATTGGAATATATGTTTATTCAGTTCCCTTCCAAATGTTAGATTTTGAGACTCCAGAATTGCTTAAACCATAATTACTGAAGAAATCCTGAAAGTATGAACATTCTCTTCTAGGTAAAGATTCTAAATGCTCTGAGGGCAGAAACAGTCTTGCCTTTTTTGAATACCCTATGCTTATTCCAGTGCCTTACACATAAGTCCTTAATAAATGTTTATTGATTCATTGATTCATTAAAGTAAATGGAGCTTGATATGGATAGTGAGTATACGATATTCCATTGGACAATGAGAGGAGAAGGCATTCTGTTAGTGGGAACATGCTTTGAGCAAAGGCATGAAATCCAGAAATTGAGAGATAAATAAATTTGGAGGATTAAAAGCAGTTCATTTAAACTGGTTCAAAGCCTCTAGAGGAATAGTAGAAGGTATTACAAAATAGATCAGACTGTAGAAGGTCTAACTTTTCTAATTGTATTGTTTTCCCCTGGTTACCTAAAAGTACAAAGATATTTGAAATATGTCTAAGCTAGGGAGGATTTCTGGTCATAATTTTACCAGTAACTTGACTTCATTAGCTTCAGAAGCAACCACGGTATAGAGGAGAGAGCACATGGCTTTTGATTCTAACACTAAATGTAGGTTGGGTAAGTCATTTAATGCTATTGGGCTTTATTTAATTGAAAAAAAATGAGGGAATGGGATTATGACTTCTAAGCTCTACTATTCCATACCTGTTTCCTTATGTATGAACCAATTTTTCACTCTTTGCCTTGGCAAAGTTTATTTTCACAGGTTTTTGTTGTTTTACTGAATTTGCAATACAATTTTTATAAAAAGTTTTCAGGGCTCACTTTCTCAACTCATTTTGCCACCAATTGGTTGGGTCTCCAGAGGGGTAGCTGTTCCTTTTCCCAGGATCCTTGTAGGTAATGCTATGGATGAATTTTCTCCCTAAAATTTATTTATGAGCCCTCACTAATGTTTTTCCTCTTAACAATCAGTCAGTACACTCAGAAACTTAACAAAGGTAATTATTGAAATAGTGTAGCAGGAACAGAAATGAAAAATCCTTCCCCCCCCACAACACACACACACACACACACACACACACACACACACACCAGGTACTCACTTTCCCATAAACATAAGCAGAGTCCAAGAGTGGGAAATAGTGGATGGGAATTCAAAGTACAATGGTAGTGAGCTGCACATGTAGGGAACACATGTTGCCAAAATTAACTTGCAACTCTGGAAACCACAAGACCTAGATATCATTTCCCTTTACTGAAAGTTCTCATAAAGTTCACTGTGATTTTCCATTGTCCACTGGGTGGGAGTTAGCTGCTTGGCTGGGTCAGGCAAGGTCACATAGTGGCAGTACTCGATCCTCACCTGGCTCTTCAATGACTGAACTTGGTTGGGCCAGGCAGACTATTAGACAATTACTATTGTATAAGATCAGATAGGCTGCTCTATTGTTGGGCAGCTATTGCTGGAGAGCATCAGGTAAATTATTGGACAGTAGCTGCTGGGTAGGGTCAGGTAGAATGCCTTGGCATTGGTCAGTATCTGTCTCTATGATAGATCAATGTGCTGATTTCTTTAATGAGCAACTATAGCCTTTTTCTATCCTCACTTCACTGGTTGGGCTCACGGGTGCGACACTCTTTAGCTATGTGATGCAAAAGAACTTCTAAGAACAATTAAAACAATGAAGTTTAGCTCTGGATGGACAGAAGCTTCTTTTTTGACTTCTGGAGAATCTGAACACTAAGGTTTTCAGTCAGTCAATCAATCAATCAACCAATCAATCAATCAATATTTATTATATCTATTATGTGCCTGGCACTGTGATAAGTCTTGGGGAAAGAAAAAGAGACAAAAGAGAATCCCTGTCCTCAAGTAACTTACAGCCTAATGATGGAGACAGCATGCAAACAAATAAATATAAAGCAAATTATATACAGAATAAATAGGAAATAATTAACAGGTAAGGCAATGGAATTAAAAGGGGTTGGTGAAGGCTTCCTGTAGATGGTGGGATTTCAGTTGAGACTTAAAGGAAATTAGTCAGATCTTGGCAGTAGATGAAGAAGTACTTCTGTCTACTTTTTGACAAATTCCTCCTTTCTCAAAAGTCCATTCTCTTTATAAAATCTTTATGTTTCCTTAGAGTCAGGTGTATAAACTGGTAAGTGCTTAATAACTAGCTCTCCAAAATAAGTACAATTAATACTCTTTTAAGTATAAGTTGCATCATTAATGTTTTCTCCATCACTTTAAATTTAGCCAATCAACAAAATAATAAATCCAGTCTTGATTTGTAGTTTGCTGATTTCTAGGTTTAAATAACCGTACTGAAAATATAGCAATAGACTTTCATAAGCTGTTACGAGTGAGCTCCCAGATACAAGAGTTTAGAGTGATTGATATTTTTCACCTCCTATCTTCATTTGAGAATCTTAGGTAGATCAATGGGAAGAGACAGCTATATGGACACACTCTATGGTTTGAAGGCAGGTTCATTGTCTTGTTGACTTCATATTCAATTAAAATATTCAAATCTTTCTTTTGCAACATAGGGAATTTATATTTTGATCTGCAGACTTTCACTTTACCTTCCAATGTCTCTGTCTTTTAGCTTCAATTGAAGTCTTGCTTGGATACTCCTCCCCCTTACATTTTGATATTACAAAATGTTTCACACATTAATGAACCTTTTGTTTTTACTTTAGGAGATGAAACAGAGAGTGATACCATCACGAATTTGAGAGTTGTGTGAGAGTTGTGCACTTTATTGATCTAGGCAAAATGCCACCTCCTTCCTTTATCACTCAGAGTACTTCTGGGGAATTCTTTCTAGGATGTATTCTTCCTAGTCTAATATGAAGCTTCCTTTTTGTTTTTTTCCACCACCTCTATGATGCTGGAAAAGTCACTTCACCTACCTGTATCTCAGTTTCTTCATTTATAAAATGAAGAGGTTGGACTAGATAATTATTTTTCTTCTTTCCATCACTGATCCAATATATCTTCTAAAAGTTTCTTTTCTCGGGAGTTAGACAAGGAAGAAGTCTTAGAGATCATCTAATCCACATTTTATAAATGAAGAAACTGAAAACCCAGAAGAGATCAATTATTTTCTCAAGATTTCTACAAGTGTTTAAAAAAATACAAACTTGTCTTGACTGAAATGTGTGGAAAATAGCTACAAGTTTGACCTTGAACACATAACCTCTCTAATATATCATTTCCCAATGTATAAAAGAAGGACTTGGAATAAAATTACATTCTAATTTCTCCCACTTAAAAAGTGATGACTCTACAGAAATGATGGAAAGAAAAGGAAAGTCATAATCATTTGGTAAGCACCTATGAAGTGCCAGGCACTGCTAAGCGTGTTACAGATATGATCTGACTTGCTCTTCATAACAACCCTGGGAGGTAGGTGCTACTTTACACTTGAGGAAACTGAGGCAGAGATTGAATGACTTGCCCAGAGTCACAGAACTATTAAGTTTCTGAAGTCTCAGGTCTTCTTGATTCAAGATCAAACATTCTAACCACTGCATCACCTAGGAAACAATGCAGTCTAGAGCAGGTGTGAGGAATCTGGGGCCTTGAAGACACATGTGGCCTTCTAGGTCCTTGGGTATGACTGTGTCTTAGTTTCACAGAAGAAATCCTTTTATTAAGAGTATTTGTTCTGTGAAGTTTGGATTCAGTCAAAGGGACACACTTGAGGACCTAGAAGGTCATATGTGTCCTCAAGGAGGCAGATTCTCCACTCCCGTATAGATAAAGTGTCTATCTTAATGCAGATGATACCATTGTATGTATTAGTAATTTCATTTGATAAGATCAAGAGGAGAAATGAGGATTTTTTTTGTATTATACTCTTAATTGTTGGTAGAATCTTTGGATCTGATCCCAGCAAAAAGTGTTATCTTTTTGAAAAAGTGAAAAAAAAGTCAATAAGCATTTATTAAGCGCCTATTATATCCCAGATGTTGCTCTAATTGATGGGACTGAATAACTGAATTTAAGAATCAGTAGCAAAAAGATGAATACTAAATAAAAGGAAACTAATGAGTTTGCCAAGTGATGTTATATAAAGGGTGATGTACAGTGTCAAAGACTGCAGAGAAAACAAGAAGAATGAGAATTGAGAAAAGGCCATTGGATTTGTCAACTTAGAAATCAGTGGTAACTTTGGAGAAAACGATTTCAGTTCAATGAGGTTTGAAGGTAGATTGTAAGAGAAGATAATAGAAGAAGCAAGAGAAGAGAAAGTGGAGACATCTAATGTAGACAGCATTTTTGGAGGAGTTCAACCTCAGAGGGCAGAAGAAATATAGGAATGAAAATACCTAGTCAGGATTTTTTTTTTGAGGATGAGGGCCACATGGGAATATTTGTAGTTCTTAGAGAAGGAGTCAGTAGACCAAAAAGGACCAAAAGTGATAGAATGGGTATAGCAGTGGAGACAATCCATCACAAGAGACAGAAGGGAATGGACTTTCTTGTTCAGTTAGAAGGGCTTGCCTTGTTAAGGAATGAGGCTACTTCTTTGAGCGAGATAGATGTGAAAGAGAAAATACTGGGAGAAGGCATCTGTGTCAAATAATAAGTACCTATAAAGGGCCAACTATCTGCCAAGAACTATGCCAGATGTTAGGATATAACTTCAAAGGGATTTAGGTACTGTTCATTGTCAGGGTAGAGCTAAATTCATGAGGTAGGGTAGTAAAGTCAACTGATCCATCTTGTGGCACAGAGAGTCATATTTGTTCTGCACTGTTTTTTTTTAATCAGATGTAGTAAAAACATTTTGAAAAATGTATAGGTCCCATGTTCTATCAATGACCTCATATGAAGTATATTGCTAGAGAACAGAAAAGGGGGAGAGAATTCTTGACTATGTTATTCCAGATCATTGGCCTAAATATGTTCATAGACTATGCTTCATATAAGAATCAATTGACTGGTTCAATGAGAGCCACTCACTGTAGGGTTTGGCAATCAGGGCCTTTTCTGGGCTTTTCTGGACTAAGGCCATTTCCTTCATAGTTTAAATTTGCTGCTGGAACAAAATGAGACACTCTGAAATCATTCAACAGTTTGCAAAAGAAGATTTAGTTGGCCATAGAAGAATGTTCAAGAAGGTTTTGTGGACCCTTTGAGTTACTTTAGTGGAGCAAAATTCACTTGACTGAATTTACTTCATGATCTTCCAGTCAAGCGTTAGAGAATCCCTGGAGTTGTTGTTGGTGTTTTGTTTTTGTTTTTTTTACAGGATGGTTTGTGTGATACCAAAAGCCTCGATCTTTAGTCCCTTGAGGTGATCAAAACGTTATGATGATTTCAATATATTTTAAGGAAAAATTGACCAGTGGGCCCAGAGTCAGGAAGACCTGAGTTCAAATCTGGCCTCAGAAAGCTTACTAGCTATGTGACCATAGAGAAGTCACTTAACTTTTGTTTATCTCAGTTTGCTCAATAATTATCCTAGTGCCTTCCTCACTGGTTGTTGTGAGGATCAAATGTGATAATGATGGTTTAGTGCTTAACCAAGTATACAGAACACAGTAAAATACTTAATAAAAGTATGTTTCTTTCCTTTCTTCCTGCTACAGGATTCTTTGAATTTGAAGAGTTTAAAAATGTGGAGAAAATAAATTTCTCACACCTATTTCAAGTCCTTTATTTGGTTTCAAATGCCTGCTCAAATCAGTGATTATGTGGTATCTCAAATTCAGCGCTGGAGAGTTAAAGCAACCCCACCCTTATAGAGCCATTATGGCATAATGGATTGAGAATTGGACTGAGTCAGGAACACTTGAGTTTGAATCCTGTCTTAGACACTTTCTAGGTGTATCACCCTGAAGAAATCATTTAACCCTTTTGAACTTGAGTTCCCTTATCTATAAAATAAAGAGGTGAGTCTTGATGATGTACAATGTCCCTTCCAACTTGAAACCTGTGATACTACTAAAGAATATTCTTTATAATTGACTGGAGACAGGAGTAAGTTTGAGAGGGTTTCTAATTCTGTCCAGATTAAAGTGATGAAGCTCCAAGGTTGTCTTCCTAGCTTCTTTTTTTAATATAAGAAAAGTCCCCCTTTTGACACTTATTAGAGGCATTATCTTATTGGTACATCTTTGGGATAACAGATTAAAGGAATAAGAGCATGGGACTAGAATATTCTTTGAGTTAAATTTAGGTAACAAGAAAGTAAGGAGGATTTTATCTATGAAGCCAGGTACTGTGGTATCCTTTGGGAATCTGATGAAAACTTTATATATGAGGTTGTTATTATTAGGGAAAAGTGAATCTTACTAGACAGTTTTAGGAGCAAAAGCAGGAGACAATCAACACCATTAGGAGATATGTCAATTATCCGGCAAGTTCTGAGAGAATTAGTGTGGGTTATTCTCTTGAGTGTGGAATCAAAGATCTCACAGAGGTAGTTGTGTTTGGTTTGGCTTTTGTTTTGATTTTCTGCATGTGAACTGCTAACTCAAATCCCATATGTAGAGGAGAAGCAAACCTCCATTATATAAAAATCCTAACAAGGGAAAAAAGACTGTACTTGCTAATATGGTTGATTATGAGTGTATGCATGCAGAATATACACTATAAGATGTAATGCTATTTAAAATTCCTTGGAATAAAGGATAACAACAGTTACAAAATTCTGAAAAACAAAACCATTTGTTTATATGCATAATGATAAGGGGAACATAGAAAAAATAACAATAAGTTGCAGTTATATAGCACTTTAAGTTTTGCAAAGCAAATGTTTTCTCACTTTATCCTCAAACACCTTGGGAGACTAATAAAGATTAAGTATCTTTCTTGGGATCAGACGGCTAGTGTCCTGTCCAAAGCAGGATTTAAACTCAGATTGTCTTGACTCCAGGTCCCACATTTTAACTACTGTGCCAGTGAACTGCCTCCTAAAGAGACAGGATATTGTAGAACATTGTTAGCAGTTACACCAGTGGCAACTAGAGCAAGAGGGGAGCAGCAGAATAAGAAAGTGATCAAAAGGCCTATCAATTATATTCAACACGTCTTAGGATGTGCAGCTATGTTAGTTTTTAACAGGTTGCAGTTTAGAACCTACGAAGTATTTTGATAATTAACCTTTTTAACAGTTAGCAGCTTAGAACCTATTAAATATTATAGTATAGGATGCTCTGAAGATCTCTTTTTTCAGGGATAATCTACCACTTCTGAAATAGCAGTTGGAGCTATGATATTTTCTCTAGCATTTGCCACTTGCACTGCTTGGCACTAACATGTGGGCATATTCTACCTGATGGCAGCTGGGGATGGCAGGAAAGAATTCCTACTCAGTAGAAACTGGATGACAAATAGTCATTTTAGCTAAGAAATCAATATCTTGGTCAGAGAAGGGAAGGATAAGAATGAAAGTAGGGAAGTCAGCAATAAATCAACCAGAATAAGTTGTGCCTACTATTCGGACATCAAGATAGGACAGAAACTGAAGGAGCAGGAACCGAGCAAGTCATAGAACAGATAGAGTGAGCATATGAAGAAGAGTTTGATAATGAAAGTCTTAAGATTAGATGGGAGAAGTGAGGGGGTTTCAGAGACAATTATTACATTGAAATTGCTCTCAAATCCAGAATCTTGGAAAAATACCAAGGATAATGCAATCCTGCAGGGACCAGGTTGCCTTAATGGTAAAATAGAATGTGCCAAAGGCAGAAGGCATTGAAATGCATCTAGATGAATAGTTGTTTGCAGAATCCCCAACAATTCACTATTTCATGGGTGTTCTGAAATTTCTGGCCAATTGCTATTTCCCTAATAATCTAAAACACAATGCAATGTTTTCCAGATTATCAAAGGCAAAGACTTCTAGAGGAACAATTTTTCTCAAAACAGTCAGTGGGACTTGGCAAGGGCAGGAGGTTCATGCTAAGCCCTTTAACTAGCACCTTTTACTGTGGTGAAGTTTTCGATCATCATTATGATGGAACAACAGTCTTCGTAATAGGGTAGAAAGGGGACAGTGAAATTATAAGAAGCCAATTAGTTTAGGATGGAGATCTTTCTCAGCAGCAGATAGGAAGGTACTAAAGATGAAGCTCTGCTGAATTACAGTAGAGAATAAGTGGGTAGGTGGTAAATATAAGAGGAATTTGAAAGATCAATGGCCTGGGATGCAACTAACCTATGAATAAATATTTATTAAGTTTCTACTATGTGTCAGGCCCTATACTAAACATTGGGGATACAAAAAGAGGCAAAAGATAGACCCTTTTCTCAAGGAGTTTACAATCTAATAAGCTAGTTGTCTATATGCAGAAAGATGTATAGTTGGGGAACACGGGTAAAGACAATATGAAATGAAAGAAGCCTAGAAATCTAAATCCCTTGCATAATATGACAAGTATCAAAGTCTCTCTGCCATATGATAGATATATAAGTTTAATGGTACATATGAGGATGGGAGGTCAGATATTCTAATGGAAGATTAGGATATAGTATTGCACATTACGGAGAAAGACAGAGAGCCTTCAAGCATTATGTGAAACCAAAACACAAATATGGGTCAAACAAGACAAGATGTTGATAAGCAGTCAAAATTAGGTAGGATATTCAACAAAATTATCAGGAAGATACAAAACAGAATTCAGAGTAGATAAAACTCAGTGGTTTGCTAAGGCAGGTTCTGACCAAGTATCTCTAACTGTGGCTTCCTCTATTTAGCACTGGTCACATTTACCTTGTCAGTTTTAAAAAGAACTAACCTGGGCCCTTGGAACTTGATGCTTGAATCCAATTTGGTCAGATCCAGTCCTTGCTTTCTGCATTAAGAGAAAGTGAAGAGAAAATGAAGATAACCTAGACAGTGGCAGCTAGATGATTCAGTGGTTAGAGTCTTGAACCGGGAGTCAGGAAGACTGGAGTTGAAATCCAACCCCAGACATTAGCTATGTGACCCTGGACAAGTCACTTAACCTCAGTTTTCTCATCTTCAAAATGAGGACAATAATAACACCTATACCCTGGGGATGTTGTAAAGAATGAATGCTATGTTAATTATAAACTACTTAGTATATTGCTTGGCAAATAGTCAACACAATTCTGATTTCTTACTTTGTTTTTAAATTGCCTGAATTAGGCAATGATTCTGGTAAATATCTTTGCCAGGTGGTAAAAGAGAACAGCATGAGACTAGGCAAAATACCATTATTCATAAAGGGGAAGAGGAGCAGAGAAAAACCCATCTCTACTAGTGGGAAAGAATAAATTAAAATGCATTCCCTACTATTGGCAATTCACTAGGATAATCTTCACATAAAAAATACAGCAATATCTATCTGAAAATTTTCAGCAGAACTACGTAGTCACAAAATTCAAAGTTAATATTTTATGAAAGGTTATTGAGTGAAAATTAAATCTTTGTCTTTTTAATCCATTTTCCATTTGCAACATAATCCTATAAACCAAAAACCAAGCCTCCAAACATATCTTTGAAAAGGGAGAATTACAAATACTATACAGAAGCTAACAGCTGTAGCCCCAGATTACCTTTTCCCCCAAATGTGATAATGCATATCCCTTTCTTTTCCAACAGCCATTTAATAAAATAAAGTTCCCCCAAGTGACAAGTGCCTGCCAACAAACCATAAAAAGGTGTTACATTTTCACATGCCTTTTTGCTGTGTCAGGATCTGTGAGAAAATGCTCTAAAAATGACTGCCAACAATCTTTTCCTTTTATTCTTGTGTTGCAACCTGTGAATCCTTGTCCACTGCTATCTTTTTGTTTTGTCTAAGTGATAGTCTGGGAACTGACACCATTGAGGCTAATCTAAAGGTGACATCCAGATACCAGTGTCAGCATGTTCAGGGAACAGCCACCTGAAATAAATAAATAAAAGAGGAGCAGCTGTAATAATGAGAAACCATTCTTTGCTTTCTGCATTAAGAGAAAGCAAAGAGAAAATGAAGATAAACTTGAACGTGGCAGCTAGGTCGTATAGTGGATAGAGTCTTGGACCTGGACTCAGGAAGATCTGAGTACAAATCCAACCCTAGACATTAACTGTGTGATCCTGGACAAGTCACTCATACTCAATTTTCTCATCTGCAAAATGAGTACAATAATAGCACCTATACCCTGGGGATGTGAAGATTAAATGGTATATTAATTGTAAACTACTTAGTATATTGCTTGGCAAATAGTAAGCATCATATCAATCTTAACTGTTATATTATGTCTTCAAATTTAGGGGGGAAAAAGAAAACTTCAGTAAACCAGAAATGCTGTTTTTGGAGAACATATGGTGAAGTGCTTATGGCTTAGTATTTTCCTAATCTTATTTTATGTCATAGGGGCGTATGGGGAGGCCACCTTTTAGGAAGTGCATGGGCTAGGATCCAGAAGAGGAAAAAAACATGGTAAAAAAAACTGTTGATAACATAGCAGGATAGGTGGAAGGAACCTAGTATGTTTAGCCCGCAAATGAGAAAAATGGAGGGGGAGGTGGGGGCAGAGGGCATGTTATCTGTCTTCAAACATTTGAAGGGCTATTATGTAGTAGAGGGATTGGACTGTTTGACTTGGCCCCAGCAGGCAGCAGTAGGAGCAATAGTTAGGAGATAAAAAGAGGTAGATTTAGGAATGATGAAATAAATACTTTCAAAAGAAAGTAAAATGAACAAATTCAGGGGGAAATGGTCTCCCTCTTACTGGAGATTTTCCAGCAAAGTCTGGAAGATGATTTGTTCAGCATGTTGTAAAAGATATTCATGTATGTGGTATAATGTGTACACATATACACATATGAAGGCATACCTGTATGTATATGCATTATGAATGTACATGCATATGTATAGCTATGCACACATGCATATATTATATGTACATACATACACATATAGATTGTGTTATGAACATACATGTGCATATATGTGTATATAAATGTGTATAATGTGTATAAATGTGTAAATGTGTATAAATACATATATAATACATATTCACAACATAGATGTTGAGATCTCTTCTATTCCTAAAATTCTGTGAATATGGTTATAACCAAAGACAGAGGAACACAGTATGTAGAGTTCTGAATTTATTTATATAAAGTAGGATGCTATTTTGGATTCGAAAGAGTACTGGCTCAGGGAAAGAGAAACCAGATGGCTGTGTTGACCACTGCTGGGGCTACCCCGCTGCCTGCCAGGACATTGGCCCCACAGTCTCAGCCCCCTTGTGAATTGGCAGCAACAACAGTGGTTGTTAGAGAAGTGTAAGATTCATGATAAACCTGTAAAAATTGACAAGTGGGACAGATCTGCAGTGAAAAGCTCTTTGGATGATTCTGCCAAAAAGGTGCTTCTAGAAAAGTACAAGTATGTGGAGAATTTTGATTTGATTGATGGCCATTCTGTTTCTTTGCCATTGTGGCTTTGCCCTGGGACTACCTGCACCCCTTTCCAGCATCCAAGCCAATCCTTGCCATCCGTGTCATATCCTATTTCATCATGATGGGGATCTTGACCATCCTTCATATAAGGAGAAAAACATTTTCCTTATAGTGCATAGAAAAGATCCATCTGGAATGGATCCTGATGATGTTTGGCAGCTCTCTTCCAGTCTTAAACGATGTGATGACAAGTACACTCTGAAGCTGACCTCAGTTAGTGGGAAAACCATGCAGCAGAGGGAAGCAGAGTTCACTAAATCCATCGCTAAGTTTTTCAACAACAGTGGGATGCTGGTCACGGAGGCCTAAGAACCTGAGATCTCTAAGGTCCACGACTACCTTGCCACAGAGAGGAAAATGAAATAACCCTTCCAGGAGCAGCCTTTTTTTCTGCTGGGATTATACTGATCCCACACGTAAAAAACAAACAAAAACAAAACACAAACACCCCACAAGCCAGAAATTAAAACAGTTAGAGTAAAATAAAAAATGTCTAAAATGTCTCATGTTTTGTCATGAAATTCTAATCCCTTCTGGATCAATATCATTTTTTAAAGCTGAACCAGGAGCTGGGAGCTAGTGTTGAACAAGCGAGCTAATTCTCAGACCGGATCTGTATGGCTGCCTTGCTCTATCCTGTTCTTACAATTGCTCTTTGACCTTTGGGACTGATTGGATTGAAAGACTTTTTGACTTATCAAGGTCGTTGGGAAGGAGTTTTTGCTTGAAGCTCTACAGACTTCTTCCTTTGTACCCGGCTTCCTGCCATGCTTGCCCCTTTTAAAATTTTTAACCTATTCCCCATAATGCTGACTGTTGTACCTGTCCATTATTATTATTATTACTTTTTATCCTAGGCCCTGCCTCCTTCAAGGATTTAGTACAAGACCTTTGGGATACAGCAGCTTCCAATTACAGACCTACTTCTGAGTTTTTGTATTTATTTGACTGAATGGGAAGAGGTGACTTTAAAAATAATAAATAATACACAATACCCATCACTTTAATTTGTTAATACAGACCAAGGGAAAGAGAAGTCCTCCTTTTGGATATCAGGTTTTATGTTCTTGACCAATCGAATCAGTCATTGGCATTTTTAGTTCGCTTTATGTCTTCTATGGTTTCCCCCAACCCTTGACCCCAAACTCTCTGGTTTCTTAATTTCTGTTCTGTGTCCCTTATTAACTGTCATTTTCTAAATGAATGTTTTTTCTTTTTTTTTCTGGTGAAGCCTCAGAATAACGCATTTATTTATTTATTTATTCATTCATTCATTTATTTATTTATTTATTTATTTATTTATTGGGGGGGGGTGTTTGTTTTCTTGTTTACATCATTCACTTTCATGACATTTTTGGATTACAAATTTTCTCCCCCTCTTGCCCCTGCCCCAACCCTAAAACAGCAATCCCATTGTAAAGCCCTCCCCTGCTCTG